>VDFB02058242.1:204987876-205177929 GCA_007258455.2 Sequoia sempervirens | reverse complement strand
TATATTGTATCTTCAACCCTAATCCCCCAACCCTATACCCTCAATCCTCTACCCTCAACCTTAAACCTTCAACCCTTAGACCCTATACTTTCTACCCTCTACCCTATAAACCCTTAAACACTCAACCCTAAACCCTAAACCCTCAACCCTTAAATCCTAAACCCTTAAACCCTCTAATCTCTACCCTCAATCCTCTTCCCTCTACCCTCAAACCTAATTCCTCAACCCTTAAACCCTTAAAACAACTTAGTAAAATCTCTACCCTAATCCATCAACCCTCTTGACCCTTAATCCTTCAGCCCTTAAATCCTAATCCCTCAACCCATATAACCTCTACCCTATACATTGGACCCTCAGCCCTAATCCCCCAACCCTATACCCTAAATCCTCTACCCTCAACCTTAACCCCTCAACCCTCAATCCTCAACCCTTAAACCCTCTACCCTCTACTCTCTACCCTATACATTAAACCTTAAACCCTCAATTCTCAACCCTCAACCCTTAATCCCTCAATCCTCAACCCTCAATCCATAAACCCTCAACCTCGATACCCTCTAGCCTATACATTGGACTCTCAACCCCAATCCTTCAACCATATGTACCCTCAACCCTATACCCTTAACCGAATACCATAATCCCTCAACCCTACAGGTCATCAACCTTATACCCTATACATTGGATCCTCAACCCTCATATATCTATGTCCCTCCCTCCCCTTATCACCTTCTCTCTATCTCACTTCTCCCTCCATCTCTCTATCCATCCATCCTTCCCTCTCTACCCTAATGCCTTAAACATAAACCCTCAACTCTTAAACACACAACCCTAAACCCTAAACCCTAAACCCTCAACCCTCAACCCTTAAACCCTAAACCCTAAACCCTTAAACCCTCTACCCTCTACCCTCTACCCTCAACCCAATACCCTCTACCCTAAACCCTAATCCCTCAACCCTAATCCATCAACCCTTACACCCTTGAATTCAATAAAACTCTACCCTAATCCCTAAACCCTCAACCCTTGAACCCTCAACCCTCTACCCTCAACCCATATACCCTCTATCTTATTCATTGGACCCTCAACCCTAATCCCTTGACCCTATACCCTATACCATAAATCCTCTACCCTCAACCTTAAACCCTCAACCCTCAACCCTTAAACCCTCTACCCTATACATTAAACCCTCAACCCTCAATTATCAACCCTCAACTCTTAATCCCTCAACCATTAATCCTTAAACCCTAAACCCTCAACCCCTATACCCTTTACCATTTACATTGGACCCTTAACCTAATCCTTCAACAATATACCCTCAAACCTATACCATAAAACCTATACTCTCAACCATAAACCCTCAACCCTAAACCCTTAAACCTTCTACCCTATACCCTCAACCCTTAAACCCTAATACCCTAGAAACCATCAACCCTATAGGTCCTCCACTCTAATCCCTTAACCCTATACCCTCAACCCCTATCACTTTCTCTCTATCTATACATATCACCTGTCCCTCCCTCCCTCTCTTCTACCTCTCTAATTGTCTCTATCAACCCTCTCCCTCTTTTTGTGTACCTCTTGTTCAATCAATCCCTACCACCCTCTCTCACTCCCTCTATCTATATCTCTCTATCTCCCTCCCACTCTCTCCCACTCCCTCTCTCTCCCTCTCTCAGGTCTCTCCCTCCCACCCTTTCTCTCTCTCAAGTATCTCCCTCTAGCAACCTAGCTAGGTAACTCTCTCTCTCTCTCCCCCCTCTCTCTATCTATCCATCCCACTCTACCTAGACAAGTCCCTCTCACTCCACCCCCTCTTTCTCTCCCTCTATTAGGTAACTCTCTCCCACACCCTCTCCCTCTCTTAGGTATCTCACTCACACTGCCTCTCTCTTCCACTCCCTCTCTCTTGAACTCCCTCTCACTACCTATCTCTCAAGTCTCTCCCTCTCAAGTCTCTCCCTTTGTCACCCTACCTACATAACTCTCTCTTTCTCTCCATCTCTCTCTCTCCCCTCCTCTCTCTCTCTCCCTCTCTCTCAATTATCTCTCTCCCTCCCTCTCTCCCTCTCACCCTACCTAGCTAAGTCCCTCTCACTCCAAACCCTTCTCTCCCAATCCCTCTTTCTTAAACTCTCCTTCCACCCCCCTCTCTCTCTCTCTCTCTCTCTCCCCCTCCCTCTCCTTCTCCCCCTCCCCCCTGTCTAGAAAACTTTAGATCTCTCCCTCTCTCTTAAAATTCTCCCTCCCTATAAAGACATACATAAATAAATACATACATACACACATACAAGAATACATGTGCATGTGTAGATACAATATTACATACATATAGGCATACATACAATATACATACATTGATATATATATATAGGAATACATACATACATGACATACAAGCATAAAAATATATAAACATACATTTAATAGAGCAGCATTTAACATAGAGCAAGACATAATTCAAGCATGGTATACCATGCTCATTCTATGTCTTGCTAGACATGTTCCCCAAAAAAGAAAAAAAACCATGTGAAAACTGAGATATAACGTGAGTGCGTTATAACATGTGTGTGTTATATCTTGCTTTGGGAATCCCCAAGCCTTGGGATTGGTATTTTCCTTGGAATACAAAACCAAAGGCTTGGAGGGCATTCCCAATGAATAGTGACGTGTTTTTGCAAATTTTGTAATATTTCACATAATTAGGTTTGTGTTCACTATCAAAATTGCACGTGGTTCAATATCAAACAAATTGAACATTAGAGTAATGTTAGGTTCTCTCTTAGCTATCCAATGATGTAATTTTTTTCACTTTATGACAATGTTAAGCCTTTCATCCATAATTTATTTTGTTTGTGTCTCTTTTTTGGAAAAAAGTAGTGTTTGGTGTTTTTTTCATTATAAATTAACTGTTCAAAATTTCAAATAAATTACATTTTTAGAAACTAAACTCCATTCTACAATTTTTTAAAAAAAATTCAATTAGTTTCCAAATTTTTAGGGGTAGCACGGCCAAAATTATGTTTTTTAGGAAGTGCCCACTTCGAAAATTAGTAAAAAATCAAATATTCATTAAAAAATTATCAAAAAAATCATGCATCAACTACATATTGTTAGCTGACTTCTAGTCATAGTGACTTTAAAAATAAATTAAAAAAATTCACCATGCTAGGGCCATACAAGAGTTGCTATGTTATATTTTTCTAAAAAACCAACACCAATTTGTGTACATCCCTCTTTTGAACCCCTTAATCTCAACCATTTTTAAAATAAACTAGTAGTTTAGAAAGTAGACTCGTAGCACTTCAATCCTTTTTTTGTTCCATCTCAAAATTTTGAGTATAACTATCCTCAATTTCATGCCCAAGGTCAATACTTCCTAATTTCAAAAAAAAAGTGGCCACTTAAGCCCCCTTTTTGGGAACCATCTTTGTGCACTTACCCATATGTCACAAGTATATGTATGTATATATAAAAAGTCTATATGCATACATATATATGTGTCTACTAATGTTAAAGGGTATGTGTAGGATCATCATGGAAAAAATAGGCCCTTAAGTGGCAAAAAATTTAGAAAAATTAGTGTTAGGCAACTTGACGTAAAAATTTGAATAAGTTATCTATATTTTTTCAAAAATATGTAAGAATAGAATCTATATAAAATTAAGTTAGTTTCTAAACTACTAGATTTATCTAAAAATAAATAAAATCTATTTGGTGAAATTTTGAAATTTCAATGTAGTAGTACTTAAATTTCAGGGAAAAAAATAAGAAGTAGGTGTCTGTCTGACCACCCTAACCATAAGAAAATGATAATTTTTTTTATAAGATTTTATATACAAGTAGAGGACTCATTTCTGGATGCGATGCATATTTTTTTGTAATTTTTTTCCAAGTAAATAATTAATTATGAATTTTTTATTACAACTTTTAAAAAATGTAAAACTTCGTATGTCGACCACCTTAACTTGGTCAAAACTTCATGAAATTTAATTTTTATTTTTTTAATCCTATAGTATGTGACGCATGTTTTGGATTCAAAAAATTTGATACCATTTGAAATTTATAAATGTTTTTCAGTTAGCCTATCGATCAGGACTTTAATCATAATTCTAATAAAAAATGAATAATAGTTATTTATTAAATTCAAATTAAAGCATAATTTATATTGGTGGAAAGTTGAGAATCTCCTCTAAAAACCCTTTTCATTTCATCAATTTTGGGTAAAAAAAAGTCATCAACCACATACTCTACAAATACCCATAATATTGCCACTTTTTTGGCCCATCATGATCCTGCACATACCCTAAAGTTTGTTTATACATTCTGAAATAAACATATTTAGATTTGGAATCTACTAATGATATTCTAATTGACATTTCATTGTCAAAATAAATATTCTAAGCAAGTTTGTGATAATTCTTTCTTAATTACTATTAAATCTTAACATTTGTTGTTCCATATGAACATTCTTTGTTTTAACCAAGAAAGTACTATTTCTCACTAAACATACTAAGCAAATAAGCTATTTACATTCCATACAATTACATTTAAAAGGTTAAGGCACTGCCATTTACTCTATTTACTATTCTAAAATTAAACACATAAAAAAAAGCCTTGTTTCATACATATAACAAAATGTCTATTCTTCAAATGCTATTCACTTTCCTTTCTGAGAATTTAAAACTATCTAGTAGTATTAATAAAATAACATAATTAGCATGCTTGTCGATATCATACTCAAGCATCTACTTCAATAGACAACTTAAAGAAACTCTATGTTCAACCATAATCGTGCCTATTTCGGGCTGCCTTATCGACTATGATGGATATGGATTTGACCCATTTCAAGAGTCAAGTGATCCTTTATAGATTCACAAAAAATACTAATAAATTTTTCCCTTATGAGCTTCATAACCTTTCCCATACCATGTGCAATATAACATAAATATATCATGCAAAATTTATTTAGACATTCAAGAAAACATTTCTCTATCCATCATTAGGATTGATTCCCCTACATGGCATACAAGGACCGAACTTACACAATTCATAGGGTCAAGGGTAATCCTTTACATGCAAACATGGCCTCACATTTATAGTATTAAAGAATTCCCTTTATTCTGTTATTGGTCTTTGTGATAATGGAAAAAGTTGCAATTGTAAATGAAAATACAGCCAAATAAACAAGAGATATAGAGGTTGATATCCTCTGGTAGGGTCGATCTTTGATCACCTATGGTTTTCCATTTATCCAAGTTACACATTTTATTGAAATACATTATTTCAATAGCCATGATGTGGCTTAAAATGGTATGCAACTAACACATAATTGTTGGTACAAGAGACTTGAACATCGGTCTAGCATAGAGGCTAGCCAACAAGCTTCAAGGATAAATCAAGTCAGTAGGTCAAAGCTTGGAAATCCCTCTGTGGGTTTCACTACTTTGTGCCATCAGCTAGTTAATCCAAGTCACATACACATTCATAAATAAATTTTTTTGTAGTATTGTGCTATTGATATCATAAACAAAACAATGCATTTCAATATAAATTTCTAGAAAATTTGAGTTTACCTCCTTGGTCGAGCCTTTGATGAGACTTTTCCACTTCTTATCGATCTCCTTCCCAATTCATCCTTTGTTTTTTCCCACACTCTACATAGAAATGGAAATCGCTCCCTTGCATGTGGCTAATTACTATCATCATGGCCTTTCTACCATGGTCATTGCCACCCTCTAATTTTGAACATTGATGTACATATATGTTTCTTTATGCATTTTATATGGCTTCATTCACATCTTTTATACATTTGATTAACATGCATATATATATATAGAGAGAGAGAGAGGTATGTATAGATATATTTATATATGTGTGTGTGTGTGTGTGTGTGTGTGTGTGTGTGTGTGTGTTGATTTTTTTAAATAAAATCACTCATATACAAGTTGTTTTATGAGGATTGGCTCAGATGTTCCATACTTGAAGAAAATAATCTTTTTATGACTATGCTCCCTTTAGTTCCTTCAAAATACAAGCTTTCAATAGAGATGTAAATCTACTAATCATTCACTTGTAAGCATTGAAATAGTTCGTATTGAGGAATATTTCATTTTCTTATATATGCAAGTCAGTCAAATGCAGATTATCATGCTACTTGTGGTGTGTGCATCCAAATTCTAACTAGCTTACAATTCAATCTAGCTAAATAGTCCCAATTCAACCATGTTCTTTTCCTTCATCCTATCACCCTACAACTGCACACACTTGCACTTGCAAAATGACCAATAACATTCAATTCTTGATGACATAACAAAAAAAAATAGTTTCCTTTTCAGAATTCTCAGATAGTCAACAGTAGTCAATTCTTCATATTCAACATTTGAATATTATGGAATCTTCATTTAATATTTAACTAAATTTCATCAATAATTAAATTTTTTGTATTTAAATAAATATGTAATAAAGTTGGGCTATGACACATTCTCATATTCAAGCTATATAACAACATCCCTTTTCATAACCAAGCCCACTAGTTGAGTTCTCTTTAGATTCTTTCTATTGTTATTGAACAATAGTTTCTTCACAATAAAGGTTGCTTGTGTGGTTGTAGGAATTTTTAATTCCCAAGCTAGCTTTGCTTAGTAGCTCAATTAAGGATGAAGTGTTTCAAAAGAAAATTAAGCTAGTAACCATTGTGATGGGGCCTCTTATCACAATCTAATATTTTTGAATGCAGAGTTTTGTTAACAACCTAGAAATGGAAATGAAGTGTAATGATTGATCTGAAATGGAATTTAAAATTTTGTCATACATAGTTTATTTTAATTTGGAAGATTTTTTTTGTTGATCATCAAATCTTGCGCCTCTCAGAAAGTCTTATGGGAAATTTAGTGAGTGGGGGACAAATTGCACCTCACTGAATACCTCTGGGATTTTTATAGAAAGTTGACTCTTCTTTGGGGGTTTGGAGAAATGTATAGAAGGAAATGTAAAAATAAAACATAAAAAAGGTGATGCACCAACAATGTTACAACATTTCAAACCCAACCATTCCTATGATTGATATAATTAGAGACAGAATTCCACAACCCTTCATTGTTGGAAAGAGAAAAAATAACAAAGGCTAACAACAAGCACAATGGAGACTTTCAAATCTTTCTACAGGTAGTGTTCATTAAGGTCTGATCAAACATAAATATTTCTAAGGGAAATAAAAAAAAATTCAAAAATTACATGAACTCTCCCTCCTAATACAACATAATATAGTAAAACAACAACCTTTCATAAAAATAGAGAAGTCCAATGATATAATCCAGTTTTCACAAGTTATTATTCTATCATATGAGCATACAACATGGAAATCAACTACTTGAACTATTCAAATTCAGCTTACAAGACACAATATTTCATTTAGAATGATAATATAAAGAAATGAAGCTTGAAAAAGGCCATACATGCACAATCTCAAAAATTTATCCTCAATAGTTTGTTCTTCAAATATTAAATGAACTTTAAAACAAAGGTCATATCCTAATCTGATAATAGTTTAAGCCTTAAAAGATATAACATGCCAAAGATAAGTAGTTCTACAATTATACTCTTGAAAATAGTTCTATATCATAAGAAAACTAAGGAAAGTTTTCCTTAGACAAGGAAACAAAAACTTGGAATCCAACCCCTCATTGTGCCATCACCCTTCTTATATAGCTGCAAAAAGAAGGAAATGTTGCCTCAAAGCAAAAGTAAATAATGTTAGCTGTTGAAAGTTGATAGCACACGATTTGATCATAAATCTTTGGTTAGGTCACAATGATATTTTCTCATCAATTTGTAGTTATTGCATTAATTCTTTTCAGATATTTAGCAAAGATAGAGGCCCGTAAATAATCAAATCCTTGAAAAAATAGCCTGGAAAAAGGTACAGTTGACCAGTCACATCACCCAAAGGCACTGACTCGAAGCATCCATCCTGAAAACTAAGGAAAAAGGCCAACAATCTCCAAAAAACTCCCAAAATATATCACTTCATAATAAGTGCAATCTTCCCATAGCAAAGAGGTGATGTGTCACAGAGGTGGAAACTCCCAAGCTCATGAATATAGCTCTTTAGAAAATATTTGATGAGCTGATACATATCTTAAACTCTCTCCCAAAAGGAAGATGAAAGATGAAAGTTGTACAACCACCATGTGGTGCATTGTGCACCTTTCTGATAACCTTACTTGAGCATGGGCACACCCAAAATTGAAAACATGTACAAGCTAAAAATAAAAATTATTAAGGAAAAAACACTTCATAGTTTTGGCGACTCATAGGGGGTCTTCACTTGCGGAGGCACAAACCTAGGCCTCTAGTTTTTCTTGGAGTTTGATAAAACCAAAGTGTTACACCTCCCAATTTGCATCAGTTGGTAGAACTAGATTTTGGATTTGTTTGTATGCGTTCTCTAGCTCACAAAACTCTTTAAAAGATACAAATCCCCATCTAGAAGAAACTGCTCCCAAGTGATAATAGAGTTGAGAAAGAGGATAAATCTCATGCTCAACATCATCATCCAAGGTTTTTGCACTCAACCTAGGATTTATGTAGAGGTTTGGATCTTATGTTAGATTGCATCCATGACCTACTCAAATATCAGTATGTCTTCATCTGGTGAAAGGAGAGGAGGCATCCCATAAGTAACCAAGATGTTGAAGTCCTTGATCTTGACTTGCTTATTCAGTACCGTCTAGCACTCTTTTCATTTTATCACAACCTTGTGATAGTTAATGATCCTATTAGCTTTGATGGAGGTGACCCATTGATCAAGAATCCCTACTGTTACTAGGGCCTTGTCAGTGGCAATGTACAACATAGAAATAAAGTTGTGGGATTTTTCCACTCTCGGTGAGAATTTGTGCATAAAGTGATCAGCCATTGGGCTAAATTTACCATTTAATTCCTAAACATCTCTTAATAATTGTAGAGTAGGTCCAAGAATGACAAAACTAGCAATAATCTACTCCCAATGCATGGATATCAGCTTCTTCATTATTAGGAGGGCTCCAGATCCTAATGCAACAACTAGCTCTTGGTTGAATTGATCTTCTCTTGCTCTTGCACTTTCCTCCATTTGACTTCTCTCCCAAAGGACATTTGTCAATTCTGAGCTCAACCTTCCAAATTCTTCCTTTGATTTTTTTTCTTCTACCTAGGCCTTCCAAAGATTGTCGAAAGTTTAGGATCAAGCATCATTCAGCTCTCTTTTCAAATCTTCAATTTTAGCACAAAGTTAAACCTATTCACTCTAAGCTTCTACAAGAAACTTACACATCTCCTTGCTAGCCTTGAATTTTCCTTATATATGTCACTTCAACTTCTCTAGCTTAGATTTCATTATGCAATATGCTTACCATTTCCTTTACATTTCCCAACTCTACCTTGTGCTACTTCAATTTTCTATCCAGTCTATCATAGTTAGCATACACCACCTTCTTAGTGGCTTTAGCTAAGACCACTTTGAGTCACAGGAAAGTTTCATTCAAATCTAGGCCTATGACATGAATTTCATAATCCTCCATCTGCATTTTCCCATTGGGCTTCAAAATGAGTGGCTTCATGGTAGTAATAAGTAGAGATTTCAACTCTATGTTAAGCAAGCTTCAATCTTCTTGGTACCGGACTTCTTGGCATTATTCAACAATATTTTTTGCTTCTTGGCTTGTCAAGCTTTCTTGGTAGCATTAAAATGACCCTAAAGAGTCTAAGGGATGTTGATGCTTTGTGTTGCAATGGAAGCACTAGGAGGTAGCCCAGAAAGGGTGACTGAAGGAGAAACTTCAGATGTGTGAGCATGAGAAGATGCAAAAGGTAGCGTTATCATGGAAAAGGGTGGGACACCAAATTGAGTAGGTGAAAAACTAGTAGGGGTGAACACAGAAATAGGTTGATGGAGAGGTGCCTTCCCAGAAGTAGATGGGTCAAGATTGATGGGTAAAGTGGTGCTTTCAGCCATTTCAATGGGGTCTCTTGATAGGGAAATTAAAGAGACAACAACGGCCATAGTGGATGATGCTCCTTCAGCACATAAGGTATTTTTAGTAGGTTCATTAAAAATGTTAGGGGGTGCATTCAGGATTATCAGCTCAGAGTCTAAGAATAGAGGATTCTTTTCCACAAGAGGAGGCAAGGGATTGACCAAAGATACAGAAACAAAAAGAAGAGGGGGAGTGAAACTTACTTGAATTGCAGTAGTCAGAACATCTTGTGGGGCAGACTATGCTTCTTCTTCTTGTCGAACTAGTATGTCGAGAGTAGCCAAGTCCTAAACCTTTCTTCTTTTTGCATGACTAGAACTAGTACGTCCTAATCCTCAAGCATCAAATCCCTCCAAAACTTGGCCTTCAGTGGTAGCAACGGCCCCTCTCAGAGACTGTCGAGTTCTTTTCCCTTTACTTCAAGCACTAGAAGAGGATGGAGCTTGTGAATCCCTTTTCCTTGAGTCTCTCTGATTGTCAAATTCTTGAGGCTGAGAAGCCCAAGGTGGAACCTATTCCTCATCAATTTCATGGCTCATCTCTGGATTTATATTGTTAGAATTATCCTCTTTATCATATATGTCCTCAAATTCATCATCAAGTGGCTGAAAGTTACCAAACGGGGCACCCTGACATCTCATCTCCTATTGGAATCTCTAGAAGTTTTCCTTTTTTCCTTTTTGACCATCCCTTGTGCTTTAGCTACATGTTGAGGGATTTTTCCATTAAGAGTTTCCTTGATATTTTTCTTATGGTTCATAGAAACTTAACCATTTTGGCCATTGGAATGGGATGTAGGCTAGATCAATGTATATCTTCATGCTTTCTTGAGCCGGATTTCTCCTCCTCTTCAAGTACTCTCAAATCTTGTGTCTTAAACTATAAACACCATTCAGGTTGTAATTCCACTTGTCACAAATGAGGACCAGGAACAAGGCTACTAGTAAATTTTTGATCATGTCCTCAACCTTCCTCTTAATTAGTATTACCTGACTCTTAGCAATTACGAGTGGAAGTGGGTAAACCTTTCTTTTGTTCCTTCGAGCACCATAAATTATGTCAACAACAGTGACCTAACAGCATGCCTCCAATGCAAAGACGCTTTCTGATATAAATTTGGGGAGTTGAAAAGGCTCCCTAAGAGAACCATGGAATCTAATAAATGTGAAATCCTCACCTAGGAAATAATCCAATGGGGTCAGTGCATCTTTTATCCATTCAATGACCTCTTGAGAGAAGTGGCCAATGGGGTGGGGCAACAAATCTCGGAGCAATGCCCTTAGAAAGTTATCTGCAAACCAATAATAATCCACTATTCTTGAAAGTACATGGGTCCATATAGAAACTAGCAGAAGGAAGCCCCTTTCATCTAGCCTAGACACTAGTACATTCCTCCCTAACCACTCAAAATTCTGATACAAAAGAAATGAGCCAAGATAGAAGAATACCTGAACTTAGACTCATTACCATAATTCCTTAGCCATTCCTTCATGTTCCTAGCTATCACCTTAGAAAAATCATAGTACATCTAGCTTCTTTCCCTTTTGAGCATGAAATCCAAGCAGAATTGGAAGGGGTTTCCCTATTCATCATTGTCGAGGCTGAAAACCTAGGCGAGCATTGAGAATACAAATTGTCTGTCCTTGAATTTCTTGCATGAAAGAGGTTCAAGACAAGATGACCTCTCTCTATTCTTTCCTTTTTCTCATCCTCATAAAAAAATATTTTCCAATCATGTCCTCCCTGAGGGCATCCATCTACTTTTCATCAAAAAGTTCAGTACCCCAAGTGGTAGGGATACACAACATATCTCGTATAGCCTTGGGAAAAATGGTCACTTTAACCCCACAAACCTTAATGGATTTTTTCCTTTTGTTAAAATTTCTAGCACATGCATCGACCAACTCTAGGTATAGATGTACAATAGGTAGCATAAACTATGGCAGGCCACTATTCTAGAGCCAAAATGCAAAACCTTCTAACGGTTCATGCTCTAGCATTCTCTGAAATGCACCTTCCCTAAGGCTTTTAGGGTTAGATAAAAAATTAGGGTGAAAAAAATTGTTAGAGTGGTCTTGCACCACCTCTCTTGGGATGTTTTTATTAGGTAGCACCTTCTTACATTGCTCAAATGGCTACTTCTCTAATGTTGGGGTGTTGGCAAAAGAGTTGCACCCAAAAATATTAGCATAACCAAGCCTTCTATTTGAAACTACAACTTACCTACCAGAGGTTGATGCTTCTTCCATGGCTACATGAGGAAGTTGCAAAGAGCTTCTTTGTTGATAATGGCCACTTTCCTTTTACTTCCTTAGAGAAATCTACTTTTGAGTGCAATTAATTCTCTTACTCGTACATGTAGTTAAAGCTATGCCATTATTATTTGTCCATTAAATGCTACCACTGAGGTGATATGTTTTTATTGGAGATCTGTATCCCTTGGGAATGTCAAGAATGATGTGAGAATGGAATTAGTACATTCCCTTTGCAAGCTTTTTAACAAATAAAATCATTGCATCGAAAAGTGTGATTTTTGCTATGTGAAATGTGTTGGGGTGATGCAAGGTACTCTTGGAAAGATGTTCCCATTAATTTGTCATTTTTTTAGTGCATCAACCCATGTATTTTACCATTAGTAAGCTAGGTGGCACTGATGATGGCAAATGACACATGTCAATAATCCACATACAAGAGCATTTACTCCCAAGGCCCAAATTTATTTCTCAAGGAATTCTGTTGGATTCTCTGTACAATTCATCTACCCTTCTCTATTTTTCCTTAATATTTTCTATTGTCATCCACCCAAAAATATACCTTTCATTCATTGAGTTATCTGGCTCACCTTTCTATATATAGTTATGCCACCTTTTGCAACATTCATTCAAAAATATAGTCTCTTTTAATTTTAGCAATCTTTCCAATGTTTCCCATTCTACTATAATTTATTGCATATCAAAATGTCTACTAGCTTAGGCACTCCCATTTGGTTCCTCCCATGGAGGTCACAATATTATTTTGTGGAAGAGGCCACTAGCGACCAAATTAAGTTCCTAGTGAAGAAATGTGACCACCTCATCATGGTTGCGTTTAGGTGGGTGGTTGGCTAGGACTTCATTGATGATGAAATCCAACTCTAGAGCAACTCCAATGCCCTTTCCCACTTCATGGCCTCATTGTTAGACCTGAATGTGTCTAATCCCATGATAATTGAGTTGTGCCACAAGATGTTTGACACTTCATTGATGGAAGGGCTTGGCAAGGTAGTGCAATTGGTTATCCCCAGTGTTAGTATCCCAAGTGCCATGGATCTTCCCAAGCATGTGGACTTTGGGATAGATATACCCTAGTTGCCTTTCCTTTCTAACTTCCACATTATGGACCATGAGACACACCGCTACTCTTCTCAACTAGCGGCCAATTTTTTGTTGTGAGTACAAAGTGGAGCGCATTCTGGGACTCACCTGGAGGAAGCACTTCGACTTCTTGGTGTAGAGTCATAGCAAGTAGACCTTAGGACTATGCTATGGGTATCCCACTTGCGTTGTGCATTTAGCCCCTTTTGTAACCCATCAGATGAGAAGAAGAAGAATAATAAAAAGAAGAAGAAGAAGAACCTGATAACGAGCCCTTTCGCTTCATTAACAACGGCTGAAGGCTTTACTTTATTGTTTTTTGCACATTGCCTCCTTTTTGACTTCTTTTCACTTTGCTACTTTTTTGGTTTGCTCAAGAGAGCCTCATGTTTAAATCTAAGCCTCAGGATTTGCATTGTATTGTAAATTTTTTGATGAATATAATATAATACAACTTTTTATTTCTCCATTGTCTTCTTGGATGGCTTATTCTTAAAGTTTAGAATGTATAAATACAATTTTTTTACATATGGTACATAACTGTTAATTTTTAAAAAAAACTACGTATTTTAATGGAATAAATTTAGATAAATACTATTCACTTGTATATCTAAAGCATTTCCTTCCATTTCTTTAGGTTCATATGCATTCCTCTCCTTGTATGCACTAATTTGGAAGGGCCCTTTCCAAAGTGCTTCAAATTTTGTGTGTTGCCCTGGTTTTGCAATACTCTTCATTCTTTAGCATTAAGCTCCCTTCTTTGAATTCTGGGTTAGAAGTATTTTTTTTGAGCCAGTGCTTTACTATTTGTTGATGGTTTATCATGGCCTCGTAGGTTTTTTCTCTATCTTCTTCTAGCTTAAGGAGCTCTATTAGCTATACTTCCATTCCGCTACTTTCTTCAATTTCCAGAGCTTTCAATAGTTGTAAGGCAGGATTTCTATTGAGATAGGTAATACTACCTCTTTTCCATATACCAATTTATAAGGGGAAGTCCTTATAATTTTCTTGTGAGTAATTTGGTCCACACATAGAGCAGCTCACAAATGTTTGTTCCAATCCCTTTCTCATTTTGACCCAATGTGTTTGATTAACCTAATTAGGCTTTTGTTGGTTGACTCTATTAACCCATTCCCTTTTGGGTAGTAATTTGATGAATTCTTAAGGAAAATCCCATGTCTAATAGAAAAATATGACATTCTTGATCCTACAAAGGCTCGAGCATTGTCAGATATGATGGTCTTGGGCAGGCCAAATCTAGCTACTAGCTCTTCAAGGAAATTGATAATTTCCCCTTCTATGGCACTTTTTAGGGCTACGGTCTCCATCCATCTTGTGAAGTAGTTAGTTTCCATGAGTATCCACTTATGTTGAGAATTGGAAATAGGATTTATCATTCCAATAAAATCCAAACCCCATTGAGCAAAGGGTTCCTCAATTACGATCGGGCTCAAGGGAAAAGTGACATTCTTTCTTTTTCCAACAAAATACTAGCATTAGGTACACTTTTTCACTAGATGGTGTGCTTCAACAAACATGGAGGGCTAATAATATGTGCTTGCATGATTTTTAATGCAATAGTCTTGGCGGAGAAATGTCCACCCTAAGAACTATGATGAAATTCATTAAGAACTCTTTTTGCCTATAGTTGGTCAAGACATCAGAGAAGTACACCATCATAATTCATCTTAAATAATATGCCTTCAATTAATACATATCTAGTGCCTTGCAATCACTAGTATCTCCTTTTATGAAGCAGAAGACTAGTCGGGTAGTATCCCTTTTGCATAAACCGTGTCTAGTCAGCCACCTAAGACTCTTCAGACTTGAACTTATTCAAGTAGACCTGATCAATCTCCCTGTTAGCTTATGAATTTGATTCTTGTGTAATGTACTCATGCATATCTCTTCCCTAAACTAGCTTGGTTGGTCTAATGTCCACATCATATTATATGATCTTGGTGATCCAATTTTCCCTTTTTTATATTATTTCCCCTTCTATGATGTATTCCCGCACACTAGGATGTGCTATGAGAATAGTGATCTTGTTGGCTAACACCAGGGGTCGGAATTTCTTTAAAATTTTGACAATGGAAAAAGCCTTCTCTTCTACAAAATTATACCTAGCTTTATAACCCTTCAGGTTTCTTGAATGAAATGTGATAGGATGCTCTCCATTATCTTCTTTACATTTTTGAGTGAGTACTGAAGCTATGTTATGTTGGCCACTATACACATAAAGTAGAAATTCTTTGGAAAAATATAGGTTAACCAACACTGGGGCTTTGAAGAGGGCTATCTTTAGCTGCTCAAAGGCTACCTTTCCTTCTAGAGTCCATTTGAAAAGAAGCTTCTTCTTAAGCATCAACATGATTGGTCTCGCAATGCCTACAAAATTTGATATGAATCTGCTAAAAAAATTGATCTTTCCTAGAAAAGATTGCAATCCCTTTTGGTTTACTAATAGAGGTAATTCTATTATAGATCTGAACCTTTTGGGATCTATTGCTATTCCCTCCTTCGACACTACAAAGCGAAGGAGCTTACCTTGAGGTACTCCAAAGACACATTTTTTTGGATTTAAACAAAACCTAAACTATTGGAACATCTAAACAACCTTCTCTAGATGATCAAAATGATCATCCTTTGATTTTGAACAGATTGTTAGGTCATCCAAATGTATGAGGATAATCAAATTGATCAATCCCTCCAAAGCAATATCAATTTCCCGTTGAAAAGTTGCACCAGCATTAGAAAGTCTGAATGACATTTTTGAGTATGCAAATGCTCCCCACTTAGTGGTAAACATTGTCTTATGTTGGTCAAATTACTTCCAATAGACTTGGTTATATCTTGAGAAACCATCTATCAAGGAGAAAATCTCAAATCTAACCATAGTATGCAAAATATGCTCCATTAGTGGCAAGAGGTAATGGTTTTTTAACAAGGCCTTATTCAAGTCCTGAAAATCAACACAAACCTAGATATCGCCATTCTTTTTTTAGACTAGAACTAGATTTGACACCTAGGTAGAATGTTTAATAGGGTATATGATAACTTGGTGAACTCTTATGCCATCAATTCTTTGACCTTCAGGTTTACTAGCCTTTTCTTCTATCGGATGGGTTTGGATCCTTCCGCCAAGTTAATGGTATGTTGAATTATACCTAGGTCATATCCTCTAAGATCATCATAGGTATAGGAAATAACCTTGTAATATTTGAAGCATAGGTCCTTTAGTATTTTCTTGTCCTTGAGAGGCACTTTCCTTCTAACTTTCAACTTCCTACCATTTCTAACATTGAGCTCTTCATAATCCCTTGCATTAGTAGTAAACATTTGCTTTCCATTTCTCACATCCTCACAATCAAAGAGATTTTCAAGAGAAATTAATCCTTAGGGAAGCTTGTTCCCTTTCAACTAGATGAATTGTTCCTCAAAAAAATTTGCTCCTAGTTGTGAATAGTTGGAAGTTGTTCCTGATTTCTATATGAAGGAAGCAATTTGGATGTCATCATCAAAGACTTTCCAATTCTAATCATTTTTGGGAATTGATGGTTAGACAATGACTTGCACCATACTCTATTACATTGGGTTAGAAACTGGTTCAAATTGTCAGTTGATAGAAGCCATCCGATCTGCAATGTTGTTTTGCAATTGAGGAATAACTTGTATATTGAAAGCTTTGAAACTCTTAATAAGATCCCAAATTCGATGTCTATAAGATCTCATCCTTGTTTTTTTTATAGTTGCTTGTCCACAGACCTGGCTCACCACTAGCTCTGAATCTTCAAAAGCTTTTATTCTTCTTTCTCTTATCTTCTCTATAAGAATCAACCAGTGAACCAAGGCTTCATATTCAGCATCATTGTTGGAGCATGAGAACTAAAAATGGTAAGCTTTGAGGGTTTCCAATCCTGTTGGAGACACTAGTTAGACACCTACTCTAGAGCTAGCTTTGCACTTAGTTCCATCAAAATATAGGGTTCATAAATGATTATCACTTGGATCATCAGATTCCTCTTGATCCTTCATTAATTTTTGAAAAACTTGGTCACTGTCAAATATAACATAGGTTCCTCACCCTATTGCATGGAAGGTTTTGAATGGAT
Source organism: Sequoia sempervirens (assembly GCA_007258455.2). Taxonomy (NCBI): domain Eukaryota; kingdom Viridiplantae; phylum Streptophyta; class Pinopsida; order Cupressales; family Cupressaceae; genus Sequoia; species Sequoia sempervirens. The sequence continues at coordinate 205,160,451 of VDFB02058242.1, read as the reverse complement.
TGGAGTCAATGAATTGGTTGAGTAACACCTCTTCAGGAGTTTGATCACTTGTATCTTCTTCATCTTCTATCATTTCCATGCAATATCTCTCTTGCTGAGAGATGGAAGTATGCACCACCTCAAATCATAGGATTGCATCGTCCACAATGTGTTCAGGATGTAAAGATTCAGATAAAAACTTCATCTTCACATTGTGTTTGGTTCTCAATATCAGGTGGGACTAGTTGAGCACCAAGTATCCACCAAGATTTGTTGTGAAATCTCTTGAAAGAATTTTTTTGAAGATCGAGGGAATGTTTTTATCATGACCACTTCTTGCATGACTAATTGGCTTGGACATGAGAAGAGGGTAAGAGAGATCCTTTATTCGACTAATGGTTAGAATCTTCTTCTTGTCTAGTTGCATGATTCCTTTTTCCAAGGGCTCATACTTAAGTTTCAAGGCATCCACCACTTGTTTTTCCATGACAACCATGCTAGCCCCTAAATCAATCATGTTATTATTCAAAATTTTATCTCCCACAATAAGTGTTAAAAAGAATGGTGTGGGAATTGTCTTTCTTACCTCTTTCTCTTTTTCATTTCCCACATCATTTGCATAAGTTGTTACTTTTGGAGCTTGAGGGAGTGACACAGATCCTTTGTCTCCTTTTTGATTGCATGACTAAGTTGTGTCCGCCTGCGAGATTTGTTCTTCTTTCTTTAATGTTTCTTGAAGCAATGTTTTTTGTTTAGGAATGGATATGACATCCCATAATGATACATTGGAAGGCACATTCTTCAGTTCTTCCACTACATTGAGTGTCCCAACCAATTGAGTCTTAGAATTGCATGTTGGTATTTCTCTCATTTTTGAAAGGAAGCATTCTATTGTGACTAGGCTTAGTGTCTTATTCACCTCCTTCTCTAACAATGTTGGATTATGCAACTGAGGAAAAGATTGGATGTCAAGTGATGAAGCTTGCTTTTCCTATGGGGAAAGTTGACGTGGTTGAGGACATGGTAGAGGCTATTATATGTATTCTCTTGTGATCCTTCTTTTGGACCTTTTTTTATAAAATTACTACACTTGAGAAACACTAGTCGTCAGAGATTCATTTGTGGACATTGTATCTTCTTCTTTCATCCAAGAAAATATAGCTTGGTCAAGTGCAATATCTAATTCTTATTCAAGAAAAATTCCTTGCATTTGTGCTCTAAAGCAAGAATTTACTATTTCAAAAGACTCATATTCATCCGTATTTAGAAGCACATCCTTGATTCTTGGTTTCGCTATCCTCTATCACATATTCCCTCTTGGGAAATTTTGGGGCATATGGCTATCACTACACAGAATGTACCATACATTATCATCTTCCACCAAATTGTTCTAGCCTGAAATTAGCTCCTTACTTGGGTTGTCTTTGACCATCTATAATGGCATGGTGACTGGAACTATCTGGTTTGTGGATGATGTTTGTTGACCTACTCCTCTAGAGGATCCTTGGTATGGATTTTGCTGATAAGACAACTTTCATCCCCCATAGGCCTGCGTAGTCTACTTTGGAGCTGTTGCTTGCTATCACTTGATAATGACCAACTCGTTACTTAAAGTCTAAATGAGATTCTTCATGTTGATGATGTATTTCATGATTGAGGAAGAGCCCAATGTTCTTGTTTGAGTGGTGGGGTACACATACATAGACTTTGGAGCGACTGACATTAGTTGTGTAACAAAAGTGCTTGGAGTAGCTTCTTCCTAAGGGGCATCAGAGATTTCTACAAATATTGGCATTGGAAGTTGAGGTAAAAGCTTCCCGGTGTCAATTAGATTGTTCTTTGCACACACCACCAGCTCATATGCATCAAGCCATATATCTCCTCCCATGGAGGTTATCATAACTACAATATTCAGATTAAGATCCTTCAAATAGAACATGAACACCATTGTGGCCTGGGGTCAAGCAATTAAGGGGATCATTTGCCAAGTCTTATGAAATCTAGTGTTACAGTCACTCATGGCTTCTTGTGGAGCTCTCTTGATGGTAATTAGTTGTTATAGCAATGAAGAGTGGTCTCCTTTCTCTGAGAAGCATTCAAACAGTCATTCTCCAAGTTTATCCTAGGAGATGATGGAGCTCGTGGTCAAATATTTATACCAATCTTAGGCCTTTCCTTTGAAAGAGGTAGCTAACAACCTCAAGGAAATTTTCTCCTCTGATATGTTATGTACCCTACATACTTTTGCTATATCTTGAAGGTGTTCAGAAGGGGTTTTGAAGTCTTCTCCAGAGAATTTTGGAATAGCCTTGAGGGCATTAGTAGGTATGGCAGGCCATACATCTAAGGGTGTGGGTGGTCATAGTGGACTACTGCTATCCCATGTTACAAAATTTCTAGGAGCAGGGTGGTCAATGAGCCATAGAGAAGAGATTCCTATGAATCAAGTATATTAGTATTCTTATTTGGAAGTTTGAGCCTCCAGGTGGAGTAGATAAGGCTCTAGAGATTGGGCTCTTGCTTCTTTCTCTATTTCCCCTTACAAGTGATACAGAACATGTAAATCTTCTCCTTCTAGGTACTGAGGCAAGTAACTAAGAGTACTGGAAGTGACCTCTTGAAGATGCTCTTGTATGGACTCTAGGAATGAAACTTCCAGTTTCTTTTCTTAGCCTAATTCAAGAAATATTTTTGACTTCTAATCAAGCATTCAACAAACTTTTGGTCCTACTGGGCATACTAGAAAAAGAGTTATTGATCATCAAAGCTTGCATCTCTTTGAAATTCTTATGGGAAATTTAGTGAGTGGGAGACAAATTGTGCCTCACCAAATACCTTTGGGATTTTTATAGAAAGTTGGCTCTTCTTTGGTAGTTTGGAGAAAAGGGTAGAAGGAAATATAAATATAAAACATAAAAATGGCAATGCACCAACACTTTTGCAACATTTCAAACCCAACCATTCCTATGATTGATATAATTAGACATATAATGCCACAACCCTTTATTTTTGGAAAGAGAACAAACAACAAAGGCTAAAAACAAACACAGTGCATACTTTCAAATCTTTCTACAAGCAGTGTTCATTAAGGTCTAATCAAACATAAAGATTTCTAAGGGAAATAGAAAAACATTCAAAAATTGCATGAACTCTCCCTCCTAATATATCATAATATAGTAAAACAACAACCTTTCATAAAAATAGAGAATTCCAATGACATAATCTAGTTTTCACAAGTTATTATTCTATCATGTAAGCATACAACATGGAAATCAACTACTTAAATTATTCAAATTTAGCTTGCAAGACATAGTATTTCATTTAGAATGATAATATAAAGAAAGAAAGCTTGAAAAAGGCCATACATGCATAGTCTCAACAATTTCTCCTCAATAGTTCATGCTTTGAATATTAAATGAACTTTAAAATAATGGTTGAATGCCAATCTGATAATAGTTTAAGCCTTAAAAGATAACATGCCAAAGATAAGTAGTTATGCAATTATACTACTAAAAATAGTTCTATATCATAAGAAAAATAAGGAAATTTTTCCTTATCCAAGGAAACTAAAACTTGGAATCCAACCCCTCATTTTTTCATTGCCTCTCTTATATAGTTGCAAAAAGAAGGAAACACCACCTCAAAGTAAAATTCAATATTGCTAGGTGTTGATAGTTGATATCACATGATCTTATTGTATATCTTTGGTTAGGTCACAACAATCTTTTCTCATCAAATTTTAGCTACTACATTAATGCTTTTAAGATATTTAGCAAAGATAGAGGCCTGTAAATGATCAAATCCTAGAAAAAATAGCCTAGGAAAAGGTCCAGTTGACTAATCACATCACCCAAAAGCACCAACTCAAACCCAAAAACTGAGAAAGGATAAATGCCATCAAGCTTCGACAAACTCCCAAAAGATATCACTTCATAATAAGCACAATTCTCCTATAATGAAGAGGTGACGTGTCAAAAAGGTGGAAACTCCTGAGCTCATGAATATAGCTCTTTAGAAAATCTCTGACGAGCTGACATGCGTCCCGAACTCTCTCCTAAAAGGAAGATGGAAGATGAAAGTTGCACAACCACCACATGGTGCATTGCGCACCTTTCTGATAACCTTACTTGAGCATGGCCGCACCTAAAACTGAAAACATGTACAAGCCAAAAATCAAAATGAATAAGGAAAAAATGCTTGATAGTTTTCTAATAAAGACATGGACATGTTTGGTTTTGTAATGCAATGCAAGAGTAGATTCCAAGGCATGATGGAGTTGCATCAAAGTTGAGCTAGGAGATGGAACAACATAGAATTTCTTCAGTATGGCCATAAATAGCTTGGTATATTGCTTAGGTTTGGATTATTGCTCTAAAAAATTAACAACAAACCCCTCAAGAAATACACATAGAGAGGATGTCAGCCTAGGTTTTACAATGATTGTATTCATTTTAACTTTTGATATTAAATGTAATATAATTACCATATTGGATCTTGTTCATTGCCAATGCACAATAGTGATTGCAAACCATTTTTGTAAATTTTGTTGTCTTGGGCGAAAAACTACGTAATCCATAAATATTATAATTCTAGTAATAAAAATTCATTTTTATATTGAAATAGAAGGTTCCAAGTTGGGCTTGAATTTTTTGATATATGAGAACATAAATGTGTGGAATGAATAGTGAGGAATATAATTTTGGTGATTCTAGTTTTTTGTTGGTATATATATTACAATAATGTAACATTCCAAATGTTCATTCAAGTAAAATTTCTAAAGTTTTCACTTTCAAGTAAATAAACTATGTAGCTTAACCGTTTCCATAAAAAAAAACTTTTCATAATAGAGAACAAATGAAAATAGATGTCATAACAATAATCAACCTTTATTTTCATTTCTAAAATAATAATTCACATATTAAAATATTCCAAAGAATGTGTACAAATTACATACATAGCTCAACCAAGATCCAAATCAATAGATATAGATGGTCTAGGAATCTCCTTTCATATCTTGGTCATAGTCGCCTATTGAGGAGGAGAAGCATCACTCAAGCACTTTTCCATCAACAACAAACTCGTATACAGTCCCCCACACATATATCATTGGATATATGTCCCTACCCTTTAACAAAGAGATTGGTTGAGTAACCTCATAACGACAACCATTCAAAGCTTAGTGTTTTGTCCTACATAACTATAACTTGTAAACCCTACAATCCTGAACTAGCATGCATAAATGGATCATGATGAATTGACAGTGGAGCCAAAATAAATCACACTACTTCGACCAAAGTGATCACTCAGTACTTCAAGTGACAGTCATCCTACTCACATACACTACTCAGGCTCGATTTGACTTTAGGCCATTATAACTATGCATGGGTATTTCCTTTTATGGGTGTTCTTTAACCCTAGAAACAATCTTTTCCCTTTCCCCAAAACACAATGGTATTTCTACCCACAAGCATAAATACAAGTCACCCTCGCTTCAGTGGATAATCAAATCCTAGGTGTAACTGACAAGCTATCTAATACAATCAAATAAATTTACATTGAATAAACCTTAAGATACCCTTATTTCATCATTCCTAGTATACTTATACTAATGATAAACAATCCCTCCTATTATGGAGTATATACAAACTCTTTCTTTGAAAAATATAAAATAATTTATATTCCTTTTCACAAGAAAATACTATGATTTACTAAATCAAACTTTCTCAAAAAATTCTAGTCAAAGCAAACAAGACATTCATTCTTTCATAATAAAAGACAAATAAAATAATATTAGATCATCATGCTTGTGATACATTTGATCCAATTAACTATCGTGATTCTCAAATTTCTAATGATAGCTTGCTAGACTTCACTTCAACTAATCAAATTAATACTTCACAATTTTCCTCTTCCTCTAAGGTCATAAACAACTTTTTTCTCTCATAATGAAATATAATGCTCTTAGAATATAATTCAATTCTCTCAAAATAATAGTAGCAAAAAAGATCTATAGAATTGTGTGTCCCAAATGTGAGGGTTGGTTCATCTATTTATACAGAATATTGAGACATTGATGCCTAAGGAAAAGGTGTTCTAGTCGACACCACTTAAGCATGTAGGTTGACTCACCTCTTATAGAAAAAAGGTGTCATAAATTTAAGTATAGATGAGTAGCTTGATGTTCTATAGATCGACCTCCTTTCTTTGACAACAACGTAAGACTATTTCAAACATGAATATGCTCAAAAGATGAGAATTGAATTACAAATTATGATAGACTTCTACAAGAACAGAGTATTCATATAGTGGATTACGTTTCAGCCATTCTCCTATTCCTTTGGTGTTGTCTATCCAAAGAAATATTCCACATTTAATAGGAAACATATTTCCCTTGTCAACTTAGTCATAGTCTATTCTCTTGATAGAGAAAAGATGAATCGAATCTACTAAAATAGCATTCAAATTGTGTTTTGACCAACACATTTATTCTTGTGGCTATTTCCTTTTATCATGTGTTTTAATTCACTTTACACAACATGCATTTAATATTTCCATTGCCTTATATCTTTTTGGATATCTGTGTTCCAATGTAATAGAAATGTGCTACCACAAAATAGCAATGCATTTTTTTTGATATTGACCATGGCTTATAAACTCCAAATTAGTCTTTATCTTTCACACAATACATGTATTAATTGGCCACTAATACTTTGCATAACTTTATACAAATTCTCCTTTATAAAATGTGATATATATATATATATATATATATATATATATATATATATATAAATATACATATATGTGTGTCAATGAATAGCCTCAACGCTATATATATATATATATCCATATGTATATGTATACATTTGATATTCACATGAATAAGACCAAATTATCATTCATATAAATAATATCATTTGTATTTATGTATATATATATATATATATTGATATATTTGTATGGACATTTATGTTTGTCACACATATGTATATATTGCCACATGTATATATATGTATATATGTATATATCTTATATATATACATTCTATTGCACACTCAAGCACATATATAATTACTATATTATTGATAGGAAATATACATGTGATGTATCTATACATATATATACATGTTTCGTTGCCCCTTCAATAACACCATGCCCATATGCAACCCATTCATAATTGTGCATAGGTATGTCTACCTATGTACTCTCATGTATGTGTTCATTCATGTGTGTGGCCTATCATTGACATGCATATGCAAACATATATATGCATTCAATGTATGTTCACCTCATCAATCAAGCATAGTAATATAAGGAAGAACTCATAAGCTCCAAACATATAAACATCATCCAAGAATGCACTCAATAGTAATCAAGAACCTTACTAATGCAAACACATCATACCCAAGGAAGACTTACCAACTCCCAACATTATGATAAGAATCAACCATTATATTGTGAGTGTGTGAGCTCAGTTAAGTTTGTTTATTGGTTACTTGACCAAGTTCTTCTCCTAAGTGATACTTCTCCTCATAACTAGAGGATTGAACATGAACCTGCATTCAACTAACACATTCCCATGGTAGTAAGCTTTTCATCAAAATATGCATTTACACTCTTTCCATGGTTAGAATATCCACTTCAATAACCATACAATTCACATATACACATTTCATCACATAACATTAAATGAAATAAACATTCATTCATAATTCATTGATAAAAAGTGTAAGCATATATATTTCAATCAGAATTCAAATTACATTCATACATGCAATAGTTTACCCTATCATAGTAATAGTAAATAGGTGAATAAACAATGGTGTGTGACATCTCCCCTTTGAGAATCATTGTCCCCAATGATTTTATGTAGCAAACATAAACTAAACAAACAAACAACATTAATTTTTAGTACTTTCAAAAGCAAGTAAAACCTATGGAAACTTTTGTTGTATCTCAACATAGTCTTCCCAAGTGATAGAGTCTTTCACATGTTGGTCCCACTGGACTTTTCGCTACAAAAATTCTTTGTTACATAAGCGAAGCTTATGCATTTTGAGCACCTTGGTAGGATCGATTATTACCACTCTAGGGTCTTCTACCTGTAAATAATTCCAATCAATCACATGATTATCCCTTGGTATATACTTCTTTAGGTAAGAAACATGAAAGATGTTATGCATCTAGGAAAGAGCTGGTGGCAATGCAATTTGATAAGCTACAGGGTTCACTTCCTTGAGAATCTCAAAAGTTCCTACATAGCACAACGAAAATTAGGATGAATTTCCAAATCTGATGGAATCTTATGAGGTTTAACCCTCAAAAACACCTTGTCACCTATTACAAAATTCTAGGGAACTCACTTTGCATCTGCATAGCTTTTATGGCTATCATTAGCTTTAGCTAACCTTTTCTTAACAATCCTCACTTGATCTTCCATTTCAGCCAATATCTCCAGCCCAAGACTCACCCTATCCTCAATCTTATCCCAACTTATAGGGTTTCAACACTTTCAACTATATAATGCTTTGAAAAGAGCCATCTTTATTGCAGAATGGTAGGATTTGTTATAAAAAAATTCTACTAAAGGAAACTAATCTTCTCACTTGTATTGTTGATCCATACAATACATTCTAAGTAGGTCTTTGAGCACTTGATTCTCCCTTTCTATTTCCCCATCCATTTCTGGATGATACACTGAGCTTATATTTAGTTGAGTCCCTAGTGTAGAAAATAAGGATTTCCAAAACCTTGAGGTGACTTGTGAATCTCTATCTAAGATAGTCTTCTCAATAATTCCATGCAGTCTAAACACTTCTTGAATGAATTTTCATGATATGATAGGAGCTCCATCAATTAGATTATCAGGTATGAAATGTGCTACCTTTGTAAGCTTATCCAAAACCATGAGAATGGCATTGTGCTTATTCCTATACATAGCCAATCCTTGCACAAAGTCCATACTTATGACTTTCCACATACTCTCAAGAATATCATGTGGATATAACAAGCCTACATAATGATGATGCTTAGCTTTTACCCTTTGACATTCAAGGAATTTAGCCACAAATCTCACAATATCTCCTTTCATACCTTTCCAAAAATACAATGGCTTTACATCGGCCAACATTTTTGTCACACCATGGTTTCCAGATTATTTTGCTTCATGAACTTCTTTCCATACCAAATTTCTCAACTCTTCTGAGTCAGGTACATACATTCTCCCCTTATACCTAAGTATTCAATTGGGTTAAATAATAAATCCTTCATACCTAGCATCTTGTGGATTGATAGCGAGTTCTTTCTTAAGTTGCATATAGTACTCATCCTCTTTGCATTTCTACAATACTTGACCTTTAAAGTTGGTTTGTATTGTCACTATTGAGGCAATATGACGTCTTTGAATTAATATGTCGACAACCTAATTTTCCTTTCCCTTGATGTAACTCATATTGAATCCATAATCAAATGTTAACTCCAACCATCTTCTCTAGAGAGCATTCAAATTAGGTTGAGTGGATAGATATTTCAACCTGTGATGACCAGTTTTCATCTCAGAGGGCTTTCCCAACAAGTAATGTCTCCACATCTATAATGCGTGAACCATCGTTGTTAACTCTAAATCATGTGATGCATAATGTTTCTCAAAGGGTTTCAGGTTCCTTGATTCATAAGCAATTACTTGACCTTGATGCATTAAAACACTTGCTAAGCCTTCTCTTGATGCATCTATGATAATAGTGAAGTCTCTAATAGGATTTGGTACCTTTAAAATTGGGGTAGTGGTTAACTTCTCTTTGAGTAGATCAAATGCTACTTGGAACTTTTCTATCCACTAAAACTTCTCCCCTTTCTTCTGCAAATAAGTAATTGGAAAGGCTATCTTGGAGAAGCTTGCAACAAATATTCTATATAATATCCCACCAAACCCATAAAACTTCTTACCTCTGAGACATTTTTGGGCTCTAGCCATTCTAAAATTGCCTTGATCTTAGTTGGATCAACTGAGATTCCATCTGTCAAGATCACATGTCCAAGATAATGTACTCTCTTATAAAAGAAGGTACATTTAGAGATTTTCGCATATAACTTGTTTTCTCTCAGTTTTTGTAAAACTATCTCTAAATGCCTACAATGATCCTCCTCATTCCTTGAATAAATAATAATATCATCTAGGAAAACCAAGACCAACTTATCTAGGCAATCCCTAAATACATTGTTCATAAGATTCATAAATGTTGCAAGTGCATTAGTTCAAACAAGGGTAGAATTGTAAACTCATAATGCCCATATCTAGTTTTGAATGCAGTCTTAAAGATTTTCTCATCTTTAATTCTCAACTGGTGGTATCCAAATCGTAGATCAATCTTATAAAATACAACAACTCCCCTGATTTGATCAAATAGATCATCAATCCATGGTAATGGATACTTGTTCTTTATTGTAGCTTTGTTAAGAATGCAATAATATATGCACAAATGCAAAGTACCATCCTTCTTTTTCACAAAGATTACTAGTGCTCCCCAAGGTGATACACTTCGTTTTATCAATCCCTTAGAAAATAATTCATCTAGTTGTGCTTTAAGCTCCAATAGCTCAATTGTTTTCATTCTATAAGACACTTTGGAAACAAGTTCATATGTTGGTACTATATTAATTAAGAAGTTAAATTATATCCTTTTCGGTTGTAGTTCGGGTAATTCTTAAGGAAACACATCTAAAAAATTTCTCAAGATAGAATATCTTTCCATATCTATCACTCTAGTTTCCACCATTTCACCTTCTTCCATCTCTTTGAAGCTCTATGGTCCAAAGTTATCAAGATCCTCTTGAGAATTATATTCCTTATAATCTTCAAGCTTTTCCATCTTGACTGCAAAGATCTTCCATCCTTTCTTTGTATCCCTTAACAATTGCATTGTGCAGATTTAACACAACTTGAACTCCTTAGGTATCCCTTGTAATATCACTTGGTTACCAAAATCATCCAAGCATTCTACTATTTTGTCATGGAAATATACCTTGAATCTATGTCTCCAAATCTAGTTCATTCCTAGGATAACATCATAGGATCCTAAGGGCACTACATATAGGTTTACCTTCATAGAAAAACAAGGTAGCTCAATCCTAGCCTTGAACAAACATTGTTCTAGAACTTTTTCTCTTTTCTAGTTTTCATATTCTACAACCCATGACTTTTCCATATAACCAACTTTCCTAGATATTTTCTTAGCTATTCTAGGTGAAATAAAATTTTAGTTGCTTCAGTATCTATAAGTATGGAAATGGGTAAGCCAAATAAAATACCTGGAGTCTTTAGTGGAGTAACTTGATACTACACTTGACAATCATCCAAGGTAGTGTGAATCTTTTGTTGGAACACCGCTTGCTAGGTAGGGAGTGGGTTGCCATAATATCATGACCCAAAATAGTTATTGGGACATTGAATTGCATAGTGGTCTTTGCCACATGTGAAGCATCCAATAGCATGTCCCTTCTTCCTTGTGGGTTCTCTAGATTTATTAGCATTTCCACCAATATTATTAGTATTCCACCATTGCAATTATTCCTCTCGTATTCCCTTCTTGATTCTTTCCCACTATTTTAGGGTATTTTTACCATTGTCTCTACAAATCTTGCACAAATTCAAACTTATTTGGAGTTGGTTTGACTTGAGCTTCTACAATCTTCTTATGATTTCTATTTTCCTAGTGGATGGAGATAGCTTTGAGATTGTGCTCCTGCTTAATAGATTTCTCATACACTAGATCCATAGTGGTTGGACCATGAACATCTAATTCTCCTCAAGCCCCATGATGAATTTCCTTATGAAAAAATGTTCATCCTTCTAATACATTGGAACGTAATGTAGTAGTCAGGTAAAATTTTCCCAATAATCATTAACTAACATCTCACCTTGTCCTAGATTATGAAAATATATGAGTTTCTAGTCAAAATAGAGTTGGGGTAACCATCTTTTGTAGAAAATTTTAACAAATTAGTTCCATGTAAGTTTCAATGATCTAAGGTCGAGTTTCATTTTCTTATTCATCCACCAGTTAGAGGCTTCTCCTTCTAACTAGTAAGCTCTCCAAGATGCTTTTGTGACCTCAAAATACAGTCAAATTTCAAAATATTTCTCCATTTGGACTAACCATGCCTCAGCTTCATCCCTACTAATTCTACCTTCAAACTTGGGTGGGGTTATTTTCTTCATATCCCTAGAATTTTTAGAAGCCATAGGCTTCCTATTAGTTTCCTTAGATAGAGAAGGTGATTTCTCTTTCTCATGATCATGGGTTTGATCATTTTCATGAAAAGAATTTCTCCCTCATCCTCATTATTTGGAACTTCCTACTCTACTCTATCCTTTACCCTTTCTTGTTATAGTTTTCCCAACCTTGCTAGAATTTGATCCAATCTAGCTTTGATACCCATCGGACCTTGTTTGACTTATTGAATTCCTCCAAGATTGGTCCTTGTTCTCACCATCTTTACAAGAATGAATTATACTTTAAGGTTCATCCATATTGCATTCAATAATGTTCTTATTATCTTATGGAAAATAAATAAATGAGTATTCATTCACACAAATAAATTTCACATAAGATAATTTTTTTAATAAACACATGATTTTATTATTTGCACGAATCTCAATATCCTTTAGATTACATATAGTACTATTCAATTAGTCAAGTGGAGAGTATCCCTCGAATTCACTCTCTAACACATAACTCAATGGGGTATACCCTTATAATTTATGTTCATCTATCATTTGTTCATATCTATCTTTTTGTTCATCTCTCATTTGCTCATATCTATGCCAAAATGGATAGTATCCTTCAAATTTTTCATCTGATACATAGTTATGGGGGACATAATCCTTCAATTCATTACTTGAGGAAATGAGAATCACTTCCAACATAGGAAGGACTCTAGGGTCTCTAAATATGAATGTAGGGATGACACTTCCTTCTGAAGGCACATCCATGGAAAGTGATAAGGAATCAAACTTTGATGGTGAGACTAGAGGTAGATAGTTGTAATTAGCCTCCATCTTCATCTTTCTCTTTACATTAATAATTCAAGAAAGAGCATGACTAAAGATTTTAGTTTCACTTAACCAAATAGAATTTTCATAGTTGGTACCCTCAATCATATGAATAATGGCCTCTCTTTCCTTCTTGGCCTTCAAGCAGTGTTCATTCCTTATTACTGACTTCCTTGGAATTAACAAGAATTTCCAAACATTAGATAATGTTGGATGGAAAGTATGATGAGCTCATAGTTTCCAAAGCTTAAAATCGGTACCTTTGATACCATATGCAACATGCCAATCATTCATTCAAGTAAAATTTCCTAGGTTTTCACTTTCCAATGAATAAACTATGTAGCTTAACCATTGCCATAAATTTTTTCTTTTCATAGTAAAGAACAAACGAACATATGTCATAACAATAATCAACCTTGATTTTAATTTCCAAAATAATAATTCACATATTACAATATTCCAAAGAATATGTACAAAGTACATACATAGCTCAATCGAGCTCCAAAGCAATAGATATAGATGGTCTAGGAAGATCATTTCAAATCTTGGTCATAGTCTCCCACTAAGGTGGAGAAGCATCATTGAAAGACTTTTCCACCAACCATAGATTCATATGTGGTCCCCCACACATATATCATTCAATATATGTCCCTACCCTTAAAATATTGATTGAGTAGCCCCATAATGAAAACCATTTTGAGTTGTGTTGTGTCTTACATGACTAGAACTTGTAAACCCTACAATCCTAAACAAGCATGCATAAATGGATCACAGTGAATTGAAAGTGGAGCCAAAGTAAATCACACTACTTTTTCCAAAGTATTCTCACTTAGTACTTTGAGTGATAGTCATCCTACTCACATATGCTACTCAAGCTCGATTTGACTTTAGGCCATTATAACTATGCATAGGTATTTCCTTCTATGGGTAGTCTTTAACCCTATAAAAAACCTTTTCCCTTTCCCCAAAATTCAATGGTATTTCTACCCACAAGCACAAATACAAGTTACCCTCCCTTCAATGGATAATCAAATCCTAGGTGTAACTTACAAGTTATCTAATACAATCAAATAACTTTGCACTGAATAACCCTTAAGCTACCCTTGTTTCATAATTCCTAGTATACTTATACTAATGATAAAAAAATACCTCCTATTCTGGAGTATATACAAACACATTCTTAGAAAATCATAAAACAACTTCTATTCATTTTCACAAGAAAATAGTATGATTAAATAAAGAAAGCTTTCTCAAACAATTCTAGTTAAAGAAAATAAGACATTCATTCTTTCAAAATAAAAGACAAATAAAAGAAGATTAGATCCCCATGCATGTGATGTGCTTGATCCAATTGACTTTCTTCATTCTCATATTTCTAATGACAACTTGCTAGACTTCACTTCAACTAATCAAAGCAATACTTCACAATTTTCCTCTTTCTCTAGGCTCACAAACAACTCAATTCTCTCACAATAACACACAATGCTCTCAAAATATAACTCTATGCTCTTAGAATAATAGCAATAGAAAGAACTACAAAATTGTGCATCCCAAGTGAGAGGGTTGGTGCATCTATTTATATAGAATATTGAGACATTGATGTTGATGTGGGAACATCCAGCGGTGTACGAAAATCTTGCATTACCCAAAAAATTGGTTTTCTTTATTTTATTTAGCTTTTTTGAGTCCCATCATGGCACTTAAGGGGTATAAGATAGTCATAAGTCAAAAATAGCCAAAAATTGTCACTTACTATTTTTAGTAAGTTGGCCTAAATAGGATCATATGGCCCTGAAAATTTATGCAAAGGAGTAGAGCTGAAAAATATTTTTGGTTGCAAAAGAATCGCCTCAATATCCTGAATGATTTGGGAGAAATTAAAGTTTCCGCTCGGAGAAATTTCTCCAATGTAGCTTCAAATTCAAATATAAAACTTTAGAGGCCACACAATAGCTTGAAAAGTGGATGAACTGACCTATGATGGATTCACACAATGTAGATCTCTTTGAGAGATTTCTAATGATATGAAATAATAGAAAATCAAATATCCAGATCAGAAGTTATGGCCTCACAAAGTTGCCCCTCTAAAAAGTGAATTTCATTAAAATTTCTTCCTAGTCAAAAAATCAAATGGTGGGACTTTTGGCACTGAAACAAAATGGAAAGTTGCACTTTTTGGAACATTATAGGGTTGGTTATTGGGTAAAATAAAAAGGGATATGAGGGGGTTGTAGAATATGGATCCATAAGTGTGGATTGTGGCTTCGAATAACAATTTTTCTTTCATAATTGATTTTTTTGTAATGAATCAAGCCCATAAGGCTATAGCATGTATGTTTTGAATCTATAATTTAATTTGTTTTGAAAATAATTGAAAGTGGGTTATTTTCTATCTTGCCTCCTTTGTATTGATATCTATTGTTGTTTTTTGTAGGTTTGGGCAGTGTGGCCCTCATCAAGTGGTATCAAAGTAGGTTTTCCTAAGTGTGTAAACAAATCACCTAATGTGAGGCAATTTGCACCAGGACTTGTGGTTGTGGGTCTATGAAAAAAGATTCCTCCACAAATAAAGTATGGTGGAAGAAATTTTGGGGTAATAGAAAAGGGTTTTAGAGCCATCTAGAGACAAGTTCAAGCACTGCAAGAGGAGCTACATAGGGGAGCTAATGTCAAAAGAAGAGATGAAAGTGAAGATGAGGTTAAAAATGAGGGGCCATTCAAAGAGGAAGCACATGATGTAATGGATCATGGAGAATTTAGACTAATTAGGGTCATTTCCAAGATTTGAAAGAGGTCAAAGATACAAGTTTCTAATTTTTCTAGAAACCTAAATCCAAAGGAGCTGATTGATTGGATCAATGACATGGAAGAGTATTTTGAGTACGATGAAATAGAAGACCCAATTAGGGTAAAATTTGTAAAGTCCAAATTGAAAGGCCATGCTAGCATATGGTGGAAAGAAGTCTAGTTGGAAAGAAATAGAAGAGGAAAAGAGAAAATAAAAAGATGGGATTGGATGGTGGAAATTTTGAAAAGACAGTTCATTCCTAGGGACCGAGTTGGATTTGCTGAAGAAGATGCAAGGGTTGAAACAAGTTGGAAAATTTAAGGAGTATACAAAAGAATTCTACCAAGTCCTAATTAGAACAGGTCATTCTGAGGCCAACAAGGAGAAAGTTGCACATTATATAAATGGGTTGAAGTTGAGCATTCAAGAAGAGCTGAGTCTAGTAAGAATGTCTACCATTGAAGAAGCATATCAGTTTGCTTTTAAGGTAGAAGAGAAGTTGAATAGAAGGTTTGAAAGCAAGAAAAGAGGTGGAGGTCACAGTTGAAGGTCATATCGAGGTCAGAATGAAGATAAAAAGAAGGGGGGAGGATCCAATAGAAACCAAAACTAAAAAGGGGATAAAACCTATAATCCTCATGATTAGAATAATGGAGACCAAAGAGGAAGAGGAAGATCTGGATGAGGACCAGGAAGAGGAGGCTTTTGTGGAACCTATTTCTTATGTGGAGAAGAAGGGAATATGGCATATGATTGTTCTCAACATCAAGGAAGGAAAAATAGAAGACTTGAGGGTAATGCACAAGTTTCACATGTAGATGAAGATGTCAAGTATTCACATTTTGAGGATGTCAAAAGAGGAGAGGTTCTTGTTACTAGAAGATCTTTGTTGAATGAGGAGAAATATCCAACTCAAAGGAAGAATTTGTTTTGCACCATATGTAAGTGTGAAGGTAAATTTTGCAATTTTATTATTGATGGAGGTAGTACTGATAACTATTGATGATGTTTTCTACACAACAACTCAGATAGAATATAATATCATATCTCTCTTGAAAGGTAAATCTCTATCAACAAGCCTCAAGAGATAACCCCAAGGTCTCTAATGTCAGGTCTTGACAATGCATAAACAACTCAAAGATAATGTGAAAATGTTGGTAATCACAAGGGGCCTTACAAATGAATAATGTTGAAAGTGTACTTTCATCATATGCAACAATACAGTGATGCTTTCAGTCCTAAAACTAACCCAGATTCAAAATAAACAACAAAAGAGATAAGGGTTAAGAGAGATTCAACTCTAATCTAGCTCCTAAGATCAATCACAATAATGATGAATGTTGCAAATGGATAGATCTCCAAAAAAACCAATCTCTGCTTGATCAAGGACAAGCCCACAACTCTGTAGAACTGGTGCAATCTTCTGAGGAAATTGAAGATTTTTAGACTATGAATATTCATCCACATACCCAATAACTGGCGCAATGTAAACAAGCATCCACAATTGAACTTAGCACAAAATAAGGCCCAGACTAACTTTACACAACAAATTATAATCAGCAAAATGCTAAAAGTATGGACCAGAGATCAATCAACATCATTAACATTTTACCATTATTGCAAAAGAACTAAAATCTAACATCTAACATCTGAGAATCAAGAACAAGAAACCATGAACTGTCAGAGTGTAAAACAAAGCTTTCCAAATAAAAAATCCAATTGCATTAACTTCTGTAGCATTACATAACAATTTCCAGTCTCTTTCCTCTCCTACAACTACTATCTTGCATAATCTAACTCCTAACTTAGCCAATTCTGGCTTCTATTTAGCTTTTCTAACCTAGTCTCACCACTTACAAATGAGAAGGCATTGGCCTTTTATAGAAAATTACATTTTGAATCAAAGGCCAGGATTAAATCAATCCAATAGCACAAATTACACCTCTAGAAGCATCCAATAGTTACATTTAATTTGGGAGCTCATGGTACATCATCATCCAATTGCATAAAAGTAGTTACATCATGAAACAATGAGAAAACATTATTATGCCAGCTTGTCCTTAATGAAAATTCTGATTGGATGATGAAATCAACTTCACATGTCTTCCAAAAACCCCTTCAGCTATAGATAGTTTGGGCACGGATTCTTATGCAAGTTCCACTTTTAATATTTCAATTGAACTCTTCCATATTTCCCTTTTGGCATGAATCCATACGTAAGTTCCCCTTTTAATATTTATTTAATCCTGAAAAAATAAATATCATCATTAGTAGCTCACATGTTAAAAAAAAATCCATTTTTGAAATTTTTTCCATTTTTGGAAATTTTATTTTCAAAATTTTCTATCCATCTCAAGAATTTCATTTTTGGGAACATTTTAAAATTTCAAGGAAAAATTTCAATTTTGGAAAAAATTGCATTTCGGAAAAATTCTATTTTTGCGAAAAAAAATTGCATTTTTGGAAATTTTTGGGTTTTTGAGGAGTCTCAGGATTTTGAGGGGGTCAAGGATTTTTTGGGAAAATCCTAAGGGAATGGATTTTCTCGAATTTCCTATAGGGTCGAAATCCCCTAAACCTCATAACTTTTTTTCTAAAAGGAATTTTCAAAAAGTTCAAAAAGCAACATTGCCTAATTTTTCATCCTTTATCCACAGGTGCAAAAAATATTTACATATAAAATTGAAAATTCACTTCTAAATCCCCATTTTTGAATTCCAAGATAGACAAATTTCCCCTAGAACCTCAAAATATTGTCCTCATCAAACCCAACCTAGAATTAATCCCAAAATAACCTCCCAAGAAGAGAAAAACCAAAATTCGACCAAGCCAAGAGGCACATATGCAAAAAAAAGAAGAGGTTCCCCACCTCTGGTGGGGTGTGTGTGTGAAAATTGCACAACAATAACCTTGTTTTAGAAGAGATGGTTAATAAGTTGTAGTTGGAAGGAAGAAGGCATTTGAATCCATACCAGATTGCTTAGTTGTAGAAGGACTATAAAGCTTTGGTAAATGAACATTTTTTGGTAAAGTTCGAGATTGGAAATTACCATGATGAGGTATTGTGTGATATTATGCCTCTAGATTTTTTTCATATGTTGTTTGGTAGACCATGGTAGTTTGATCAACAAGCAGTACATGATGGACATTCCAACACCTATTCTTTGACAAAGGATGGAGTTTGTCATAATTTGAAGCCCTTGAAAGAGGTAGAGGAAAAGGTGTGCAGTAATTTAAGAATTTGTTTGGTTGATGAAAGAAAGTTCTTAGAAGGTATGAGGTATGAGCATATGTGTTTTGCATTGATCCCTAGAGTTGATAAAGAAGATACTAATGATATACCTATAGAGGTTTTAGGTTTGTTGAATGGTTTTCAAGCTATTATTTTTTATAACATACTTGAAGGTTTTCCTCTAGTAAGAAAGATTAGTCATTAGATGGACTTGATTCCTAGAACGAGTTTTCTGAATAAGGCAGCTCATCATTTGACTCTAGCATATAGTGAAGACTTGAACAAACAAGTGTAAGAGTTGTTGTCGAAGGGATTGATTCTGGAGAGATTTTGATTCCATGTGAAGTACCTACAATACTAGCACCAAAGAAGGATGGGGAATGGCAAACATGTATAGATTCTAGAGCCATCAACAAGATCACCATCAAGTATAGACTTCCCTTTTCAAGAATTGATGACATTATGGATTGTTTGAGTGGAGATAAGTACTTTACAAAGATAGATTTGAAGTGCGGATATCACTAGATCCAGATTAGAGAAGGAGATGAATGGAAGATAACCTTTAAAACAAAGGAGGGCTTGTACAAGTCATTAGTCATTCCTTTTGGGATAACCAATGCACCAAGCACAGTTATGCAGCTTATGAATGAGGTATTGAAAGAATTTTTAGGAAAATTTGTTATTGTTTATTTGGATGATATTTTGATTCTCAGTATGACATTGGAGGAGCACTTGATGCATATCTGGAGAGTTTTTGAGAACCTAAAGGAGGAGAAGTTGATTAATTTGAAGAAATGTAGATTTGTGAAGAGAGAGTTGGTGTATTTGGGATTTGGTGTCTAAGAAGAGGGTCTTAAAATGGACCCAGAGAAGGTGAGAGCTATCATTGAATAGCATACCCCAAGGATTGTGATAGAGGTAAGATCATTTCCTAGTCTAACAAGTTTTTAAAAAAATTTTATTAAGAATTTTATTAATATTTGTGCACCTCTAACTAAAGCAATGACAGGGGATAGAAAAGAGTTTAAGTGGACTATAGGAGTAGCCAAAAGTTTTGATATATTGAAGAAGAAAGTTATAGATCAACCTATTTTGGAACTTCTATATTTTAATAAGGTCTTTCAGGTAGAATGTGATGTTAGTGCCACTATCATAAGAGTTCTTTTGAATCAAGAAGGTAAGCCTGTTGCCTATTTTAGTGAGAATTTGAATGATTCTAAGAAGAAATATTATATCTATGATCAAGAGATTTATGCTATAGTTCAATCTTTTAAGAAATGGAGACACTATTTGTTTCCAAAAGAATTTGTTTTATATTGTAATCACCACGATTTGTAGTATCTCAATAGCCAAGGAAAGATAAATCAAACACACTTAAAATGGGTTGAGTTTTTGGAGAGTTATACTCTTTTTTTTAAGCATAGGAGTGGAAGGTCAAATAGAGTTGTAGATGCCTTAAGTAAAAGGAAAAATTTGTTGATAAAGATGAATATAGAGGTTGTTGGGTTCAATGAACTCAAGAGTTTGTATCCAAAAGATCCAAACTTTGTAAAAGCTTGGAAGCCTTGTTTGGAACCTGTTACATTGGATAGGACAAGTTGGTTGGATTTCTTAATCCAAGATGGGATGTTGTCTATAGGAATCCAATTGTTCATTCCAAGGAGTTCTATGAGAGAGAATCTAATCAAGGAGAAGCATAGTGGAGGATTGGTTGGAAATTTTAGTTGACATAAGACCATTGCTCTTGTTAGTGAGAATTATTACTAGCCATAGTTATAGAAAGATGTGAATAATTTTGTACAAAGTTGTAGAGTATATCAAATGGTGAAAGGAACATGTCAAAATACTAGATTGTATAAACCATTACCTATACCTAAAAGTCCATGGGAGGATATTAGCATTGATTTTTTTCTTGGCTTTCCAAGGAGACAAAGAGGGAATGATTCCATATTTGTGGTGGTGGATAGATTTTCAAAGATGGTAAATTTCATTTTGTGTCATAAGACTAGTGATGTTCATGTCATAGAGTTGTTTTTCAGAGAGGTGGTGAGACTACATGGTCTATCGAAGAGTATAGTTTCAGACAGAGATACCAAATTTGTTGTTTATTTCTAGTGGACATTATGGAAGAAGTTGAAGATAGATTTGAAGTTCAATTCTGCACACCATCCACAAATTTATGGACAAACAAAAGTGGTATATAGGAGTTTGGGTAACCTATTAAGATGCTTAGTAGGAGATAAGACCAAGGGATGGGATTTGATTATACCAAAACCAAAATTTTCTTACAAAATTTTGTCAACAGGAGCACTGGTAAATCACCATTCTAGATTGTGTATGGGATTATTCCAAGAACTACTTTTGAACTAAGAAAAATGGATAAGGGGGAGAAGAGTAGTGTTGAGGCTGAAAATTTTGCTGAGAACCTGAAGAATTTGCATGAAAAAGTGAAGAAACATATCAAAAATATGAACTCATAATATAAGGCCAAGGTAGATTAGAAAAGGAGGCATAAAGAGTTCCAAGTAGGAGATTAAGTCATGGTTCATTTGCAAAAGGAGAGGTTTCTAGTTAGTACATTCAACAAGTTAAATATGAAAAAGTTTGGACCATGCACGATCCTAAAGAAGCATGATTCAGTAAATGCATATGAGGTAGAGTTACCTGATGAAATTCATATTTCACCTATGTTTAAAATTTTAGATTTAACAAAATATCATGAAGGGGGAATTAATGAAGAAACAATAGAAGCATAGTAGAATGTTCTAGCACCTACTTTAGAAAAGGAGACAAAAGAAATTTTGGATAGTCATGTGGGTAAAATCACAAGAAAAAAGCAATATGTAGAGTACTTGGTGAAATGGAGAGGAAGGCCTGATGAAGATTCATCATGGTTTTTTGAGGTTAAGGTTAATCGTCTTGGTTTCCCTCTAACTCCTAAGAAGTGATAGGGTCACTTTCCAAATTACCCTAGGAGTCTAATGTAGGAGAATCCAATGGTGTAGAGCAATCTTGCATCACCCCAAAAAAAAAGTTTTCTTTATTTTCTTTAGTTGTTTTGATTCCCATGATGGCACTTAAGGGGTATAAGATAGTCAGAAGTCAAATATAGCAAAAAAAGATCACTTAGTATTTTTAGTAAGTTTTCCTAAACAAGATTGTATGGACCTGAAAAAATTTACTTGAATGAGAAAAACGAAGAAACATTTTCGGTCACGAAATAATCGCCTCAATACCTTGAACAGTTTGGAAGAAATCAAAGTTTATGTCCTGAGAAATTTCTCCAATGTAGCTTCAAATTCAAATATAAAACTTTAGAGGCCTCAAAAAAACTTGAAAATTTGATGAACTGACCAATGGTGATAAATGCATTGTAGATCTCTTTGATAGCTTTCCAACAATATGCAATAATAGCAAATCGAACACCCAAATCAAAAGTTATGGCCCCATGAAGTTGCCCCTATAAAAAGTGAATTTCATTAAAATTTCTTCCTAGGCTAGAAATCAAACAATGGACTTTTGGCATCAAAACAAAAGGGAAAGTTTCACTTTTAGGAACATTCTAGGGCAGTTATTGGGTAAAATAAAAAGGGATACGAGGGGGTTGTAGAAGATGGCTCCATAAATGTAGATTGTGGCTCTGAATGATAATTTTCTTTCAGAATTGATTTTGTTATAATGAATCAAGCCCATAAGGTTGTAGCATTGATGCAAATCATCTACAAAATTTAGGGGTACTAATGACCCAAATCACTAACTTGAGAAGATCTTTGAACAATCACTTAAACTTTCACTTATCTTTTCAACAAAATCCATTCTCTTTCACTTGTTTCACTTTGCTAAAAAGCACCAAATTACAAAATTAGGTTACCAACTCACCACAAACCCTAAAAAAAACCTTGAACATCATTAAATTGACTAGTTCAAAGCAAAAACACTACTGGAAAACTCTGAATCAATCAATTCATTCAACATCCACCAAATTACACTTCATTGCAACTTGTTTCCATAAGGCAAAGAGACAACAAATCATCCAATCTTGCTTCTAAATTTTACCAGACCCAAAATACACTTAAATCATCATTTTAATAGGAACAAACCAAATACTTTTCCTTACAACTCTATTTTATCAAATTCAAAAATTCTTGTACTCAAAGACTTTAATTCTAGTAGTAGTCCAACAAGCTAAAATCGGGTTTAACTTTAATGCCATACTGAATCTACACAAACCAAGACCAATTTCTAGGACCCATTTGGTACTCATTCAACATACTTAAATAGGTACACTTGTTTTGAAAAAAATATCAAAAAAATTGAATGTTCATAGCCAAAAGAGCCTTAATTAGGCTAATTTTACATAGAGACTACCCTTTAAACTTGATGCATGTCTATTTTTTTTCTAGTAAACCACTAATCAGGTCTCAAAACCACCAAATCAACCATGATCTTTTCAAGGAAAATCATTGACTAAAATAGTAGATCAAGAAATGCTTACTTAAAGCTTGAATTAGGCTTCATTCAATGAGGGTTTGATGAAAATATGTCTTCCAAACCATTTATGAATATGCCAATGCTTCAAAAATATTTGAATATACCTGCACATACTATCTACACTATCTCCAAGCCTTTACAAATTCTTTTTCTTCAAAACCCTACACTTAGCCATCACTCTTGAACTAAAAATCAATGTCAATTAAGTGGGGCAACAACTTAACTTATGTATTTCACTTAAAAATTACAAATTCCAATCTTCATTCATAAAAACACATTTCAAAAGGTCCATACATGCTCTAGGAACCTTCTACTAACCATCTTGAATGCATTTAAAACATTTTCTAACTTTAAACCATTAACCTTCATGTAGAGAACTCAGAAAAATCTATGAAGACAACAACATAAACCTTGCAACCTGCTTCCCCTGCATCTGCACACACACACAACCCTAAAAAAACCCTAAATTAATCCATTCCACCTACCCTCTAAGCCTACATCAATGAATAGTCATTAAAACCTTTCCAGACTCTCAAAACCCCTAACTTGAGGGTTTCAACCAGTTCACTGTAAAAGGACTCAAACAGTCTTTGCACTCACTTAAATTCCTCCAAAATAGACTTGAATGAAAGCTACTTCAGTATTCTATCTAAAACAAAAAAATATTAGAGCTTGATGTTACTATACAGGCCTTACAAATCTAATAAACCACATAAAGAAATACTGTATTACAGACCCAATACTTTTATTCACACAAAATGGTTATAAGATACAAAGTTCATTCTTTTCTTGCCCTTACAATTCCTTTTAAAGGTGTTTCAAATAAATTAAAATAAGTTCCCCTTCATCTTCATCATTCAAACCTTCCCCTTTCCCATATGACTCTTCATATTCTTGGTTTTTGTACATTGTTTGCATTTTTACATCTTTGACAACAAATGACAACTTTTTCCATAAAAGACAACTTTTTGCGACATTACTTCTTTAACCACCTAGAGACCTATTTGAGACTCAAATAAATTAAACATGACCTTTGCCACATGCTTTTCTTGATGACAATTCAAATTTTACAAAAATGCTCATTGGAGGCATAACAACACCATTAGGTGTTCTTGCACCAAGCATGTAAGTTTTGAATATATAATTTAATTTTTTTTGAAAATAATTGAAAGTGGGTTTTTTTTGTCTCCCATCCTTTGTGTTGGTATGTATTGTTGTGTTTTTTGGGTTTGGGTAGTGTGGCCCTCATCAAATGCCTAAGGAAAAAGTGTTCCAGTCAACACCACTTAAGCATGCAGGTTGACTCACCTCTCACAACAAAAAAGTGAGAGAAATCTAAGTACAAACTCAACTTGATATTCTACAAATCGACCTCATTTTCTTGACAATAACATATGACTATTTCAAACATGCACATGCTCAAAAGATGAGAATTGACTTACAAATCATGTTTGACTTCTATAGGGATAGAGTATTCATATAATGGCATTAGGTTTCAGTTATTCTCCTATTCCTTTGGTGTGGTTTATCCAAATAAACAGTCCACATTTAACAAGAAACACATATCCCTTGTTGACTTAGTCATAGTCAATTCATTTGATATAGAAAAGATTAATCAACTCCACTAAATTAGCATTCAAAGTATGCTTTGACCAACACATTTATTGTTGTGGCTATTTCCTTTTATCATGTGTTTTAAATCACTTTACATAGTAAGCCTTTAATATTTCTATTGCCTTATATATTTTTAGATATATGCATTCCAATGTAAAAGTAATGTGCTACCACAACATAGCGATGCATTTTTTATGATATTGATCATGGCTTATAAACTCCAAATCAACCTTTATTAAATACCACATATATATAAATATATATTATTATATATATACATTGTACATATATATATGTCAATGAATAGCCTCAACACTATGTATTATATATATATATATATATATGTATGTATATGTATATATTCTAATATATATATATTCTATGGAAATAAAATATGTATACATTTGATATTCACATGAATAAGACCAAATTAACATTCATATAAATAATATTGTTTATATATATATATATATATATATATATACATATATATTCCTCTATGAACATGTATACATACATATACATATATTGATATATCCATATGGACATTTTTTGTTTGTCACACATATGTATATATCAACACATGTATGTACATACATATATCTATATATATATACATTCGATTGCACACTCAAGAAAATATATAATTACTATCTTATTTATAGGAAATATACGTGTGATTTATATATACATATATATATACACATGTTGCATTTTCCCTTCAATAACACCATGCTCACAAGCAACCTATTCATAAGTGTGTATAGGTATGTATACCTGTGTAATCTAATGTACGTGTTCCTTCATGTGTGTAGTCCATTGTTGACATGCATATATATACATTCAATGTATGTTCACCTCATCAATCAAGCATAGTAATAAAAGGAAGAACTCATAAGCTGTAAACATATAAACATCATCCAAGAATGCACTCAACAGTAATAAAGACCCTTAGTAATGCAAACACATCATACCCAAGGATGGCTTATCAATTCCCAACATTATGACAAGATTCAACCATTCTACTGTGAGTGTGTGTAAGCTCATTTAGGTTTCATTACTAGTTACCTGATTGAGTTCTTCTCTTGAGTGATACTTACCCTCGCACCTAGAGGGTTGAACATGGACCTGCATCCAACTAACACATTCTCATGGTAGTTAGTTATTCATCAAAATATGCATTTACATAATATTTTCCCATAATTAGAATATCCAATTCAATAACCATCCAATTCACATATACAAATTTCATCACATAACATTAAATGAAATAAAAATTCATTCATAATTCATTGGTAACAAAGTGAAAGCACATATATTTCAATTAGAATTCCAATTACATTCATACATGCAATAGTTTACCCTAGCACAGTAATAGTAAATAGGTAAATACACAATGAAGTGTGACAAATAATCTATTCCAATCAACTCTGACAACTGTTTTGTTATGTTTGTTTGTAGAACAATGCAACATTAATAAACAATTTCATGGAACTTTCAAATGTATTGTGGATAAAAAACATATATACTAAAACATATAACCATATAAATAGATTTGATCTACAATCAAGAACCTAGTGCAACTATAATTCAATTGGTGACAAGAATTTTATGACTTAGAAGTAGAAAGCATGTACTAATTATACTCAATTAAATTAGATGGATCTACATTAGGCATTATATTTTGGAGGAGCTTTGACAATGTCATGAAAACACATATATGGAAATAAAGAACAACTAGGTGGGTAAGAGAATAGGGGCAACCTTTGAAAGTTATATCTAGCAATCGATTCTCTGCATTGTAGTTATATGATAGAGTATCTCCTAAATTCAGGTTGTTGCAAGCTTAATAATTTTTGGTCTTACCTATGGTGAATTCTAAAGCACAACTTGAATTCAAATTTTTCATAACTGCATCCCAACCAAACAACAACACAATGATTCCCAATATGAAGAACAAGGGACTCCCCATTATTCAAATTCTACCAAATTTCACTCTTGAAAATTCAATCATTAAGGAAGGGAAGTATGATTTTTGGAAGCCTCTCGAACTAACTGTCAAAAATTTTAGAAAACAAAATACCAAGCTACAGGGGATGATGCCCTATTTCCCCAAAATAATAGGGGAATAGAAATACGGAATAACAAAGAACAAGAGACACAAATTTGGGCATGCAATATTTTCCTTTTTGTTTTAACTAAGCTGAAAATGACAATAGATAAAAGATTAAACATAAAACTTAGAAAATAAACCTAAGCTACAAATTACTAGCTATTGGGAGCTTTCACAAGCTACTCACATAGACAAACAACTTCAGGAGCTGCTAGGAGCTCACTGCCAGGAGCTACATAGAGCTCTTTCAACAACAATCACTACTCACATACAAAATCAACACAAATGTTGTTGTTCAGAAACTTCTCTAAATCACACAGAGAACAAAATAAAACATTTCTCTTTAGACTGCTGCTACTCGGGAACTCTTGTTCCAACTTACTTTCAGCTTTCAGCATTCCCTCTCAAAATTTGAAATCACCTACCATAGTAAATTATGGAATTTAAAAATTCCTACTACATTAACTTCTAGGGCTATCAGGAGCTGTAGGGATGAAGATCCAAAAAACACTGCCATTGGAGGCTTCTGACAAGTAGGTGAAATAGATGGGGGATCTGACATGAGAGTAGGAAGCTTCAAGAGAAATTAATTTTCCAACACTCCCCCTTTGTCTTGAGCTAACAAAACAAGATCAAACCTGATCCAAATCAACAACACCCAATCTACTCCTTAGGCACTCAAAACTGTCCCTGCTCAAAGGCTTGGTGAATATGTCTACTAGCTACTACTCAAACATGCAAAATACCATTTTAATTTCACCATTCTCAACTAACTCTCTAATAAAATGATACCTAATTTCAATGTTCTTGCTTCTTCCATGAAGAATAGGATTTTTCATCAAAGCTATTGATGAAACATTATCACAAAAGATTGTTGTTCCATCCTCTTGTTCTTCCTTCAAATTTACCAAGATTCTTCTTAGCCAAATAGCTTGGCATGTTGTTGCATTTGTTGCTATATAATCAACCTCTATTGTAGATAGGGAAACTATGGGTTGTTTTTTGGAAGCCCATGAAATGAATCCCAATACCAAATGAAACACATAGCCCGATGTGCTCTTCCTATCATCCAAAATTTCTACCCAATCACTATCCATGTATCCAACCAGCCCAAAAACATTTTTTGTTGTGTAGAAAATATCATATCCTTTGGTGCCATTCACATACTTCAAGATTCTCTTACCCACTTTCCAATGGGTGTCCCTTGGAGTCTCCATAAATCTATAAATAAGACTCACACTATGCATTATATTAGGCCTAGTTGTAGTCAAATACATTAAGCTTCCAACCAAACTTTTATGCATGGTCGAATCCACATTGCTCCTACAATCTTCCTTGCTCAACTTTAGACCTATGGTAGTTGGTGTTGGGGCAGGCTTACTTTCAAGCATCCTAAATCTCTTCAATATTTTATTTCCATATTTTTCTTGAGAGATAAATATACCATTATGCATTTGTTTTACTTCTATGCCTAGAAAATATCTCAAGATACCTAAATCTATCATTTCAAACTCTCTTTTCATGGCCTCTTTAAAATCAGCAGTGAGGAAATCATCATCCCCAATAAAAACTAGATCATCAACATACAAGACAACAATCAAAACCTTATCATTAGTTGCCTTGATGTAAAGAGTGGGATCACCATCTCTTTTTCTAAAGCCATTTCTCATCAAATATGAGTCAATCCTACTATACCATGCCCATGGAGCTTGCTTCAGCCATAAAGAGCTTTCTTCAGCCTATACACCCTGTGTTCTTGACCCAAAACTTCATATCCAAATTTTTGCTCCACATAAACTTCTTCTTTCAACACTCCATTTAGGAAGGCGAACTTCATGTCCATTTGAAACACCTTCCACTTGTGTTGGGTTGCAATTGTTATGATTTCGTGCATGGTTTCCATCCTTGCAACAGGGGAAAATGTCCCATTATAATCTCTCCCAAACTATTGTTTGTACCCCTTGACCACTAATCCTACCTTATGTCACTCTATTCTTCCTTTGACGTTGCATTTGGTCTTCAAAACCCATTTCACTCCAATAACTTGCTTGTTGGGAGAAAAATCAGTTAACTCCCATGTGTTGTTCATCTCTATTGCATCTATCTCCTCATCCATGGACTCACACCATTTCTCCTCTTTCACAACATCCTCAAAATAAAGTGGATCACTATGAAAAAATAATGCAAAAGTCATACTCTCATCAAATTATTCATCATACCTTTCATTCTGGTAGATCTCCCTTAGACTCTTGGTCTTTCTTGGCATTATGAAGGTGAGAGTGGGGTTTGAACTTT
Organism: Sequoia sempervirens; assembly: GCA_007258455.2. Classification (NCBI taxonomy): domain Eukaryota; kingdom Viridiplantae; phylum Streptophyta; class Pinopsida; order Cupressales; family Cupressaceae; genus Sequoia; species Sequoia sempervirens. The sequence goes on along the minus strand of VDFB02058242.1, from coordinate 205,130,888 downwards.
CACTACTACTACTGCTCTGCTGAATAGGATGGTTCAAGAGCTGTTGGGACCTCTTAGGAGCCAACCTTTTGGTAGTCTCTGGCTGCTTTCCCTTTTGTCTATTCACTTCAAGAGATTTTAGGAGCTGTCAGGAGCTCTCTTCAACCAAATCTCTAGCTATCTATGACTATCTACCACCTTTAGGATATGTTAGGAGCTATTGGGAGCTTTTAGGAGCTCAATAGGAGTTGTTAGGAGCTTGTCTGAAGCTATCAAAAGCTTGTCCAGAGCTATCAAGAGCGACTACAGGCTCATTTTGCTAAACTTCCTATTCTTTTTCTGCTTCTTCTTCAGGAGCTTTTGAGAGTGGTTGGGAGTTGTCAGGAGTTGTCAAACCATCCCATGACTCTTCTTCTAAGAACTCCACATCTCTACTAATGATGATTTTCTTGGTGACTAAATTATACAACTTGTAGGCTTTGGACTCCTCATTGTAGCCTATGAAAATACACTTCTCACCCTTGCCATCCAATTTCTACCTCTTTTCTTTAGGCACGTGAGCATATGCTACACACCCGAACACTCTTAAGTGCTCAACCATCCACTTGCATTTTGTCCATGCCTCTTGAGGGATTTTGTCATGGACCACCTTTGTTGGATTTCTATTTATTAGATATATAGTTATTGCTACATCCTCTCCCCAATATTCAATTGGGAGTCCCTTTGCTTTCATCATGCTCCTTTCCATCTCCACAATGGTCCTATTCTTTCTCTCAACCACTCCATTTTGTTGCAGAGTATATCTGGTTGTTAGCTTCTTCTTGATGCCATTTTGTTTGTAAAAATTTACAAACTAATTGGAGGTATACTCTCCTCCTTGATCTGACCTTAGGACCTTGATAAAATGTCCACTCTCCTTTTTATCCTAGGGCTTAAACAACAAAAACTTATCAAAAGCTTCAGATTTATGTTACAAAAAATAGATCCATGTCTTACGGCTGTAATCATCAATAAAGGTCATAAAATTTTGGCTTTTACCAATAGATATGGTTTGCATAGGGCCTACCAAGTTCATGTGCACCAGCTCCAATGGTGCTCTTTCCCTTGTAGAGTTGCCCAATTGAAATGGCTTCCTATGTTTCTTGCACAAAATGCAAGCCTCACACTTAACATTAGGCTCTACTATTCTCAACAAACCATCAATCATTTTGTTCTTGGACAAAAGACTTAAAAAGACAGCCTAAATATCCATACCTGAGATGCCATAGCTTGGAGGGGTCTTGAATGGTGCTCTTGAGGGCTACTTGTTGTACTACTATACATTTTCCATTCATGAGTGGTGCAGCAACAAACTGAGATGAGAAACACATCTCAATCTTCAAAGGAAACATCTAATTTTTTGTCATTTGAACTGCTATAAACACCTTTGTTCTCTCATTATTATCATAAATAATGCATTGACCCTTCTCCATCAGCACTTTATATCCATTTTGGATCAATTTTCCAACACTCATGAGGTTATGCTTTAACCTAGGAGCAAGAAATGCATTTTGTATCTCCTTCTCACCTTGCTTGGTGCAGATCATAATAGATCATCTTCCTAGAACTGGAACTAATTCATTGTTCCCCATTCTTATTTCAAACTTAACATTTTTATCAATGAAAGAAAACAAACTTTCATTACCACTCATGTGGTTGTTGCAACCGTTATCCAAATACCAAACTTCGGGGATGCATTCTTCACCATTGTTGCACATGATGAAGGTTTTGGACCGATTTCCTTCAACCACATTCACATCAGCCACATTTTCATTTTTTTTTGACTGATCACGCTACTTTTTCTAGCACACTTGCATAATGACCAAATTTATGATTGTAGTAGCATTCAACATTGCTTTTGTCATTCTTCTGATTTGAACTGATATTCTTCTTTCTTTGTCTGAAGCCAGTCTAAGAGCTACTCGCTCCCTCTTGGCTGCTTGCTTGTCCCAAGCTATCTCCTCCAACATTTCCTTGTTTGGAGTCACCACAACCTCTACCTCTTGATCTCCTTCCACCATTGTTTCTTCTCCCCTTCTCCTTGCATTTGACTGAGCTTTAAAAGCTTGCTCTTGGGAAGAAGTATCAGACCTATTAAGGCACTACTCATGGGTTTGAATAGAACCCATCAACTCATCAATAGACAACATTGTGAGATCATTTTCCTCTTCAATGGAAATCACCACTACATCAAATTTCATGGGTAAGCTCCTGAGGATTTTCTCCACAATCCTCTAGTCGTCAATGAATTATGCATTCACTCTCAACCGGTTTATCAAACCTAAGAGTCTTGTGTGAAAAACTAAGATGGACTCATTTTTCTTCATTTCAAGAGTCTCAAACTCTCTTCAAAGCATCTAGAGCTTCACCAATCTAACCTTGTTATTCCCTTTATAGTTGGTCTGGAGGATTTCCCAAGCTTCCTTTGCATAGTTAACTACTACTATTCTAGGAAAAATAGCCTCTGTCAAGGCTACTTCTATTAAACTCAATTCCTTAGCATCCTTCCTCCTCTTCAGGTAGGTCTTCTAGTTATTTGTGAGAATTGTATATGCTATAGGATCAGTTACATCATTGAAACCATTGATCACAAACTCCCACAAATCATTTGCAACCATTATGGTCTTCATCTTCTTTTCCCAAACATCATAGTTTTTTCCATTAAAGGACAGTGGCTAATGCCAACTCTTTCCTTCATCTCCAGCCATGTCTTTAGCAAGAAAAACTTAATACCCAAAAAAAATGCCCTAAATCATGAAGATATGGGGCCTATGGCTCTGATACCATGTCAAAAATTTTAGAAAACAAAATACCAAGCTACAAGAGTTGCTACCCTATTTCCCCAAAACAACAGGGGAATACAAATGTGGAATAACAAAGAACAGGAGACACAAATCTGGGCATGCAATATTTTTCTTTTTGTATTAACTAAGCTAGAAATGGCAATACATAAAACTAAAAAAATAAACCTAAGCTATAGATTACTAGCTGCTACAAGCTTTCATGAGCTTCTCACATAGACAACTTTATGATTTGTTAGGAGCTCACTGCTAGGAGCTATGCAGAGCTCTTTTAGGAGAAATCACTCCTCACATACAAAACAAACACATTTGTTGTTGTTTAGAAACTTCTCAGAATCACACAAAGAACAAAATAAAACATTCCTCTTTAGATTGCTGCTACTTAGGAACTCTTCTTCCAACTTACTTTTAGTTGTCAACATTCATTACTTTTTGTCTCTTCAACATTCCCTCTCAAAATTTTAAATCACCTACCACAATAAATTTTGGAATTCAAAAATTTCTACCACATTAACTTTTGGGGTTGTTAGGAGCTGCAAGGATGAAGATCCCAAAAACACTACCATTGGAGGCTCCTAACGGGTAGCTGAAATAGCTGGAGGATTTGATGTGAGAGCAAGAGGTTTCAAGAGCAATTAATTTTCCAACACACTTACATAATAAACAACATAACGAAGATAAAATAATAGTTTTTTTTTACAATGTATATTACAATCCTATGTACAGTCATGTGGTGTCTTTGGTTACAATATTTTTAACATTTTTCATGATAGAGAAAAACTGTCTAAACATCAGAATAAATAAATACAAAATTGTAACAAGTGTTGACCCAAAACATTGGAGATGATGAGAGAGGGCAGTGGAGTATACATGTAGAGGGTGGTGGAGTTTCTAATATCAAAGATTTTATTCTAAAACAATTTTTGAAACAAGACTTTTAACATCATGATGTTGAAACTATTGTAGAGGAACACAAGAGACTAGAATGCATACTAGAAAATCAAAACCAACATTGACTTACATCCACAAGAAATTAATTTTTAGTTTAAATGCTTTTTTATTAATATAATAGCAATATAACGCCTACCCACATAGTAAAAATCCATCACCTTCATGATGATAATGATGAATTCTAATGTTCTAAAATCTCTTAAATTGTTTACTCCTTTAAAACCTTGTTTTAAAAAAAATAGATCTACTTTTCCTCATATCCAAAGAATATTTATTGTAATTTTATTGATGGATTACCACACTAGTTTTTCCTATTATTGTACATGTGCTGCCTTCCAATAATAAAAATGAAAATGTTTTTAACTTCTAGCTAATCACCATGAAAGAGAAACTTCTCATTCAAATTTTATTGAGTATGTAGAAGATCTACATGAATGAAATACTTGTAGGAGTGTATAAGATCTCTAAAAATGAAATGTTTGTAACTGTATGGTACCAAAAAATTATTGAATGTTTTTTAGCCTAGTATAGAATAGATGTCTTTTGGGTATAATAAGATAATATGTCAGGAAGTTTCAAATCAGATAAAATGGACACTGAAAGTTAACATTTCCTAACTTTGAAAGGAAAAGTTAAAATAATTTATGATATTTGTAACCAATATGCATAATTATTGAAAAAATAATTTGTTCATTATTTAAATGGGTCAATAAATCATTTAAAAGCTTTGAGGATTCCCACTCAAGATGGGAAATACTCTAAAGAGGTATGCTTGAAGCTTGGGAGCTAGCATCAAGAAAGTGGAATTTGATTGGCATTGTTGAAGAAAGCCAGACATGTTGGAGCCTAGCTACATGTCGTAGAGCCTAGCTACATAATGATTATTAAATATTTATTAATTATTTATATATTGATTTATTGAATAAAATATTGTGTAATAAAAATATTTTATATATTATTATTTATATTATCAAAATGCATTTTCTACTACTATGGCAATAGCTATAAAGGCGGGTACTTGTCATTATGTGGCACTTGTTTAAAACATGACATGTCTTAACATTTAAAGAACATAGATTTCATAAAAAATTTACATGCCTAAAAAGAACAACTATCAAATTTAGCCCCTTCAAGTTTCTCTCAACAAATACAAGGCATGATTACTTGTTTTAGTTGATATATTTCCCAAAACTTCAGTAAGTTGAGATTAAAAAAACTGGATTTGTCATAAATGCACATTTGATTTCTTCGAATATGTTTGCATTAAATTTCAAATTATTGAGAGGAAAATATTTTTTTGGTAGATAGATGTTATATGGATGTCACTCCCAATTACAAATGAAAACCACCCAAGATATTTCTTTTAAGTATAAATTTGTGTTTTAGTGTTATATTCAAATGAGATGAGTATGGGAATATTAAGTGGTAATGTTGGTAATGTGGTTCTCACATGGAATGAATAATTATGATTATGTAATGCTATTGTAACCAACTTAGTCGGTTCATTATTGAGTATGGTTTTTTATTATTACTAAATTGGTCTTTTGTGTGTTGTTGAAACAACTTACCATTAAGAGTCTATCAATTGATCTAAAGATTAAAAAAAAATACATCAATATTGGAGAAGCATTTTGTATAGTTATATTAAATGAGCTAAAAAAAAATATAGAAAATAGGTTGATTCGTGAATGTTTACCTGCATTATCAACAATGTGGAAAATTGTTGTGAAAGTTAATTGGTCACTGCATACTACACAAATTGACTATTGTTGGATACAATGACAACCAAACTATGCAACATAGAAAAAAATTCAAATAAGAAGCTACATTTAAACAAATAGTTTCTTACAATATTATCACTTTTGTTTTGTATTGGTGATTACTTTAACCCTCACTACATGCATGGATCCATGTATTTTCAATTAAACTACAACTTTCATATCATTAGCAGTGATATTAAATTTCTATTCTTCTACATAAATTCAATTCTAGCAGTGAGCAATATGATGTCTTAGAATTTTTTCAATGGATTTTCATTCTAAGTCAAAGTAAATACTTATATGATGCGGCATTTTAACTGCCCCTATAAAAAATTGTGAATCAAAGTTACATTATATAGAAATATGTTCTATATACGAAATGCTACAAGCTCACTTGCATCTAACACTAAAATCATGTTAAAATGTGTTTCTTTGAACTCAAAAACTAATGTCTTTAGCACGTTAAGTTATCAATAATTAGCATAATAATGATATTTAATATTGTTTCATAGGTATGCTTCCCCAAGGGTGCAAGTGATGTCCCTAAGATCTTCCAAATATCATAGTCATGGGGACATGGAGGGAGGACCCCTCATTTTTATAAGTAGAAAATCTACTCCATTTCATACATAGAAATAGAAAAATAAAAAAATTTTAGGGAGAATGTTAACTCCTAAAAAGTTAAAAAAAAGGGAGGATTGTCCTTACAAATCCAATAAATTGAATTTTTTTTTTTTTTTAAATTCTTTTAGTTTTCCTAAGTTATTTAAAAAGCCACCTTGGCTTCCCACAAGCCTTCCCCTTTTTATTCCCAAAATTTAGCATATTTTTTTATTTTTTCATAAAACTGCATACCCCCTATCCCAGAAACTTAGAAAAATATTGCTATTTAATCAATTTTTTACTATGTTGAATGGCATAATGGTTAATTGCATATGTAGGTGGTGGTTAGTTGTAATTTTCATGAAATATTTTAACAAAGTCAATCTAAATGTTAAGAGTGCTTGATTTTCCAATGTTGAATGTGTAGACACTAAAAATGTCTTAGTCTATGAGCATTATTTTTCTTGGTCTTCATCTTCGGATAATTAAATAACTTTTAATTAATTCAATTCTTAAAATTTATTCTATTTTGATCAATTAAATAAATTAATTGCATAGTTGGTCCCCCCTTTTCTTCAATAATTAAATAAATTACCATTTATTTAATTATTTGCTTATCACCAGTCGTCTATAGTTAAACAATTATTATTAATTATTTGACTATTCACTAAATTATTTAACTATTTCCCAAATCTTCTCTTTTATTAAATAATTAAGTCAAATTAATTATTTAATGCTATTTTCCCATTTCCTCTTATTCAATTAAAATGATTATATAAATCATTTTAATTAAATGCTCACTTGTCTCTTTCAAAAATAAATTATTTAAATAAATTATGTATGCCTCCACTTGTCTGGGGACTCCTTCTCAATGAATTTATTATTTTCAATTTTTAATTCTTCCATATATTCTTCCTCCACTATCTCATTTTCAAATCTCAGTCGTCAATCATGTCTAGGCTCTTTCTAATCTTGACCATCTATTTTGTAAGCTCCCCTTTCCTATCTTGCATATCTTCTCATCCGTCAATCTTGTAATCTTTCTAGAAGCTCAATCTTGACCATCCGTTCAAATGGATGTCTATAAAAGAAGCCTTCTTCCTCCATTTTTTCCTTAACAACCACTTATCTCCAACTTTCTTGCTTACAATTTTCAAGTATTTGCACATTTCTCCTACAAAATTTGATGGAATGTTTGCAAAAGAAGAATGAGGAGAGTCAAGGGAAGTGATTCAAGTTCAAACATGGGGAGTGCTTTCATTTGATGCTTTTATTTTCCTTATGTTTTGATTTTGTTCTCTTGTTTTAGATTGGGTTTTGGCTTAGTAGTGTTGTGGTTGTCACTAAAATCTAGGATAACTGATTTTACCCATCTTACATTGGTGAACCCAACATGAAGACAAGTTTTTATAGAATCCATATAATTTTTTTCTTTATTTTTGTAGGTTTTCATATGAAATGATGCAATTGAGATGTGCAACGATGCAACTGGAAAGAAACAACACAAATGTTAAGAAGAACGATGCAACTACTTGGCGAGAAGTTTGATTTAAAAAGAATGGCACATCTATGAAAAACATCAATGCATCTATGGGCAGGTGACTTGGATTTGAAATTGTGACGCAACTATTCTGGAATGACACATTTGCATAACCGAATGATGCAATCGCCTGGTTAAGTATAAAAAAAATTGTTTTTAGTTTTATTCATTTTTTTTCCTTTTGGTTTTTCAAGTAGGTTAGGGTTTTTTTGTGTTAACTATTTATTTTTAGCATGTGGCTTTATATTTAAGGAGATTCACAAAAAAAAAAAATTCTTTAGAAACAAACAAAAAAATTGAGCTTTTCATTAGTTAGGCTTAAGCAATTTTGTTTTATTTTATTTTCTTTCAACAACTACAACTTGCATCAAGATCATAAGGTTAAAATAAAGTTGCATTTCTCGTTCATAAAGGTTTAAAACAAACAAAGAAATGCATTTTTTCACTCATGGGTATTAAAATGAACATGCATCACACATCATTGACAGAAAAAAGAATCCAAGTGTCTTCAAACCACAAGAAAAGCTTAAAATTTACAAATGTCTTTTATGTTTTGAGGTTTACAAATTGTCATCAAATGTGTATGCTCTCCTCTCACTCCACTTGGCAATATTGAGGATCAAAAACCTTTCTTTGGCCCACTTGTACAACCAGCCCTACATTTGGATTTTGGATTTAAAATGAACCCCATGTGAGTGTGAGGCAAAGGAGTTGTGTATGCTCTCTCCTTGCACTTTGTGCAATCTAGGAGATCAAAAACAATGTACTTCCTTTCTATTATGTACCTTTTCTTTTAGAGGGCCTTCCACCTCACCTCGAAAGGTGGGAATGACCCAAGCGATAACAAGCTAAATCTAAGATCTTTTGAATTGATATATAAGAAAAGTGCTTTTTGATGAAAGTCATTAAGCAACAGGTGAAAATGTGTCATTCCAACAAGTGCCACCCTTAGTAGCCCTGTGAGCTACATTAAAATCCTTTCTTAGGAAGGGACTAGGAGGCCTCTTGATTGACCATAATCTTTAGCTAATCTTGTGGCATGTATGGCCACCTTGAGTGAATACCCATACTAAGAACCAACTATTTTAGTGGCCAAAAACCTTTTATACGCTCATTGATCATAGAAGGTCAAACCTCTGAAGCCACCCCATGTTTTCACTAAGCATGTGTAGAGATAGAGATTCATCTTTGGGGAATGATACTTGGTGATCCCAAGAAGTGAGTTCCATGTAAGGGGGAGCCAATGCCACCAAGTCTCTAGCTGTCTACCTTGTTTAAGTGGTTGGAGCAATCCAAGTGAGGATATCAACCAATGGTTTCCTTGTCAACCATAAGAATTGTGCATGTTGTCTATGAGTGTTTTATTTTGAAATAAAAAAATTTTACATCCAAAATCAAACCAAAACAAGTGTTTGTGACTATATTTTGTGTTTTAGAAATAAATTTTCATGAAAATTAGTCAAAAATCCACTCAAAAACTAGGTCAAAACCATCAAAACTACAAAATCAACATTTTTTCATGACAACTGATAAAAATAGGCCCACAACTACATTTTGTGCCGTAACTGCTCATTGGAAAATGACAACTGTTATATTGAACCACCTCTACAAAAAATAGAGCCAAAACTATCATTTTGAATTGCAGCTACACTTTGGAAACCCACAACCTAAAATTATGCATCTAAAAGAAACAGTTCTGCAACTGTCTGATAAACTAAAATTTATAAAATTCTTGTCCAAAATTCAATCAAATAATCTTTACAGTGACCCTAACTTCTAAACTAGAGACTTGCAAGCCTTTACTAGTCCATTCTAGCATTTCCATTTAGGATTTGATTATATTTTAGGTTACCTCCTTGCCTTGCATAAATTAATCCTAAACCTTTAGGTTGCACTTATCCTTTCAAAATTTCAAACATAGGAAGATTATTAAGCTTTTGGATAGTCCATGGTTGCTTATCCAAATTTTCATTGACCTTCATCTTTCATTTTACCAATATTTTTCAATATCCTCTTGGTCAAATTTGATTCTCAAGCTTGTGTCCTAGCCTAGACTCAACCTTGTGAAAATTATCATCTTCATTATCACAAAGTTCAATGACATTTGGTTTTCTTATCTTGGACCTACTTTAGCCTGGTTATCATCCTTTGTCTTAAATTTTTAGGATTCATATACTTAGAATTATCTTAGTCTCATTTAAATTCATATCATACCTTTTAACCATAGCTTCACTATCATTCTATCACTCCTTAATCTTAGAATTTTCTCTTTGCATCCTTATATCTCAAAAATAAAAAAGCATAGCTTAATATCATCTTAACCTTAGCTGCACCATTACCTTTGATCATTAATTTTGCATCATTTTCATTATCCTTGATCATTAATTAGTGTACCTTTAGCTTCATTTATCTTCATCCTTTGGTCATCATTATCCTTGTATAATCACCTTACATCCTTAAAATCCAAAAAATCCAAAGAAAAAATAGTTTAACTTCATTATCACCTTGCATTACCTTCCAACTTGCAAGTCTCAAATGGTTGAAACAAGGTCACGAACCAAAAGAAAGGAAATTGATCTCTCAAGTGATCCCTTTCATGAAACCACCCTTGGATCCAATTCAAATCAATTCGCTCCACAAAGAGAGATGCCACAAAGAAACCAAACCAACACAATTGACAACCTAAACTTAGATGAATTCAACAAGAAATTGACTCCTAGATAAATTGAAAGAGCTTACCAAGACACAAGAGTTTTGAGCATGGTTGATCAACTCATTGGTGATGATCCTAATATATTCTTCTATGCGCTAGCCAAAAAGGGTTCCAAACTCCCTCAAGGCTCTAATGTCTCAACCATTGTAGAAGAAGATACCCAAAATCCATTTGCATTAGGGATGCCATCTTCACAACAAATGCCAACTATACCACTCGAGACAAAAACACACATGGAAACCACTACCACACATGTCCCTAGTATCTCCAAACTTGGAAACAAGATTACTCATGTGACAACAAAAGGACAAAATTTCACATCTGGAAGCTCATCAAATTCCATGGGTAATACCTTCACGAATCCTCTTTTTCAAAACACAAACCAAAGTCCTACATCACAAGGTCCCACACCTACATTTCAAAATACAAACCAAGGTCCCACACCTTTACTTCACAATACAAACCAAGGTCCCATGAAAACACCTCACAAACATGAATCAAGGTTCGTGATTCCAATTCCAAAGCACACCCTCATCAAATCAAAATCAACCAAACAAATCTAGGATAATTCACATCATCCCAAAAATAATATCAAACCAAAACACCAACCAAGGGCCCACTCCTACATTACAAGGAACTACATCCTTAAACATTAATCAGGTACCTACCCCATCATTTCAAGGACCTACTCCATCCTACCAAAACACCAATCAAGGACCAACCTTTCAAATCCAAGGAACAAATCAAGGACCCACACCATAATTTCAAAACACATACCAAATACAAACATGACCTTTGGGACCAATCTAAATTCTAATTTCACTCCAAATCCAACCAATACCAGTACAAAATTTACATGTTAACAAGGTAACCAAGGACCCATGCCACAAAATGCCAATTCACATCCAAATCCAACATATGATCTCAACACCAATGTCATAACACCAAATCAAACCAGAACAACACCATCTCTTGTGGACACCTTGATGCAAAAAATACATGCTATCCAACAACAAATGACAAACATGCAATTCGGGACCAACAAGAAAATGTATTCCATGGAGGAATTATGCCCCTATCCATTTGATAAAAATCTATACATGCCACCCTTTCCCCCTCACTTCACGATACCAACTTTACCCAAGTATAAAGGGAAAGGAGATCTAGTGGAGCACGAATGAGAATTTAATACATCATGTATGGAAGTCACATATGATCCCACCTACTTGATGAAACTATTCCCATGAAGTCTCATAGGGCCATCCTTCGATTGGTTCACACACCTTCCTTCAATAATTAGAAAATGGGGTGAGTTGGCTAATAAATTCATTAATCACTTTTCCTTTAACATTGAAAGTGATGTCACCCTTGTAACATTATGCACAACTCAAAAAGAAGAAGAGGAGTCACTTACCTCATTTTATCAAAGATGGCGAAGTCTAGCTAGCAAGTTCCCTTGTCAAATTCCTAAGAAATAAGTAGTCACCATGTTTGTGGAAAACCTTAATGGAAAATTGATGAGTCAAATTCAAATCCAATGTTGCACAACTTTCAATGAGATCCTTGAGAAATGTGTCCTTATTGAAAAAGGTCTTGTTGCAAAAGGACTAGTCAAAATACACAAAGAGACTCCAAAACCCAATAATGACAAAGGAAAATACTAGTCTTGAAACAAGAATGTCACAAATGATGGAGTTGTTGATTCCAAAGTGATAACCAAAGGTCCAACTATTCATCCCAAAGGTCCTTCCTCATCAAGCACATCAAACACATCAAGTTCCCAAACACAAGGCCAAAGTCAAACATTAAACACAGTCCAAAATAATCAATGAAGAGGTCCTCCCCATGCCAAAAGAACATACAACCAATTGGGTGAACCCATTGAATCCATCCTAAGAAAAAAATTGCAATCTAATTTCATCACACTATTAGACATCAAAAATTATGAACCCTCATTGATCAAGCCCAATTGGTGGAAAGAAGATGAATACTATGAATATCACTGTGAAAAAGGAACAAAGCATCTAGATGTTGGACACTCAAAAATATCATTCAAGACCTTATTGAAAATGGAACCATTTCAATAGGTGATTCACAAGGAAAGACAAATGCTAATCACACCATATTTAAAAATCCCTTGTAAGACCATGACAAAGGAAAATCCTCCAGTTCAGGAAATAATAATAATGCCAGTTATGTCACCATCAAACATGATTACAACACTATCATCCTTAATGTAAGACCCTTTGATGACTACATCGCCACCATTACCATAAAAAATCCAAGTTCAGAATGTCCAGTCACCACTCACAGAGCCAAGATAACACTTCTAGGACCTCCCTCTAGTCCATAGCCAAAAAGGTAGTATAATCTCCTAGATGAAGACCCACAAAAATTTCCATTCTAGAGACCCTTCGCATATCACCACAACAAAGAGCTATCCTTGATAAATCCTTGCAAGAAGCGTTTGTACTTGCTAATCTAGATGTCAATGAAAGGCCATGGTTGGATACCTAGCTATGCCACACCATGTCACCTTCTCTGAACAAAACATTTTTGCACAAAAATATGATCATAATGATGCCCTACACCTAGAAGTATGCATTAATAAACATAAGATTAGACAAGTCCTAGTAGATGGTGGAGCAGGTTGAAACATTTTCTCACTAAAATTAGTGAAAGCATTGGGATACTTTGATAATTTCATAAACCAAACCAAGAAAATTATGATCAAATCTTACGATGATGCTAGTGTTTGTCTGAAGGCATAATTTCACTTCCTATAAGATTTGGTCCAACAATACAAAACACAGTGTTTCATGTCTTGGATTTAGATTTACACTACAATCTTCTCCTTGGTCACCCATGGATTCATTCCATGAAGGCTATCCCATCCACCTACCATCAATATCTCAAGTTCCCACATAATGGCACTAAAATTACTATTCATGGCGACCCTAATCCCTTTCAATATTGCACAAACCTAAAAGGAACTGTTGAACATCAAGTTCCCATCAATCGAGAGGCCTCATCCTCCACCTCATCTGCCAATACATATCACTACATTGATCCATCTTTCCTTTTCAAATCATCCACCCCATTCACCAAACCTTCCACACCCAAAATCCAAATTCAATACAAAGGATGTGGAGAATACAACATGAAGAGTCTATTTTTCATTAGTAAATTACCTAGATTTCCAAAGTCTTATGGAAAACCGCATCTTGTGCATCCTAAAGTCATCATCCATAATCCCATACCACCTTCACTAAATGAGGGGACCTAGCCATAGAGTTTTTAGATGAGCATATTCTCACATGGTTGTACAAAGAAGAGGACATTGAACCTAAGAAATTACCAGTTGAACAGTATCCAAAAGGGTTCCTAATAATGAAACAACAAGAATATGATGGACACAATGGCCTTGGTTTAAACAAAAATAGGATATTGGAACCCTTACAACCTCCCAAATTACTAAAGCATCAAGGGTTGGGGTTTGTACTATTGAAAGTGACTATCTAGGGTATCAAGTTACCTTTGAGTGAGGTTTTTGATGCTTCAGATGAGATAAAGACATCCAAGGAATCTTGGGACTTTGACGCTGATTCCAATCAAATGGGATTCTTTATCCTCCACTACTGACATGGACCTTGATAAAATGTTTAGAGAATCTAGAGAGCCTCCCCTTGAAGAAGCATTAAATCAAACACTTACAATTGGTTCCCCACAAAACCAACCAAGTCCTCGTCAAAAGGTCCCCTTGAAAAGAGAAGAATGGATCAAACACTTCTTGGAAACCATCAATTCCACTTCTTGGGAACATGATGACTCTAATTTCATCTTTACCTTATCTTCCTACACCATGACCCTTGACAATACCGATGATGGCTTACCCCTTGTCTACCCACAACTCATAGATTAGGATCAACAAGAACCACCAAGTTTGGACACATTCGAGAATGATGAAGAAATTGTTGAGTTCATGGGAGTTCATGAAGGAATACAAAGTGGGGATCATAAGGTTGGATTTTCCATAGGACTCAATTCTGCAACATACTTTAGTGAGGTTTTCCTTTCCTCTACTCATAAAAATGAATGAAAAAAGTAAAAATAAAAAATAATAGGTCTTTAGGTGAAAACTGAAAGGTGCCTACTTACCACGAAAAAGTAAAAATAAAGGATGTATTTGAAGGTGAAAACCTCTTTGAGGTTCCTAAGGATGGAGGACTAGATTGTCTCCCTATAGACCATAAGAGATCACCATTTCTTATATAAGAAACAAAAGAAGTGAGCATTGGGACACAAGAAAAATCTAGACTCATACAATTGGAAGCCTCTTAATTAACCACCATAGAAAAGCCTAAGTTTACAACATTCTTTTCAGAAATAAAATTTAATTTTGCATGGTCATATGTTGATATGCTTGGATTGGATCCCAAGCTTGTTTTACATCATTTTCCATTGTTACCAAATGCCAATCCATATAAAAAGAAGTTACAAAAAATGCACCCACATATTAGACTCCTTGTCAAGGTGGAACTAAAGAAACTCTTGGATGTTGGATTCATACACTCTATTTATTATGCAGATTGGATATAAAATCTTGTTCCTATCACAAAACTAAATGGTCAAATCAGAGTATGCACAAATTTTAGATATCTCAACAAAGCTTGTCCTAAAGATGATTTTTCTTTACCAAATATTGGCATCATAGTAGACCTCACTGCTAGATATGAAATGATATCACTTGTGGATGGATTCTCGGGATACAATCAGATAAGAATTGCTCCTGAAGATCAATTGAAGACAACCTTCACATGCACTTAGGGAACTTTTTGTTGGAATGTTATGCCATTTGGACTTTAAAATGTTGGAGCTACATATCAGAGAGCCATGACTACTATTTTTCATGATTACATGCATGTGCTTATGGAGGATTATGTTAATGACCTTCTATCAAAATACATAGAATGACGTGGTCACCTAGTAGTCTTGGATAATATTTTTATATGACTTGAAAAGTACAAAATTGGGCTAAATCCAAAAAAAATGTGTTTTCAAGGTCCAATCCAGAAAACTCTTAGGTTACATTGTCTCCATCAAAGGAATAGAGGTTGATCCCATGAAATTCAAAGCTATCTTGGACATGCCATCACTAACTAAAATCAATCAATTAAGGACATTACTTGGGAATATTACAATCAATACGCAAGTTCATTGCTCAAATAGAAAATAAGATCCATCCATTTCAACATTTGTTCAGAAAAGGAATTCCCTTCAATTAAATAGAGAAATCTCAAGAAGCATTTGATTAGATGAAGAATTATCTACTGACTCCACTAGTTCTTATGCCTTTGATTGATGGAAGATATTTGATATTATATGTGACAACAACTACATCTACACTGGGAGCATTGTTAGCACATAATGATAATAATGGTAAAGAATGAGCAATTTATTATACTAATTGTACCTTAGTCGAATATGAGTTGAACTATAGACCTATTGAACAAGTAGCTCTGACATAAATATTAGCTAAGTGAGTTATAATCTTAAGTGAGTATGGCATTTAGTACATTGAGCTAAAAGAAATAAAAGGACAAGTGATAGCTGACCAACTCATAGATGCACCAATAAAGGAAAACCATCCTTTGATATGGGTATGTGCAAGATCATGATGGGCCAAAAAGTGGCAATATGTAATTGATATGATGGCCCATGTGGCTGATGACTTTTTTTTAACCCAAAATTGATGAAACAAAAAGGGATTTTAAAGGAGATTCTCAGATTTCCACAAATATAAATTATGTTTTACTTTGAATTTAATAAATAATTATTATTCATTTTCTATTTGAATTATGACTAAAGTCCTAATTGATAGGTTAATTGAAAAAAATCTACAACTTTCAAACAATATCACATTTTTTGAATATGAAACATGGGTCACATTATATGCTTCACATACTATAGGATTAAAAAAATTAAATTAAATTTTATGAATTTTTGACCAAGTTAAGGTGGTCCTAGACATACGAGTTTTTATATTTTTAAAAATTTGTAATAAAAAAAACATAATTAATTATTTACTTGGAAAAAAATTACAAAAAAATATTCATCACATTGGGACATGAGTCCTCTACTTATATCTAAAATCTTATAAAAAAATATTATCATTTTATTGTGGTTAGGGTGGTCAGATAGACACCTACTTCTTCATTTTTCCCTAAAATTTAAGTACTGCATTGAAATTTCAAATTTTCACCAAATAGATTATTTTTTTAAAAAAATAAGCCTAGTAGTTTAGAAACTACATTAAATTTTCTACAGATTCTATTCTTACATATTTTTGAAAAAAATATAGATAACTTATTCAAATGTTTATATCAAGTTGCCTAATTCTTATTTTTCTAAATTTTTTGCCACTTAAGGACCCATTTTTTCCATGATGATCCTGCACATACCCATATCTAACTTTCTAGATGACTCAATCTTTGTCATAGATGCACCAACAACATGGAAACTATACTTCGATGGGTCTTACACAAGTCATGGTTCAGGAGATGGTATTTTTTTCATCACACCTCAAGGGGATTTTATTCCTAAATCATTTTAAATAGCATTTCCATGCACTAATAACATAGTCGAGTATGAGCCATTATTGAAAGGCCTCCAAATGGAAATAAAATGGAAAATCAAGGATATTCAAGTCTATGGTGATTTTTAGTTAGTGACTAAGCAAGTTAATGATGATTATGACACTAAGGATGAGAAATTGATGCCCTACAAGTGCATGGTGGATAGTTTTTTATTGTACTTTGATGCCATTACATTTAAGCAAATACCAAGAATCCAGAACAAAGAAGTTGATGAAATGGATACTATTGGATCTCTCTTGGACATTCCTAATAATACAACACAATATGAGTTCTTGGTAAAAAAATAGTTGATCCTTGCATTCGATGTTCCTGAAACCAAACTTGTGTGTGAACTTGTTGGTCTTGAATATCCCTGGTACTAAGAAATTTACAATTATTTGCATGACCAAGTTATCCCTCTTGCCTTGTCTCTCAACCAATGCAAAACCTTTATCTGACAAGCATCCAAATATGCCATCATCAAAGATACCCTTTATTTCCATAACCTAGATAGCACCCTCCTTCAATGTCTTGACTCAAATGAAGCACAAACAACCTTACAAGAGGTACATCACAACATATGTGGAGATCACTCTCCTAGTCCAAACCTAGCTAAAAATATCATGAGGATGAGATATTATTGGTCTAAAATGGAATGTGATGCCTATCACTTTGTGAAAAAATGTCACCAATGTCAAATTCATGGAGATCTTATACATGTGCCAACTCAAGAACTACAACCACTTACATATCCATGGCCATTTTCTCAATGTGGACTTGACTTCATAGGAAAGATCCATCCCACTTCTGCAAATGGACATAAGTTTATTTGTGTTGCTAATAAATATTTTACCAAGTGGATTGAAGCCATCCCAATGACCTACATTACTCAAAAGTAGAGAGCCAAGTTCATCTTTAATTACATTATATGCCACTACAATACCCGCATTTAACCATTATAGACAATGGTTGCCCATTTAAGAATCAAGATGTATGTGAACTTTGTGAAAATTTTCATATCAAACACCACTTTGCTACCCCATATTACCCCTAGGGTAATGGCCAAGCTAAGGCATCTAATAAGACTATCCTAAAAATATTAAAGAAGAATGTCAATGACATTGGCCATGACTGGAACCTCTAACTCAATCCTGGCTTATGGGCCTACCATACCAATGTTCGTACTCCTATAGGAGCCACTTCATACTCCCTTGTGTATGGATCTGAAGCAATACTTCCTATTTAGGTTGAGCTACCATCCCTATAAGTATCCATGAAAGGATTTATTGATCAAGAAGAATATCATGTATCTCATCTACATGAGCTAGAGTTATTGGATGAAAAGAGATAGACTGATTTGACACATTTGCAAGCATATCATAATCACCTTCGACGTAGCTACAATAAGAAGGTAAAACATAGAAGCTTTGGCATTGGTGACGTAGTCC
Source organism: Sequoia sempervirens (assembly GCA_007258455.2). Taxonomy (NCBI): domain Eukaryota; kingdom Viridiplantae; phylum Streptophyta; class Pinopsida; order Cupressales; family Cupressaceae; genus Sequoia; species Sequoia sempervirens. Next base: position 205,112,419 of record VDFB02058242.1, on the reverse strand, counting down.
TGAAATAGAATCTGAACAATCAAATAGATCAAGAAAAGCCTAAAAAGCTTGAACCTAATTGGTTGGGTCCTTATATCATCACAACAACAAATGGATTTGGTGCTTGTCATCTCTCTACTCTTGAAGGTGAATTGTTGCCTAAACCCATCAACAACATGCACCTTTGTAATAACTACACTTAATTCACATAGTGTCACTTCAAAAAGTCAAAAAAATACAAAAAAATAAAATAAAAATAGTCACCCTGATGAAAACCTAGCAAACATGCTTCTTGGTGATAGCCAAAAATGAAAAAATGAAAAAAATGACAAAAAATAGTAAAGAGAAATAATTCACCCAAAAATGAAAACCACTTTGGTGGCACTTTGGATAAGTACCATGGTGAAAACCTGGAAAAAAAGCACCATTTGTAGTTAGTCTATGCTCCTCCATCTACTATCACTCTACCTAGTCTTCCATCCCCCACTCATCCATTTGCACATGTCACTCATCCATAATAAAGCTTCGTCATCCTTACCATGGCTTGAGAACCACCAACATTTATTCTCCTTTGCTTTCATGACCATCCTTTGCATCCATTGATCCCCTCATGCATAATAAATTGGTCCCATACCTGATTGGGGGAAATTCCTTGACTTATTTCTTCATGGGAAATAACACATGGTATTAGCCTTTTAAAACATCAAAATCCAAAAAAAAACATAAAACACAAAAATCCAAAAAAGATCATAAAACATCAAAATCCAAAAATCATAAAAAATCATAATCCAAAAAAATCATAAAATATCAAAATCTAAAAAAATCATAAAACACAAAAATCCAAAAATATCATAAAACACCAAAATCCAAAAAAATCATAAAACCTTCAAAATTCACAAAAATTAGAAACCATCAAAACTTCCAAAAACAGAGTCTAAGACTAAGTCTGAGTCTGAGTCAGTTGTGTTAGTAGGGTTGAACTATGTTTTATATGTGCATTTGCTACATAGGCAAGGCTTATTTTCAATGGGACCCTGAGACATTAGGTGAGTCCTTTTATGGTTTGGTCAAATAAAGGTTAAATCATGATTTTGTCCTTTGTCAAATAAAACAAATTCAAGTCATGTGGAACTACGAGGTCTCTACATGTATAACATAGGAAAGGCCCATCAATTGGTGAGCCCCTAAGGCCCTAGGTTAGTCCTTTAGGGTTTTTTGAGTCTGGTTTTTGTCCGTTAGAAATCATCATTCAAACCAAATCATGAATCAATAGGCAAACATAACCAACAAATATTTCATCTTCAATCAATCAATTATCTTATCATCAATCAATTAATCAGGTCATTGGTCTTGTATAAGAATGGGACATTATGTAATTTTTCTCATTTGATCTTATCACTTGTCTTTTATCAAGATGCATCCTTCCTGAGATTAGACTTTGTCTTTGGTCAATCTTGTCATTCACCTTAAGCAAAATATGTCCTTCTTGCAACTAGTCGTTTTATCAACAAATGATCAATTGGTCAACTTTATTAGATGTGTTCCTTGCCAAAAATAGGATATGTCTTTCCTGAAACTAGGCATCATCACATTGGTTAATAATATCAATCAAACTTTATGAAATCAATTCAATTTTGTTAAGTTTGGGCAATCAACTTTATCATCATCGATCAATTAATCTTTCCTTAATCAAGATGTGTCTTTCTTGAAACTAGGCACAATCAAGCAAATCAATTAACCAACCTTTGTCAACCTATCGATCGCCTTTGGTTAAGCAATCAATCATTTAGTCATCTTGGTCAACCTAATCAACCTAATCAATTAATCTTATCAATACCATTGGAAAATACTATATCTTTGGTAAACACTTTGTTGGTTTGAGTTTGTCTTATCTTTTTTATTGGTTTTTGGTCATGTTACTATGCACCTCAAGGATGTCCCATGAAGGATTTAGAGGAGCGATGATGGATCATGATTTCTTTTCTTTGCTTGTTGTCTATGGTTTGTCTTGGAAAAAAGATTGGGATAATTGGGTCCTTAGTATGCGTCGGTGCATTCCTTGTCTTTTGGCTTTGTCTTTTGACTGCTTGTCTCTCACAAATGATCACTTTTCACACCTTGTTCAATGTCATACCATGGTGTTTGTGTTCCATTTGTGAAAATATTTCCACCCGATGATGACAAATATAAAAGCATGAAAGTTTTCCCTTTGTCATTTCCTATCTAAAATTCCATTTTCCTTGTCCTCTTTCCACGCTAACATCCATCTCTTTTGTGCTAACATTTCTTCTTTCTACATCTTGAAGAATTCCTGTGACATAATTTTTTTTGTAAACCAGATCATGTTAGGAAGCATCATAGTAAGCATCACCATCCTAGGTCATCATCATCATATTAAGCCACATATATTTACATGAGAAAATACAAAAACATAGAAATCATCCATATAACATTAGCATTTCATTGCAACATACTATAACAAGTCATGATGTTACATTTTGCATTATAATCATAGTTCATTTCCATCCATCACATTGCATAGAATTACATTTTACATCACATTGTATTTCGTTATGATACATTGCATCACATTAATAATATCATGCCATATTATATTAGACATCACATTTTGCATTTACATTCAACATTCTCAATCATCGCATCTTAGATCATCATATAGGCATCCCATTACATTAACATTAATTGCATTTACATATTACATCACATTCATAACATTAAGTCATTCCTACTACATTTATTACTTATACATATCATAAAGGCACAAACATTCACAACATGATCATGAATGCATAATCATAAAGAACATTAAACCATCACACAATCATATAGAAAACATCAATAGACATCATAAAATCATGAACATACATATCATAACATCATCATAAACATAAAGCATAATCATATAACACTGAATATCATAAACTTCTGCCAAAAATCATATCATATATATCGCTCAAAATGTGTCATAAGTACATTGTCAAGATGCATCGCATCTAATAAAATTGAGCTCACAATCTCGATAATCTAAAACATAGTGTCCATATAACATAATGTCAATGAAGCTCTAGCCTGAGCTACCCTAATCTCCTATCCTTGGGGCATCCCTATCCTCCCAACAAGGTGACTCTATGGCTTTCTGCTCCAAAGTAGAAGGTCTATCATAAGGAGTAGCCCATCTCACATATGATGTCTCCCCCTCTAACTTGCTATGGGAGCACCTCTTGTGGGACCTTCTATGAGCTATTCCCTATGATCTACTACTCTAAACCTAGGAGAAGTTTGACTCTCTCCTCTCTAGTAGTATGGCCCTATCATTCAAATCCTTGTAATACTAGACTTCCTAGCCCTATCTAGCAAGCTCTCGAGCAACATTGACCACTGACCCACTACATGTAGCAACAAAGTCTAGCATCCTCTAATCATTCTACTACCAGCTAATGACAAATAGGTCCCTCTTGATCTATAAAGTGTCTCTCTCAGACTTAAGGTCATCCTTCTCTACTATCAATGTCCTAGGGTTAGCCTCTAGGGCTTGCACTCGAGCCTTTAGGGTAGCTATCTTCTACTCTGCACTATCCTCATCCGATCCATCCCTACCCTCCTCCAGTCTCTCCTCCTCTCCCATCCCCATGATAATCCCCTCTCAGAAGACTCTCTTTGCCTCATCCATCTCTACCTCCTTTGCATGCTCCTCTTGTCTCCCTCTCCATGCTCCTCAATATTCATCACCTCAACCTCTAGGTGTGCCACCTCTAAAGTGGGCATGTCTATGTGTTTCTCTCCATCCTCCACCACCACCTCTGTTGCTACCCTCACCTCTAGTTGATCCTCCTCTTGGATCATTGGCAAGTGCCCCACTTCTCACTATCCTCCATCCCTCCCTAACCTCCCTAACCATTACCTCCATCATCTCCCCATCCTTTGTCTCCTCTCTGGCCTATCGGGCCCCTGCCTTTGCACTCTACAAGTGCTCGATGCTCTAGATTTGTGTATGGTGATGGCCTATGTGTATGCCATGTTTCATAATCAGGAGTGTTCCATGATCTACATCACCCCCTCTCCACCTCCACTGCACTAGCTACACAACATCAATCTCCTACTCAACTGTTGTCACTACTATATGTGGCCCCCATGGGTGTACCTCTCGAGAGGACCGTGTGAACTCTATTGTACCAATAGGAATACACTATCTCTCTGAATTTCCTTTGACATTTTCTCTCTAGAAGATAGATATCAATAATATGTTGACTTTGTACTATGCATCTAATAAGGTACTGGGGCTGTCGACACCATGGCAAGTGATCATCCTCACCAACCCATAAATCACTGTCTCTGCATGGTCTCTAGATGAAGCTAACCAATGTGTTGATATCGTGTCTCTAGTATCCAACATCTCCCACATGTTTCTATGACAAGGAACCCCAATATATATGGAGCACCAGCTCCCAACTATCATACTACTGGTGGACATAACACTGCTATATGCTGTCATGCTCATATTGTGAGTAATGTCACGCTGCAACTTAGGATCTATCCTCCTCTATAAGCAATTTCGTGCAACTAGAATTATAACATTCCTAATAGACATGGTCCCCATGCATATATAGTCTCCTCTTGGACCATCCCTACGAGCATGCCACTCCAACCCATCAGAAATCCATGACCTTTGCGATCTAGAATCATAACCCCTACAATTAATCTAAAGAGCATGCAGTCATATCTGTCATATCTCTTGGCTTGTGTCTCCCATATGATCTCATAGCCCTAGATGTAAAGCGCATAATCATCATCGCATAAATAATAATTATACAATTCCTGCAATCCTCAAATGGGATCGTAATGAACCTACTCATCTTGAATTAGTAGCCATAAGATCTTGTACACATCCTCCAGGTAACAGTTTCCTCCGTGATCGACAAATGTAAGTTGCAAGTCTCAAAGTGCCACTACTCTTCCAACACTATTAACATGCCCTTGTTTGCCCTAATAATGGGCATATAGGTTCAACATAGAACAAGTCAAGATCTAATAGTGCCTATCTCTCCACATTGTCTACCTGGTCCCGCAGTCAAAATACATCTAGCCATGACTCCCACATATAGATAGAAGGTAGAACAACCTATTCAAGTCATCACACAAGCCATCATGTCAATCAAACTTCTTTAGTTGACCTATTGAACCTAAGTTGACCAAGTCCTATCCTAAATTGGGGAAAACTTTTCACAGGAGATTGTGTCATTGTTCTCTCAAATGCGTCACATTATTTTTTTAGTGGCTCGCAACTACAATTGTGTCGCACAATTTTCACATGCATAATTTCATACAATGCTTGTATCACACAATTTTGCTTCCATCATTCTCCACCACATATGTGACTCAAAAAGTTAGTTATGTTGCACGCAAATGCATCACAATGCAATCATCCTTGCCCTAGCCTTAAGAAATTGTGTCGCAACATGACGAGTGTAGTGAACTGCTTCTCATTTGTGTCACTCACGCACATAATTGCATCACATGTTGTGTGACAAAATTTCCTGCTAAATTATTTCCTTACCAAAATGCATGAAAATCAAGAAAAACACAAAGTGGGTTTGTAGTACTTACTAGGGTGGGTGCTCCCTTAGGTCGATGGAAGGTACAAATGTGGTATCCTTTGTGGACATCATCTAGAACATGTGACATCTCCTCAGCAAAATCACTTAAAGCTCCTAAGTTTTCTAAACTGGGAATGCACAAATAACCTATTTTTCCTAATCCAATTACTATTTATAGGTTAAAAATTAGGGTTTGCACCTACCTTGTCTATTAGGCACACTTTTTGATGACTTCAAACCTAAATTTGACCCCTTATCAACCTTGAAATTTGATTTTGTCTTCACCGTTGAACTCCTAGTGATAAAAAATTATCTTATTAGGACAATTTTTTAAAAAAATTTGATTTTTTTAAAAAATTTATAAAAATTTCTCGAGGGGGCGTACCTATACCTTGCTATCATTAGGGCATCTTTTGACTAATTTTCTTTGACACAATGCTATGACTTGCATTATGTCAAAGAGGGGAAAATTGTAGAGATTGAAAAATGTCTTAGTCTGCAAGCATCATTTATCTTGGTCTTCATCTTCAAATAATTAAATAATTTTAATTATTTAATTAATTCACTTCTTAAACTTTATTCTATCTTGATCAATTAAATAAATTAATTGTGTCTCTAATCCCCCCTTTTTCTTCAATAATTAAATAAATTACCATTTATTTAATTATTTGCTTATCATCAGTCATCTATAGTTAAATAATTATTATTACTTATTTGACTATTCACTAATCTTTTAATTCTTTTATAGTTAAATAATTGTCAAAATTATTTAACCATTTCCCAAAGCTTCTCTTTTATTAAATAACTAACTCAAATTAATTATTTAATGCTCTTTTCCCATTTCCTCTTATTTAATTAAAATGATCATATAAATCATTTTAATTAAATGGCAACTCGTCTCTTTCACAAATAAATAATTTGAATAAATTATTTATGCCTCCACTCATTGGTAGATTCCTTCTCATGAATTGATTATTCTCAATTTTAAATTCTTCCATATTCTTCCTCCTTTATCTCATTTTCAAATCTCAGTCATCAATTGTCTTTGGGCTCTTTCTAATCTTGATCATCCATTTTGTAACCTCCCCTTTCATGTGTTGCATGTCTTCTCATCCATTGATCTTGGCATCTTTCAAGAAGCTCGATCTTGACTGTCCGTTCAAATAAATATCTATAAAAGAAGCCTTCTTCCTCCATTTTTTCCTTAACAACCACTTATCTCCAACTTTCTTGCTTACAATTTCCTTGTAGGAAATGGCTATCTAGCCCCCAGGATGCACTGGAGCATGGATTCCACCCCATACATCATAACTGTCATTCAACTTATCTTTCACTCTAGTGTAACACCGATGGATACCAATGTAACACCATGACTGGTGGTGTTGGTGTGACATGACCTCTGGTACCATAGGTTTGGGGGAAGACTGGAACTCATGACCTCTTGCTTGCAACATGATGCTTTAGCCAATCGAGCTAGGGCCCCCACCCCTAAATTAAACCTTATGTTAAGAAACTATTTGAAATTTAATTTTTTAATTAATATTGTTAATATAAATTTTAACAAATCTAAATTATATAAAAATAAATTAATATAACTCAGAAGGTAATAAGGTAGGTATTTATTTTTTAAAAATTTAATCCAAATTTAAAATATTTTTACATTAACCAATATTTTATTAATATTATAATTTAACATTAGATACTAAATTTGATATGTTATAAATTTATTTTTTAAAATAATATTATATTTTGTAATAGAAATTATTATAGGAATAATGTATTTTCATATACTACAAATTAAATTATATATAATTTAATATTATTATATATATCATTTGATATGAAATAAAATATATCTTTATAAGTAAATATATGATTAAATGATAAATATACACAAATATCAAATATATAATTTTATAATAGCTGAAGTTGGATTGGCTCGAGCTTGGGTCAATTTTCCAATCATATGACCCAGTTCTTGGGGAACTCTCATTATATACCCACCCCCTAAGCTAGGCCGAGGGAGAGCCCCCATCGTTAAGTAGGCATTAGGCTGCAGTTGATGCTTATTTCGAGCTTGCATGGATAGAGATAGGGGCCCCTTCAACATCGATAGAGGTGTATTAAATTACTAAAATATATTTAATAATTTGCATATACAAAAATTATATAATAATAAATATAAATATATTATATGTTATATTTATAAAATAAAAATAGTTGAATAATAAGTATATAAATATTAAACATACATAATACATATGTATAAATATTAAATACATAATTTTGTAATACAATAATTTATTAAAATATATTTATTAATTTACATTATATTAATATTATATAAGTAACAAAAATATATTGTATATTTTATTTTTAAAATAAACATAATTCTATAATACATATATCAATATTAAATATTTAATATATTTAATTTAACTATATAATTTTATAATATAATATTCTACTAAAAATATGTAAGCACATGTTAAATTACATATAATTTTATGAGTTTAGGTTTCCATTAACATTAATATGTTTTATACATATTTTATTTTTATTTAAATTTTACTAAATTAGTAAACTAATAATATTTTTATTTAATTATTAATTAACTCCATAAGCTTATTATATATTGTGGTTACTATTATTATCAAAAAAAAATTATAGGTAAGATAAGGTGTATATTGATATAAAAAAAAGATTTTACAAAATTCAAGCCCTAGACTATGGGTAGCAGAGACCACCATTACAACACAGACTTAACAAAGTGTCAACCAAAGACCACACCGAGTTAGAACCAGCCTACCACGCAAATGATGACATCGCCAAACCATTATACTATGACAAAGAAGCTTACATATAGAATTATAAACAAACCCAAACATTTAATCAACACCATATCAACCAACCAGACAAAGGCCCAACCCACACAACTACCAAACATTCTCTTATACAAACACCCATAACTCATATTTCCAAGCAATGTTTGAAACCACTACCAGACAAAACTTCTTCAAAAATGTGGGCCCTACAGAAGCCAACCAGTGATGCTCCACCAAAGCCATGCCATTTAAGTCCAAAAGGAAAGGATAATATTTTACCAGGGCATCTGGAACCTCCAAGAGTGCAAGGTTGAGAGGGCAAGGAATTCCTTTGCCAATTGAAGCTGCAACCAACATCTTCTCCAAACCCACTAGCAAGTCCAACCAAGAGAGCCATTTCATGATCACCCTAGAACTAGCTTTTGAAACCCCCACATCTAATAAACCAACCAGCACATGAGAGGAAATATTGGAATCCAAACAATACCCCTCTACATCCACCATAAAACTTTTGTTAGCCATGCACTTAACCACTACAAATGTGAGATAGTCTAGTTGGTAGATAATCCACCTCAGTCGGAGAGAGGTCACATGGGCCAAGGAATGCCATTTTCCTCTTTGAGATCCTTAGTTGGAAAAGAGTATCCATATCACCAATCTCCAGTTCCTTAGCCAAAACCAGCAGAATGAATCTTCCCATACCAAACACAAAGAATTGCCACATTCTAGTTGTATAAGACATGTCAATGCACCAACATAGTAGTGCCTGGAAAACCCCATCCCAACTCCTTAAATGAGTTTCCTGAGTGGCAAGCCAAGTAAAGCATGAGGAAAATTTGATGAAAAGATTTGAAAAGACATTTCAAATGACAAGAGTAAATAATGACAACACCCACCCGTAGAAGACTCCAGAAATTCGTTGCATCCTTTTCAACGAACACCACCTCACCCTTTAGCCCACCTCACTAGCTGATATGTTAGCCACTCACACACATCCTTTGTGGAGTTGCACCCACCCATCCTCCCACATTAGCAAATCAATCGCTACCAATGCAGCTGACGATTTCTTTCAAAGAGATCCCATCTACACCAAGATTCAAGAGGGTGTTCACTTCTTGATTTCCTTCCTGCAAAACGTGACTAATTTCATAGTTTTCAAAGTTTCTGAGTGAGGCTAGGTTGATTTCAAGAAGAGTACCAAGTTTCCAATTTTGAAAGCTCATAAAATGCAACACATTTATAACTAACAACGAATCACCCTTGATAACTACATTCCTCAATTTTAATTCTACACATAGTTTTATGCCAAGAAAGGCCACCTGAAGCTCAACCGCATTGTTGGTGCCCCAATTGAGAGGTTGAACAATCTTTCCCACAATGTCACCATTCCAATTTCTTATTATACAACCATCCCTAGATTGACCCAGGTTGCCCCTAGCCAGCCCATCGAAGTTTAATTTGTATGAGCCACAATCTAAGGGATGTCGTTTGATATTCTTTCATTCCTTCTTGATGGTATTGCCATCAAAACCAAAGTGATGGGGAACTTTCAAACCATTACAAATCCTCAACATCTTTGCATCCCAATTGGAGAAAGTTTTTTTTTATTGGTATTCCTTTTTTTCCCTTGAATTGACCATCTCCACCATGCAAGCCTCAACCTTATTAAGGAAGTACGGAAAAGACAAAGCTATGTCCCTGAAAACACCTCCTAGAGGAGAATCAAAGGACAAGACCACCAAAGACCAGTGAATACTAAATTGCCACCAAGCTTTGGCCAACAACTGAACCAACTCAACAAATTACCTAGTGAAGCAGTGCAAAGGTTTAATCTAGTGCACAACCAGTACCAACATTTGGAAGTGAATAGAAATTTGAGGAAAAGATGATGGCTTGGACCTCCTCTACATATTTACAAAGCATACACTTGGATGGGCCATAGAAGCCAAACTTCTTCAACCTATCCACAGTCAAAACTCTACCTTGAATTGCTACCCAAGAGAAGATTCTAGCCTTGGGGAGGCAATTATTGTTCCAACACAAATCACTGGGCAAGGCATCCGCTGGTTCCAACTAGTTGACTAGAATTTTGTAGTTGTCCTTAGCATTATACACACCTAAGGCAGACCCACACCACCTCAGAACATCCGGTCCTCCCTTGATACAAAGAGAGCATTGCTTGAGGACCTCTTCGAACGCAATAACTTCATTGTCACTAAGACCCAAATTTCTGGGATTTCTCCATTGTCAAGTCAAGATCCCATCCACCCTATCAATAACAATGAAATCTCTAACCTGAAAACCTCATGCTAACTTTGTGACTTCCCTGACATTCGTCAAAGCATCATTATCAACCAGCTTGTTGTATCCACCCAAAGAGTCTTCCCAAAATAGATCCTAGTTTCCATCTATAATTTCCCATGAGAGATTGCTTGCAATCAAATCCCAACAACTGCAAATGAAGTTCCAGACATGTGAGCCCTTAGATAATGACTAGGTCGTGAAGAAGCTCATTGAGCCTTCCTCCAAATACTTTTCTTTTAGGATCTTCACCCACTTGAAGTCATGTCGTGCATACATTTTCCTAGCTAATTTTGCACCTAGGGCCTTGTTTTGAATAGCTAAATTTTTACCCCATCCCCAACATCTTCACGTGTTCTACAAATTCTCTCCCATTTGATTAATGGTAGCTTCTTTTGATCTAAACTACCATGCCAAAAAAACTACTTCATCTTTTGATTAATTTTATTGCAAGCTCCCTGAGGTAGGGGAAGGCAGGCAATCATGTATATTGGAAGAGCCGCCACAACTAATTTGACTAGAGTGAGCCTTCCAACCCATGAAAGCCACCTCCCTTTCCATGAGGACAATCTTTTCTCTATTTTTATGGCCAAGGGGTCCCAAAGTTTTCCAAATAATACACCTGATGCCAGTGGAAAACCAAGGTACTTACAAGGAATCTTTCCCTTTCTAAATTGAAGAAATTGCAAGATTTGTTTTTCCAAAGTTGGGTTAGTAGAGAAGAAAAATAATTCAAATTTTTCCAAGCTTACCTCATGTCCAGAATCCTAAGAGTACTTTGAAAGGATCCTCTTGAAGACCCTTACCTCTGCCACCCTAGCATGACCAAAGAGCATATTTTCACCTACAAATTGCTCATGTGTCACCATGAGAACTTCGCTTGTGATTTGAATTCCTCTTAGCTGCCCTACATCCACAACCCAAGAGGACACCCGACCCAATCCCTCTACCATGAGATTGAACAAGAATAGTGAAACAAGTTCACCTTGCCTAAGACCATGATAGACTCAAAAGAAACCTTGAGGGGTATCATTCACTAGAACTAAATATTTTGGACATGCGATCCAATTGAGCATCCAATCCATCCAGGGGGAAGAAAAGCCAAAAGTCTCCAAAATTTTGAACAAAAAATGCCAGTTCACCTTGTTCTAGGCTTTCTTTATATCTAAATTCATTAGTATGTATGGCCTTCGAGTGTTGTGGATCAAGTGGATAGCTTCTTGGGTGAATATTAGTCCATCATAGATTGAATGACCAGGAACAAATCCTATCTATTCTTTGGAAATTAAACCAGGGAGAATTGGCTTGAGCTGATTAGCAACCATTTTTTCCAGTATTTTATAGATTGTGTTACAGAGGGAGATGAGACCATGGAAGTCTTCCAGTCTATTTGGCTTTTCCTTTTTTGGGATAAGGGTGATAAATGCATTGTTAAACTCTTTTAGCACATGACCAAATTCCCTAGAGTCCTCAATAGTAGCCATAACATTTGGACCAACTATGTCCCAACAGTGCTAGAAAAAGGAAGCAAGGAACCCGTCAAGGAAAAGGGGACTTATTCAAATGTAATTGAAAGAAGGAAAACTTGATCTCCTCCGTCGAGAAACACTTGTTCAAAATCCTATTCAGATCCTCTGTTACTAGCTTTGGGATACTCCTTAAGAAACCTTGTTGAGCCTCCAACCTAGACCCATCCCAATCATTCAAAAGATTTAGAAGAATGCCACAACAATCTTAGCTATGTCCTTTGGTTTATCTAGTGTCCTACCATCTACAAGGTTAATGCAAGAAAGTTTGTTGACTTTTCACCTAGCTTTAGTAGATTTATGGAAACAATTTGTGTTTTTATCACCTTCACCTAACTAGAGCTCCTATGACTTTTAGCACCAAAAAATCTCTTCTTTTGACAACACATCGTTCAGACTTTTCAAAAGTTCCTTCTCTTGTAGATATCTTCAGTTGTCCATACCCCACCGAATTGCTTCCTTATTCAAAACCTCCAACTCTCCTTTGATACACCTCTTCTCCTTGAAGATATTCTTGAAAATCAACGTGTTCCACTCCTTAAGCCTCATCTTGACATGCTTTAGTTTTTTTGCTAGATCAAACATTTTTTAACCCACCACCTCAGCCTCCCCCACCACTAGGTAAGGAGGGACATGAAATTTGGGTCTTTCAACCATATATGCTCAAATTTAAAGGGGCATCTAATTGGTTGATATTCCCTCATGACTTCCAAGAGAACTAGGAAATGGTCTGAACCCGGGCTTGGTAGAATTTTGCACTCCAAGGTGAAGGGAAAGGTGGCCATGTTTCCTTTGAAGGAGAACCTATCCAAATTTTCCACAATGGAGCAAAACCCGAGCTGCCTATTGGTCCATGTGAACAAATCATTTTCCATTAGAATCTCAAACAATTAATTTCAAGCCACAAAATATTCAAATTCAATTTGGTATTGTAAATGCCTTACCACCCCACCTCACTTGTCCTCCAAGTACAGAATGGCATTGAAATCTCCCCCTATTATGCAAAATTCAAAGCTTGCCTAAATGCATAGGGCCTCAATTTCACTCCAAACTCTCCTTTTATCTATGCACATGTAAAGTCCATACACATTTACCAAAAGAAAGTGCAAATTCAATGAGAACCTTCTAACAAAATAGGTCAACCATCTACTTCCAGTAGCCACCCTATCTAGAGAGACCTTATTAGGACACCAAAGAGTAAGAAATCCACCCACCATGCCCACATAATTTACCACCAGGAGCTTCCATGAGCCCAAATGCTTGTTGAAATCCTCAACCTCCCCAAGATCCAACTTTGTTTCCTATAACATACAAATCTCTACTTGTGAAGCATTAATATGATGTTTCACTAGGTGTCATTAGGGGAATTAATGCCCCTAACATTCCAAGTTAGGAGTTTCATTTCTCTTTAGGAAAGTGGTATCCCTTCCCTACTCTAAGCATCTCCATGATCTTCTTTTGACCAACGGCCTCTCCATCAATCTTGAATTTTTCTCATATTTGGAATTATCTCTCACCTTTTGTGTTTCCCACAAGTTGGGGATGTCTTCACCACATCTTTCTACAAGATCCCCAACACATCTTGTGTTAGCAAAGCCACAACACCTTCTATTGCCTTGGGAGAAAACACAACTTCATCCTCCCCAATAGTGTCTAAACAATCAACTTCTAGATCTAGAACATTGTTGAAAGGGTTGATTGGTGCATCCTTTGCTTCTTGGGGTAGTTGGACACCAATTCTTTACTAACCTCAATCAAAGAGTTAAGATTCTCCCTCATAAAATTGTTGTCTATCAAATCCAACACATCACACATATTATTATTGAACCCCTGGTTATAGATCATATGGCTCCATAGTTTGCTCATCTTCAAAGGATCTATCCCTGTCATCCTTTGGACAAGTCAGACCCTCATGGTCACCCATCGAACCAACCTTATCACCTGATCCAACATCACCAGGAGTGTCAAGCTTAGGAGCCACATTTGAATCAACTCTATGGTCAAGAGAAGCCTCCCAAGAGCACCGCCCTAGAGTGCTAATCCATCGTCTTCCCAGCCTAGGTTCAAGGACTAAAGATTGCTTTAGGATACTCCAATCCGTATGTATCTCCACCTCCTTCTACCTAGGATTGTTGGTTGAATTCTCCACACAAAGGCACACATGGGAACTTATGTCATTCTCATCCGACCATTCTTCTGCACAAATGTACTTGCTAAGATAGTTATCAATCTCCTCTAGAATATCAACCTACCTAAATTCAAATGGGAGATTCAAAAGTTTATACCAGTCTTGGATGTAATCCAGCTGATGTCGAAGGGGATCAAACCCAACTTCCCATTTTCTAATATAGAACCTAAAGCCATCCATCAACAAAACACCTTCCAAGATCTCAGATCAGATAGAGGGTGAACGGAAAACAACCAGAAAGTATTTGTTTTCCATACACTTGAAACTCATTTCCGATCCCCAATGCTCTTGCCACCAACAGATCAAAGCATCCCAATTCAAATTTGATCCAAACCATTTCATGATTAGCCCAAGATTCTCCAATTGTTTAATTGAGGGGCCCAACAACTTGGAGCTTAGGACCATAGTTCTCTAATTCAATTGCCCTAGCTTGGCACCAAGCAAACCAAAAGTAAATCTAGGGCTTTTCTCCCTGGCTTGACCATCGTCCCTTGGGGCAGCAAAATTTGAATTTTCTTCTCACCACTGCCCTCTTGACGGGCCATGCCTATTGTGATTGTGATTGGATCCCTACTGCTGCCGCCCAGATCAACCATTTCCTGTACGATCCTAGAGATTATTCTCCCGCGAGTGCTTGCACCAGGCCTCCGAACGTGCATGCTCCAAAACTTTCCCATGCGGAACTTTGCGAACCACCTCAAATCCCCATGAGAGATCTCCTCCGTCATTCTTTTCCCCGACCACATCCCTGCCATGAGGAATGGCACCAACCTGCTTAGAGGTTGCCCCCTTCTCTAGAGCTTCGTCGATCTTTACATTTTCACACCTCTCGCTCTGCTCCGCCATACTAACTTGGATTATTATTATAATTTTTAAATATTATTTTTATTAACATCTAGACTTTATATATTTTGACTTTGCTTTTTTTTTTTACTATATTTTAGTTTTAAATTTATATTTAAATGTGAATTTATTTTAATTATTTATGTATATTTTGTGAAATTACAATAATAAATAAAATCTATTAGAAGTAGTTCAATTTATAATTATTTTTGTTATATAAAAATTTAACATATTGTAGAATAATTATATTTTTAACTTTTATCTTAATTTATACAATATTTATTTAATTTAGTTTAGATATAGTATAATTTTTAACAATAACTATTTATTTCTTAAATTTGATTTACAAGATTTTTATTATATTTTTATTTCTTATTTAATATTAGAAAAATAATATTTATTTTAGTTAATTATTAAATTTCTAAATATTGTAGAGATATAATAGAAGAAATTAAATTAAAATAAACCTAATATGTTTGTTCCATAGAAAATTAAATCTAATAATAATTCATTTTAGTAAAATGTATTCTTTTGGATCCCATAATTTTGGATCAAATAATGTTAAGAATTTTTGAAAAATACATATAAATAGCTTACAATTTTAATTTAATAAACAGGAATTAGGACCCAATAGCTAGCCTCCAATAACTTTGGTAGTTTACTCTAGTATTGGAAAAACTACTATAGCTTCTTGACCACAACTTGGCTTGCCCCATGCTTGACACAACTTTTAAAAGAAGTTTTTAAAGCTACAACAATTATTTATGCCATTCAATAGTTAACTTATTCATGATCAAGATGTGTAGATTGCACTCTTTTGGCCACATTTTATGATAATTTACAAATTATGACATATGTGACATATATGGTATTATATTTATATATATGTATTACTTAATTATGTATGTTTAATATTTATATACTTATTACTCAATTATTTTTCTTTTATAAACATAACATATAATATATTTATATTAATTATTATATATTTTTTGTACAATGTCAATTAATAAATATATTTTAGTAATTTAGTATACTATAAAATTATATATTTGATATTTATGTATATTTATCATTTAATTATATACTTACTTATAAAGATATATTTTATATCATATCAAATATCATCTCAAATATTATACATAATTTAATTTGTAGTATATAAAAAATATATTATTCATATAATATATTTATATATAATAATTTCTATTACAAAATATAATATATAATAATAAATATAAATTATAATATTATTTTAAAAATAAATTTACAATATATCAAATTTAGTATCTAATATTATAACTTATATTATATAAAATATTGTTTAATGTAAAAATATTTTAACTTTGAGTTATATTTTTTTTTTAAATAAATACCTGCCTTATTACCTTCACAACAAATTTTCTTATAATAATATATTTTTATGTAATTTACATTTGTTAAAATTTATATTAATAATATTAATTAAAAAATAAATTTTCATCTTTCCCCGGCGCTCCGTGGTACCGGTTGGTGTGTCCCGCCAGCACTGCCGGTCACCGTAAAAAGTTTACCGGGGTTATATGGGGGGCGTGCTGCACCCGATTCTCCTCGTTAAATTTATTAAAAAAATTTAAAAAAAAAAAAAGAAAAAAAAAGAATATTAATAAATTTATTTTGTAAATGGTATGGAGAAGACTCTCAACATGAATTCTGCGGGAAAAAAACAGAAAAAAAAGGTGAAACCATCTTTTTTTGGAGCTGGAAAATATACTGAGTAAACTTTGGGCTAAGAAAAGGATATTAAAACATAAAAAAACAAAAAACAGAGTAAGCTTGGTGTTACAGTTAACTGGAGTGAAAAGTAAGTTAATTTGCTGAAGAACAGAGAACGACAGTTATGACGTATGGGATGACATGAGACAATGCTCTGGTGCATTCTAGAGGCTGAATAGCCATTTGGCCCGTTTCCATTCTATGCATTGCTTCTGATTTAGTTGCAAGGACCAATGCTGAGCCCCACAAGTCATGATAGAACTGTTGATAATTGATGTGTATCTCTCAGTGCTGCGCTGCCTTTTGATGTTTCTATTTTCATTGTTTAGAAATTTCCTCTTTGTTGTTTGGTGTTCTGTAATACTGCATAAATACTCTGAAAAATATCTCTGCTGCTCGTGTTTCTTTATTTTTTGTTTTCTGGTAATCTTCTGGGACTCTTTAAATTCTTCAATAACGGCGTTAACAATATGAATGCAAGCTCCAGACTGGCAAGCTGCCTGTAAGTGCATTAAAAATCTTCCGAACCATCATGAAAGCTATATTAATAGAAGAGTAGACAGAATGATTGGTTGTGGTCATCAGCCATGATGAATTAAGTTACATTAATAAATTAATAAAGATGAAAATAAAGGAGTATCAGCTACCTTCCCTAAAGCGGCGATCACTCTTCATCTTGCACATTACATTTAACAATATCGGGGAATGGAGAAATTGAAGAGGCATTGAATGTGAAGGGGCAGAGTCCGTTGGACTTCATAGTTCACATACATAACAAATATAAGTAGCGTAGGAGCCAAATATCCTCTTTAATCTTTTGCGCAACGGTGAGTTAAGTCTATCCGCAGCAGTGAAGAGAAGTTATGGCTGGATAGACGCTGCCCATTAAGTTAAGCGGCAATGGATGCATATTCCTTCCAAATTGACGATGAGAATGATGGAGATGTTATATTGCCGTTAATTTGCTCCGACGGTGTTGAATATGAGGGCAATCCTGTGCATCTGCATTCTCGTGTGTTTTGAACAAATCCAAGTTTTATCAGGCGAGGCTCTTGAGCGGTGGTCTTTACATTATTCGCCTGAAAAAACTTGGATTTGTTCAAAACACGAGATGCATATTAACCATGCAGAATTTTTAAAGAATTTTGGGAGTCGGTGTTACAGGTATCATTTAGTTTCGGAATAATTATTAATATGGCATTTTACTTGCCTCTCTTGATATTCTCAAGATAATATTACAATTTGTAAAAGTTGATTCGTGATTGTATGCCCCACCAAGTTATCTGGTAGTCGGACGCTATCGATAACAAAATTTTAAAAACAATTGAGTAGCCGTTCCGTTGAATTGATTGCATTTCATGTCCCATTTGCAATTTACTTTTTCAGTACTGATTTATTGTATTTGTAATATAGGATCAGATACGTTTGCAAAAAAACCTACTGTTATAGGGTTTGCATAAAAAATTTCTGATTATTCAATTTAAAATGTAAGTCATTTACAAGCCTATTGTCTATAGAGAAACTATCAAACTCAAACTCAAAGCATTGGGTGAGTTTTCAAATAATAATGGACGGCTTACAAAGATAATGATTATCCCTTATTTTTTTCTTCAAATATAAATCACAACTGTAACTTTGGAAGATATATAGTTTCTTTGTACTTAAGACTGTAAAGTTTCATATAATTGAACCAAAATTTTGTTTATTCTTAGTCCATCGACTCTGGATAAGATTGTGTGACTTTTGAACTAGAGGTTTTTATGATGCTTCCTACTTTCATGACATTGATTTTTTTTTGTCAACTATGAGAAAATAAAAATAAAATTGACATGTCGCCTACATTCTAGAAGTTTCTTGTAACTTAAGTCCTCTATAAAAGAAGCATTTGTAAGGGAGAGAAGTCGATAGTGGATCAAGGTTGTGTCATGGGTATAACATGTGATAGCTTGGGCCCCACTTAATAACAATAAAAGAACCAAATTTTGAACCAAACCTTTTTATTAATATGATAAGACAAATTCATGTTAAATCAAGTTTTTTTCTTATCATGGGTAGAGTAAATATTTGCCACCTCCTCAAAATCAGGTGAATGCAAATATATATATTTATTTCCACAATATAAATATTGTTTGCCACCTTCCTAAAAATAGGTTAATGCAAATAGATATATTTACTTCCACAATATATGCTTTATTGCATTAAAAGTGAGTTGACATGTACAAAACCTATTGTCAACTAACCAACATGGAAATACATTTTAACATATTACAATAAAATATGTTCCATTATTCATCCCTTATCGATAAATTGTTGGTTCCATCATGTACATCTACACTAGTCTTTTTAAAAATTTACCTGTAAAAATGCAAAAAAAATGAGTAATTATATCAACAATACTTCACAATTATACATGATATTAAATTAATCATAACAAAATATTAAAACAATCAACAATTTCAAACTTTCTAAATTCACCTTTCATATCAGTAACTAGATTTTCTTCATACCCATTTCATATCATTTCTACCATTAATTCCTTCAATACAACCTCAAATTTCCTCCCATAATTCAAATATCTTCACTCACACCTACCTATTCCAATTTATACAACTTAATTATTTATACAAGAGACTAGAATTATGCAATGCAAGCTAACCACTTAGCATTTCAAAATTTATAGTTTTTATTGGCGACACCTGTTTGAGAGTCAAACAAGGGAGCTTCTCCAAACTTCTACAACCACCTACTTCAACCTCCATAGTAGGCTATTTTGAAACTTGCTTCATTTTTAAATGTAGTGAAATAGAAATTGATGTTTCATATGCCTTGTACATTTAGATTCAAATTAATTGCATTTACAATTTTTTTACAAAAGCTTCATGTTCCTACGTATCTTGATTTGCTTCATGTTCATACATATCATGATTTTCTTCAAAAATAATTGCATATATACGTATCATTCCACCTACACTTGCAATCACCCAATATACCCATGACACAACTCCAACCAAATATTGTGCTCTCTCTCTCTCTCTCTCTCTCTATCTATCTATCTATCTATATATATATATATATACATATATATATATACATATATATATATAAATTGTAGAGATAGATAGATACATAAGTTTCTTATAGCCTTCATTTACATTTGACTTAATTAGATGTATGTTGATAGAAGCATTTTTGAAACAACATAATGAAATTTATATATAACTTAAAACAACAACATGGTACAAATATTTCCAACCCTTTCTGACACAACACACAGACATATATAGTAGAAATAGATAGATATATAAGTTTCCTATAGCCTTCTTCATTTGCATTCAACTTAATTAGATGTAGGGTTTATTTGTTCTTCAATTACAACGACTCTAACATGTACAAATATATGTTGTTTTTGCTATATCATATTGTTGTTTCAAATTAGAAACCTTAAAAACAGTCACAACAAAAGTGTCCATAATCTAACAATCAATGTTGTTTCAAGTTAGTAACCATGTACATTGTCTGAAAAAAGAATTCTAAATATTTTCATCACATTGTTGTTTCAAGATATATAAATTTCATATTTTTTTTAGAAAGGGTTATAAATTGATGAAGGGTACTCCCCTTACTGTCTCAATGTCACAACAACAATGCATATTTTTTTGGTTGATGCAAGATTGCTTTTACACCCTAGATGCTCCTGCATGATAAATAATTGCATCACAATGTTGTTTATGTGTATGTATGTACAAATATCATAATGTTGTTTCAAAAATGCTTAAAAATATTTCCATCATAATGTTGTTTATAGTTATATAGAAATATCATTATGTTGCTTTAGGAAGGATTTTAAATTTTTATATTGATCATACTGTTGTTTCAATTTATATATAACCCCTTAACTAATTTTATATATAGTAATATATGTTAACATGACCACCTAAGGGTTATAAGAGTTAGAATTGGTGATATGATCAACTATATGTAATTCTAATTTTTTGCATTCTTTTGATTTGTGTGTATGTTGTTTACTAATCTTACACTTGGCTCAACACAGATGAAGAACAAAGTGCTAGAAAGAACCACAAGATTTGTAACCAAGAGACAATGGACAATTTTTCCTACATAGAGGAGAGATGTGAGGTTGTCCCATAGTGATGACAATGAAGTAATTCACGTTCAACATCCAATCAAACCTATTAGGCTATCACACAGTGATGATAGCAAATTAATTCCCATTCAACAATTGACTGAACCTATAGTCCAAGTCAATCCAACTATTATAACTAAAAAGGTTCTAGTACAGTGGGATGAACCACAACTGACATGGAATCTGACATGATAGATGTTGAAGACAATGACATGTCAACAAGAGGTACAACAAAAAAGTGGGGTCTTCCAACTATCACATTGTCTAATTTGTTGAGTGGTGTTACCTCTACCAAAAGGAAAGGGCCCCAAAAGTCCTCAATGATTATGAAGAGGAAAAGGTCATCAAATGGTGCAAGGAAACTACAGTTGTTGGCCATGGTTTGGAGATTGTGAATCTAAAATGTAAAGTGGCCCAAATCTACCAAACGAGGCCTAATCCATTGAAAGATAGACTTCCTGGTAAGTCATGGTGGTTGAGCTTCAAAAAAAGGCATCCTAGTCTATATTTGAGGATAGCCCAAGGGCAAGATAGAGACCATGTTATCAATCTTAGGCATACATTTGTAGCTACATTCTACGAAACACTAGAGAAGGCATACGTAGCCAAGAGATATAGTCCACTAAGGATTTAGAAATATGGTGCAACTAGACTACAAGATGGATGGAATAGTGCAATGAGAGTTCTTTCCAAAAATAGTAGCAAAAGTGTTTCATATATTATCCCCAAGAGCTAGGAGTTTATCACTATTTTGTGTTGTACGAATGTTATCGAATAGAAGATTCTTGGCTTTTACTTGTTTAAAATAAAAAATAGCCCCACAACTACATTATCAACTATGAGCCACAAACATGTATGGTTGTTCAATCTCATGCATGGATGATGAAAGAGATAATTTTGAGATGGTTGAAATATTTTACTCTACAAGTACCTAGGGGTATCTTGCCTAGTCATAAACACTTCCTTATTCTTGATGGCCATGGAATCCACATTGCTTATTCTACCATTACTAAAGCAAGGGCACTATTCATTTAATTGCTTACCATACCAGTCCACACATCATATTTTAAAAGGGAATGATCAACATGGACTATGAAATATCCAAATTTGGATATTAGTTCAAGGATAGAATTGGAAACACTTAGTAGCATTTCTTTTGAGAAAGCATTGATAGTTGAAAACATAAAAGTTGGGCTCAAAAGAATAGGTATTTGGCCTCTAAATCTAGATGCATTGGTGGATGACATGAGGCCTAGTGAGACATTCTAGTTTGCTACCCCTGAGGAAACATCTACTCTAGAAAAAATTCTCTCTCTATCCATGAATGGTTTTCCACAAACTGAGGTTGAATGTATAATTGGAACAATAGAATTTGTAGACCAACATAGTTCACTTCTAATGGTTGAATGTTTAGACCAGCAAAATCCACTGGAAACATCTAGTTTCTTAGACCACCAATTGCCAAGTGGAACTCTAGGTTTGGGTGACCAACATAGTCTGCCACAAACAACAATTTTGAGAGAGAAAAGTACATATGTAGATATCCCCCTTTCTCTATTGAGTTCATTGGAGGAGCAATCGTGGCTGTTAGAGGGAGATACAAATCTTGGAATTGATTTTCATGTGGACTTAGAACAAAGTCTAAAAATTCCTTCAACACCACATAGCATGGGCCCAAATACCTTAATGAATTTTTATCCTAATTGAGGAGAAAGTCAAGCTGAGAAGTTAGGCAGAAAAGTGGAGGAAACAAATAGTTAGGTGCAAGTTACAAATGATGAAGATTCAATAGAGCCATTGGGAGGAAAAACAAGTTCATACCTCTCCAAATTTTTGAAGCTACCTATTCATGTAGTGAAGGATAATTCCAATCAGCTAGCAAACCATGGGATTAAAGTTCAAAGAGGATCCCAACTTCTCACCAATGATGACTACATGAAGTTACTAAATGAGCAAGAGGAGAGGAATAAGGAAATTCAACAACTAAAAGTTAGGAAGAGAGAATAGATTGAATGACACAAGATTGAAAAAACTGAAACAAAGGAGGTAATAGAATAATTGATAATTGAAAGAGAACTAAAATAGGAAGAGAAGAAAAGGGAAATGTAAAGGATTGAAGGGAAGCTATAAAATAGAAGAAAAAGAATTGGAGAAGGATAGAAAAGAGGCAGAAAGGGAAATTTTTCTCAAAAATCCTTTAAATCCCTTTCCTAACCATCATAGGATATTCATAGACTTTGTGTCAATTCATTTCCCCCAATATTTTCCACCCTCACGTACTCCAAGTTTTAGTGAACCAATTCAAAGTTGTAGCCCTACTCATTCGAAGACCACAAACAACACATCAACAAATAACTCCCCTTCATCATATTTATCTTTTCCAAGTTTCTTTGTTTGATTGGAATGTTAAGTATGAATAGTTTTGTTGTGATTTTTTGAAGGTTTCCAACTAATATAATTTTCTAATTAATTTTTAGGTTGTGAACAGTTTTGTTGTGATTTTTTTGAAGGTTTCTAATAGTTTTGTTGGGATTGTTTTGAAGATTTGTAACTTGAAACATGTTGATATTAATACAAACAACATATTCCTACATGTTATAGTCATTGATTGTTAGATGCACTATAATTGAAGAACCTACAAACCATACATCAAATTAAGTTGAATGTAAATGAAGGCTATAGGAAAAATATCTATCTATCTCTACAATATGTGTGTGTGTGTACATATATACATATACATATATATACACATATAGATATATACATATCTAATTAAGTTGAATGTAAATGAAGAAGGCTATAGGAAACATGTATATTTATCTATCTTTGGGCATAGGTCAATCACAATGATTTATCAAAAGGGGTTGGAAATATTATACCATAATGTTGATTGAAGTTATATATAAATTTCATAATGTTTTTCAGAAATGCTTATAACAAAAGTAGGAGTCGACCATTATCATAGTTAGCTATAAGGGTGAGGAGCTGATATTAGGTAAACAAAGAAGGCTATAGGAAACATATCTATCTCTACAGTATATATGATTATATATATACATATGTATATATATCTACATATATATGCATATGTATACATATACATACATTTATATACATATATATATATATACACATACATTTATATACATATATATATATATATATATATATATAAGACAAGGTTACAAATATTTGCATCATACTACTGTTACAAGTTATATATGTAAACAAATAAGAGTATGTCATATCCCTAATGTACAAATGTATATGTACATACATACACAAATATAATCAATTTACAATATGTATGTAAATTGTAACAACATTATGATATTTCTATATAAATTCAAATAATAGCATTGATACAAATTGAAACAACATATTCAAACATATCCTAGACTTCCATGATAGCTAAGACTAGAGTGTTGTTCATGGGAGTTAGCATTGTTGTCACTCTTGACATAAAAAAATTATACATTGAAGGAGATTCTAAGGTGGTGATTGATTCCATCAATCTTAATCATTGTCATGGTTGGAATATTAGAGACATTTTGTTGCATATTATCTTCCTTCTTATCAAATTTGAAAGAAAGAAGCTAACCCATATTTTTTGTGAAGGCAACTAGGTGGTTGATTTTTTAGCGAACTTGGGCTCCTCATGGACGCTATCTAAACATTGTAGAAAATTGGGGACCCTCACTATGAACATACAATGAATTATCCTTGCAGAAAAACAAAAGAACACTACTATGAATGATGAAATCTAAACTCTTCTTTTGTTGTAGGTTACATTTGGTACTACTCCCTTGGGCTCATGGTGATGTTGTCATTGCATGATGAGTTGGAGGGGCGTGGCAGAAGTTTGATTGGGAGTTAGGAATTTGCTACTACCCCCTTGGGCTCATGGTGATGCGGCATTGGCATGATGAGGTGGAGTGGTGCAAGGGGATGTTTGGATGGGGGTCTAGAAAGATTGTGGAGGGGATATGGTCTTTTCAAAATATTCATGACTTTTCTTGTCAAAAGTACCAATTTTAGAATCATGTTGTAATGATGGAAACTATACTCCCTTCTTGGAGATAGTGCAATTTCTCATTTAATTTGGACCTATTTTAGTACCCTTGCATTAAATCCCCTTTAATTCATCATTAATAGGCCCCTAAGACCCTTCATTTCAAATCTTGAGGCTTATTTTGACCAAAATCTTGACAAAATCCACAAAAGCATTAAAGATTCCAACCCACCCGCAAAAACTAGCGTCTTTTGGCATATGAGTCCCCCTAGGTGGGACCCATATGCTAGGAGTGGCATATGAGTCCCATTTGGACCCTTTTTAGGGTTTGAGCGGGAAATTCAAGTTTTTAATTAAAATTTTTGGTTGATGTCAGCTTTTGAGATCTAAATAATAGTAAATTAGGTGTAATGCCTATATAAACAAGCTTCTAAAGTCATTTTTTTTATCTAAGCAATAATTCTAAGAGAGAAATTTTTAAGATCTAAGAATCCATAAGCATTCAAGCATTCTTCATAAGAGCATTCAAGAACAATTAATCAACAAAGTTAAAGCCTTGGAGCAACATTATTGTGTTTTTTCAGGTCTTCAAGCTCAATTTTATTCAATATTTAGCATTATCAAGGGTTGATTATGGTTTCCTATGGTGAATCATGATGGACTCTAGGTTGGGGAGATGCAACTAGCCATCAAGCCAAGCCTAATGACTTGTCTCCTAAATGATTCCATCCTCCATTATCATTCTACATTTAGCCTAAGGAAGGTACATGCATTATTATGGCTCATTTCAATGATTAGAGATCTCTCAAAGTGGGTCATTCATGTCTATGCTTCATTCTTGCATTGCATTCTAGCACAATAGAATAGGGTTGCATTGCATTTCAGATTTCCTAATCTTAGACACACGTAAGGTTAGGGTTCATGTTCACATTTTCCTTCAAGATCCATTGTTTCTATCAAGGAAAACCCCCCATAAGTAAATCAACTCTATATTTTGTTTTGCAGGTCTTTTTACAGGTTTAGATTCATACATTAATTTGGGAAGGAAGAGTAGGGATTGGAGCACAAATCTAAACTTTGAATTACAAGAAAAGTGGAATAGGACTCATATGCCAAAAGTGGCATATGAGTACCACTAGGAAAATTTCTAGATTTTTGTAAATCCTAAATTTACACTGTCAGAAACCTATTCCAAACTAGAAACCCTAGTTTGGGACTAATATGCCTAGACTAGCATATGAGTCCTAGTGTACCCTAATTCTAGTATTTTTAGTGTTTCAAAGCTTATTCCAGGCATATTCAAATTCCTAGGTGCACACATATGATCTCAACAATTTTTTCTGATTTACATGCTTTTCTAGATCATTTAGTAAAGTTTTGCATTGCATTAGGGTTTAGCACTAGGTCTTGCATTTCATTAATCTTTCCAAGCCCTAGCTTGGTGGTGAACCCTTATTTAGTTTCTAATCAGACCCCAAGACAATCCTATTGCAAGATCTATTTCTCCTTTGCATACCTTAAATAAAGATCTCTAGGGTTTTCATTGGATGATAGTGGGAAAAAGTGTTGTTCTATGTCCTAAACCATAAAGCAACCATTTTTCCACTTATCACACGTTTATGGAAATGTGCGTAAGGAAAATATTATCTTCAATTTTTTGGCTATTAATGATCTGATTAATATCATGATGGCTCTTGGATTGTCTTTGAGGTACTTCAACAAGATTTTTTTCACCCCCATGGCCCTAATCTCTTTGGGAATGACCACTGCTACATGTGAAAATTTGATTTCCTTAATTAGAAAAGATTTCTCATTACAGTATGGCAGTGTTGATAATTGCAGTGTGTGTTTTTCCTATTGGCATTTTGAATTATCTCTTACTCTATTACTCTGACTAAAATTACATGAGTTGGGAGAGAAAATGGGTGGCGATAAAGTTCAAACTAAGCCTGGTTCTTGCAAATAGTTTCACAAGGATCCCCTTGTTTGGCACATTTTTATTAAGGGAGGCATCAAGCCTCTAATGGAAGGCCTTTAGAGGCATGATGACAAGCTCTTAGTGTACTTCACAAGCTCATGGAACTACAAAAAAATAGGAAATTAGTGCCTAAAATAGCTCTAGAATTTAGTGCACTTGAGTTCATGAATTGGACACTTCTGTTGGCACAAAACTTAGCACCAAACTGCATCACTTTGGCGCCATTTTTTGTGTTGGATTTTGTGCCAAATTTTACGTTGGATTTTGTTGCTTCTAGTTTGGATTTTAATTTTGCTTCTAGTTTTGCTTCTTGTGTTGCTTCCAAGTTTGCTTCTAATTTTGCTTCCAGTTTTTCTTCCAATTTTGCTTCGAATTTTGCTTCCAATTTTTCTTCCAATTTTGCTTATAGTCTTGCTTACAGTTTTGCTTCCAATTTTGCATCCAATTTTAATTCCAATTTTAATTCCAATTTTGCTTTCGATATAACTTTGCTTGTTGCGTCTAGCTTTTCTTCCATTTTTGCATCTTTTGTTTCTTCTAATATGGCTTCTATTATTGCATCTTTTGTTGCTTCTAAAATTGCTTCCATTATTACTTCTTTATTTGCTACCAGAATTGCTTTTTTTTTTGCTTCCTAGATAACTCCAAGTTTTGCTTCCAAGATTGCTTCTAGTTTGCTTCTAGTTTGGCTTCCATTGTTGCTTCATTTTCTTCCTCTAAAAATGCTTCGTTTTTTGCTTCCATTTATTAATTTAATATGTTTTATTTCAATTTAATCAGTTAAATATATCATGCCTCTTAAATAACTCATATGATTATAGAGTAATTAATTTAATTATTTAACTCATATGATTAAATAACAAGATAATTATTATAACATGATCATCATCTATAATTAAAACAAGTGAGTCAAATATCTATAATTTAATTGAATTTGACATCCATCCTAAGCAGTAAATTAAAATCAATATACATAATAAATATCCATCCAAAAATCATTGACCACTTTCAATATATATAAATTTACAAGTCAATACTGATAAGATCATCATCATATATAAGTTCTAAAAAAAGTGAAAGTCAAATATTTCTATAGATCAATAACATGTCAAAATGATGCATGTCCAATAGTCGACATAAGTCAAAATGATACATGTCAAAATGATACAACTCAATAATATGGTATTGCAGGCCATGAAAATGATACATATGATAGTAACCATGAAAAGAGGCATCATAATGATATATCAACAATGATCCATGATGTAGTCTATATGATCATGAATGTCACTGGCTACTACCAACAACTACCTCATCATCATCATCACCATCATGATCATCATCGTCATCATCATTATCATCATCGAACTTGGTGTCTTTTGTATCTACATCATCATCATCCTTTTCCATGTGATTTGTACCAGAACCAACATATTTTGGATCTATATCATGAGGATCATCTTGATCTTCTAGAAGACCTATTTTTTTCCAAAAAAAACATTTAAAATGAAAAGTTATTATTTATTTCATGCAATAATTTATTTTTCTGTTATATATATCTCTATTACAACATATGAAACATAACCATAATCATCTTACATCATATCAAAGTTCACATACCATAATAATATTTTAAAAAGTTACAACTAATATGTCATTCCAAGGATGTAAAATATGCAACAATTCTAATAGACATTAGTAAAATATGCCAACATTTGGTGGAAGAGGAAGAAAGATGACTAGAACTCTAGAGGCCCACCATAATGGATTTCGGTATTCAACCATGAGAGTAGAAGACAGAGCTGATATCATGTACTAAAACATTAAGCATGCATTCTTCTAGCCAGTGGAGAAGGAGATGATTACTTTGCTTCATTTTCATTTGCATAACCATATCATGGTGTGAACCAAGAAGACCAAGGATGTCTATTTTTATGTCGAGGTAATGGATGTGGTCCAAAATTTAGAAGGGGCAAGAAGGTCAATGTATGATCCTGAGGAAATTGAGGAAGAATGGCAAGAGAGGGACATGAAAAATAAAATCAATGCAGAGTTTCAAGGATTTTTCAAGTGAGTAACAAAGCTATAGGAGAATCCTCATCTAAAATATTTTGAACTAGAGTTTGTTATACCATTTAGAGAGCTTGGTTTTCATGGAGTTCCTTTCAAATTGTTTGCTTTTATTGTTCCTACAATAAACTATTTGGGAGAGTTGGTGGAATTATCTTTCTTAGTAATAACTATTAGTGAGATTGAGATTGTTAACCTTGTGAGTTCAAAGGAAAATGTATAAGGACAACAAATAAAAACATTTCGCTTGATTGAAAGAATAAAATAATGACTTATGGGATCAATAACTGGCCAAAACTCAGTCATAACTCCAATTGCTTCTTGAGATAGTGCTCCTGAGGTAAAACCCCTCTCCAATCATACTTGTAATTAGTGATGTTCCAGTATTTATCCACAAAAGGTGAAGAAAAAATAAACAAACATTTTGTTCCTACACAAAAATGTACTTACATGACTGAGAAAGAGAATCAATGTTTATATTCTATAAGAGCATAAAAATTAACTAAGCATTACAATACAATTTTGGTGAGTGATTTCAAGGTACTCAAAGATGAACTTCATAGTTAATAAATTTAATCATCCCAAGTGTTCACCTCCTACAATGATTTAACAACTAAGCCCATAAAGTTGTGATTCAGAGATTGGACATCTACCCTGAATAGATTTCTTAATCACCATGAAGGTTCATTTATCTTGTCAACCCAGGGACATAGACTTGAAATGGGTTTGCACAATATGTGCACTAGGAATTTATAGTATCCATATTCATCCTATAGCTGAGAAAGACATAATGTTGAAAGTATATTACTTCGAAAGAAGTAATGTAAATTTTGAACATCAACCAACAACTATACTAAGTTGAAATGCATGACATAAATGAAAATATGAGCAAACAATTAGGGAACTACTATGTCTGCTTTGGCTGTAGGAATAGTCACATAATGGAATTCTAGTGGCTGCAGGAACAGACAGTGCCAGATTATTAACTAATTGTTGAATAGAATAACTAAACTAAAGGATGGAATGCTCACCAAGTGGGCCCCCTTGGATGAATATCCCTTAAAAAAAATATGTAAACTTAGATGCATGAACTTATAACTTCATTTTATTCATTGGAAAACATGAGTACAATCGAGCAACATAACTATATTACTAAAAAACTAAGAATATGAATACAATCATCAGATTAAGCAACCTCCAAAAAAGGAGCATATGGGTCTTATTTATATGAAGAAAGGCTACTAACTAACTACCTAGCAAGGTGGTCAACTCCAACAGATTAGGACACCACTTTAGGGAAACCATAAAAAGTGGAGAGGCAATTATGCATGCATGAAATTTGGTAAAGCATGTTTCCTTAATGTAGATTAGCACAATAGTAATGCCTATATTCACTCAATAGATAATTAAGACCATTTAAAAGGTAGTTACAATTTGATTTGAATGAGGAATCTCCCACTATCGAGATTCTTGCCTCCATTGACCTTTGAATGATCACCTTGTTGATCGTTATGGCACATGACCAGGTGGAAAAATCTTCCTTAATTTTGCAGGCCTCAATTATATTTGCATGACAATATTAGCATGTACAAAAATTGCATATTTGTAACTGTCTTAAAGTGGCATTCATTAATCCACATGTAAAATTAACATAGATAGTTCATGTAGTATGTCAATATCATTTAAATGTTACAAAAATAAGCTTATGTCCAATGTCTATGGTTTTCAGGAAATATCATAAAAAGGTCAATATCCAAGTATAAAAGTATATGACAACTATAACAAATGGATAATTAACTCTATCAAAATTAAGGCATAAACTAGACTCGTCACTCCCCCCAACCTAAGGATTTGTTGGTCCTCCAGTAAAGGAAGAGTTATTCTTTTGCTTAGTCAATGCCCTAAAATTTGCAACTACTAACTATCCTACACCAGTTCTTGATATGCATGAATTAAGATTCCAATAGAACCCTTGTTGACTGTCCAACCTGTTCCATCTCCATTTCTCTGTAGCTATATCATAATGATAATACCTAAAATTTGGCGCAGGCCATAACAAAATGGGTGACTAAAAAGTTAATGGAAGCAAAAATTGTCCCTTTGTTCTTCCAATCTAAATACATCTATTAATTCTCTTAAGTTTTGCAGCATAGTTTTACAAGTAATGAGGCTCAGCTTGTTTTAGCTCATCAATCAGACTATTCCACCTTTGTGCTATATATCCTATTATAGATTCTCCTGTGGTTTTTTATACCTTCTCATATTCTTGGTAAACTACTTCTCTCTTAGGCAAGATGTTGTTTCCATAGCTTGGTATGTAAAAAATTTTGTGCCAATCCCTAAAAAATGTCTCCTAGATTCCTAGATTTAGCCTTGATGGACAAGGGAGTGTTGGATTCTATTTTCCTATAATCGTTGAATTGTTGTCCCAAACTAATCCCATTTTGTATCCAAGACATAAATTCCCTTAATTAGGCATCCCCAACATACAACAAGGGATTCCAATCATGGTCTTGGGACACAACATAATTATGCAAATAAAATTATCACAACAAATTCTTCATTTCAAGAGGAGCAATCTGATAGGCATTGAAAAATTCAAGAGCTCAATAGAAGGATTCAAACCTAAAAAAATCCTTGCTAATTTAAAAGAAAGATTCTCCTCCTTCAAATATAGATCATAGACCCTTTGAGGAGTCCTCCACTCTAATATCTAAGGTACTAAAGTTACCATATTTTCCACCTTCTTTAAAACAACAATTTATGCATCCTTATCTTCAATCTCTTCATCTCTCTTTTGAATTTCCTTCTTCAGCCTACATTTCTCCTCTTTCCATTCCTCTTCCCTCCTTTACATCTCTTTACATAAGTTCATGGCTACCATGTGCACTGAAAAATCAAAGGGATTATGTATTCTAACCAAAATATTTCCTGGTACTAATGCTTTCTCTTCATGTGGCTCCAGCTGCAAGGATTCTGCTTGTTCAACCAATTCTGATTACAGGGGTACTGACTGTTCTCACAGTTCTAGCTGTAGGACTTCTTTTTTCTACTCTTGTTGTAGGAACTCTTGCTCTTGCTTTTGATGCAGGAACTCTTGCTCTGGCTCTTGTTGTAGGAGCTCCTAATTTTCCTCATACCCTTGACTCCCAACTTGTTTTGCAATTTCAACAAGATCTTCCAATGTTATCTTTGTTGCTTCCTCAAATATGTCCTTTTCCTAAGCATTCACCTACCCCATTGGGGCTTCCATATCCTCCTGTGATGTTTCTCTAGGATTAGGGCTTCCCTACAAAGATACACCAAAGGTTGGCCCTGCTGATCTTGTTTTTCTAGGAGGACTCTCATGTTTCTCTTCAGCTGCAGGAAGAATAGTTTTAGCCTTCCATTTCTTAGAACTTCACACTTTTTTTTTCTATCATTTTCTTTTTATATTTTCCCTTCCTTATTTCTGCCTCTTTCTTTCATTCCCTAGTTCCCACTAGGGTTCCCAGAGGGACATTATCATCAGAATTCAAAGAGGAACTTTCTTTTTCTAATTGTTTTGTCTCAGAAGAACTAATCTCTATAATTTTCTTGGTTGCAAGAGGTTTTACACTAGGGCTCGCACTAGAAGTTGAGGCTCCAGGAGTGACTCCAATATTTCTCTCTCCTACTAACCCTACGAGGTTGAGACAAAACCCTAGGTCACAAATGCTCTAATCTAATTTGATCAATATTCAAGAATTCTTCCCAAGTCATATCAGAAACATCCTATAAAGACTTCTCAAATAATAATTTTATCAAAAAATGGTGGTAAATAAAATTATCCCTACCTTTTTGGGTCTCGGCTGACATGATTGAAAGAATTTTGTATAGCATGTTTGGAACGTTCATTCTTTTCCCATGTCACATATGATTCAGGAGTTTGAAGTGCATAGAGTGTGGGTTGGATAGGCGGCCTTCACAAGTGATGTACCTTATAACATAGAAAACTATTTACTTCCATGGCTCTGACAAAGAGGTTCTCTTTGCACCTTGCTTGTCTACACTCAATTAAGGCTCATTAGGTTTTGTAAATTTAGCCCTAGCTAACCTGGCATCTTTGGTAGCAAGGTATTGCTCATTGTCGATAGGCAACCCTATGACCTCTATAATTATTTCTTCAGTAGCCATTACCTCCAACCCTTTTACCATGGCCTTTCCTTTAGGAAATGTTTGTACAAATTCCAGTGCAACATCTTCATCATAACCATTCAACTTCAAGAAATAGTCTAACAACCCACAATTTTTTAACTCAGCCTGGTAAGGTGCATCATGCAATAATACATCATGAATCGTGGGTTCATTTCAAATTAACCCACCTCCCATTTCTCAATTGTCTACAATTGAACAAGCACTCTGTAAAGTTTTCCTTTCCTGCAATCTTCGTCTGAAAACCCAATATTTTATCAAGTCCTACAACACTATTGAATTCCCAATGCCAATGCTATATGAAATTTACCTTTTTAGTGTCTTAGGATTGTGATAGGAGAAATAAAGGAAGTAAAGGGTAATAAATGTGGGATACAATGAAGAAAAATGGTGGCAGCTGATGTCTTTTCACACATGCGAGTCGTCATCTCATTCAGAATTCAAATCGGCTCAATTTAAACTTTGCTAACATGAACCAATATGGAGAGACATGTGGAAATGGTGACACACTCCCCCCAACCTAAAATTGAACATATTTCCTCACATGCAAGGTAATAATGGCAATTTGATAGGGCAGGCAATAATTATATGTTATGAAGAAAATCTACATTAATGTACAATAATTAATTAAATGTACTAAAAGACAATTAAGATATGACAAATTGATGTACAACCTGAATTCTTGGAATATTTGTTGCAAATATTATGGAGAAAGTATTGATCACTTTAAAGAAATCAGTTGAGCAATTAATGAAAGTACAGTGGAATAAGGTGAAATGGAATGAAGTGAAGTGATGGTGTAATTGATGAGAGAGAAAGGTGGAGATGGATGGGCTGATAGGTGAATGAATGAAGAAGTGGATCCCCACAAAAGTGGTATTCTTTATTATGATAAGTTGCTCACCTTGGTTAGCCAGAAGGAGGGACACTATGTCCACTTCCTTCGGCTACAGGAAGTTTGGGTGTTGCATGTTGAGTGAATTGTTGTAGGAATTATGCTATTGAAGTTGGCCTGTGATACAACTTGAGGCAATGATTGTTGACAAGCAACTTAAATCTGACAAGGTTTATGGTGGTGAGCTAAACAACACCATTGGGGAAAACTTCAGCAACCTCATATGGTCCAAGCCACCTTGTCTACAACTTCCCTATATTGTCCTAATACCTTGAGTCATAGAGAAGTGCCCAGTAACCTGGCTAGAATTTCTTGTCCTTTATGAATTTTTCATGCCACTTTATTCTCTAATTTTGCACTACCTTTGTGTGATGCAAGGTTTCCTTCCTCATTTCACCCAAAGCATTCAACTGTATGATTATATCCTTTTGTGCCTCATAGATTTCCATCCCCAAGTCTAATGTATTCCTAAGAGTCTTATGCTCAAATTCAATGGGCATAATGGTTATCTTTCCATACAACGACTCAAATGGAGTGAAGCGTGTAGTTTTTTTCTAGGTGGTCCTATAGGCCCAAAAATATTTGGGTAGCCTTCTTTCCCAATCCTTCTTATGGATAGCCATTTCCTTGGTCAAAATGGCTTCAATTTCTTTGTTGATCACCTCAACTTGGCCATTGGAGTGTGGGTGATAAGGAGTAGAATTCTTGTGCCTTATGTTGTACTCATTGACTAGTGTTGTAACAAGGGTTGAAGTGAATTGAGCCCCTTGATCAGTAGCTATCTCTCTTGGGACCCCATACTGTGAGAAAATTTCTTCATAAAGAAATTCTACAACCTTATTATCTCTTGCATGCTTCATGGCTTTAACTTCTACCCACTTAGTTACATAATTAGTGCATACCAAGATATAGGACTTACCATTTGGTGGAGGATCAATGGGTCCTACAAAGTCTAATCCCTACTTATCAAATGGAGTGATTACTACCTGGGGGTAAAGTGGGATCTCATCAGATTTGGTTGGCCATCCCATCCTCTGGCATTGGTCACACTTCCTTGTATATCTCCCTACATCCTTGTGAAGTGTGGGCCAGTAATATCCTCTATTTAGAATTTTCATTGTTGTCCTCTTGGCTGTAAAATTCCCTCCATAGGGGTCATTGTGACATGCATGCAATATATCATATGTCTCATCTCCCCTCACACATCTCCTCATGACATGGTCTGGTCTAGTGTAGAGCAGAGATCCTGTAATCCATGAGAAAGGAAATTTTTTCTTTGGAGAGAAGTAAGGAGGAACTCTCCTTGTGACTAGATGATTAGCTATGTCAGCATACCTAGGTGTATGCACACTGATAGAAAATAGATTTTTATCAAGGAAAGAGTCATCAATGACTTGATTGTCCTCTAATGTAATCAACCTTGAAAGAAAATTTGCAATAACATTGCCTTCCCTATTTTATCCACAATGGTTATGTCAAACTCCTGCATCAACAATAACCATCTTTCTAGCCTTCCTGAGATTAGGGGTTTATTCATGAGGTATCTAATGGCTGCATGATCAGTTTGCACAAAGATCTAATAGTCAATTATATAGTCCCTGAATTTTTTTAGGGCATAGATCACTACCAACATTTCTTTTTATGTCACTATATAATTGAATTCAACTCCATGTAAATTTTTGTTGACAAAATAAATAGTGTTTTCAATGGCTCCTTTTTGTCCATGGACTGCTCCTATAGCATATTCTAATGCATCTGTATGAATGTGAAAAGGAAGCTCCCAATTAGGACTTTTGAGTATAGGAGCCTAAGTTAAAGTTGCTTTAAACTCAGAAATTCCTTGTCACAATATTTTTTCCATTGGAATTCATCATCTTTGGTTAGGAGAGTATACAATGGTGTTTCCATTTTGCTAAAGTCTTTGATGAAACACCTATAATAACCTACATGTCCCAAGAAACTCCTAACATCTTTCTATTTTGCAGGTATATGCAGATTTGTGATCACCTCAATCTTGGTAAGATCTACTTGATCACCTCAATCACCTCAGACTCTCCTGAGATTTTCCAATGCTTCATTAAAATCAGCACCATAGGTGGTAAAATCATCCATATAAATCTCCATGCAATCATGAGATATATATGAGTAGGCATAGGTCCCCCATGGATAGGTAAAGGTGGTCTTATCTTGGTCCTTAGGTGCAATTTGGATCTTGTTAAACCCATTGAATCCATCTAGAAAAGAAATGTATTGTTTTCTTGTAAGTGGATCTAGAACTTGGTCTATGAAAAGAAGGGGAAAATGGTCCTTTTTGGTGGCACCATTGAGTTCCATGTAATCAACACAAACTCACCACTTCCCTCTTGTTTTGGGCACAATCACTAATGGAGACACCCACTAGCTATCTGAAATGGGGTAGATAAATCCTACATCTAGCAATTTCTATAGTTCCCCTTTTACAATTTCTCCTAATGTAGGATTAATTCTTCTTTGTGGATGCCTCACTGGTGTGCAATCATCTTTGATGTATATCCTATGAGTTCAAAGCTTAGGATCCAAGCCCTTCATATCATAATAGTTCCATGCAAATGCATGCTTGTGGGCCCTCAAAAAAAATTTCAAAGCCAGCTGATGTTCTTAACTCAACTTGTTGTTAATATTCAATTATTTTCCTTTTGACACTTGCACTTGTGTGGTTAGCTCTATCATATTTGTTTCACTAATACTTGGTACCTTGAGTTCATGTGGAAATAATGTATTAGACATACCTATTGGTGCAGGAAGTTTGGTTGTAGGAAGAGTAGGTAGGAGTGTCTTTACTAGATCAGTAGAACTAGATGCATGAGAGGATGATGCTTCCTCTACTTCACAATGGTTTTGGATTATGTTAGACAACACTTCATCTTCCTCTTGAAGTTGCATGAAAGAACTTCCATCTAACATCATAAGCTATGCCATAGAATTAACTTCTTTAGCCTCTTTGCCAACATGTGGCCATATGGGGTTATAAACATCATTGGATGGTTGAGCAGGAGGATAGGGGTATGTGTAGGATCATGATGGGCCAAAAAGTGGCAATATTATGGGTATTTGTATGGTATGTGGCTGATGACCTTTTTTTTACCCAAAATTGATGAAATGAAAAGTGTTTTTAGAGGAGATTCTCAAATTTCCACCAATATAAATTATGCTTTAATTTGAATTTAATAAATAATTATTATTTATTTTCTATTAGAATTACGACTAAAGTCCTGATCGATAGGCTAATTGAAAAACATCTATAACTTTCAAATAGTATCACATTTTTTGAATTTGAAACATGTGTCACATTATATGCTTCACATACCATAGGATTAAAAAAAATAATAATAACTTTCATGAAGTTTTGACCAAGTTAAGGTGGTCAAACATACGAGTTTTTATATTTTTTAAAATTTGTAATAAAAAATTCATAATTAATTATTTACTTGGAAAAAATTACAAAAAAATATGCATCACATCTGGACATGAGCCCTCTACTTATATATAAAATCATATAAAAAATATTATCATTTTATTATGGTTAGGTGGTTCACACCTACTTCTTTTTTTCCCTGAAATTTAAGTGCTAATGCATTGAAATTTCAAATTTTCACCAAATAGATTTTATTTATTTTTAAATAAACCTAGTAGTTTAGAAACTACATTCAATTTTATACAAATTCTATTTTTACATATTTTTGAAATAATATAGATAACTTATTCAAATTTTTACGTCAAGTTTCCTAACACTGATTTTTCTAAATTTTTTGCCACATAAGGGCCTGTTTTTTCCATGAGGATCCTGCACATACCCACAAAGAAAAAACTTTTTGGTGCTCTTTCCATCATAAATGGTCATGTCTCCTAATCGACATCCAATATAGGCATATGGTGTTGCTAACCATGGCCTTCCAAGAATAATATGATACCCACCTAGTGTAGCTTTGGGAGAAAGAATCATGAAGTCTGCTAGGTACTCCCAAGAGTCTAGAGTTACCACAAGATCCTCTACTATACCATCAGACTTAATAGCAGAACTATCAGCAAGCTACAGGATAATAGGAGTAGATCTCATACTTGAAACATTTAGTTGTTGCAAGATGTCCTTTGTCATTACATTTATTATTGCTCCCAAATCAATCAGAGCACTCTTTATTTGGATCCTATTTATAAAAAATTCTACCATAGGAATTCTTGGGTCATTGTACTTGGGGATAGTCATTTTCCCAAGCATGATGTCAGCTAGTTGTCCCACCACATGAAACATAGTGGGGTCTTTCTTTTTCCTGCCTGGCTTCTTGAGGCATGCTTCCTTGATTGCTTTTCCATATATGGGAAAATATTTGATGGCCTGAAATAGAGGTATCTTGACACATATATGGTTTAACTGATCTAGAATGTCAAAGTTGGTTTCCTCCTCTTCTTTTTTCTTAGCAACTTCCAATCTCTAAGGAAATGGTGGTTCTTGTTTAGTCTACTAGACTGGGGGTGGTTTAGGGTTTTTAGGTGTACTAGATTGAATGGGGACATTCAGATGCTCCTCCTCCTCTTCTATAGGAATATCACTAATAATTGGTGTGGAAGGAGCTAGCAAAGTAGTTCCTAAATTCAAGTGGATGTCGCTTACACTCACATCATATACTAGAAATTGGTTTGGATTAGTAGAATATACTAGTTGTTGTTGTGGTTTGTTATTTGGATTAGGTGTGGGCTGAGCTAGTGGCTAAGTAGGTCTAGGTGTATTTGAAATTGCACTAGTAGGAGGAGAAATTATATTAGGTTATGTGGCTAAGAAGGTGGTTGCATGTAATTAGTGGTTTGGTTTGGCCATTGTTGTCCTCCCTCCATTGAGATGTTTGTTGCTAGTTTCCTAGAGGTGGCTTCCATTTTCCTTGAAACCACTACCAATTCTCCTAAGGTTGCTACCACTGGAGTGGAGATTTTTTATGGCTAGGCCAGGTATTTAGAGGGTTACTCCAAGGCTATGGTGGATATCCTCCATAATTGGATGGATATGGGGATTTTCATTAGTTACTAGATGAATAAGAATTAAAATATGGTCCAACAAAAGATTGTGGATCTGGTGGCATACCTTGTCTTGGAGCCGATGGCCTCCTTTGTTCAACATAGTATACTTGATCCTCTTCAACCTAGATTGGCTTGAACTCAAGTGGAATCTAATTACTATCAATATTAGCTACCATCTTGCATCTGTAGTACTTCTTTTGTCTACAATGAGGGTAATATTCCGCCAACATTTCCTCTGCCTCCTCTTGTTTCTTCTTAGCTTGGAGTGTATCCAGTTGGGTTGTTATATTTTTTATGATGTCTTGCTTGAAGTCAAACAACAAGTGAGTAATCTCTATCCTTGAGACTCCACTAGTAGATGACTTACCCATAGAGGACTGGCAATCTCTCCCTTTCTTTGAAGCTTCCCTAGAATAGTTCTAACATATCTTCTTGATATCCTCCCAAGGAACTTGGGTGATATCTCCTCCTACCATTAGGTCCAAGGCATCAATGCATCTCTCATTAATTCCTCTCAGGAAAAGTAGCTTTTGTGAGTCTCCATTAAGTGTATAGTGGGGAGATTTTTGTAGGTAGAATAGAAACCTTGAAATGTAATCCTCCAAGATCTCATCTTCCTTTTGTTGCATCCTAAAAATTTCATCTCCTCTCATGTCACTGCCCTTGCAGTATTCTTTGTACTTCTCAAGGAACTTTTTCTTCATGTCATCCCATGTATCTATAGTATTTCTTCCTAGGCTCATAATCCATCTTAATGCAGCCTCTTTCAAAGTGGTAGGAAATAGCTTAAGCCTATGAGCATCAATGGTATAGTCATAACTCCTGCAGAGTATATCAAACTTGAACAAGAAAGTACCAGGATCTTTTGTGACAAGTCCATAGAACTTAGGAAGGACTGAAGTGGGGATATTTTTGAGGTTTTCAACTTCGTTCTGATGAACAATGGGGAAAGGAAAAGTTGGTTGGTTAGGTCTTTTTCTATTTTCATCACCCATGCCTTCTTGATGGAGTTCCAAAGAAAATGGGTTCTCAATTAGATTTTGATCTTCAGAGCAAGTCTCAAAACTGTTAAAATCAAGAAATGCATCAAAAAAGGGATGTGGCTCTTCTTCTTCTTCTCTGGGAAAATTTTGATACTCAACTAGCTAGAATGGATCAAGATCATTAGGAAGGAATCTCTCACAAGCATCTCTTCTCCTTCCTCTATGCATATGGTATCAACTTAGGATCAGCCAACTCATGCAAAAAATTGGTGAAAGAATAGGGGTGTCATTACTTCCTAAATGAGGGGTATACTAAGAAAAAACTTTCAAAATTACTTTGATAGGAAAACTATCAATGACTCCAAATAAATCTCTAGTTTGACACCATCCCTGGCAATAGTGCCAAAAATGTTGGCCTCCTACAATGATTTAACAACTAACCCATAAAGTTGTGATTCAGAGATTAGATATCTAACTTGAATAACTATCTTAATCACCATGAAGGTGAATTTAACTTGTCAACCCAAGGACATAGAATGGAAATGGGTCTATACAGTATGTGCACTAGGAATCCATAGTAGCCATATTCATCCTACAGCTAAGAAATACATAATGTTGAAAGTAAATTGCTTGGAAAGAAGTAATGTAAATTTTGAACATCAACCAACAACTATACTAAGCTGAAATGGATGAAAAAAATGAAAATATAAGCAAACAAATAGGGAACTACTTTGTCTGCTTTGGCTGCAAGAACAGTCATTGAATGGAATTCTAGTGGTTGCAAAAAGAGATAGTGCTAAATTATTAACTAATTGTTCAATAGAAACTATTAACTAAACTAAAGGATGGAATTCTCAAAAAGTGGGCCCCCTTGGATGAGTATCCCTTAAAAAAATGTAAACTTGGATGCATGAACTTATAAATTCATTCTATTCATTGGAAAATATGAGTACAATCGAGCAACATAACTGTATTACTAAAAAACTAAGAATGCAAATACAATCATCAGATTAAGCAACCTCCAGAAAAGGAGCATCTAAGTCTGATTTATATGAAGAAAGGATACTAACTAACTACCTAGCAAGGAAGTCAACTCCAAAAAATTAGGAGGACACCACTTTAGGGAAACCATAAAAAGTGTAGAGGCGGTTACACATGCACAAAACCTGGTCAAGCATGTTTTCCTTAACACAAATTTAGCAAAATAGTAACACCTATATTCACTCAACAGATAATTAAGATCATTTACAAGGTAGTTACAATTTTTATTTCAATGAGGAATCTCCCGCTATTGAAAGTCATCCCTTCATTGACCTTTGAATGATCACCTTGTTGACCATTATGGCTCATGACCAGCTAGCAGAATCTTCTTTAATTTTGTAAGCCTCAATTATATCTGCATGACAATATTAGTATGCACAACAATTGCATATTTGTAACTATCTTAAAGTGACATTCATTAATCCACATGTAAAATTAACATAGATAGTTCATGTAGCTCATGTCAATATCTTTTAAAGGTTACAAAAATAAGCTCATGACCAATATCTATGGTTTTGATGAAATATCATAAAAAGGTCAATATCCAAGTATCAAAGTCTATGACAACTACAAAAAATATATAATAAACTCTATCAAAATTAATCCATAAACTGGACTCATCACCAAGTCCAAAACTGAAGACTTCAGAGACATTATGGGAACTAGGAATAAAATATATAGAGTAGTAGCTTGTATTTCAAGCTAGGTTCAGGGCATTTTTCCAAGATTAAGTGTGAGGTTAAGATAACTTAATAACCTTATACTTAATGAATATATTATATTCAATATGTTTATTTGATAAGAAGAAATGCCTTTGTTACATCCTACTATGTGTGAAGGATTTTAAGGTTAAACCACTGATGACATTGTTTCTAGGAACACATTACTTTGGCACAAAAATGCATCCTATGAAGTGGTGGGGACACCAAATTTAGTTGTACATGATGGTGGAAAATTCTAGATAAGAATAGAAGTCCTATAACAATTCCATCAAGAAGTACGGTGTTTCAGAGAAAGGTTCAATTGTGCCAATGTATCTCCCCTATAGTTATGGTTACCAAGCATTGTTCAATCACATCAAATCCAAATTGGATTCATTCAACTTTAGAATTAAATTGGCTTAGAAAAAATTCTACATGCTTAAATATGAGTTTAAAGAGAGAAAACTACTTAAAAACTATAAAGCCACCCAAAAACTTCTTTTCTTGATTATTTAACTCAACAAAATCAATAATAGTCAGGGTACAAGCACTGTTTTATAAATGTCACTTAAAAATAGGGCAAGAATGTCATCATGAACAAGTTCAAAGGACTTGCACACCATACTCTCACATTGGGATCTTAGTCAACATTAAGATGTAGAGTGAAACCACATAATGAAGGCCAAG
This sequence comes from Sequoia sempervirens, assembly GCA_007258455.2. Classification (NCBI taxonomy): domain Eukaryota; kingdom Viridiplantae; phylum Streptophyta; class Pinopsida; order Cupressales; family Cupressaceae; genus Sequoia; species Sequoia sempervirens. The sequence goes on along the minus strand of VDFB02058242.1, from coordinate 205,069,654 downwards.
ACATGAGCAAAGACAACCATAATGGCCATATTAGGCATTAATCTCTCTACAACCAGCACCAAGCATAGTTATCAAGGAATGGCCACTGTAACACTCCACTATATATAATAGCAAACCAAAATGAGTCCTTGGAGCATCACACAAAGAGAATATTAAAATCACCCACCAATTGTGGCCACTTGTGTGATTAAAATCCCCATCACCTTTGAAAACCATCTACAAAGAGCCAAATTTTTTGCATAGGTACTTGAAAATGCATTGTGTAGGCACATTGAGTTAAACCATATAAGTTTGGTTTTGAACCAATAGTTTAGATCATGTTGGAGTGATGCACTATGAATTAACAACTTAGAAGAAGCCACACATACATGAGAAGCTTGGAGGATATATGTTTAATAGTCAAGGGAGGATACCAAGACATTAGGTCCCACCAAGGGTAATGTGTCACATACCGATTGGGCCACACATGCCTAGGAACCACCATGTTCTTCAAACAAGTGCAACATGAAACTTGTCAATAGGCCACTATAAGAAGCACATTGCCATATAGGTAGAAGATTGGGTCTACCATTTCCATTTGATGACAAGTGGACAACCATCATACAAATTTAAGTGTGCATGAGATGGAGAACTAAAGATACTACCAACATAGGCCCTATTTGGGGATGAGGATCACTTGTTGACACTACAACAATCCATGAACTCTAGGTGGCAAATCAAAAAATAAAAGGAGTGGGGAATGACCACAGTAAAACAAAAAAATGCATACGAAAGTATACACATGAATAAAACATAGATACACAATGAAAAAACAAAGAAGGGAAACTCACATGCAACATAGACATATAGCAGAGAGAAACTACATAAATTGCGCCATTATAGAAAATCAATGCAAGGAAAGGCTTGCATACCAACTCATGGCCCGTGACCACAAGGAAAATTTATCCATAAACTTCCTTCTATCAAAGACAAAATTTTCAAATGAATTGCACATGAATAAATTAGTAATGTGATCCAAGAGTAGCTATAAAATAGGGTAGGTTATATGATCCTACAATAACACATAAGAATAACTATAACTATACAACCATGGGCAATGTGAACAATATTCCTACTCCACCTTACTATAAGATTTGTCTTGAGCACATATGGAAGAACCATGTACATATCGATTAGCTGAATCAACAAACAAAGTGTCAAATAGAAAGTCAAAAATATTATAATCTTGTATCCACAATGTCATATTGAGCACCTACATCTCCATATGAGTCAAGGCCAAAAACAAAGGCCTAAATTTCATATGGAAAAGAAGGAAAACCCTAATCCAAATACTAGTTCAAAACATTTTCACAAGAATATAGAACATGGGACAAATCAAAAGAACAAAGTTCTTCTACTTGCCCCTCAATTGAACAATCTTCATCACCCTCTATTGAGTGATAACCAATACTAAAAATAAGAACACTAAAATTATTTCTCTTCCTCACTTTCTTGTAAAGCTTCACTCAATTCTCAATTAGAGAAAAAATTCTCAAGTGCAAGGCCATGAATCAAAATTGGATCACTTATAATGACTAACATTCTCAAACTACAACATGCTCATACCAAGGTCAAGAAAATCTTGAGGGCTAAGCTTATCATCCTCATGAATGAAAACATCATCACAAATGTTGGAAACACATTCTTGGTTCAAATTGACATCTAGCTCATTAACAAAGAGATTAGAAACTTTAGGTATACCAAGAAGAAAGTCAAGATCATGTATCTGAAGTTTGACTCTTACATCCATGCTTTCCTTAGTGAGACTATCCTTAAGAGTACACATGTGGTAGCTGAAAACTCACATTTACATGACCAACAATTAAAAAAATTGTACCTATATCATGATTAACATTAAGATCTACAAGTTTTGTCCCCATGGAGTGTACATTTGCAACACGACACAAGCACAAAAGTCTTCTATTACATCTTCAAGATGGTCATCCCAATCATCTAGTTCATCATACAAGGAAATTGGATCAAGAGGAGGAGTTAGACAATTAAATTATAGGAACACTAAATGGTACCCTTCCATCAGCCTCAAGGGTTCATCAAAAAACATAGTGGCCCTAGTTAGTAGGTTGTATGGGGAGAAGGATGCTTCTCATTTTCAAGAATCCTAAGTCTCATTGCTACATATGTTGCTTATTTAAGAAGAGTCAATTTTAAACTAGGTAGTTGTTTTTTCACTCACTTTGTGCAATGAATTAACGAGATTTGAGTCTCCTCCAGTGGGCACAAAGCCAAAATTCTATACAAACTCTTACTTGTGTTATATTATTTGTGCAACTAATAAATTCTTTGGGGATGAATTGGACATGGAGCATCCCATGTCATTTTTTCCATGTTTATTTCTAGGACCAATGGGAGCACAAACATTCATCCAAATATGAGCACATCTGTGACTAAGTCTTTGCTCTCGTGTATGAGCTTATAGAGTGATACTTGTCAATTTTCATTTCTTGTGACTTTCAATAATCTTTGAAGAGGTTATAGAGTGATACTTGAGACAAACAGTTATAGTTGTACTCTTTTTGTTGTTAGAAAGCATATTCATCCAAATACTACCTCTATGGAGGCTTGTGTGTATCCTTGAATATTGTTAGAATTGACCTTGATTTGTGTGACTTAACACATTCTTGAGCCATAGGTCTAGTTAACTAACTTATTGAATCCAAGTTACACATTTATCAAGTGTAACTTGTTCAAATGAAATTCATGTAGGCATCAAGTGTTACTTGACTAACCCTCTTTCAATGCATAGCCAAGTGTATTTGGCTAATCACAACACCTTGTATTGTGTCCAATGTCACTTGACTGGGTACATCAAACATGCAACATAAATCAAGTTTCATTTGATGTCATCATGAGCCCTTCATTATGCAAGTATTAATAAGTATGAAGTTCAAGTAGTAATAAGAAATGTTATTTCTTGCTGATACCCACATGTTCTTTCCATGGCATCAAGTGTTACTTGATCAAAATTGAACATCCTATTGTATGAAGTCATGCCATTCCTTCCATACATTGGTAGTTCCTTCATATTGCATCAAGTGTTACTTGATTAATTATGGAAGTTCAACTGCTATAGGTCATGTCTTGAACCTTCATGCAACCTTGGATTCTTTGCTCTATTTTAAGTGTTACTCCAAAAAACTTAAATCCACAACACTTCAAGTCATGCCTTTCTTCCAACTTCCTATCCAATTATGATTCATCAATTTGCCCCTATTGCAAAAATAGTGTATCTTTCAAAAAAAATAGATTTATGTACATTTGATTTATGAGGTAGTAACCTATGGTTTGAGTTTTTAAAACCATTTAAATGAAATTATTTTAAGGGGAATTTTCAACTCTGTAGTTCTCATGACAAGGTTAATTGTCTAGACTAACAATACCAATATTTGGTGACCATTAAAGGAAATTCAAGATCTTATTGTTATAAGAGCTTGCATCCCAAAGTATTTAAACTCAGTTTTATCAAATCAATGTCTAACTTTATGTCTTAGAGTAAAGACAAGGTCTTATTCACCATTTATGTAATATCATAAATTTCACTCTTGTTAGCTTGATTTCTACAATGATTTACACATCTTTTAGCAAGTGTTCATAATCAAATTAACTATCACGACTATTCAAGCCATATACAACAGATTCATACTTGATTAAAACACTACAAAGAACATATATACTACTATATCGCCACATCCATTATAACAATACAAGGTTACATCTAAGGACTTCAGTAAATACTAACAGTTACCATTAAATTATATCATGTCACTGATAAATTTATACTTTACAAATCATTATATCAGCCAACTACATACTATTCATTATATTAGCCATGGGTTATATGCATGGCTTACTACAGGAGTACATTTTTAGTAGAATCCAAAAAATCTACCACTTGAGATACCATTGGTTATAGACATGATGCTACAAAAATATAAAGGTACCACCTATTAAAGATGTCATGCCATAGACTAGATACCACTGTACAATATATATCACATCTATAGTAACAATTTCCTTCCAAATGTAGGGTTACAGTCTATGATTAACATGCATAGACCTTTCTAGTGTTTACAAGATAATTCCTTAGTCAACACCATACTAGTGTCCATAGGATGTTTCCATAGTTAATACAAGAAATTAATGCTACTTTGCAAACAATAAGCAAGCCTTCAAAGAGCTTAAAGTTTCCATTTACATCCATGCACAATAACTTGATCAACCCATAAGATTTTATGCACAATGAAACATGTCCTATATTCCATTTATGAGTCCTTTATCCAATTGACGTAGTGATCACAAGTACATAATATCTACTATTCTATGGGTAGTGCTCAGTCATTCAAATACAAGGAATTCCTTACTAAGATAAATTTGTTCACAAACAGTCTCCAATTTAATAAATACTAGTTTGAAAACACATTTATAAGTTAGTGCAAGTCATTACAATGAACTCAAAGGTCATTCTCATCAAATGAATGTCTTCACAATAAATTGTTCTAGTTACAAGTACAATACAACTATTGCAATGTTACACAACTTTATGCAATTGACAAAACCCATTCTTTCCAAGAGTCAACTGGTAATCAAATATAGTCATGTAGTGTTGTTTCAACATTGTATTCCATTGTGGCTTCAATAATCCAAACCTCATAACCTTGGAGAGAGTGTTGGGGGGAAAGTTGACCCAAACCAAGGATCTAAAACCATCACAAAACCCCACCTATGAGTGGTATTATTAATCCCAAGAAGACCTCACATCCACAATTGAGAGAGTGGAAATTTATAGGAGAAATACCAACACCATTAGGGTTTACAACCATGTCAAAAAAGATCCCCATGAACCAAACTAGGTTTCCTTGAAAGACTCATGGTATGTTGCAATGATAGCATTCTAGCAATTCTAGATAGGGTTTGAAACTCCACCTCAAATTGTGACCAAATTAACGTAGCTTACTTCATGATAGAAATCAAAAACACAATAACCAATAGTTTTCCACAAAATGAATTCAAAAGCTAATTGCATTCAAGATGGAAATTCCAAACAAAACAACCAACTAGTTTCAATGAAACCAAGTCAAGAGCTTACATAAAACTAGACAGTGAGAAAAGACAAAACCCATGATAGGTTTACTCCTATAAGAGACTAATACCAACACAAAGTCTTTGTTCACAAGTACCATGATATTAAGTATGAACTCTCCTAGTTAACAATATTTTCCTCATCCAAACCCTTTAGCATAGGCTTTCATAAGACCACATACAATTACACAAGTTAAAGGAGATTTTTCACCAAAAGGGTCAATGTAATTTTACAAGAATGGATGACAAGGAGCTTTACTTCAAAGAAAGGTTAGTTGAGTTGAAGAATACCAGTTGGCTATTTGATTCTTAGTCTCCAACCCAAACAACAAGACACTTAGCCAACATGATGAGCACACCCAAAGTCTCCCTTCCTCTAAATCACTTACAGTCCAACCATCAACCTTCCCTCCTTGACTCCAAGGAAAAAATAAGAATTCCCCCCCCAAAATGGTTCCCCACTCCTTCCTTTTCTCCCTCATATCCCCCAAAACCAAGCACATTAAAAACTAGTACTCCCCAAAGCTATTATGGTAGAGGAGAGTTAATGCCTACTGCCAATGATGACTTCTCAAAAAAAAAAAATGCATGTTAAAATTTAAATGTCCACTATTATATTTAAAAGGTTTGAAATATAACCAACAATGTAGCTTTAATACATTCCCCCCTTTAAGTCTTATAATAAAAGGTTAGGAAACAAAGACTTGAGATAAACCCTTTGGTCTGTTCACTTAGGAGACCACCTGAAAACTCAATGATAACTACATCCACGTGATCAACAAGAATGACAAGCGACCTATGAATAACAATCCACTGGAGTCAAAAAGACAAGAAGACCAATAGAAACCAAACATAACAAACAGAGTACAACTATAACTGTTCGTCTCAAGTATCACTCTATAACCTCTTCAAATATTCTTGAAACTCAACACAAGAAATGAAAATTGACATATTAACACAACAATATCCAACTAAGTTATTGAAAGTCAACTATTGATACCTTGTTCTCCATCCAGATTACAAAATCAGTCCACCTTTTGCTTTGTAATATTTCCTTTTCAAATTGCATTGGATGTTGGGCATATTTATCCTCCTATCAAAACATGGAACATGGACTAGTTAAACTAATTAATATGCAATAATTTACTTTTTCCTAGGAAAAAAATATCATTTAACATATTAAATATACTTACAAATGTACAGATCAAGGCCTGTAAACCTTTCTAGCCACTGTGACGCGTGATACGAAGTTTTTCAAGCCTAGCCTTGGAGACCTTGTCTTGATTTAAATGCCTATGAGATGTATCTTGAGAGTTCAAACCCTGTGATGGAATGAATAATGCAAAAATAAGACCACCAAATGTCCCAAATCAACTAAAGCCTGACCATTATCTACCAAGTGGCATCTATTTTGTACAAATCTATTAGTAAAATTTCTATAATATCTTTATATGGATTCAAATTGAATTGTTACCTGATTTTTCTTCCAACTAAATCAAGTAGGACTATTATGTTTTTATAGAGTGAAACAAAATGGTACATTCTTTTCTGCTAAGTTTCATTGATATGCATAAAAGAAATTATCAAAAGACTACATTATTTGATTATGCAATTGCATACAATACAATAGAGAGTCAACATTTATTGCAAAGTGTTGACGATGATTTCACTCACAGCAAACAAGGCAAATAAATTCTTCATAGAAAAGACCACAAAGATCCTATCCTTCTTGAAAGATATGGAACAAAAATAACCTAAGGGAGTATTTTGCATTATAGAGAAAAGATTCACTTTCGTTCAATCCCAAATCTCTCATACCTAGGTCATGGTATCTTAAGGGTCGCTCTCGAGTACTAATGTAATATTGTTGTTAATCTCAAAGGGACTATGGTTTTTCTTTGAATATTTTAGGCATAAATTCCAAATTGAAATAATAAGGTCAAATATCATGAAACCAAAAGATTTGCCATAACATTTCATGAGCATAGCTAATTCTTTGCTATCACTTAAGTAGATTTAGCATTAAGCATTCAACAAATTTATGGAAAACAAAAGATATTCAATGAAATTTCATCTATTCATTTAAATTTTGGAACATTTTCAAATATTTAAGCATATATTCTAAAATAAAGCCTAAAAAATACTAGAAATTAAAATTTTCTCTCGATTATTCTCCATGGATGCCCCAAAGAATTAATCAAAATGAGAAAACTAATTTATACTTCACCAAATGGCTTCACAACTAAATATAAAATGATACATGCTTTTAAAGAGAGGGTTTCATTTCTGGACACTGAGTAGGTTTTGTATACACCCTTAAAGGGCACAACATACAGTCTTGTTTGGCTAAACTAACAAAACCAGCTACAAAAGATACTGAGATAGGTAGCTATATAACAAGCTCTTATATTAATTAATGTCTACATGCATACAAAGTTTTACACTGGAATGGTTCAAATAATAGGAAAAAGGAACAAAACTTAAAATTTTATGCTCCTCTGACATCCACAAATTCTAAACTTAAAATAAAAATAAGAATCCTATAGCCTTTTATAGAACATAAGGCTCAAATAGGATAAGACAAATACATGTGAGGGAATCCAAGGGACCAATCTCATCAAGGCATGTGGAATGTTGTGACCAATAGGAGAATTGTAATTGAAGTCAATGGAATTCAACTCCAATCACTCCTTGAAGCTCTTCGGGTGTTGATCATGAATCTTCACCAGGATAATACTTCGAATCATGGTAATGTGTAGGGCATTTCCACACATTCAGAATGAAAAGGTGGAATTTTCACCCCCACACATCGCTTGGCTCTGATTCTATCACTCTCAAGAATTGGATCTCCCAAGAACAGACATTTGCTTCCACCGCATGTGAAATACCGAGATATCCAACATTCTGGTGGACTCAAAGCCCTTGGAATTATACTCTCCCAGAGTAATCAAATCGGACTAAAAATTATTCCATCCATGATTCAAGTTTTCCTGACCATCCATACCCAAACTTTGTATCACAATATGTATCTCCTGCAATCACAAATTTCATACATTAAATCCCTTAAAAAAAATTTATAAAGTCTCAAGTAAATAAAACTATTATTCAAATGTTAGTAGCAAAATCCATAATCAACACACCTTCCAAAAAACATACCATGAATCCTGATACATACATACATATACTGGATCACCAAGATCATTAGATAAATTTAAAATTTTAACATTTTACTTTACATTGCAACCTGGTACCTAGTACCTAGTATTCAGCTTTACCTACTTACTTTCTTGGACCTTGGTTATACCGAAATTCCATTATACCAGAATGCTTTATACTGAACCACTGCATACTAGACCAGAGCCTCCCACTTGAACTTCTATTACCTTTTTCCTTTCATGAGTTTTCAATACCCAGTATCTAGTGCCCGAAACACTTACCTTATGAAATACTTTGTTATCAAAGATTTATCTTTTCTCTTTCAGTGATCTTCTAATTTGCTAGCTCTTGCCATAAGAGTTATATTTTTTCACTTGGGTCCCTAAGTCTTTTCAGTCTTGAGGCATGTTGTGAGACCACACAACTTGCAACCAATAAAACCAAATTTAAACCAAACTTGAAATTAAATCACTAATTGTAAATTAAAACTTATGCATATTTTAAAACAATAACTTCTACCTTCACCTAGACTCTCGCATAAAGAAGTAAAACTCCACTAGAAACATCTGTGTGTGCTCTAATTAATTCCATTTTTTGGAACTTAGTAAAAAGAATCAGTTCATTAGCATTGAACTACATAATATAGTAATCCTCCAAAGCCAACCAAGGATAGAGCCTTGCTGCTAGTCAAGCATCCATAACCCCAACAAGGTTATCTTTATAATTCCCCGAAACATAGCTCTACTATCGGTCAAGCATCCATAGCCTCGGTAGAGTTATTTGGATAGCCTAAATATTTTATATATATATATATATATATATATATATATATATGTATGTATGTATATATTGATATAGCAATGATAGCTCATTTATCAACTTGTAAACAATGAACCACCACTATTAGGTTGGGAATTATAGTAGTAGTAAAGGTTACTTTTTGATTTTTAATTCAATGCGAATCCCTTCATCAATTCACTACTTCCCAAAAACTCATTTAAAAAAATTCCCTATAGGTGTGTATGTTTCCAACTAAATTTTACAAATTTATGCCAAATCCTAGCTAACTGCAGCCATTATATAATTAAAAAATATGCATAAATTAAAATTTAGCAATAGACAACTTAATCACCAAATTTAAATCTAAATTTAGAAACATCATTTACCACCCTTCTGATTAAATTTTATGGCAACTACTAAAATTTCTACTAGCTACTCTGATTTGATAGCATTGCACTTCATTAATGGATCAAAAATTGTCATGATTACCTTGAAACATGATCACATTATTTTGCATTAAATTTGCACGCCTCATTCAACACATATTATCTCTTCAACATACTCAAGTGATGACATGTATTGCCTTGCCACCTTCATTTCCCTTTGCATTTTGCATACATCACACCTCCATATTAATATGGCTTTTTTTTAAAACAATGTGAAATGACCACTATAAATTTTGAAATCTTCAACTTTCTTGATTCACAATCTTTGTATTGCTAAAATTTGAAGCAAATTTCTACTAGATGTGTGCAAAGTTTTAATTTTATTTTACCCTTAACTCTGAAGATAATTATCTAGCTGCCACCTCGCTTACAATTTCCAAAACAAAAAAATTCACTCAAGGCAGCTATGTACCACAAATTTTTCATGGCTCTTTATAAATTCATGCATTTCTTCTTTAATTCTCCACACTTTTCCTTTTTCTCTTTTATATTTTTTTATGCAATTCTATTCTATATCTTTGAATTTGCTTCTTGACCATGGATACTCCAATTTTCTTAGGTTGTACTTGCAAATAGAATGTTTTCTTAGGTAGCATCACATCTCAAAGGCTTGAAAAGGTCTTCATCATTAGGAATTCCAGTTTTACCATGCCAAACTTATGTTTAGTCCTTGGGGAAAGATATGTTGTATCCAACAACTACTTTCATTTTTATTCTAACATAGCTTCTCACTTTATAGTGTCACTTCTAGAAATTGGCCTTCTTGTTGAAGATGTTCACGTTACTGCCAATTTGATAGTGAAATTGGAATTCTTGGAGAATCTAGATACCATTTTAGTTGTTGCACATCCAACCATTGGGATTCCCTCCATGGATGATATTCCTTGATTCCTAGAACATGGGGAAGTGGTTCCACTTCGACCTTTTCTTACTAATCTCCATATCCAAGACTTTGAAGCTCACCAAGAACTTGCCTACATAGGGTATTTAGCCCTAATTGAAGAGGTATCCAACATCGACTAAATGGTTACTATTGTTAACAACTTTTCTCACCATCTTTTTGACTCTTTTATTTTTTTGAATGAGGATTGCGATATATGATGTATATACATGATATACACACACACACATATATATAACTCTTTTTTTTTTAGTACTTTTCAAAGCATGCTTTACTGTGTATGGATTTATTATTTCTCTTTCTCAATTCCATTTTACAAATGTTTAGATTCAATCTCATGCATAAGATAAATTTAAGCAGAATTTGTTAATGCAAAGGTCAGACAAAAGGAAAGAACAAAAAAAATAAAAAAATGAAGAAACAAAACAAAGCAAGCACAAAACCATACAAAAAAGGAAACTAACCCTAGCTACCCTAACTATAACATAGCAAAAGATTAATTCTAATACAGAAATTTACTTCAATTTCTATGGTTATTTCTTCTACAGTTGTGGTATGAATTATAGTAGGTATATCTTTAAATTCACTTATTAGAATTTTTAGTATTCTACTATAACAATGAATTTTCTTAAGTTTTCTGCATTTAAACATCATAAATTCAAAAGAGTACTTACCCATAATTTGGCTCAAATGTATGAAAATGATCTTGTTAGAGATCGATTGCACACATTTCATCTAATGCAACCATACTATACCTTCCTCCAACCCTGGTCCATTTCCATGAATGACTACATTTATTTCTCTCCTTCCTCCTCTAAAAATATTCATATCTTTGGCCTTGTTTTCACTTTGCATTTCGTTAGACTAAGATATATCACTATTTATATTGCTATCAAAGAGAGAAAAAGTAAAAACTTGATAGTTGGTATCTTGTATAAAATCAAGAAAATGTCCCTTTATAGTTTGTGAATTTCCATCTTGGAACATAATACACGCATTTCCCACTTAATTTTCCTACTTCTTCACATTATTTGTGTTTTCCATGTATATAGGAAATGATGATTCATCAATGTCGATAATTATTTTGTGATGAAATATCTGTGAATCTCAAAATTCTTGCCTATTTTCATGCAAAATGTTAGAATTTTCTTTATAATAATCACAATTTTTCAACTGTTTTGGTATATTGGTTAATTTTTTAATATTTCCAACTCCACTAGGGAAAAACATTTTTCTCGTTAATAACATTTTTCTTTTAGCTGTTAAAACTTCCTTAGTTAACAGAATCACTTTACTTATGGCCAAAATTACCCTAGTTAAAAAATATCACATTCAAATTCATCGTGATCAGTTGTATCATGAATTCTACACTTGGTGACTTCCAAAAGTAAACAAACTCAAAGGATGCAGCTTCTAGTTAAAGATTTTCTAAATTTTTTTCAACTTCCATAATGAAAAGTAGTTTGAAATTCAATTTCTCATTCACAATCTCTTTACCAAACTCAGGACTAATGTTTTGAAACACAATTCTCTAATTCCAGGGAATGATACCTAAAATATTAGACGAGGGCCCCCCTTCTAGCTCCAGTTCCTATTGACGACAATTTCACTCACAGCAAATAGGGAAAGTAAATTCTTCACAGACAAGAATGCAAAGAGCCTATCTTTCTTGAAAGATATGGAACAAAGACAACCTAAGGGGGTATTCTACATTACAGGGCAATATTGGCTTTCATTTAATCCCAAGTCTCTGATAACCAGGTCATGGTTGCACTAGGGTTACTCTCGGGTACTAATGTGATATTATTGTTAATCTCAAAGGGACTATGGTTGTTATTTGAATAATTTAGGCATAAATTCCAAATTGAAATAATAAGGTCAAATATCATGAAACCAAAATATTTTCCATAACATTTCATGAGCATAACTGATTCTTTGCTATCACTTATGTAGATTTAGCATTAAGCATTCAAAAAATTTATGGAAAACAAAAGATCTTCAATGAAATTTCATCCATTCATTTAAATTTTGGAGCATTTTCAAATATTTATGCATTTATTCTAAAATAAAGCATAAAAAATACTAGAAATTAAAAGTTTCTCTCGATTATTCTCCATGGATGCCCCAAAAAATTAATCAAAACAAAGAAAACTACTTTATACTTCACTAGATTGCTTCACAACTACATATAAAATAGTGCAAGCTTTTAAAGAGAGGGTTTCATTTTTGGACACTGAGTAGGTTCTATATGTACCCTTAAATGGTGCAACATATAGTCTTGTTTGACTAAACTAACAAAACTAGCTACAAAAGATACTGAGATAGGTATCTATCTAAAAAGCTCTTATATTAATTAATGTCTATGTGCATACATAGTTTTATGTTAGAATGGTTCAAAAAATAGTCCAAAAAAGAACAAAACTTAAAAGTTTATGCTCCTCTAACATCCACAAATTTTGAACTTAAAATAAAAATGAGGATCCTATAGCCTTTTATAGAACACAAGGCTTAGATAGGATATGACAAATACATGAGAGGGAATCCAAGGGAGCAATCTCATCAACACACGTGGAATGTTGTGACCAATAGAAGAATTGTAATTGAAGTCAATGGAAGTCAACTCCAATCACTTGTTGAAGCTCTTTGGGTGTTGACCATGAATCTTTGCTAGGATGATACTTTGAATCAAGGTAATGTGTAGGGCCTTTCCATACATTCAGAATGAAAAGGTGGAATTTTCACCCCCACACATTGCTTGGCTCCAATTCTATCACTCTTAGGAATTGGATCTCCCAAGAATAAACATTTTCTTCCACCACATGTGAAATACCGAGATCCCCAACATTTTGGTGGACTCAAATCCGTCGACATTATACTCTCCTAGAGTAATCAAATTGGACTAAAAATTATTCCATCCATGATTCAAGTTTTCTTGACCATCCATACTCAAACTTTGTATCACAATCTGTATCTCTTGCAATCACAAATTCCATACATTAAATCCATTAAAAATATATATATTTATAACATCTCATGTAAATAAAACCATTATTCAAATGTTAGTACAAAAATTATCCATAATCAACAAGCCTTCAAAAAAACCATACCATGAATCCTCATACATACATACATATACTGGATCACTGGGATCATTAGATAAATTTAAAATTTTAACATTTTGCTTTACATTGCAACCTAGTACCCAGTACCCAGTATTCAGCTTTACCCACTTACTTTCCTAGACCTCGGTTATACCGGAACTCCATTATATCAAAATTCTTCATACCGAACCACTTCATACCAGACCGAAGCCTTCTACTTGAACTTATATTACCTTTTTCCTTTCACATGTTTCCAATATCTAGTATTCGGTGCCTGAAAAACTTAAATTATGAAGTACTTTGTTATCAAATATTCCTCTTTTCTCTTCTGATGATCTTCCAATTTGCTAGCTCCTGCCATAAGAGTTATATTTTTTCACTTGGGTCCCCAAGTACTTTTTAGTTTTAGCAAGTGCAAGGATTGGCTATTTTAATGCATATAAAGAAAAAACTATATATTTATAGATAAAATGAAATGCATATGTAAAGAAGGGGGACCCGTCATTTCCTAAATGATGAAACCCTAGTTAAGTTGCCTTGCATTAGCTTCATTCCTCCTGCTCATCTATCCTCCAGTTGCTGATTTCCCCCTGTTGCTCTAGTTTTCCAACATTTGTGAGAAATAGTTAGTTAGATCAATGAAGGATCACCAATTAGTACATAGGAAAACATCCATAAAAATATAGCTTTATCCTTATAAAAATTAAATTAGCTTGCATACCATAGATGTCCAATAAAATAGGAGAACTTTATCAAACACATCTATCATATGCTTTGTTTTATCTAACGTTTGCTCATTGTGCAAGTATAGGTTAAATTTTTGTTATTATTTTGTTTCATCTAGTCATAGTATGTGGAGTAAAATGTGGCTCCCATGAGGGTTGAGCCTAGCATGATCTCTTCTTGTGTTTTAAGAGGGGTAGGAATGTAAGAAAATTTGAGCAACTTGATCAAATTGATGATAAACCTATTCTCAATGCATTAAATAAATACGGAATCATGCCATTTGATCAACTTATATTATTGGATTTAAAAGATGCAACAAAAATTGTTTGAATTATCAAGAAAGATTACTCTTCATATTTTCACAATGAATCAAATAATAGGCTGCCATCATGTTGATCAAAGGGGTAGTCATTTATTCTTGGAAATATTAATCTACTAGATATATCTTTCAAACTTCTTAATGAACCCATTTTACCTGGGTTTGCAAGACTTCAAAATTAACACATTACTCCAGTGAGCGAGGTTTTCTGATAAATTATGATAGTGTTTTTGAATGCACAATGAGGTAGAGGCACAATGACAGTGCTAAAGAAGATACATGGGACTATCAAGTTTTGGAGCTAAGTTGAAGTGAAGTCCACATAAATTTCAAAGAAGGGATAGCCATCACTAAAGGAAGAGAAGGGATTTCAATTTTTCAAGGACAATAAGCATTCAAGGAGGAAAATAGTTTGTCTCTTCCCAAGAAATAGATGATTTATGTGATAATGGTGAAAATGCACAATAAAATTGGCACATGGAACCCAATAAACCAAAGTTGGTACAAATGAATCAAGTTCAATTATAGAGAGGCACAATGGAAGTGCTAAATAAACATACATGGCAATCAAAAGAAGGTAGTTCACTATGATGGAGACAACATAAAATGTTGTTTATGTTGTTTGTAACAAACCAACATGAAGATTTCATCATATACGTATTCATCAAGGCACCTGAAAAATAGTGTTGCATATTGAGTACAACAAGGAGTGCATTGTTTGCAAGAATGCTAAGGTGAGTACTTTTCAAGCATTCACCACAAAGTCACAATAGCCATTTCATAAAAAATCAAGCATACATATGAAAAATTATAAGCTTCTCTCAATAGGAGGTGATAGTCCTAAATTACATGATGAGAGAGTATGTAGTCCTCAAGATCTTACACAACAATGATGTAGTCATTGTGATTTTGTTGTTCACATGGTAAATAATAGTCAATTGTCTTTTGATAGGGAAACAAAGTGAACATCCTAACAGTGAAGAGATCAAAGCATGAGGTGAATTGGAGGGTAGACATGAAACAATGCATAATGATTGGTACTTAGTCATAGTCTAGAGTAGTAGGGAAGCCAATCATAAAGATCATATGGCATTACTAGGTAGTGAAGAGTCTATAGCATTGAGATCATGTCCCTTAACTTTTGTGTAGTCATAACAATGGAAGACAGTTACCTATTAATAGAGGAGAAACAATGACAATTAGGGGCATTATAGTCACCTCAAACCTAAAAAAACTGAGACTCTAATAATGAAAGGAGAACACCCAGGATGATAGGGTTTGAAGGTTGTTTCATTAGATAGTGGATCCTAGGCTAGCATAACTATATCATGTGGATACCCATGTTCTCTATATGCTTTAAGGTGATCAATTTTCATATCTAAATAAAAGTGATGTTTCCAAGCAATACAAGCCAAGGGTAGCATTTTCTATCTGCATGTCATACTTTTCATGAGCTACAGAAATAGAGAAATGAATGGCCAAGAAAATATGAAACTCGAAAGGCAAAAGGTGGCCTTGAAACTCAGCCATACAGGAGAAGCTTCCTATTGTTCAAAGGAGCCAAGTGGGGAGGTAGTAAATGACAAGATTTAAAATCACCATGGAACAAGTGAAATGGAACTGCAGTGCATACATTAAAGAAGGTGAAGCTTTGTTGTTTTCTTTAGAAAATAAGTAATATTATCACCATTCTTATTTTATTATGAAGCCAAATATGCACTTCATTAAAAGCAAATAGACAAATGACATGATGATGCTAGGGTTTTGAGCTAAATCAACCTATAGCTTTATGGTAATGAAAAACCTAAGTTTGTGTTTTCTCCATGAAATAAAAGGTCATGACCAAGGATTTTTAAAACCCATATTTCTAAAAATGCATGAAATGTACAAAAATGCATAGAATCAATAAGAAAAATGAGAACCAAGTGTGGAGCCGCGACCACAAATGCAAGAGGGGTCTCATAAATGAAAGGATCATAAACCTAACACACAAAAGCTTGCATTTGAAATACAAAGAAATGTGAATTTTTATCATTTTACATTCAACGGAGATCAAATCGAGCTTCTTCTCATAGATATTTAAGAGGGAAATGCAAGACTCGTGGTGAAGAACTTACCCAAATTGTTGTTCAGAAAGTGTAATCCAAAAACCTACGAGTATGGATTCAAAAAAACTCAAGCCAAGCTCTCCAATGGTGGCCAAAGGTGATGATGAAGTATCAACAAGTGATAACAATAAAATACATCAGAAAATACAATCATGACCACAGCTTAAAAGCCTTAGAATGCATCAAAAATTAAGGTTGACGCTCAAGGAGGACTTACCTTATTTTCTACTATGATATTTCTTAGGAAAATCACCTAGAAACAATGAAAAATAGTGGAGGATCAAGCTCAAAAGAAAAAACCCTAACTCATCATTGTGATGCTTATGCAAAGCCAAGAAACCCAAATGTGAAGGAGAAAAATGAGACCAAAGGATTTGGGCTTGAACTATTTTGTGGCTAGGGTTTTTCTCATGTGTCGTAATTCAAGCTTACACTTTTATCACACTGAATTAAAATTGAAATGCTCCATTAATACCTTTGTGGTATTTTATTTACCTTTGCATATAAGTTCCTTCATGCTTAGGCTTTATTCCTTATTCCAATTTTTATTATTTTGAGAAATCATATAGCCTTGATGCCTTAGGGGAATTTCACTATATTTGGAGGGAGAAATACAAAATTTAATGTGCCTTAGATCTCTTTTATTATTCCTTGATAAAATCATTTGAATTATTTGCCTTTACTTTTTCTTATGATTTTGAAGAAATCATATAATTATTGGCTTCCTATGTATTTTACTAACTTAGGCCTTATGCCTTAGTTAACTTCTAATTTTTGAAGAAAATTAGGTGTAAGTCAATGCCTTTGCATTTGTTTGAAAATCTAAAACATTTTTATGAAGTGATATGTTTATAAAAGAACTTTACAATCCACAATCATGTGCCTTTAATATATACGAAAAATTAGGAACAAAAAAATTTGATAAAATGGCATCCAAAACCATGATCCATGGAAAAAAAAATCAAATTTACCAATGGCCTTACACAGGTTACACCCCTCTTACACATCATAGATGCAATAAATTATATATCATAAGTTTAAATTAACCAAGATCCTAAACTTAGGAACTCTATGAGGGAATTTATTTTATTTTTTCATTTCTGTCAAATTAGGAAGATGCTATATAACTCCCAATTTTGACCTTTATAGTGTATCCCTCTTAATGTCCTCTTATGCATTATTCTATGTATCCTATATAATAATAATAAATAATTAATATTTCTATTCATACAAAAGTGTCTCATTTTTTCCACTCTAATATGTTTAGAGATAATACATTATTTTACTATCTAAATTATTAAATTATAATTTACAAGAAATAAGACTCGCAAGATAAATTTTGCACCTAGTATTTAACACTCATTACATGGAGAAGAGGAACCTTTGTTGGTTATGAGCCACCTTGGGGAATTTCAATTCACCTCTATTCAACCTCTATTATGAGATTAGGGAGGGAAAAATAACATAAAATTATGGAAATAGGCATATGCTAGTTGTTTCCATGTACCCACAAGGTTCATAGAAACATCACATCCTAACAATTTCACAAAAAAAATTATTTACACTTATTATTCCTTGTTTTGATGGTTTTAACATCCATGCGAGCATCCAAAGTGTAGGTGATATGGTTTGATTTGAGAAGAGAAAAGGGCATCCCAAGATCATTGTTTTTTGTAATAGAAATTTCAACTATTTTAGTATATTTATGAAATAAATTTATAAATTTTAAAAAATATTTTATGATATTTAATATAGGATAAATTTAAGAATATATGACTAATAATATTTCTATAGTCCATTTTAATGAAATTAAGAATGCTTATAAGATTTTTTTATTAACATCAATGTTTTGTATGATCCAAAATATTAATGTGAAAAAACACTCACACAATCACATATAGTGTATATGTTTAATCATTGAATCTTTTAATATTCAAACAAATTTAGAAAACAAAATACATATATTTTATAATAAAAAATTACTATTATCTATTAAATTTATTAATTTGTATGTTCAATTAATAATTAAAAACTATTGATGTTATTTTATATAAAATATAAAATATGAAAAATATCTTTAACAATTATTAATTTTAATTTTAAAATATATATAGAAAAATATTTATTTAAATAAAATTAAAATGAATGTGAATTAAATATATAATTTAATCATTAAATTGTGATTTTAATTATTATAATTTAAAAAAAATTGTCTGATTGTGATATTACATTAGATTCCTTGCACCCTAAGAATTTTTAATTAAAATAGATCTACCTCTTGAATTTCTTCCAAACCATTCATATTATTATTGTGAAAAATAAATTCCAAATAATGATTCATATTCAACATATAAATTTGATTATTATTTATTTATTTTATAATATTTTAAAAATTAAATATTACAATTTTTAATTGAAAAGAAGATAAAAATGTCATTTAATTCAAATGCTATTAATTCTCAAATTTAAGATCATACTATTATCTTCATGTTATCCTTTAAAAACAATTCTTTATCCTTTACTCAAAAATCTTAAACATGGGAAAATTTGTAGATGATTCAATGCAGAAATGAGGTGTATTATGCCATAAAATGCACTAAAGGGATATAGTTGAATTTTTATGCCCTTGCAATCACACCAAGGGTATAGTTTTGAGGGTCCAATGTATAGGGTAGAGGGTATAGGGGTTGAGGGATTAGGGTTTAAGGTTTGAGGGTTGAGGGTAGAGGGTTGAGAGTTGAGGGTTTAAGGGTTGAGGGATTAAGGGTTGAGGGTTGAGGGATTAAGGTAGAGATTTTACTTGGGTTTAAGGGTTTAAGGGTTTAAGGGTTGAGGTTTGAGGGTTGAGGGTAGAGGGTAGAGATTGGTTTAAGGGTTTAGGGTTTAGGGGCTGAGGGTTGGGGGTTGAGGGTTTAAGGTTGAGTGTTTAAGGGTTTAAGGGTTTAGGGTTTAGGTTGAGGGATTACGTAGAGAGGGAGGATGGATGGATGGGAGATGGAGGGAGAAGCGAGATAGAGAGAAGGAGAGAAGAGGAGGGAGGGACAAAGATATATGAGGGTTGAGGATCCAATGTATAAGGTAGAGGGTTGAGAATTGAGGGTATAGAGTTGAGGACCTATAGGGTTGATGGTTTAGAGTATTGAGTTGAGGGTATAGTGTTGAGGGATTAGGGTTGAGGGTAGAGGGTAGAAGGTTTAAGGGTTTAGGGATTAGGATTAAGGGTTTAGGGTTGAGGGTAGATTGTTTAGGGTATAGGTTTGAGGGTATATGGTTGAAGGATTAGGGTTGAGGGTCCAATGTATAGGGTAGAGGGTATAGGGCTTGAGGGTTTAGGGTTTAAGGTTGAGGGTTGAGGTTGAGGGATTAGGGTTGAGGGTTGAGAGATCTTTTGATGCAACTAAAATGTAGGCAAGCAATTGAAGGCCAATGAATATTGGGGAAGTATTTTTTTTTCTAACACCCCTAATCCCTTAACCCTTAATCCTTGCTAGATCAGAACAATTAGGCACTAAATTAGGTGTTAAATTGGGCATTGAAGCGAGCTCTAAAGTAGGTGCTAAATTAGGCATTAAATTAGGCACTAATCTAGGTGCTCATCTGGGTGCTAATTTAGGAACTAATTTGTGCCTAATTTAGTGCCTACTTGTTCTTATTAGTGCAAAAAAATCCAAAAATAGTGCCATCCCAATAAATAGCGCCAATTTTTAAAAAAAAATGGAGAAAAAAACATTAAAATAGTGGGTGGAAGCAAACAATGGAGCAAAAATGGGAGCTAATCATAGTGATTTGTTGGAGTGTGGAATGAAAGGAGAGTCACTATTGGTGGCATATCCTTTGAAATTAATGAGGATGTCATAGCCAAGGTCACTAGCCTATCATGCATGGGGAAAAATCTTAAAAAGCATACTAAAGCGCAGGATTTGGAAAGCCGCCATACTTTCTACCGAGGGAATGAGAAACCAACAAAGTTACATCTAGAGTTCAAAAGGGAGTCTCTATCGAAGCCTTGGAACTAGGTATGTCTAGGCATTATGAAGTATATTATGCTGGAGGGGAGATTCAAAGTGTTTTATTTTTACCATCTTCCCTTGTTGAACCATCTTAGACAAAAAATTATCATAAGCTTTCCCATCTTCTTACTTTCATCTCTATAAATTTCTATTAGGGAAACCTTTGAAGTGGTTGCCAAGAACCCTAAAAAACCACCACCTTTTCCCCTACACCAAGGCCTAATTTTTTGTCTATACCACTTTCATTTGACTCTTTTCCCCCTAAAACTATTTCAACTATCAAAGTTGAGGAACAAGAAGCCTTTGACCCTTCCCCTAATAAACTTTCCCTAACCACTTTGATTGGACCCAAAAGAAAGAATCTCTTATGCCTTGTGAAACCCCTAATGATTGTAAACCTAAACCCTTATCTAAGAAGAAAAAAGGGGTGTAGGCCAAGTGCTCAGTCAAAAGTGGCTATGGAAATTTGTGAATTGAAGAACACTCCCACTAAAGAGGATTGTAAACTAGATGCCAAGAATAAACCTAAATCAAAAAAGGGAAAAAAGGGCACCTCGTGCCATGTGGTGGAGCCAAACATGGGAACTGAGGAGGGGGACTCTGGTGATAGAGGTTCTCATGGGGACACTATTGTTGCTACCAATTTGGACTTAGGGGTGGAGAAAACTAGTGTCAAACGTTTTAATAGATTGGCCAAAAACAAAAAGGAAGACCTTGTTGATGAAATTTCCATTGATTCTGAGAAAAAGGTGAGGAAACACAATACCATCGAAGAAACTAAGCAATATGTTGAAGGGTCGAGCCATTTTTTGAAGCTAAACAAAATGATCCATGAAGACACCACTCCAGAATCTTCTAAACACCTCAATGGGAATGAGGAAGCAGAAAAGGTAGAAACTAAGAAGGAGGAGGAGCTTGACATTTTGCAAGATCGAGTGGAAAAAATAGAAAGGAAATTCATCAAGCTCATGTGCTTCGTGGTTCAGGTCATCCACAGGTCCACTGTTACTCTATTCAACATGTTGCATGAAGAAGTTAACAAAAAGAATGTTGAAGGACCTAGAAAAAAATGGGTGGGTAATGAGGTTCTAGATCTCTTTTAGGAGTGGGAGGGATTATAAAAGTAATGGGTTGGGTGTGTGTCTTTGGTGGGTGGGTTTTCTTTTTTTCATTCATTTTCTATTGTATTTTTTTAGTGTTTATCTATTGTTTCTACTACTAGACTATTAGATGATAGTTTTTTTAATTTTTGATCCTTTTTGGCCCTCTAGGCTTCTAGTGTAAAGGGTACTACAACCTGTAAATGCAACTTATCTTATCAAAAACTATGAGTGTAATTGAAGAACAAACAAACCAAATATCTAATTCAATTAAATGCAATAATGAGATAGTTTTTTTAATTCTTTGATAGTGTTAAACT
The DNA here is from genome assembly GCA_007258455.2 of Sequoia sempervirens. Lineage (NCBI taxonomy): Eukaryota > Viridiplantae > Streptophyta > Pinopsida > Cupressales > Cupressaceae > Sequoia > Sequoia sempervirens. Next base: position 205,047,551 of record VDFB02058242.1, on the reverse strand, counting down.
TTGTTGCAACAGCCATCCAATTCACTTTGAATGGTAGACTACAACATAGTTAAACAAGGAGATAGTTTTAAAACCACATCTACTTATTGTTATATACATAGGTATTCAAAAATTGTAACCAAGTACTTGATTTTACGAATTCCTTTCTAATGGTAATCTATTTTGCAGTTTTCCATAATTCCCTTTGAATTGTGAAGTGCAACATAGGATAACTTGAAAGACCTTTAGAAAACCAAGTCCCCTAAATTCATGTTATACTATCCTATCCCCAATTCTAACTCATACAAAGAAAATAATGATACAAATTTAAACAAATACATGTAAGAGTAAGTGTAATTGAAGAATAAACTAAGCATACATCTAATTCTATTAATTGTAATTGAACAAGGGTATGCATGCAATGAAACAAGCAATGTATGTTATACTATCATATCCCCAATTCTAACTCCTACAAAGAAAAGAAAGATACATATTGAAACAACATATTCATACATGTAAGAGTGAGTGTAATTAAAGAACAAACTATTCATACATGTAAGAGTGGGTGTAATTGAAACCCATCACACAAACACAAAAACACTAGATTTGTGTGGAAAAAACAATGAGGGAAAAACCATGGCAAGGATTAACTCATACTATAGAGAATATCAAAACCGATTACAAAAGGCTCACTACCAAAACAAGGACTTACTATCTGGATTAGGACTCACTATCCAATAGGGTTAACCACTAGGAGGGCTCACTATCATAGAGACACAAAGAAGATAGAAGAGATATGTTACAAAGAGAAGACAGTCTCAATGCAATAGAGAAATCCACCATAATTTAATCAATCACTTGCAGACATGCACAGATGATAAATTCCACCTTCAGCTCACTGCATCCAAAAACTCACCATTTAGGCTTTGCACTGATCTGCCACACTCATATCACATACACACATTGATTTGCATCCGCTTCATATCTATTTTCTCTATTTATTTTCACTTACCTCTTTGTTCTAATTTCACCACTCACTCATCCTATATTTATACCATCTTCAACTTTGAAACATATATAAATTCATCCATCTATCATTAAATTCAAATTATGATGGTTCCATAACATCCTAGGGTGGAATTAGAATGAGGGTGACCTAAACACATGCTTGATGAGGACCCAAATAGGTCCCAACATGCTTCATCAATTCTAAATGTAGTGTTCAACACAAGGTCAACCAAACCAATGTAAAACACATAATAATTAAGCACAATCCTTCTAGTTACCAAAATTTTCTTCAACATGATCATAAAAAATTAACTCTAGGACCAAAAGTCATAAGACTTAACCAAAGAGGAATCCAAACCAACAACATTTCTCCAAGACCTCTTCTAGATACACAGAAAACCACAATTCAAAACTGGTGAACATAACTCACACTATACAATGAATTAGAAACCAAAAATTTGGATATAGAAGCTTCCAACAACCATGATCAACATATATGAACTGCACACACATAGAAGAAGATCTTGGAGCAAAACTCAGAGCAACCACTGAACACCTACAATCTTCCTTCAATACAATTTTCTCAATATCCTCAATATATACAACCAATAACCTGTATTCATGACACCAATGACAACAACAACTAGTTGATAACCAATTGACTAGTTGACATCAATGACAACGCCTTCATTCTTGAAACAATCTCCCCCTTTGTCATTGATGGAAACACATGATGTGAAAAACAATTAAAGACAACATACTAACTCTGAACATAGTTCTCATGATTTTTCTTTCTATTTCTCCCCTTTATTAGATAATCTCTCTCTTTTTTTCTTACCATCTCTCATCTCTCATTCTCTTTTTTTCACATCTCTCTCATCTCCCCCCTATGACATCAATGGAAAAGGAAAAATATGTTTTACATTTATTTTTCACTTTGAAATTAAAAACATGATACTCTTTCAATGACAACACATGACACTACATGCTCCCCCTAAGAGGTAGCCACCAAAATATTAGTCTAGAAGAAAGATAGATCCATTGACCCACCGGACTAATGCATCTCCATATGCATCTAGTTCAAGAAAGGAGGGGCAATGACCCCTAACTTCTCTTGGAGATACTCAAAAGTATCTTTAGGAAGAGCCTTCATAAATATATTAGCAATCTAATCCTTCGTAGAGACATACTCAAGCTTTACTTCATTCTCCACAAACTTCTCTCTCAAGAAATGATACCTAATATATATATGTTTTTTCCTCAAGTGCATCACTAGATTCTTTGAAATGTTAATTGCACTTGTATTATCACAAAATATAGAAATAGGATAATCATACACAACTGTGATATCTTTCAATTTTTGTTTCATCCATAGAACTTGTGTACAACAAGATGTAACAACAATATACTCAGCATCAGTAGTAGATAAGGAAACTAAATCTTGTTTTTTACTCAACCATGCCACCAATCTACAACCAAGAAAAAATGCACCACCACTTGTACTTTTTTTGTCATCTACACATCCAGTCCAGTCTACATCTATATAGGCACTTAGTGTAAAGTCAATATCCCTAGGATACCATAAGCCATAATCTGGAGTGTCATTCAAATATATGAATATTCTTTTAACAACTTGTGTTTCCTTAGGATCTTCTTGAAATCTAGACACAAGATAGACAACATGCATAATATCCAGTCTAGTAGTAATCAAATACAACAGTCCACCAATCATAGATCTATACTTGCTCTTATTAGACTTAGGTGAATCATCACCTTTACCTAATTTTCAACAAGTCACCATAGGAGTTCATACTAGTTTGGAACCTTCTATCCCAAACTTCTTCAACATCTCTCACATAATTAGACAATGAAATAAAGGTTCCTTTCTCTATTTGATTAATTTGCAGCCCAAGAAAGAAATTCATCTCTCAAAACATAAACATCTCAAATTATTTTTTTATCTCTTTTGCAAACATCTTACACATAGTTTTATTTTCTCAAAAAATAATGCCATCAACATATACAACCACAATCAAGATTTTGTCATTTTCAACTTTAAAGTAAAGGTTACTATATGTCATAATTTTTTTGAAACCTTGTTGAATCAAGTACCTGTCTAAACTTGCATACCAAGCCTTAGGAGCTTGCTTCAACCCATATAATGCTTTCTTCAATTTGTAGACCATATCCAGTTGATATGACAACTGGAATCATTTTGGTTGTTCCATGCAGACCTCTCCATCTAGCTCACCATTCAAAAATATAGACTTGACATCCATCTGATAGACTTTGAAATCTCTATGAGCAGCAAACACGAAGAACATTCTAATAGCTTCCATTCTTGCCACTAGAGAAAAAGCCTCGTAAAAGTATATTCCTTCTACTTGTGAGTAAACCTTACACACAAGCCTTGCTTTGTTTCTGACCACTTCTCCATTCTCAGTCAACTTATTTTTGAATACCCACTTTGATCCAATAATGTTTTTATCTATTGATCTTGGGACCAATTCCCAAGTTTGATTCTTCTCAATCTACATAAGTTCTTCCTTCATAGATTCCATCTAATTCTCATCTTTACATGCTTCACTTACAATCTTTGGTTCAATCTTAGAAAGTAAGCATAGATTTATTTCACCAACAGTAGCTCTGCTTCTTGTTAATAAACCTTTTGTCTTGTCTCCAATAATCTAATTTTTTGAATGATTCTTCTACACATATCTAGGTGTCTTGAGGGACACCACTGAAGCTTCTTCTCTTTCTCATTCTTTTCCTATCTTCCACAATTTCTTCAATTCTTATGCTTTCAGGTTCATCAGATTCATATCCATCAACTTCAATTGAATTCTTCATTGTTTAGTCTTTTGTTGAACATTTGTAAGTCTTGCTTGCTTCTAGCAGAATATCCAAGAAAAATGCCTTCATCACTTCTTTCATCAAACTTTCCTAAATTTTCTTCATCCCTTCTGATATAACATTTGCTTCCAAATACCTTGAAATTCTTAATAGTAGGAATTATTCCACACCATAGCTCATAGGGGGGTCTTTGTACTACTTTCTCTTGCTTTAACTTAGTTGAATACATAAAAAATAGTCTGAATAGCTTCTCTCTAGTAAACTTCTGGTAAACCTACCTCAGTAATCATTTATCTAGTAGCCTCTTGAATTGTTTTATTCTTTCTTTCAACAACTCCATTCTGCTGGGGAGTTCTCAAAGTAGATAACTATATTTTTATTGCATGCACTTGTAGACCTCTCACTCTTGTAGTACCACATATATCTGTATGAATTAAATTTAGTAGTCCAATAGTAGATTGTTCCTTTGATCTATAATGGTTTCTTGCTTACTTTCCAAACTAAAAATTCCATCAAATAACATTACTAGGCTTTGTAATCCTTGGTAAATCTCTCATGGCCTAAACTGCACTAATCCTTTCCAAGTTATCAAAATTTATATGACACATTCTTTGATGCCACAACCAAATGTCATTAATCTGAGTCATAAAGCATCGTCCATCAACACCCTTAAGTTGATAGATATTTCCTTCAAATTTATTTCCTACAATAATCACTATTCTAGATCCTTTCCTGATCTCACATCTTTCATCCTCAAATACAAGGTTATATTATTTACTGCACATTTTTCCAACACTCAAAAGATTATTCCTTAAACCCTTAACATAATATACATCATCAGTATTATTCTTTCCATCAAAACTACTGAGCCTATCCCACAAATCATAGTACCAGTATCATCTCCAAACATAACTAAGACTCCATCATATTTTTCAAGTTTAAAAATATGCATGGCAATCACGCAATCACACATGGCACAACTCACCCAAACCCCCCATGACAACCCAAATCAGAGCCTCCTACCAAGCCAATAAGGAGCCAATTGGTAAGAAAAAAAGGGGTCAACTCAACCACATACCCAACCTCTAGGCACACAAGAGCACCCTCCACCAAACATAGGTTGCAAACCTGAGGGGAAACAAAGAACAATGTAGCATCACTAGGCTCAAAATCAATTTGAAAGAGCCTCTCACAAACACTCAGTAGGTTGAAACCAACCCACAAACCCTCCAAGGACCAAAATTAATACCCAACATCCTCATTAGTAGTATAAATCTAGAAAGAAAGAGGTTGCAAAAGCCTCCCCCATGTACACAACACCAAGAGAACAATCTCTGAAGGAAAAAACTCAAAAAACCACAAAAAACCATGAGCCTAGGTCATGGAAACTAGAGAAACACAAGCCCAAAAAGTAACGTCAGGCTCAAAAAAATGGTCAAGATGGTGAAAAAAAAGTATAGACAGTCAACACAAGATTTTCCCACCCCAAGATCACCATCCACCTGACATCCGCATCATCCCCATCTAGATTGAACCCTCCATCTTAATCTTCCTCACCAAAAAAATTCAATCCCATCACTCCTCTTCCCACTCATGCAACTTCTCCCACTCACGTGAGCCATTGGTTATCAAAATACACATATGTTACATGTTTCTTGAACTTTACAAAATTAAAAATATAATTGTAATATCCTATTTCTCTATGGTTTGCATAAATATTTTCTAATTATTCAATTTAAAGTGTATAACATTTGTAATCCTATTTCCTATAGACCTATCAAAATCAAAATCAAAGCATTAAGTGAGTTTTAAATAAAAATGAGTGGCTTACAAATATAATGATTACTTTGTGTTGTGACAAACAACTCTCAATTGCTACTATTTTTTTATTCAATTTATATCAAATACCAACTTTATTAGGCACTATGTGACAAATCCATACCACTACTCAAAATCTTACCCAAGAAATTGCTAGGCTCTTAATATTAAGGTCATCCCTAGATGCAAGCCTAAACCTTAAGGGTTCAATTATGATGGCCCTACTTACATATCCCTTTGGGAATTAGAGGCATCATAGTTTTTACACCAACTATATATAGAATTCATCATCTCCACTTATAGGAGATATCATATCTCAACTTTCAATCATGAGTATTCATTAAGCATAATATTTCTAAAATAATTCGATTACAATAGAATGGTAACGTCACATTCAAGACAAGTGTTTTTTTATACCAATCATTAGTATACAAACACACATAAACCAAAAAGGCTTAGTATCAATCCAAGATCACAAGCTTATATATTCATTTTATTGAGAATACATCACTTAAACACATGGTAACTAACTCATACACACATCACAAGTATAATAGTGAGTAGCTCATACATAAATCATGGGCACAATGGTGACTAGCTCATATACACATCACAAGTATAATAAATAGCTTAATTATATGTATTGAAGATGGAGTGGTTTGGAATGTTGGGCAGGAGAAATAATGAGAGCGGTGGTTTGAATTTTGCAGAAGATGGTGGTGATGATTCAGACAATGGAGTGAATGATTTTTGGCTGTTTGGTGCATTGACCTTGGATTTTTCTAGTCATCATGATTGTCTTGTGGGGTCTACATGCTTCCAGTGGAGTGTTGAGTCTTTGATGGCTCTTTATTTCTCTACTGGGCAGTTTTTTGTTGGGTTCGGGCCACTATTCAAGGTTTCATTTGTGCTAGTGTTTGTGTGTTGGGTTCCTATTTCTTATGCTAAGTTTCCTTTTTCTTGGCATTAGGAGTCTTATTTGGCTCCTTTTGTGGCTTGTGGCTCCTTGTGATTGTGGGTTCTTTCATTTTTCACCTGTTTCTGCTTGGGTTTTGTTTGTTGTGTGTTTTCTTCTACTTGTGTGGTGTTGGTGGTGGTGTCAGGATTTCTTGATGAGGAGTCATTTGAGGAGATTAGTGGCCTTATCTCAAACCCTGACTAGCATGTAGGGTTGGAAGTTGTTATTACTTGTTCTACTTTTTCTCCTCTCTCTCTATCTGTTGGTTTTCCTAGCCCTTTCTTGTATTTTTTGGGCTTTATTTCCTATGTGTGGGAGCTTTCATTGTTCAAGGTTTTGGTTTTTTGTTTTCCTTTGGTGGAGCTATTTGTAGAAATTTTTTGGCATGTTTTAGACCTTGATTGGCATGTAGGGTTGGAAATGGTTCTTCATTGTCTTGTCATCTCTCTTCTCTCTTTTCTTGGAGGCTTTCCTTACCTTGTCCTTCTTCTTTTGGGTCCCTTTGTGTGGGTGCTTTCATTGTTGAAGGTTGTGGTTTTTGGTCTACCTTTGGTGGAGCTATTTGTGGATATTTTTTGGCATGTTTTATACCCTTACTGGCATGTAGGGTTGGAAGTGGTTATTCATTGTCTTGATGGCTCTCTGCTCTCTGTTGGGAGGCTTTCCTTGCCATTTCCTTCTTCTTTCAAGTCTCACTGCCTTTTCTTTGGTCCTGCTCCATAGTAGTGATGTTTTTCTTTCTACTCATAATGGGGAGTGTTTCTCTTGGTGTTGGGTGTTTTGGATGGCCTCGGTGAAGTGGCTCTATTTACTAGTTTTGTTTTCTAGAAAGCTGAAGTGGTTGTTGGTTAAGGTAGCTTGCAAGGTTTCTTCTTTGTTGGGGGTTTTTCTCTTGGGTTTCCAGCCTTTTTTTGTTGGGTGGTTTTCTCTTGAGATGTCATGATACAGCGAGGTGGTTTTTCCTTGGACTACTAGTCTATTTTTCTTTTTCCTAGATGGGGGTGTGTTGTTGGTTGAGGCTCGTGCTCTGCTTTTTCATCTTTGGTCTAGTTTTATATCTTGCCAAAGGATGCTATGGTGTTCTTTACTATGGGTGTAGCTAATTTTCTTTGGTTTCTTCAAGTATGGTCTTCTTTGGAGGTGGAGACCACTCCTTCAAAGGTGGAGCCCTCTTCTATTGAGGTGGAGAGGGTTGTTGTGGATTAGGTGGGAAGTTCTATTTTATGTGGTTTTGGGACTCATTTCATCCTCTCCTATAGAGGAGAGACCCTTCCTAGGGAGGTGGAGGTTGGGTCAATGATGCAGGTTGACTGGTGCTAGGTGTTTGTTGAGGCTCTTTAGTGTTTTTCTCTACTTCATAATTCTCCTATTGAGGTGGGGAGCTTGGTTTTGTTGGATGGAAATTTCAAGTGGTGTGCTACTGTCTAGTTGGTTCAAGTTGATGGTTACCTGGTCATCCCAAGTTCTTTGTTCACATAATGACCAATTGGCACAATGGAAGTTGATGCAACCTATTGTATGTATCATACTACTACCTAGTTCACTAACACATAATCATGTAAGTTGATCTCATCTAGAAAAAGGAATGTTGGTGCATCCCATATTACATCATAAGTCTCATCCTTTTTCCCAATCAACTATTTTTTATGATGACAATAAAGAATCCCATACTATGTGATGTCTTCACTAGAAAGGGCATAAATATAAAAATTTCCACCATACCTAAGGCCAAAAATATATTTTCCATAATTTATTAGTCATCTAGGTTATCAAACCACTATATAAATTATACTATAGACCCAATGCTAGCAACTATATTATTAGTCACAAGGACTGAATTAATAATCAACTAGAAAATACTACCTTAGGAAAATACAAAGTAATAAAACAACATAATTCATGTGGTAGACCAATGCTACTACTAAAATATTGAGATAGGTGGACCTTGGCCTTCATCACCTATAAGATATTGATGAAAGCCTATCTAAAACCTATACAATTGAGAATCTTTTGACATCTATGACCTTCATTCTACTAGTGATATTTGACTAATCCTGCGAAAAAATGTAGCTCATGGAATTTACCACCTATATTCCATTCATGAAAGCTAACTAACCTAATGAAATTGGGTAGCACCTAACATCTATCACCTACATGCTACTAGTGAAAGCCAACTAACCCTATGAAATTGGATAGATCCTAGCATCTATCACCTACATACTACTAATGAGATCCAACTAAGCATATGATATTAGTTGAATATTTCTTTTGGAAAAGTATTATCCTTGACTCCTATCACATTGGAGTCATGATAAGATTATCTATAAGTAGGTCATATGTTTTAAAATTTTGCATGATCACCTTAGGATGAGAGGGACAAGCTGCATTAAGAAATAATTATCATCTACCTATTCCCTCATAGATTCCCTAAATCATAAATCAACCCTATTTTTGATGCCAAGAATTCAACCCCTACATTGATCTCTCAATTCAATATTGTTACATCAAAAAGTAATAGGACATAGATCTAAGAAAACTATCATAATATTTTACACCCTAGTTAGTTAATCTATTTACATTACCTAAAATGAATTTGGTAAACTATCCAATTATCTTATAGGTATGGGATCAATTGAAAATCACATAACACATTGAATCCATATAAGATGCCCTATATCGAAAAACATACATAATTACATGCATGCTCAAATCTTCAATTAGCATTGATTGCATGTAATATCATTGTGATTTGATGAAGTTGTGTTGATTTTACTTTAGACTAGTCGAAACCCTAGTTAGGGTAGCCAGTGAGGAAATAAAATGGAATAAACTCCATTCCACTTGGTAGAAACTTCTAAAACTTGGTGGAATGGATGGTGTTGATGTGTACTTTGATTTTCCTAGGTTGTAAATGCAAGAGATGGGGTTTGGCATGTGTGGAGAGGTTTGAAGGTTTGATGTCTCCATGTATCAAACCTAGAAGCCCTAGTGAGTGGAAGAGTTTTTTTTTTGCAATTGGGGAATGATTTATGTGTTGGAAGAAACTATTTGGTGCCCTCTTGGATGTATTTGAAGCATTGTAAAGGGAGTGGATGATCTAGGGGATATTTTCACTAAAAATTGAAGAATCTCCAATGCTCTAGAATTTAGCACCATTAGAAAGAGCTTGGGATCCTAATTCCAATGCAACTTGAATAGAGCGAAAAGGAGTCCATTTGTTGAAGTTATGACCAGTCAAAGTCTAGGTCAAACTAGTACCAAAGGTTGTCCAAAAAGCAAAAAATGATCATCTCAAAAATCAAGGGAAGCAATGTCAAGTCGAAGAGCTCATCGAGACGATTTCGGCAACATTCGTTTCATCAAAATATGACATCATATGCTTGAGATATTGGCAATCAAAGTTCTCACTTGACTCAGTTGACTAGAAGGTACAAGTGATGATGTCAGCATGACATCAGCATGTTAACATGGTAGGTCGTGTCGTACAAATTCTGAGGTGGTCCAATTAGGACTTGATATGTGTCATATGTATGATGACATCAACATACCGTACAAGATGACGTGGCAGAGGACGTGTGGTATTTCATACATCTAGTCAGCATCTATGTGGTAGTACAGGTGGTAGCTGATTCAACCTCCAGTCAGCATTGATGTGTTAGTGTTGGTGAATTAGAGGTTGACACGTGGCTCTTTCCTTGGTGACTGAGTTTTTTAGTTTGTTGGACAAACTTTTTTGGATGGCTTGAACTCAAGACCTCCCTCTAAACAGCCAGTCACTCCACCATTGTACCCGCCGGCAGCCACATAGTGTATAATGACAAGGGTTCATTTTGTCAATTGAATTCTTTGATGGATTGTTGGAAAAACATGGATGGTGGGATTTGAACCACCAACCACCAATGATTCAAAATTTTAGAGAACCGCCACGCCACCAAATGCCTTGTTACTATATAGCGGAGTTAGTTTTGTTTTGTTGTGATGTGTTAGGCCGAATGTAATACAAATGGCCTATAAAGCCAAAAACAAACAAAAACCCACTCCAACCTTTTAATCTAAAAGGTCATAGAGGAAAAAAGAGTTATAGTACGAATTGTTAAAGGGGTTAAGTCATTATTATGGAGGATTTAGCCTTTTTCAGCTTAATTTATGTATAAAAGGGGGGTAGTAGGCCTTTAATTTTTTGAAGTTCAGTTATTGCAAAAGGAGAGATACAGGTGATAGGTGATATGAGAGAGAGATTCTAAGGAGATCTTTGAGCCATTTTTGTATGTCGAAGTATTGTCATGCTGCCAAAGTGCTAGAAGGAATGGTCCTAGTGCAATTGTAACTGATTTTTGGAGATTAATCAAATCGGTCTCACTCTATTGGAGTGGACCTGGAGACATAGTCATGATTGTGGCGAACTTTGTTATCAATTATGTTTGATCTCTTCTTTCTTTTTCTCTCTTTCTTTTAGTTCATCATCATGATTATCATTTTATCATGCTAAGTTGATTAAGCATTTGAATGATATTCAATTTGTTCATTTAGGAATTGAATTAAGTTGTTATTTACGTTAAGCATTCTGCAAGCAATTATTCTAGATCCTAATCAAATCAATGGAGACCCTAAAACACAAAATCCCTACTACTACCAAGCCTATTTGCACCATTAGGCCTAATTAGAAGAAGGACAATCAAAATTTGAGCCCCACCGTACAAAATGACCCTACCTAAATTTTGGATATGTTTGTAAATAGAAAAAGGGTATCTAGAAATGTGCTTACATTTTGAATGCCATTCCTGCCCACAAGTTAAGTCTAAAAAACTATGTTTGGAAGGCTATAAAGAGGAATGAGGGCTTGTTAAGAAAAACCCACCAATTGATGAACAAGGGTTTGAAAGAGTAGTTGTTTGAGGTTGTGTTGTCATTTGTACCCCTGCTCTGCATCAAATTGGTATCAAAGCATAGGTTGGTCTAAAGAGGGGAAGCTTTAAAGTGAAGAAACAAAGATGCCTCCAAAAGGGAATCTCATCATCGCCAAAGAGGTGAGTGAGTTGAAGGAAAGACATGCTAGAGAGATGATGGAAATGAAGGAGAGACTTGCTACATTGGAATCCAGTCAGAGGAGAGAAGCGGTCATAGGAGACTTGAGTGACCAAGGGGAAGAGGAAAGTTCCCAAGGAGGGTCTAAGAAAGAGATGGATCCTGATGACTTGAGAATGGAAAAGCTATTGAAGGAAGTCAAGGGAGAAGGTCCCAAAATCAAGATGGATTTACCATTATATGGAGGAAACTTGGACTTGGTGAAGAACTCCTAGATTGGATAGGAGCACTGGACAACTACTTTGAATATGAAGATGTGCTAGAAGAGAAAAGGGTGAATTTTTCTAAGACAAAGTTGAAGGTACATGCCTTGCTTTGGTGGGATTATGTACAAGATGAAAAGAGAAAGAAGGGAAAGTCTAAAATCACCTCTTGGGATAGGATGGTTGCTAAACTCAAAGGGAAATTCCTACCCGGTGACTATACCATTCAGTTGTTCAAAAGGATTCAAAACCTTAAGCAAAAGGATATGGTGCAAACCTATACAAAGGAGTTCTACAAATTGATTATAAGGGTAGTTCATGTAGAAGATGATGTGGAAAAAGTGGCAATATATATCAATGGGTTGAGATACAACCTTCAAGATGCATTAAGCCTCACTAATCCAAGAATAGTGGAAGAGTGTTATCAATTGGCCATCAAGGCTAAAGATAAATTGAGGAGAAGGAAAGAAAAGAAAAGCAGGGGTAGAGGAAGGAATTCTAGAGGAAGAGTGACGTTTGTTGGTAGGGGCAATCCCAAAGATCACAAGGAGAATCAAGCAACAATCAAGAAAAAGGTTTAGACTCAAGGGGTAGTTTTAGAGGAAGAAGACCCAATAGTAGGGGAAGATTTGGAAGCCAAAGAGGAGGATCAAGTGGATTTATTAGGAAAATTTAGAAGTTCAATAAATTTGTAGGCCATCAAGCATGGCAGTGTACTGAAAATTAGTCCACTACTTCATTTGGAGGAGAAACAAGCAATCAGTTTGTACAAGGAGAGGACAATGAAAGTGTGAATTCTCCATCACATAATGTTGATCCAGAAGTTGGTGAGTCTCTCATGGTGAGGAGTACTTTGATAAAAGTACCAATAGGGTAAGGAACCACCACAGAGAAAGTCTCTTTTTAGAACTTCCTGTAAGTGCCTAGGTAAATGTTGTAAGGTTGTGATTGATTCAGGTAGTACTAACAATTTGGTCTTTGTTGAAATGGTAGAAAAGCTCAAATTGATGAAGTGACCCTACTTGAATTTTGGATATGTTTCTAAATGGAAAAAAGAGTATCTAGAAATATGCTTACATTTTGAATGCCATGCCTGCCCCACAAGTTATGTCTAAAAAATCATGTTTGGAAGGCTACAAGGAGGAATGAGGGCTTGTGAAGAAAAACACACCAATTGATGAGCAATGGTTTGAAAGAGTGATTTTCTGAGGTTGTTTTATCGTTTGTACCCCTGCTCTACATCAACAAAGGCCACCCTTAGGAAATAAATCCTAAGCTTAACACAAATCTAGGTGTTTATTAAGAGTATGAAAACCATCCATTTATGCAAAAGTTCCTCACACAACAAAATTTTAATGGCTTAATTCAACATCATCATTAAATACAAGTTAGTACTTTTATTAACTCCTCCATAGTTAAATCATGGTTGAGTTGTTCCACATTTTTTCTTGGAATAGTAGACCTCCCAAATGCATAGGGGATAATTATACCTTTTGTACATATTATGGATCTCAAACACCAAACCATTTTCCCAAACATTGATTGTTTTATCTTAGGGGGATTATCTCACATTTACCTCAAGAAAACCATAATTACAATGACTCCACAAGTTCATCCAAGTTTGGAGAAGATTTTGGAAATCCAAACACCCCAAGCCTCATAGTTGATAGGCTTGATGACAATGAGATGTCTTTCATTAGATCAAATTTTATATAGGGGACATATTAATTTATTTGGCATTGGATTTCAAACAACCTTAAAAAATTTATTAAATATCATCTTCAAGCCTATTCACTTGTTCAAGAACCTACAAAAGGACTAGAAAGATTGTTATTTATTTTAAGAATCTAGCAAGATTCTTGCAATGTTCACCTTGAAATAGATGCTTCTAACTAATCCAAATAAAAAAATAATATGTGCATAAAACCAAAATCATATGAATCAAATTTGAGGTAGAAACATCAAAAAATTTAATAGAACTGAATAAAAAATTCCACCAACAATTGTCTTTAACACCTAACCATTTAACTTATAAAGTACAATAAATTATCCTATAACTACCATAGTAAAGAAACAATAGAAGTGTTGGGATTAAGGTTTCTCAACCTTAGAGAGTCCCAAGATATTTAATTAATTATTTTAGTCACTTTTTTACATAGTTTATTAATTAAATCCTAAGTGATATGTTTCTAAGTTGCTATAGCACCTTATGGGACTCAATTTTGAATTGGCTTCCTACATGTGTGGAGGGGAGCATGAAATTGTGCCACTTGTCACTTAGGAACTCAATTGGGAAGAGGGGTATGTGAAAACCTCTCAAAGGTGCGCCATATTGGCATGTGTCATTGATTTTTGGAGTTATCACTTGGTGGGATTTTGGAAGGTTTCTACAATGAGACTATGTCAACCACTCAGAATGACTAGAAGTTAAAGGGAGCTCAAAATTGAAATTTCACTATATTTTCTCTAGTGGGACATCATGCATGTCAAGGTGACGTAGTATTTATATAAAATATGGATTTGGACACCTTGTATCATGTTGTTGCATGTCGGTTCATGTCATTGCATGATTAGCTAGTTGCTTTATTGGTCAGTTTGGACTTGTGTGTGTTCTTTGTTCTATTTTACATGCATGCAGAGATCGTGGAGATGACACGTGACATTCTTGGGTATCCATGTTAGAGGTTTATAAATATGAGAAATTTTTATGTATTTTATGAGATTTTTTTATATTTTATGAGTTTAGTCGTTATGCTACCAAAATTACTCCATATTTGTATCACAGTGTGAAAAAACATGCAAGAGCATAGACTCTATTAGTATATTGTAACCACATTGTTACTGATAATATAATTGATTTATGCTTTGGTGTGTGGGTTTATTCTTGAAATGGTTTTCCCACATAAAATTTGTGTCGTGGTCTATGTTTTAAATCTAAAATTTTAATTAATGAATGTGCATCTAAACTATAATAGTTTAAAGATTTGTAACAAATATTTTCAACCCTCTCCAACTTAGATCCATGTTTGGAAGTTGCTTCCGCTACAAGTATCTTCCTTTCAATTGGTATCATAGCTTGGCTAGCTTTCTTTCTATTATTAGGTTCAATGGTTTTTATACTGGTTTTAGTTCTAGTGGGAGCTTTGTAAGAAAAGCTTTTGTAATATTATTAAATAGGACTAAGATGGTAAGAACATCTAGATGAATAGAGATGCAGAAGTTTAATGGCACCAACTTTGAGTTGTGGAAAACCAAAATGGAGTATATTCTTGTAGAAATATATTTGTGGGCTAAAATATCCAGCACAAAACTAGCTACAATAACTCAAGAAAATTGGGATCTAATGGACTAGAAAGCCAAGGGTTTATCAGACTATGTTTGGCTAACTCTATTCTCCTAAATTTCCATGAAGAGAAGACTACAATGAGTCTTTGGAAGAAACTTGGAGATATTTATAAATGGAAATCCTTGGTAAATAAGTTGTTCCTATGAAAGAATTTGTAACTCTAAAGATGGAGGAAGGAGAGTCAACTGTAGATCACCTCAATGCCTTTAATATGGTTGGTACATAGTTGGGTTTAGTTGGTTTGGAAATCGAGGATGAAGATAATTGTATGCTTCTACTATGATCTTTTTCGAACTCTTGGAACCACCTAGTGATGGCTATTAGAAGTACTACAACCACCTTCAAAATGGATGATGTGGTTTCTCCACTATTGTTTGAAGAGATGTGAAGGAAATCTTCTGAGATGGCTAAGGAGGACCTTACTATTCATGGTAGATCCAAGGAGAAAGGTAAGGAGAAGGATAAAAAGTCTAAATCTAAGTCTCTAGGGAGATCTAAGCCTTCCTGGTAAAAATGTCCAAGGTAAAATACCAAAACTACAACAAGATCAGTCATTTTTGAAAAGAAAGCAAAGAGTAGAAGAAAAAAAAGAGCCTCCAATTATGATTAAGATAAATCATCTTAGTATGACTGTGATGTTTTTTCTATAGCTTTAGTAATGCATCCATCAAAGTATGTGCGGTTGATAGAATTGGGTGCCTCTTTCCACATGACCTCTCATAGAGAATGGTTCTCAAAATATGAGGTGTATGATGGTGGGAAGGTGTATCTGGGTGATGACGCTCATGTGAATATTGTCGGCCATGGAAGAGTCAAGATTCAATTCCCTGATGGTAGAGTGAAGGGAATTGATGTTGTCCTACATATTCCTAGTTTGGCACAGAACTTACATTCAGTAAGTAAGCTGAGTGATGTGAGTGTGTAGTTTTTTTCTCAAAGGGTAGATGCAAGATGACTAGAGTTTCTATGGTGCTTTCTAAGGGTGTTCATATTGGTAACTTGTATAAGCTAGATGCATGCAAAATTCTATTCAATAGTACTTACGTGGATTCCAAGAAGAGGGATTTGGATTCTTCATCCTCACCATCAAATCAAGCAGAGAAGAAAATTATGGTTTCTACATCTGATGCTTATGCTTTCTGGGTAATAATTATTATCAAAATGCATCCATTCAACTCAAGTTTTTTGCAATGTATTTAGGGATATGATACTATTGTGTAATAAGTACTATTGAATAAAGGAATAGGGTGCATATGATTTATACCTATCCTGCTAGTTAATTAGAATAGGAGTATTTATCCCACATGTGTGGAGTAAGTGGTAGTGGTGGGTAGTTTAATATTATATAAGGTAGGCAAGAGATTTATATGAGACATGTGAAAATATTGTATATGTTTGGATCTCATATACTCTAAATTTAAATTATTAAAAAATATAATCAAAGGTGCATACTAATGTTTGGATAAACAATATGATAATAAGAGCCATCGCATTGTGTTGTTCTATCTCATGGGTACATTTTGAATTCATTTCAACATTTCTATTATTTTTAATTCTTTAAAGGCCCAATCCATGCAAATGTAAAAGAAATTAAAAAAATGCAAAGCATATTGGTTTCCATACTCCATCCATGTCACCCATGCACTCTATCAATGCTAACAAAGTGTGCATGTAAAGTGTGTCATTCCAATAAAATAAAAAAGAAAATAAAACATGTGCTTTCAAAGAAAACTTGCAAAAAAAGGAGATACACTCATTATAGCAATCCCTACAATCAAGACTAGTGTGTGGGAAACTTATCCTTACAATATACATCTTGAACACCAACCTATGTTTTTCCCTGTGGTCAGATAAATATTGCAAAGGTTTACAACGTATGCAACAAACCTATTGTAATAATGCAGGTGATCTTGTCATGCTCATAATTTGGCTAGAAAAACTCAACACATTTTTTTTAAACAAACATTAACTTAGCTAATTAACACTCTAAGTGTTTGAGGTCTGATAAGAGTTGTACACCTTCATGAAACATTTCGAAAATAGAATGCAAAGTTATCTATTCAATTAATTACTTATGCTCTCCTTGGGTTTCCTTAATATATCTAGTCTAGGAAAGGATAAGACAAGATTGGGAAGACTAATTAGGATGAAAACTCTACAAGTCATCGTAATCTTAATGAAATTATCACCCCAAGTTAAAACGACAATAAAATAGTTATTAACAAGTCATAATTTTTTTTATGTCTGAGTAAGTTGTCACCCCACCTTTAAGCTTAGCATCTCTATCACCATCTATAATTAGTAATAGAAATGTCAATATTGATATTATTCTCCATGTAAAACGAAAGTAACCTTGTAATACCTCATAGATGATGCAAATATTAACATTTCTATTAATATTATTATTGCATAGCAAAATTATTTAAAATACTAATATGAATATTAATATTGAGATTGGTGTCACACTTAATACCATTAATATTAATGTGGGCTACCATCATAATGGTAATATTAATGATATTATTGTCTTTCAAGATATAAATATTAACATCATAATTACTAATATAACTACTATTGTGTCACCCAACAACAATAGTATTAATATCATATATATTTTATTTTCACTAATAAAACTATTACATTTCAATGTTGCCTCTTACTTCAATTGACTATAATATCCTCTTTATGTAGTTAATTAACTAGGTATTTATTGAGTTAACTATAATATTTGTATATATTTTCTTTTATCTCATGATATCTATAAACTTACCTATTCCCCATTGTGGTGGTGGTTTCTTCCATAATAATATCAACGTTATCATTTATATTATTATTACTCTCTATTACTAACTTTATTGCATTAGTGACAATAAAATATTAGGAAAATTTAGGTAGTCTTATTTACTTTATTTCATTTAGGCTTCTTTCCCCTTTACTTGGTAGTATTGAAATTAATCATATTATCAATATGTGCATTTAGATAAATGTTAAAAATTTGAGAAAGTATTTTAAGCACCCGAGGTAACTAGGTCAAAGTAATTAATATCGCGCTTGCTTGATACTATTATCCACGCTACCTGACTCTTACACTATTACCTTAGGGTTGCGCTTGCTTGATACTAATATTAGTATAAGTCAATAGAACCAAAATTAATATTGTGCTTGCTTGATAAAATATTAGGACAATTTAGATAGTCTTATTTACTTTGTTTCATTTAGACTTCTTTCCCCTTTACTTGGTAGTATTGAAATTAATCATATTATCAATATGTGCATTTAGATAAATGTTAAAAATTTGAGAAAGTATTTTAAGCGCCCGAGTTAACTAGGTCAAAGTAATTAATATCGCGCTTGCTTGATACTATTATCCATGCTACTTGGCTTTTACACTATTACCTTAGGCCACTATTATTTTGGTTCTAGTGGAAAGGAGTAGTAATTTTGATTCTATTGATTTATCAATATCATGCTTTCTTGATACTATTATCCACGCTACTGACTCTTACACTATTACCTAAAGTGTGTTATTAGTTCTATTGATTTATCAATATCATGCTTTCTTGATACTATTATCCACACTACGACTCTTACACTATTACCTAAAGTGTGTTATTATTATTATTATTAGGTTCCCTTACCAATGTTGTTTAATTCATTTCTAGAGGTATCGATATGGATGTCATTATTATTGTTATGTTTTAAAATACTTATTTAATAAACACTCTACACCCTATTGTGATGTAATTTTATTTGTGTTTTATATATATTTCTTTCTTTTTTAGTTCCTGCAATAGGCACATTATTATTGCAATCATTCATTTTATTTTTTTTCTTCAATTGACCAATCATACTGTATTATTTAAACATATTACTTTTGATTTGTATAGTTTCAATTTTAAAACTTATTTTTTATATTTAAAAATTAGAATTTATTTTTTTTCTATTCGTTTGAGTAGTTCTATAATTCATTTTTCTTTAAGAAAATTAGAAAAATAATCATAATAATTTTTTGGACTAAAACATTATAGTTAATGTAAATGTAAGAGAAGCTGCTTGAGAAGTTGCTGGAAGCTGCAGGAGAAATCTTCAGAGAAGACAGAGAAGTTGCTGGAAGCTGCAGGAGAAATCTTCAGAGAAGACAATGAAGAACAAATTCTGCTCTTGTAATATTTTTCCTGCAATTGACATTGTGGACTGCACCACACAATTTGCGTAGAATCTTGAGGTAAGTCACTTGCCAATGTTTCAACGAGCTTTTTCATATATCTGTACATAGCTACCTGATATTTGGTTGTGTTTTATTTCATTCTAAAATAATTTTGTTTCAGATTCACCGCCCTTTTTTTTCCAGGGTTTTCTGATTTATCTTTGACCATCTTTGGTCAAATGAGCAGGAGTAGTAATTTTCCTCTGCAACCACATTTTGCGTACAGAGCTCAAGAATTTGGTAGCTCTAAAACTCAAATATTTTTAGATCTACTTTGCATTTATTGTGAATAGATTAAAGCAATAGCCATCGAGAGATTGGTTTAACGCTTGGGTGAATTTTTATTCATGGCAATTTTGGGCCTCCCTTGTAACAAAAAGGGATCTTACCTTCCAGCGTTTTCATGTGGCTCGCTCCAAATGTTAAAAAAAACTCATAAAAATTAGAAATTTTGACGTGCAGAGCTTCTCAAGATTTGAGAGGAATTCTAATAAATTAATTTAATTTTGCATTTCTTATTGTTTCCTAGACATTTTGGGCACAGTTCACTTGGTTTTGTTTGCTTTTGGTGGTTGGGACTTTCTTAGTTGGTCTAGTTGTGGAGTGCCAACTAGATTTCTTTTCTCTAGTTGTGGGTGTTCTCTTAGTTTATGAGGGGCTGCTCTATAGGGGCTTCGTGTGATCCTATTTGTGTGGGAGGGGTTCTGGACAACCGCCAACGGAGAATCTGGGATTGCCTGAGCTCTTCAAGTTTAAAGGTGTTGAAAGCAATGATGCTATAGATGACAATAAACAATTGAAGTCTCCTACACCCATTCTAGCAGATTTTGAGAACAAATTGAGTATGCTGGTTTACGATTAAGAACTTTGGGACTGCATGACACTTTGGAGGTCTAGTTTGAGAAGATTAGGGTCTCATTCAACACAAATAGGCATCGATTGCGCAATACTCAAAAACAATACGGGAGAATTTAATTGCTATTAACAGGGATGCTAGCACTTTGATGGTTTTTTGTCATATGCATGTGATAGTTTTGTGACTGTTAATTAAGTCACTTTTGGTTTTTTCTATGGTTTGTGTTTACATTTATTGATGTTTCTCTTAGTTTAAGAAATATATATATTTAGTTATAAATACAATTACAACAAAGTATCTAACATCCTAACTATGTTTGGAATGTACTTACTTATCTGTTGATAAAGTGTTGATGTTTGATTTAGCAGGTTTGCCGTCCAGGGTCACCTTATTAAGAATCTCTATATAGGAGATTGAAAATACTGAAGAAATAAGAATGTAAAGGATTTTGGGGGTTTTCAAATTTAAGGATTTTAGAATTTTGTTTTTCACTTTGAGACTCAAAGCTGAAAATATTTCAGATGGCAAAGGCACAAAAGAATGCAATTTTTTTTTGGAGAGTATTTTCAATGGGGAGATTGTAAGCGTATGAGAAGCCACATCTAAAGCATATCAATGAGGTTATGGAGAATAAATCTAAAATTACCATCTAGGTAATGTCATTTGAAGGAGTGCCCTAAAATTCTCAGCCATTTTAGGCACCAAATTGCTATAGAGCTCCACTACCCTATTTTTTAGGGTTTGGTTTTGTTGGGTTTGAAAATTCATGGTTTAAAATTCTATGATTTGATTTTTCCTGGCCCAAACCTGTGAGGCTCTGATTAATGTAGAAGCTTGAAGTACTTTGAAGCTGTTAATTCTGGTTTACACTATTCTATTGTTAGGTTTTCTAAATTATTATTATTCTATACTTCATTTGGTTAAAGAGTGACAAAATTTTTGACTTAAACTATTATTTTTAATTATACTCTGTAAATGCATGAAAATAAAAGCATTTCCAAACTGGACCCTAGCAAGGATCAACAATAAGATAGATTTGAAGCCTACGTATACCTGTCGATATGCTGATTATCTAATACACAAGAAAAGCCTTAATATTGATTTATCTTTAGTAGTTGCTTAAGGGGATGAAATTTATATCAGGAGGGGAAAATTAACACAAGTTACAGTTCATAATGACTGCAATTATCTTCACTTGCTTTCAATAGATGATAAATGTAAACATGCACAAAATCATAGGGCGAGTCGATATACAAGGCTTTAAACTCTCACATATCATGAAGGAGGCATTGAACCTTCAAACTATTCTACCTGTTTTTCCTAAAGAATTACATTTCAGACATAATTGCATTAGTCACTTTCCAAGTCTTTTCCATTGGTCACTTCACAAGTTTCTCACACAGAGAGTTACATGAAGATGTAAGGGTTTTAGTTTAGATCCCATCTTAACAGAAAAGTCTATACAATTGAAGAACTCCGCCTTGGCATCTCTATCTCTGTCCAACACCCATTATCAAGGATGTTCATAGAATTAAATGTCTATAACAATATTTCTAAAATCTAATCATATTTAAGGAAAAAAAAGTTTATTTACAAAGAGGAAATCCCAAGATCACTATTAAAGAGCATAATATAGGTTTTTTCCTTTCTTTTTCAATTTCAGGCTTTAAGGTGTGAATTTTAGGGAGTTCCAAATTATTTTACCAATGCTCAATAACTTCACAACTGAATCTATTATTAGATAACAATATGCATAGAACTAAAAGATCAAACAAAATCAAAACAAAAGCAAAAATTAAAGAACACATAAATCATCAAGATGACCTTGTCACATAAGCATATCCATTTTTTTCCTTCTCAATACCTCTAAGAGTGCTGCTTCAATTTCAAGTACTGACAACTTATATCCAACCACCTTAAGTATGCCAACATCTGTACCTGTAACAAATAAAATTTAACATTGATAATTTGTAAAACTAGAAACAAAACTTACAATGTTCCACCATAACCTGTAAAGTAAATAATAAAAATGGAAACTAAAAAAGTTTGTTACAGGTTTTTATTAAATAAACAAAGAAGACAGTATTTCGGTAGAAACTAGAAAGAGAATAGTTCCAGTGATATTTGGCAGCTTCAATATTAGAAAGAAAGAAATTATATTAATGTCCATGGGTGACAAAAAGTAGATCAATAGGACTCAAGAATACATTAGTATACAACAGAGAGTTATAGGAAGGGATAACCCTAGAGAGATTTGTAGTGAATCCGTCACTACAAGCGGTGGATATATAAGAGTGCAATTTGCATCTGATTGTGTGGAGCAAAAAGATTGTTCGAGAGTACTTTACAAAATGGATATATTCCCAGTGATGTAACTTTTACAATGCTGATTGATAGTCTTCTTAAGGATGGAAAGACTGACAAATGTCTGAAGCTACCGAAAAGAGTGGAGGAAAATGGTTTTGAACCTAATGGGAAAACATATAAGGAATTTTATAAGAATGCTTTGCAAACAAAATCAGATATTTGAAGCAAAATTATTGATCAATAGTATGTTGGAAAGGGGTTTGGTTCTTGATACTGATATTGTTTGATTTTAAAGTATTCTCTCTTAGACACACTTCATACCACACAAGTTAGGTTAGACCGTTAGACACACTATAAAGAATGACTCACAATCATGGTATCTGTGGAAGAAAGTTCGTCTGATGAGAATCATGCAATTTTTTGTTGTGAAGCAATTAGAAAAAAAACAAAAGAAAAGAAATTAGCATCTGAGATCACACCTTTCACCATCATTCAAAAGAGTGGCAAAAAAAGCAGTTGTAGAATCCTTACTGACAACATTAGAGCCCAATTTTGGTTCAAACTGAAGACAAAAAATCACCAAGTAGCTCTTAGCAAGAGTGGTGATAGCATATTAGGAATTTTTGAGGGCGTATTCCCATGTTTTATTCAAGGTCATCAACAAGGGTTTCATATGCTAGGGCATGTAAAGCGTATCAATCGATGTAATATCGTTGGGTATTTGGAATATTAACCCTAACTGCTTCTTTGTCCCATCAACCTTTTGCAGCTTCTCGCCATAATCAATAAATTAGTCATTCTTGATTAGCGGGAATCTTATTAATGTTTTTTTGTTTATTTCAACGCTTTGCCGTGTTACCTCCGGTAATGCCAGCTATACTCACGCCAATTAATAAAATATTCATGTGATATCACGGGGGCTTTCAAGTAAGTTTACTTTATTCTAACATGTAAGTGTTTCTGCATGATTTACGGGCGTCAACTAACACGCTGCATAATGCTCGCAATCAAGATTTTAACCATCGCGATACCGCGGGGAACTATGGAGAAAGCCGCCACCGCCAGGGAATTAATATTTAAGTTTGAATATTATGAAAATGACATTGTATTAAATGCATTTTGACGGGGGAAAAATTAGTTAGGTAATTTTGAATTTAAATGTTATTTAGGGCTTTCTCATCCATTAGAATTTTCGCATTGACTTTTTACGAGAACATATTTGGAATGTAATTTATTTTTAGGGTAGAGAGCGGAGGAATGAGATATAAAGAAAGCAGAAAATTACGAGCAGCAGCTCTGTGTGTTGTGGAAAAATAATATTTTATGTTTTAAAATTTTACTGTGTGTGAATTTTTATTTCCTCTGCCTCTGGCCTTCACGTGGTATCAGAGCAAGTTCGAGTATCAGAGCAAGTTCGAGTATCAGAGCAAGTTGATTATCTGGGTAAATTTCAAAAATGGCAGCAAGCACAAGCTTGACAAACCCACAAATTCCACAGTTTAATGGGAAGAATTATGAGTACTGGTCAATTACCATGAAAGCATTATTTAGCTCACAGGATATATGGGATTTAGTAGAGAATGGATTTGCAGAGCCAGCAGATGCAGTAGCATACAATGCTTTAACACAAGCAGAGAAAGACTTATTGAAGGACACAAGGAAGAAAGATTCAAAGGCTTTATTTTATCTTTTTCAAGCTGTACATGAGAGCATTTTTCCAAAGTTTCAGCAAAAATTCCAAACAAGCATGGGTCAAACTTCAAGCGACCCTATCAAGGCATGGCAAAAGTTAAGGCGACAAAGCTACAAATCTTTGAAAGAGATTTTGAAACAATATGTATGAAAGAGGACAATGAATCTTGTAGATTCATTCTACACAAGTCATTGGGGTGGTTAATCAAATTAGGTCTCATGGAAAATGGAATACGAGTTGTTGAAAAGATTTTTCAAGTTTGCCCACAAAATTTCTATGGGTTGTAGTTGCTATGGGAGACAAAGAATATTTCCACGGTTCTGAGTTGATGAGGTATGCATCTAATTTCTCATGAACCTTATTTGAAAAGGTCAGCCGGATACATCAGGGCATGCTTTCAGAACTCAGGCTTCAGTCAGTCAAGGAAGAGGCAGAGGTAGATCAAGAGGAAGAGGAAGAAACTCTTACAGAGGTGAAAGATACAGTTTATCAAGCTCAAGTGGAAGATGCAGCAATCAAGGCTCAAGCCAAAACCCATCACAGAATCAGTCACAAAATCAAAGGTATGAGAAATCTCAAGTCCAATGTCACTATTGTAAAAAATATGGGCATTATATGAATGAGTGTAGAAAGAAGCAGTATGATAATAATAGACAAAATGCAAATTTTTCAAGAGAAGGTCAAAATCAGGATTCAGATAAGAGAACAATGTTTTTAGCTTGTAATGTTGCTCAAGCAAATGAAAAAGATATATGGTTTTTAGATTCAGGCTGTAGCAATCATATGACAGGGAATCTAGAAATGTTTTTAAGTTTGAATGAAAATGTAAAGTCTGATGTTACATTGGAGTGGCAAACCAGTCGAGGAAAGGAGATATCAATATTCCTAACTAAGCGAGGGGAGAAAAGTATATTTCAGATGTATATTTTGTGCCTAGTCTGAAACATAACTTAATGAGTGTAGGGCAACTGGTTCAAAAAGGGTATAGAGTAACCTTCAAAAATGGTCTATGCACAATTTTAGACAAATACCCAAGCAACCAGCTTATTGCAAAAGTCAGAATGACAAACAATAGAATGTTTCCCTTAAAGATAAGGCCAGATTTGAATATAAATTATGCTCAAGCACAACACTTAATGAATTCACAAGTGGGTAGAGAAGAAACTACAGCAGTAGTGCAGACAATCTTTCAAGCTGAGATAAAAGATGAAAACTGGTTATGGCACCTGAGATTTGGTCATCTCAACTTTAGAGGTTTAAATTTACTTCATAGGAAAGGCATGGTCAAGGGACTACCTTTAATAGAAAAACCAGAAAGTGTATGTGAAGGGTGCATTTTAGGAAAGCAACATAGAGAATCATTTCCAGTAGGAAAGTCAACTAGAGCAAAAGCCCCTTTGGAAATTATACATTCAGATTTGTGTGGACCTATGCAAACACCTTCAATAGGTGGTAGTTTTTATTTTCTGACATTCATTCATGATTATTCAAGAAAAACATGGGTTTATTTTCTAAAGCAGAAAAATGAAGTGTTTGATCTGTTTCGTCAGTTCAAGAATTTGGTTGAAAAACAGAGTGGTTATTATATTAAAGTGTTGAGAACAGATAGAGGTGGTGAATATATTTCAAGAGAATTTTTTAATTTTTGCAAAGATCATGGAATTCACAAGGAATTCACAACTAGATACACACCTCAACAAAATGGAGTAGCTGAAAGGAAAAACAGAACAATCATGGAAATGGCTAGAAGCATGTTGAAAGCCAAACATTTGTCAAATGAATATTGGGCAGAAGCAATATCTTGTGCAGCCTATATAATGAATAGGTGTCCAACGAAAAGTGTTATGAATATGGTACCTGAAGAAGCATGGACAGGAAGAAAACATAGTGTTACTCACATAAGAGTATTTGGATGTGTAACATATGCACATGTGCCTAATGAATTGAGAAGGAAGCTAGATAACAAAGGAGAAAAATGTATATTTGTTGGATACAGTGAAGAATCCAAAGCTTATAAGCTCTATAATCCAACAACAAAGAAAGTTATAATCAGCAAAGATGTACAATTTGTAGAAGATGAAGCATGGGATGGAAGTATAGAGAAGACAGTCAATATTTCAGCTAGTATACCTCAAGAGGAGAATGAAGTTCCAGCATCAACAAATATTCCAACTATTGTGACTCCTCCCACTCCCATTCAAGCTCGGCAAAGTGGTCCACAAGTGACACCAGCATCGACTATAAGAACAACCTCAATCATTCAAGGAAGCAGTCCAACAAGAGGACAACAAACACCATCTACAGCAGGACCATCTGGTCCACATTCCACAAGTTCAAGTGATATGTCAAATCCTACATTGGCAAGTCTGAGAAGACAGAAAATCAGAAGCATAAGAGATATATATGAGCAAAATGAAGGTGAGAATAATTCAGATCAGATTTCTCTTTGTGCATTTTATTCTCAAATAGAAGATCCAATTCATTTTGAAGATGCAGTCAAAGATGATAAATGGGTAAGTGCTATGGATGAAGAAATTGAAGCAATTGAAAAGAATCAGACATGGAACTAGTCGATCTTCAAAAGACAAAGATGTCATTGGAGTGAAATAGATTTATAAAACCAAATTGAATGAAAAAGATGAAGTTCAGAAGCTTAAAGCAAGATTAGTTGTAAAGGGCTATTCACAACAGCCTGGAATTGATTACAATGAGACATTTGCACCTGTAGCACGATTGGATACTATAAGAATGATTTTAGCATTAGCAGCTCAGAATAAGTGGTCTGTATCTCAAATGGATGTAAAGTCAGCTTTTTTAAATGGTCATTTAGAAGAAGAAGTTTATGTGGATCAGCCACCTGGGTATGAAATTCTGGGTCAAGAAGACAAAGTTTACAAATTGAAAAAGGCACTGTATGGATTGAAGCAAGCCCCAAGAGCTTGGTATAGCAGAATAGACAGTTATCTTTTGCAGAATGGATTTAATAGATGTAGCAATGAGCCCACACTGTATACAAAAATGAATGAAGAAGGCGAAATACTAATAGTATGCTTATATGTGGATGATTTAATTTTCACTGGCAATTTGTCAATTGATCTGTTCAAGGCAGACATGAAGAAAGAATTTGAAATGACAGACTTAGGTCTGATGAAGTATTTTTTTGGGCATTGAAGTGAATCAAAATGAAAATGGTATTTTTATTTCCACCGATCAAAAATATACAAATGACATTTGAAAAGGTTTAATATGATGAAGTGCAAAACCAGCACCCAACACCTACGATTGGCAGTGATGCGAAACTAAGCAAGGATGATAGAGGGTCTAATGTTGATCCAACTTTGTTTAAGAGGCTTGTTGGAAGTCTCATGTATCTCACAGCCACAAGGCCAGACATTATGTATGGAGTAAGTTTGATTTCAAGGTTTATGGAAACACCAAAAGACACCCATTGGAAAGCAGGGAAGAGAATTTTAAGGTATGTAAGTGGAACAAAAATTTTTGGCATTAAGTATTCAAGTTCAGATGAGTTCAAACTCATAGGATACACAGACAGTGACTGTGCTGGTAGCATTGATGACAGAAAAAGCACGTCTGGTTATGTATTTAATTTTGGGACTGGAGTTGTGTCATGGTCTTCAAAGAAGCAGCCAATAGTTTGTCTTTCATCAGCTGAAGCAGAGTATGTGGCAGCCACAAGTGCAGCATGTCAAACAGTTTGGATGAGAAGAATTTTGAAGGAATTGCAAAATGAACAAATGGAGGCAACAAAAATTTACTGTGATAATAATTCAGCCATTACTCTTTCAAAGAATCCAGTCTTTCATAAGAGAAGCAAGCATATTGATACCAGATATCATTTTATCAGAGAATTAATTAATAATGGTGAAATATTTTTAGAGTTTTGCAGATCAGAAGAACAGAGTGCAGATATTTTTACAAAGCTTCAGGGAAGAGGAATAATTTTTATTTTTGAGCGAGATTGGGCATGGTGGAGCCGGCCACCCGGTGATTATGCCAAAGAAGTGTTGGGAGAATATTAACCGCTATTTGTGGATCCGCGACCAACTGCCCGCATTGCTCAATAAAAGCGATCAATAGGTGGTCATCCGCGCGAATACCCGTGAGGTCTTGATAAAGTTTTGTTTTGTTTTCGGCCGGCTGGCAGGTACTTGCCTCCAGCCAATGCCAGCTATGTCGCTTGATCAATGTCGCGTATTCATCGCGTTAATCATGGGGCTCGTCAGGGGTTTTGCTTTACATTCTGGCACAGCCAGGTGTTTTGCAATACGGTGATCAACTAACCGCTGCCGCAATATGCAGTAATCCAGATTTACCCAACCATCCAGCGATCTGCGTAGCGAGGAACTATGGAAAACCACACCAACCAAAGGAAATATCGGGATGCGAAAGATTTAATATTTAAGTTTGAATATTATGAAAAGGACATTGTATTAAATGCATTTTGACGGGGGAAAAATTAGTTAGGTGAATTTGAAAAATTGTATTCGTTCCCTCTCATCCGTGAAAATTCTTCACGTGACTTTTTACCTGAGCATATATTTTGTTATTGTAATTTATTTTTAACTAGAGAAGGAGAATGAACAGAGGAATGTGAATGTGAGCAAACAGAAAATTACGAGCAGCAGCTCTGTGTGTTGTGAAAAATAATATTTTATGTTTTAAATTTTTACTGTGTGTGAAAATTCCTCCTCTGCCTCTGGGCCTTCACTTAAATCCTATTTCTTAAATTATGTCTGTTTTGTATGTGCATTTCTCTCTATTTTGTTTGGCTTTTCTTGATATATAGTGCATGTATTTCATCATTTCATATGGCTATTCTTTAGATAGAATATATGTTCTGAATATCATTCGCCTTTGGAAACTATATTAGTAAGTTCCACATTTGAGATACATATTATAACCGCATTAAATGAAGGGTCTTTGGTTATGTATAGAAAAAGTATAGTTTCACAGTCAGCCGATCTTTAAACCTCGACCTCAGGCATCTTGTTAATTCACTATGATTGACAGAGCTTTGCCTAAACACTAAATCAGAGTTGAAGTTTGAACTGTTTCTGTGTTGTATAATGGCATTGGGGACAAGGTTTGCTTCAGTAATGTTTCAAATTCCATACCTCAATTTACTGGTATGCTGATAATTTTAATATTTTTTCACTCTGCCATCAATATTCCTACATACTAAGAGGATGTAGGAAAGAATAGGCAATATCTCTATTTACTGGTATACTAAGATTTGATGTGTGCATAAAACTCATATGGACATAGCTTGTACTATGCATCATCTAATATCCACAGTAGCTTGTTTTTGGGATTGGAATGTAATTGAAGAAGGATGACATGCTAGCAGTTCTCGAGGTTTTGTGGGAATGTAAGCCAGATTTCCAGGAAGCGCTTACTTATAATTTGCAGGTTTTGGAGAGGAAGTAGAACTTGCAGCATGAGTTCTCATGTCAGCTAGAACCATAAGATGAAAAAACAAACAAAGATAATGCTTACTGTCAGCCATTTAGAAATAGCCCTAAATAAATTATGCTCGAGTAGTTGTTTGAAATTCCTTGGTAAGTTCTCTAATAAACCACAGGAAACATAAGTAACGAGAGCCACGTCACGTGGGAAAATGGATTAGCACAGAGATTTTGTTAGAGGACCACTCTGGGTTTAGGTAATTTGCAAGGGTCAGCTTAATGCCTTATGAAATCTGGAAACCATATAAAGCGAATGGAAATAAATATCCTTATGCTATTTCACAGGAAGGGCCTTACAGGAAAATTAGCTGTCAAGCTGGGCGATAACCTAAAACAAAACCTTTACCATGTTGCAATTAGACACAGATTACTTTAACTAAAAGCTAGTGTTCCAATGAAGAGATCGCTGTTGGACTAACCGCCACTCTGGTTCTAGGTGAAGGTCTTGGTTTGGAAAGTTCACTAACATTTGCAAGTTTTGGTGTTACGGCAAACTACAAATGGTATTAGAGCCACAACCCAGGTTCAATTCCCCCGAGTTGCGTCGGAAGGGGGATGTTGTAACAGCAAACTACAATGGTGTGTTCCAAAGAAGAGATAGCATCATTACACCTTCTCCATGCCAAAGATTTTTTAATTTTTATTGGTATTGTGATAATTATAATTTTGCTATAATAATAACTAGTGGAAACATCATAGATCAAATTTAAGAATGAATTACTACACAATGATTGAGTTAGTATGTTATATTTTTTTATTTGAATAAATTTAAAAAATAAATAATTAAATGTGACAGTTATAGTTTTCTCATAATTTTTATTTTTTTACTTCAAATATTATTTGCTATAATAATAACTAGTGAAATTTTCTTAGATCTTATCAAGAATGAATCACTACACTATGATTTAGTGAGTATGTTATCTTTTTTTATTTAAATACATTTAAAAAATAAACAATTAAATTTTGTTGTGATATTTCTTTTTATGTTTTTGATTGAAATATTTATTTTTATAATAATATTTAGTAATAACATCATAAATCAATTTAGAACTAAACTAATGTGCTATAATTTAGATGATAAATTATACATCAATTAAATATGTTTAAAACATTTCAATTTAAATATTATATTAATTGACATAATATTATTAATTGAAAAATAAAATAAAAATTATAAATATTAATAAACTTAAAAATTGTTTTTAAACTAAAATTTGTAAATTGGGAGATTGATTGAAACATTTGCATTCCTTAATAATTTATAAATAATTAACATATTACTTGATCTTGACTTAACAATAAATCACAAATAACATGATCCAAAGGCTAGATTAAGTCTTTTAAATTTTAAATCTTTATAACAATTAATAATATATTACACTCAAAATAAGGTAACTCTTTAAGATTTACTTGACCTTATCATTCTTAAGCATGTAGAAAAATGATATTCAAACATTATTAGTGTTCTTTCTAGTGAAATATATTTTTTCTTAGACATTTTGAAAATTCATTATTATTGAAGTCAAACCATCTTTTAACATCACCCAAAAAGTTTCCAATTAACCTTTGAGCCATAAAAAAATAACCTACAGAAAAATTCAATCATCGTAAATATGAGCTAGATAGTATGGCTTGAAAGATTGATATAAAAATCTTGGCAGACATATTTCTTAAAAGATTGATATAAAATCTTTTAATATTTGCACTTTTCACTTATAGCCAAATATTGCTTATACTAACATGTTATGATATCAATCATATCATAATATGTTCTTTGATATCATTTCCAAATACAAGAAACTCAGATTTAAAACTCATCCACTATACTTAGACTTATTATAAATATTCATTTTAAATATCCTTGAAATAAATGATAGTAAATCATTCTATTTAATCATAAAACAATTTGGTACAAGTATATTTCTAGTTTTAGTGATGAAGTCATTATCACCTACATTATGAAGTGACTATATGTCAAATCTTATATAAGGCATATTATATTTCTAGATCATATTATAAGGTGTTCTTATCGCTAGAGTTTCAACTTAAGACTTCCTTGCCATCTTATTTCACTTGAGTCTCAACATAGAGGTTTAATGAACTCAAGGTATGAACCTATTTGATCTCCCACCATTTTCTACTCAAAATTCCACACTTGGATATTCAAATAATCCTCCCTTGGCAATAGAAAATTCTTTGTTTATGATTTCCTAATAATCCCAACTTTCTTTGCTAATTGCATTCATCTTAAATTACTAAGTAAGCTCATCATGATATTACTAGCATATATATTTATTTTATCTAGATCTAAAGCAATATTGTGTTTATAATCAATGTCATGGCCTAATGTTAGTTAGTATATTGTTATCAATAGAAATAAATCAAGGTTCCATGCTAATAGGATTAGATAGATTTTGACTTCTAGATTTGAACACTAGTATACTATCAAAATTAGTACTTCCAATTGGGGGGTCAAGTTCTATTGTTGCCTTATTGTATACCATTTATTGCTAACATAATTAGAATCAATCCACATATGTAATTTATGCTTCCAACAAGCATTATACATAAGCTTAGTCACATTAAGTCATAGGACAACAAGAAGTAATAAAACTATCACCTCAAACGATAATTATGCATAACAACTTACTCCATAAAAACTACATCCATACATAACAAAGCATAGCAAGGAAACATTCATCCTTAATCCCTAATGACAAGAACATTACCATTTTATAATTAGTAAATTGGTGTGAGTTGTCACTTCCTCCTATGATTTTTTTAGCAAGTTATAGCATATCTCAATGTATCATATACATATAAAGATTTACAAGTCAAATGACTAAAGGTATTGGTAAATACAAAAAATTATTTACCCAATATCAATTAACCCATATTGAGGGAACTCACAATGTTTACCTAATACATATTGACCTATTCCCGCTATAAAATTAATGTTACTATTGTCCCAATCAATCTATTTTAATTTTAATTTTAATTGCTAAGAATAGCAATAATACTTTGAGTCACTAAGAGATCCAAAAATGTTTTAACTCGGATCTCCTTGACCATGGTTTAACACTCATAACTAGAGGAAAATGCTAGATATAAAATTAACTCAAGTAAGTGATTCTCACGAGTTCATGTTTTTAGTTAGGCTAAATAGTTAATAGACACAATAAAAAACATTATGGTTGTGATACAAATGTCTAGTTTATCATTGTTTGAGGAGCTATTAGCTTACCTAAGAGATGTTGAACTGAAATCTGCTTGTAAAGGAAAGTACCTGAGAACCTTAGAAGGAACCCTTACTCTTTTCTTGCATGTTAAACTTGGTAATTTTGAGGAGAGTATCATGCCATTCTTCCCCCAATATTTGTTACGCCACACTCCTGCTCTCATTCCATTACAGTCAGGAAGGATGCTCGCAATGTCTGTGGAATTTGGCTTTACACTTCCTAGTTGCATTTCTCTAACATTTTTAAAAGGCATTTTCATGAATTTGTTTTGTGCATATTCTATAACCCTTTCATTTACAACTACGAATCATTTCCCTCTTCCCTCTAAACCCCAAAATGTCTCAACACCTTATTCTGCATTGTAATCTTCCCTCTCTGTGCAATTTCTTCCTTTTTCACGTTTCTCTCTACTCTTTTCTTTCCCACCGCCTTTCTTATCCTTCCTCTCTTCACGCCTCTAAACTTTCTCTGAATTTTGTCCAAATTTGTATGCATATATGGTCTTGCATCCTCCCAAAATTTCTTTTCCCTTTGTCTTCTCTTTTCTCACGTGGATTTTGCATTCAGAGATCTTTCCCTCGCATGCCATGTTCTTTACATACCTCCTATAGACCTATGTTATGAATTTCTCTTCTGTCCAAGCCCAAACGCATTGATTCCCCATGCTTTTATCCCATTTGCATGTCTCCATAATTCCTCTAACTTTTATGCTTTGGACCTGCCCATAATCTATTATGAAAACTTTCATTTTACCGCAAGCGTGCAAGATATTGCTTTTTCCTTGCCAATTGTGTTTGCTTGAAGTTATAAATTTCCTTGTATTTGTAATGTCCCCTTATTAGAGACATAAAAATGCACACACAAAGTTCCTTGTTCATATGGTTAAATTAGATTATTTTAGATTGCACATTTTAAGAATAAGACAAATGAAATGCATTATCACCTAGGGCATAAACTAACTTCAACAAATATGATCTATTACTCCCTAGTGGAATAGATCCTCGTCTTGTTCCTCTTCCTAATCTCATTGGATGGAAGATTTACTATGTCAAGGGTATTTGCACGATCTGAAGTTGGACACCCTCAAGTTTTATTACCCGCCTTGGGCTCTGTTCAACATTGGACTGATTTACCTGCCTTCTCTCCACACACTCCCTATCGAGTGTTAGTGAAAGGGGATTCGGTTTGAACCTATTCCTGTAGTAGTAAGGTCATAGAAGCTTAATAAGGTACAATAATTGTTATAAGCAACATTATTGTGTCATAAATAGAAGCTTAATAAGGTACAATAATTGTTGTAAGCAAAATTATTGTGTCATAAATATTATCCATTAATCTCAGATGTGGAATTAGTTATTCATCTATGTTAAATAGGTGAAATCCAATATATTGATGTATATATCTATTAATTGCAAAGCATGTCATTTAATACGCATTAACTTATCATATTGTACTTGGTTAAATTCACAATTTAACATAGATTTGAGTGTTAGAACCATTCACTAATATTTAATAAGAAATGGGGTTAGTGAACTTACAGTATCTCACTACCATAGTAATCTATATTGATTCCATAATCCCTCAATGCTTAACCCGTTGGTGAGGGTACTTACCTCTGAATGACATGCTAACTAGAACTCTTTCTGACGTGTTTTCCTGGAGTTGACCTATCTTCTACCTTAGATGTGGTGATGATCATCCTAAGATTCAATTGATCAGTTCTTGACATTTAGAAGATATCTTTAGTATATATCAAACAAATAGTAATCTATTGTCCATACTTATATTAAGCATTATAATTAATCATAAGGCTCAATAATTGTTGCAAGCATCATTATTGAATAATTGTATATGATATATACATATATATACATTCTGTATATATACACATATATCATTATTCTCTCCTTATATTATTCATTATTAATTTTATCTCATGATTATCCAATAACATGCATGACTTTATATTCTAAAGCAAACCAGTTCTTGTTGCTACTATTCCTATTTCTAGAAGCTTTCATATAATGATCCGATTGGTTAATGTATGTTTAACTTCATTCCACTTCCTAGTTGCATATCTTCCTTTAGATCTCTGTATTTTATCTCTTAATTTTTACATATTATATCTCTCCTCCTCTCTCAAGAAATATTCCCTTAATTGTCTGCTGCTGCACTTGAAAGATATTAGACTTTTTCTTATTTCATTCTCTTCCATGCTCCCCCCTTTTATATCCATGACATGGTCAAAGGATATGACCTTTCATTATGTTTATTTGACAAGGGGTGCGTCTCTTGTATTATGTTAACACTACTAATTGATAAATCGTGTGTTAGGAATAATTAACATTATTCCTTGCCTTAGATGAGTTTGTTACCTTATATGCATAATAACCATCTCTAAGCATTGTTGCTTTATTGATTGCTACACTTTAATCATCCTATATGCATCGCCTCCAAACAATGTTGGAACTCCTCTTCTTATAATTCTAGTGGTATTTATTCTTCACATCAACTGTCTTTCATCGGGTCTTTGCACATTGTAGAGGAATGCGGTGGATGCTTATCTTGACATTGAGAAAATATATTTCTGTAATTGTGATTACCACGTCCAATGTATAGCAATTTGATAAAAGCCACCACACTGAAGATAAACTCACGATAATATGGGAGCCCGATTACCAATTGAAGATATGGGATTGGAGCGATAATTACAGCGGATGAATAATAGTATATTATCATTGGGAATGAGACGGATATAGTTTCCAATAAATTTCAGGTGGTATTAGAAACATAGACGTCTTCTATATTCAGCGATAGAAATAATACCGTGGTGGATATACAAGTTGATATTTGATGAGATAGCCTGATAACTATCTTTTTTTCATATTGTATAATATCGTCCAGTTTAACTAATAATAATTGGTTGTGTTTATTTAACAATTTCGGTGATGGAAGCATATAGTAATTATGTCCCAATAGAAAGCCCGATCATAAGACTATCCTTGAATGGAATCCCGTCAGACTTTATGCGCCAACATGGGATGCTTAAGATTCCAACCATATTGTTGTGGACTAGATAATGTTTATATCATGCGTATCACGGGTATAGGTGTTATCATAAGGATATGTGCCCGATAATACTTACGTGCATAAATTATTGTATGCTAGATTCGGGGGACATGACAGTATCTTCCTCGAAAATATCACACAAATGCCCGATTATGGACCAAACTGCAATAGGCGCGGAGACTGGAGACTGCTAATAGGCGCGAAGACTGCTAACAGGCATGGAGAATCTTCAACCCACGTGTGGCCACCTTCAAGCTCTTCACCCTTCGGGGGATAAAGTCAGGAACAACAGGCAGCAGGGGATAGGCAAGTGTGCATGGTGGGTTCTAGCGGCAACAGGTTTCTTTTGGTTCTTTGCCCATTTCTAGCAGCAATTTTCTTGGCATCAGAAACAGGTGTGCCCCACCTTGTATTCGCTTTGTCTTTGTCTCTTTTTACCTAGCATTTTTGTAACCAGCATATCATTAAACAAAGCTTTTAAACCATAAGAAAACCTATAAACTTAGCTCTCAAACCAAAAACTCAAAACAGGTGTGCCCTAATGTTAGGGCATGACGTGGGGGTTGAGGGTCTGGTCGGTTTAGAGGGGGAAAACAAAGCAACTTTTGTTACTATTATTAGTAGTTCAGATCAAGTTGAAACATTAGGGAAAATGAAGTTGGAAAAACAAATCCAATGGCAATGTTTGAAAGGGCGTGATGGAAATGTGGAGGATCTGTTAATTTCGGGGGACACAAATAAAGAGAATGTTGTAACTGGCACTAACACTATTTCAATCCAATATGAAGCAAATGGCTCAAAAACGCATAGGCCAGATAGTGTTGAAATAATTGGAAAAAGACAAAAGGGTTCACAGTGGCCTATGTATGGCATGTTAACTCAGGGGAATTTTTTAATTCCTTTTAACTTTTCAGTGCACCTTCCAATGGAATCTTTAGTGTTTGTTGGGGTAGCAAATAACATGTGGGGAACATGTGTAGTAGGCTGCCCGCAAAATAACCTTTTAAGCATGGGGGAAAGGTGTGTCTATGTAAATGCAAAACAACACAAGGGGATTCTAAGGTGTAGGCAAACTCGAAAAGTGAAGTTGGCAAAGATGGGAAAGCTTGCAACAATTATTCTGAGGATAGAACCTAAGAATACAACTATTACAACAAAAATTCAGCAAGAGCAACTAGGGCAATCTAAAGGAAAAGAAAATGTGAGCTCAATATCTCACATAGTCTCAAGAAAGAAGCAAAATGAAGATGAAAGCATTCATGTAGACAAGACGTTGGGGGAGGAAGTTAACTTTGATATGTATAGCCCCACCACAACACAGCTTATGTGGTCCTCTGATTTATATGTCAATGAGCTAATGGACATGAAGAAGAGACTCCAATCCTTGGAAACAAGAGAGCTCTATGAAAGCACCAAAGTTAAAGAGGTCATAGAAGCCAATTGGTAGTTAACAAGGAAGAACAATTTGCTCAAAGAACAAATAAACAAACTGCAAATCTCCATGGCAAAAGGGGAACAAGAATTATTATCGATAAGACAAGTTTTAGCTCAAATGGATGCAACAAGCACATGTAAGCCAAAAGAGGTAGTTGAAAGCAATAAAGTCAGGAACAACAGGCAGCAGGGGATAGGCAAGTGTGCATGGTGGGTTCTAGCGGCAACAGGTTTCTTTTGGTTCTTTGCCCCTTTCTAGCAGCAATTTTCTTGGCATCGAAGCAGTGCCCCACCTTGTATCGCTTTGTCTTTGTCTCTATTTACCTAGCATTTTTGTAACCAGCATATCATTAAACAAAGCTTTTAAACCATAAGAAAACCTATAAACTTAGCTCTCAAACCAAAAACTCAAAACAGGTGTGCCCTAATGTTAGGGCATGACGTGGGGGTTGAGGGTCTGGTCGGTTTAGAGGGGGAAAACAAAGCAACTTTTGTTACTATTATTAGTAGTTCAGATCAAGTTGAAACATTAGGGAAAATGAAGTTGGAAAAACAAATCCAATGGCAATGTTTGAAAGGGCGTGATGGAAATGTGGAGGATCTGTTAATTTTGGGGGACACAAATAAAGAGAATGTTGTAACTGGCACTAACACTATTTCAATCCAATATGAAGCAAATGGCTCAAAAACGCATAGGCCAGATAGTGTTGAAATAATTGGAAAAAGACAAAAGGGTTCACAGTGGCCTATGTATGGCATGTTAACTCAGGGGAATTTTTTAATTCCTTTTAACTTTTCAGTGCACCTTCCAATGGAATCTTTAGTGTTTGTTGGGGTAGCAAATAACATGTGGGGAACATGTGTGGTAGGCTGCCCGCAAAATAACCTTTTAAGCATGGGGGAAAGGTGTGTCTATGTAAATGCAAAACAACACAAGGGGATTCTAAGGTGTAGGCAAACTCGAAAAGTGAAGTTGGCAAAGATGGGCAAGCTTGCAACAATTATTCTGAGGATAGAACCTAAGAATACAACTATTACAACAAAAATTCAGCAAGAGCAACTAGGGCAATCTAAAGGAAAAGAAAATGTGAGCTCAATATCTCACATAGTCTCAAGAAAGAAGCAAAATGAAGATGAAAGCATTCATGTAGACAAGACGTTGGGGGAGGAAGTTAACTTTGATATGTATAGCCCCACCACAACACAGCTTATGTGGTCCTCTGATTTATATGTCAATGAGCTAATGGACATGAAGAAGAGACTCCAATCCTTGGAAACAAGAGAGCTCTATGAAAGCACCAAAGTTAAAGAGGTCATAGAAGCCAATTGGTAGTTAACAAGGAAGAACAATTTGCTCAAAGAACAAATAAACAAACTGCAAATCTCCATGGCAAAAGGGGAACAAGAATTATTATCGATAAGACAAGTTTTAGCTCAAATGGATGCAACAAGCACATGTAAGCAAAAAGAGGTAGTTGAAAGCAATAATTCACAGTTAAAGGAAATACAATAAGTAATGAACAACATGAAGTTAAAAGAAGAGTAGATAAGGGATCAATTAGAAGAGGCCAAATCTTGGATTCATGTACTAAGAGGACCATCAGATTCATAAAGAGACATTGTAGAAAAGCAAGTTAGGAGGCAGTTAAGAGAGGAAAAGGACAAAAATAATAGGACTATGAATGTCATTGTTAAAGAGATAAAAGACTACGGTGAGAAATTAACTACGAAAGAGTTGGCAATGGATTTCTTTCAGGATGAACTTCAATGGTTAGGGATTATTCAGCAAGCAAATAGGATTGGAAAATGGATAGAAGGTGGCAAGAATAGGCACGTAAGAGTTACCTTGGTGAAACTTGAGGACAAAAATGTGCTACTAAGGAACAAGAGGTTCCTTAAAGGTACACAAATCTACCTTGATGAGGACCTAACCATAACATAGCAAGGAGAAAGACGAAAAAAAGTGGGAAAAGTTAAAAATAGAAAAAAGTGAAGGTAAATGGGCTTGGTTCCAAAATGGTAAGGTCTAAGTCAGTGACAGAGTTACACATCAAAAATAGGAACTTGGGGCCACTGAGGAATATTTATCTATAGTAAGTTGGAATTGCAGAGGTTATCCTTGGAGAAGAGGACCTAGTTTAGGGCCCATAATAGCTAGAAAAGACATTATTATCCTTACTGAGACTCATGAGCATGAAGGGTGTAAAATTCTAGATTTTGAAGGATGTAAAAAGATCTCAATTTGGAATGAGAGAACGAAAAATGGAAAAGGTCATGGTGGAGTTGCAGTCCTAATCAAAGAATCTTGGGACAAAAATATAAAAGTGGAGAAAGAAGATCCAAACAAATAGTACATATGGTTAAAAATAACAGAAAATCAGACTACAATTAGATTGGTTGCTTGCATCTTCACCCCAAAAGGCTCCAAATCTTATAAGAAAATGAGTCTAGACCATGAAGATCCCTTTGCCTCTCTCATAAAAGACATTTCAGTGTTTAACACTATGGGAGAAGTTATATTAATAGGTGATTTTAATGCTAGGACAATTAACACTCAAGCTCTTAACTTGAAAAGCAAAGATAAAGAGAAAGATGATCCACTATGGCTGGAAGAAGAGAACCATCAAATTTGGGAACGAACCTCTCAAGATAATAAATGTAATGTCACTCACTTTGGGGTAGAATTGTTGGGAGTATGTAGTTTATTCAACTTGGTAATATGCAATGGTATGAGATCTTGGTCGAGATCAGCAACATCACTTGTAAGACCTCAAGTGGATGAAGTGTGGTGGATTATGTCATTCTATCTCAAAACTATACAACAAGGATAATGGAGCTAGTGATTGGTAAATGTCCAATAGAGTTGAAATGAGATCACAATCCAATATATGTAAAACTTGACATCCACATAATCAAGCAGCAAGGGGAGCAAGACCTTATTAGCAAGAAGAAAGCACCCCCGCAGGGAAGGATTACCATGACTCAAGAAAATTAGAAAATCTTCAAGGATGCCCTCAAAAATCTATTTTAGGAATCTGGAAAAAAATCAGATTACATAAAGCAACGCTCAATAAACAAGAACACATTAATTCCTCTAGTACACAAAGCTTTGGATGAGTGTAGGAGAAGTAGACCCAAGAGAGGAAATACAAATACTTTCCCAGCAAACTCGTGGTTTGATGAAGAGTGCAAGTTAACAAAAAGGAAGGTCCACGAGGAGGGAATGAGACTAGAAAACAAGAAAGAGTATGAAAGGGTGATATGAATTAAAAAAGAAAAATATGTAAGTACAAGAAGATTGGAGCTGATCACCCTTGGAAAGAACAACCCCAAAAATGTTTGGAAGGAGCTACAACAAAAAATAAAACAAATGGAAAATAATATTACAAGCCCACAATGGCTAGACTATGCAAAACTTCTTTTTGAGCATGAGAAAGATAAACATAGACCTCCAATAATCAATACAACCATCAAACTATTCACCGTAGAAGATATTAGTCAAGGCACAAGATGGTTGGCAGGAGGGAAAGTGCAAGATATTGATGGGCTGCAAGCAGAGCATTTAAAGTGGGGTATCAAGGTCCTTGCACCTTGTATAAGGGGTATTTTCAATAGGGTTATTCAAGAAGGCTTCCCGAAAGGATGGACCACTAGTGTTGTTATTCCCTTGCACAAAAGTGGTGACATAAATAACCCATCAAACTACTACACTATTATGATTAATTGTCTTCTAGAAAAACTTTTTCGAAGTATGATTGAGCGTAGGATTAGTAGTTGGGCAGAACAAGAGGGAAAAAGGGCTGAGGAACAAGATGGTTCTAGGCCCAAACATTCCACTATTGACCATGGAGTTACCCTTAGATTCTTGATTGAGAAAATTTGGGATGTTCAAGGCGATGAAGCTTATTGTTGTGTTGTTGACTTTAAAAAATCTTTTGACACTATTCCATAGGGTAAGTTATGGAAGAGAATGGAGGATTTGGGAGTTCCACACAAGCTTAGGGAAGCTGTTCATAGGCTCTACAAGCAGGTCAGAGCTAAAATAATGATCTTCTCACTGCAAAGAAAAAAATAGA
The DNA here is from genome assembly GCA_007258455.2 of Sequoia sempervirens. Classification (NCBI taxonomy): domain Eukaryota; kingdom Viridiplantae; phylum Streptophyta; class Pinopsida; order Cupressales; family Cupressaceae; genus Sequoia; species Sequoia sempervirens. The sequence goes on along the minus strand of VDFB02058242.1, from coordinate 205,005,934 downwards.
AAATTAAATTTCTCTTTGAAAGTAGGCCGTTGGAAATAGTGGACGAGTACAAGTACCTTGGACTTGATTTTCACAACAAACTCAGCTGGGAAACATGTAGAGGAAAAAGAATTCAAGGAGGCTGGAAAGTGCTATACTCTTTACAAAATAGATGTAGAAATGTTGAATTATGGGATTGGAAAACTAAAAGAATGCTTTTTGGGCTTCTTGTCACTCTAGTGATTCTATATGGGTGTGAAATTTGGGACAGCAATATGTTAGACTAGAAATGGAGACAAGTGGAAAGAATACAAAAGAATCTAATTATAAGCAGCCTCAAGCTTAAGACTATAGTGCCTTATGATATTTTATTGGCCGAGACAGGTAATTTTCCCTTGGATGCCTCAACTATGATCCAATTATTAAGCTACCTAAAGAAGGTTCAAAATATGGAGTCATCGTTGGCCTAAGTTAATCGTGAAAGAAGAGCTAACTAGAAGAAAGAACACCTTGATGAAACAATATATTAAATGGATGAAAAAGTGGGATGTTGAGATGCATGAGTGCCCAAACACAAATGAAGAAATAAAATATTATTTGAGAGAAAAATTTAAATATGCTATATGGATGAAAAAAATAGGGCGTAAAAAGGATTATTATATCAAAGAATTCAATCCCACAAGGGACCATGAAGAAAAGGCCTATATAGGAGAAAATATCAAATGGAAAGTAAAAATGTTGATAGCTCAATTGCATACTAGTTCACACCATCTTAGGTGTGAAACAGGCAGGTGGGTGGTTCCTAAAGAGGAGTGGGAAAATAGAAAATGTCAATTTTGTAACATGGGTATGGTGGAGACAGAATGGTATTTCACCATGGAGTAATCAGTGTATAAAGAAATTTGAGCTAGTTATATGTGGACACCGTGCAGGTCAATAATTTAAATACCCTGTTTAAAGAATCAAGGTTAGAAAAAACTACAAATTTCATCATCAAAATTCACTACAGAAGGGTTGATCTCAAATGGAGTTTGCAATTTGTTTAGGGCCTTTTTGTGGTAGTTTCTTGTGTTTCTCTTGGGTCCCATAGGCTTCTTTGGCCTCACGGATGTGATTAAAATTTTTCATTTCATTTCAATGAGTTGTCAGGTGCGCCATATCATTCCCCATATCAAATTTTCTTCTCACACAAAAGAATGAATGCCCCTCCATTCACGTGACATTGGAGGAGAAATGACAAGGGTTCCATACCTTATTAAATGCACCATCTCTCCTCTTTCTTTTTCATGGTGCCCATACTCTTGCCTTTACTCTCCTTGACTTCTATTAGGATTAATTAGCGAGGATGTGACATAATCCTCTATATATTATGAGGAAATCAATCAAGGAAGAAAATCAGATAAGGTTTTGGATGAAGAGATAGATTGCATCGAAAGGAATGAAACATGAGAAATAGTAGATCTATTTGAAGGTAAATATTGCTTAAGATTCAAATGGATCTACAAGAATAAGTTCAATATAATTTAGGTGATCTGTTGAGAAATACAAATATGGTTAGTAGAAAAATGTTTTACCCAAAGACATGGAATTGACTATGATAAGACATTTGCACAACTAAAAAGCTTGATGTAGTTAGAGTGGTCTTAGCCATAGCAACATAAATAATTCAAAAATTTATTAGATGCATGTCAAATCAATAGTTTTGAATGGGTTTTAGAAAAAGAAGTTTATGTGAAACAACCACTAGACTATGCAAATGAATGTATATTGAAAATATATCTTTATAGTTACAAGCACTTACAAACAAACATAATTATTAAGAAAATGCATTTTTAAGTAGGCAGTTCCAAGCCCACATATATAAGTAAACCTCATGTATTCAAGCACCTACATACAAAATGAGATCAATTTTAGAAGTTCATGCCCAACTTCATTATTTAACCTTTTAGTACAACCTTATGAAAATATTCTTGATTGTTCAATGAGCTCGTCTACAAATTTTTTCACATCAACATTAATTGCCTTTCTCCACTACAAAACCAGCGAAAATTAATAAGATCAAGAATGTAAAGAATTGGCATACTTATATATTGTTTAAAAACTGTTGTAACCAACCTATTTTATTAAATTCATGTCATAGTCTGTATCAAGATAATTTAACCTCCTTCTCGATCACCCTATGACTAGCATAGCTTTTTCTGAGGATATACAAGAAACTATATGTAACCAACATTAATTGTAAAATGTTGCAACTTTAGCAATAAAATGTTCACCTACCATTAAAATAAATGTGAATTTATTACTAATTATACCAATTTTTTTTTATGGAATGGATATTTATATTAATTTTTTTAAAAATATGGTATATTTATTTTTACAATATATTTTAATATAATAAAATATGATTTTTAATATATAATAAAATTTTAAAATATAATTTATAAAAAGGAATATTTAAAAATTTAAATCTCTATAATTTAAATTTGTTGAAAGACTTTATGATTAAAATTTTCTTAAAATTTATTTTATTAACATATTACTTAATCTTGATTTAACAATAGAACACAAATAACATGATCCAAAGATTAGATTAATTCTTTTGAATTATAAATATTTAAATATTTAATAATATATTACACTCAAAATATTGAAACTCTTTCTATTATTCACTTTTTTATTAAAAAATCTTCTACATTCAAATAAATTTAAAAAAGAAAAATTGTACATACTATTTGTGCCCATCAACTTTTTTCTAAATTCTTCTCTTTTGTCATCATCAAAAACAAATATTATAAGTGTTCTTTGTAGTGAAATATATTGTTTGTTAGACATTTTAGGAATTCATTATTATTGAACTCAAAACATCTTTTAACATCACTCAAAAAGTTTCCAATTAACCTTTCAATCATAAAAATTAACCCACAGAAAAATGGAATCATCCTAAATATGAGCTATACAATATGACCTAAAAGATTCATATAAAAATCTTTAGAGAATTTTTTGTTGAAGAAAGATATAATGTTCAATGTATTATATTTTAATTAGAAGATAGCATAAAACAAAAGAATAAATGAAGAAAATTAATAGAATATCATATATTGGCTTGCCAATGACCACAAGCATCAGCGACTCCAATGAATCAACCACTTTTTCTAACCCTAACTCTCCTACCATGATTGTCTATGTTAGCCTTTTTGTTAGATGTATTTGGGTTAGGGTTAGTGTTTTCCATGCCATTATTACCACCACTTCCTGCAACTATGTCTTGATCAACCATCTCTCTACTGAGATTGATTAACATCTCTGATGCATGTCCAATATCATTCAATTCACAAGGATTCTCCATATATTTTCTTTTTCTACCCCTATAGAATCTGTTATCTCACACTATGCAGTGATTTATTTTGAGCCTAGGAAACATTTGAATTAAGGTTTTCCATTATTGTAAAGCCTGCAGAATGTTAGAAATCAAGCTAGCACAACAAATATATCTAAAAGTTAGTACATCACTTAAGAAAGTTGGGGCCATTGATATAAATAAGTAAAAAAGTTTCAATATCCTTCATCATCCTAAAATAATCTATGAGACTTTATCATATTACGAAGTACTTCTGAATTAGTGAAAGATTGAGGTCACACATAACTCTATTCTTTGTTGCTTGTTCCTATTAAGTGGTAAAAAACTATGTGAAAGGGTGGATGAATGTTCCTCTTACATGGTAAGAATTCTGATTAGTAAAGTGTAAATGATTGGTCTTCTTAAGTGATCAAGAACTCTATGTGGGAAAGGGTGAATGACATATTCCTCTTTATGCTTAAAAACCCTGTGTGGGAAAGGTAGCAAACCTTGGAACATGTATGTACTCTTAAACCTAGATAATGAAATGTAATAGTGTGTTTCAATAGAAAAGTACTACAAAATGCTGATGGAAGAACCTAAAAGACCAGCTTGAACAAAATCAAAGGAAAATCACTTGTTTATTGTTTCTTAACAGAAGTTTTACCTAAGGTGAAACTTCACAAGGCATTTACTCTTCTTTGACTACATCAAGGAAAGTATGTGTGTTTCTTGAACATGATTGAATGGGAAGAGTGCATGCATTGATTGTAATTGGACCCCCCTTGCTTATCAAAGTCGCAACATCCTCTTGATGTACCTATGGATCACTTTTTTCACATTGCTTAATTTGTTGGTAATTGAATACTTTTGATACAACAAATTCACCCTCCTTAGTACCAAGATGGTACTGATACATCATCCAATTAGTTTTCCTGACTTTTGAACCCTTTTTAGAAGTATACAAAACCATTATCTTCTTGCATCCTTTTTGTTTCTCATTTTCAATTACAGGCTTTGTTTTGTGCCGACATACTTCTCCAATACAAACATCACTTAATATTTTTCAATACCTATTGGATAAGCCTTGCTTGTTTTATAGAAAACATGAATAATACTACCATCTTGTTTAATTCCTATCAGAAATCTTAGATAAGCCAAATACATATATCAATATGAGAAACGACAATTATCAAAGGTAGCCACCAATTACCTCACAACTTTTCAAGATGTATAAAGGGATAAGGCTTTGCCTTATCAATTCCAAATTTTTCTGATAAATGTCTCAAAAGTTCTTGATCTGAAGGGTTGAATTTTACACCTGCAAGTAGCCTAGGTGAGTCTTGCAAAACCTGCAAACAACATATTATCTTATGTACACTGTTTAACTCTCAAGTACAAAGTGTTGAGACTGTTTATCTACATATTGGATTCTAAAGAGTCCCAATTTCTGACAACAAATGCTTACATTATTAGTAATCTTGCATCAATTGATGTCAAATATACATGAATACCAACATTCTTTTGCATTTCTAACCTCATTTTTTTATTTGCTCAACCATTAAAAGAATTGTTAGCTACCTTTCAATGAGACAAAATGTTACAAGACCCAATACATTCTACTCAACCCATAAAAGGGAATTGAGAGATAAGCAAAATTTAGGAAAAAGAATTCTCATTGAGAAGATTGAATGCCCATAAAATTTAACAAAAGTTAGCCATCCTATCACCTTATATAAAATGGGGGTATTCGTTTCTTATCAATGTAGTAGAAAAATTTGATGATGAATTGTAGAGTCAAATGGAATAAGCTCAATTAGGAAAAGTATTGCAGAACTTCCATAACAAAGCCTCATACCCAAATGGGAATTCCATAAGAAATAATAAAACTTTAAAATTGGACAAAATACTGTATCTAGATTTTTTGGTATTGAAAATATTAGTAAAATACACCATCCAACCTGCCCTAACAAACGAACCATAAGAATGTTTGGAAATAGAATCAGCCACTTTCTCAATTTCCTTAAGCAACCAGAATTTCAAACCTTGCACATCTATCCTATGTGGCCTCATCATAAAAGCTATTGACTAAGGACATGGACAAAAGTATCAAAGGAAAAGATCCCATAAAATATTGCCATGTAATTCTGTGGAAATGGCCAGTCTTAAAAATGTGAAGAATAGATTATGCCACTAGAACTTATGTAAGATTAATGCTTAGAGAAGAATTTTTGTGTATTTTTTTGCAAAAGCGAAACTCATGTAAATTACCCCTAAATTTTTCTCAACAGGTACGATTTGGACAGTTACTAAGAATTGGCCCTAAAAATTCTTAGTAGCAACTACTTGGAAAATTGAACTGCTTTTTATGGAACCAAAAGCTAATAGGCAAGTTTTGCTACTTGATGAAGGGGCTATGCCACCTTTCAAGGTGCTTAGTCAAACGAAAGCTTTGGTTAGTAGAAGTATTGCAACGGTCAGTTCAATTGAAAGTAAGAACTTATTATACCCATTGGAAATGCCCACCTTTTGATCCAAGATCTTCTGGCATCAAGTTTCCTTTTTCTTCCCAGTTTTGAAGGCATCACATCTCATTGTTGAAGCTATATATTCTAGTTGGATAAGGCTCATCTCCACTTAGATGTTGCGAACTACTCAATAGTGTGGAATGTGGACTTTGGAGAAACAAAAATATTCAGTCATAGAGAATTGCAATTAGCAATTAGATTGAGGCCATACATGATTATTGTCAATTTTATAGTTGCAGTTAGGGCAATCAATCCTGGCATTACTCCTCCAATTCTGTCCTCTTGCATTTTTTACTTTGGTCGCAATTCCATGACCATCAAGAATATATGGTGCTCTGCATTGCCATTTGAGGAAATAGAACATTAGCTTTCTTCTCATGTATCTAAGTATTTTATGAAAAAATAACTGATAGTACAATTTTTATGCAAAGACCTCAATGCATGATAATGGTTAAATTCAATTAAATGAAGATAGAAATCGGTGAATTATTTTTCAATGAAAAAGAAAAGAAAAGGACGTCCACATTTAGATAAAATATCATTTTGAGATATATTTTGACATTTTTAGTTCTTTTGTTTTTAAGAATACAACTCTTTTCAATTAGCTTGATTCCAATATATGTTTGTAATCCTCAATTAATCATTAAAGAATCACAAGTAGTAGATACCGTAGAAGCATTTGGATGAAGTAGTTAAGTTATGATTACAAAAGATGGGAACAATACTTACAAAAGTGTAGATGTCATCTTTACACGCTGGTGTAGTGCAACTGGCAATCGAAGCAGGAACGGTGTGGTTTTGCCAGAAACAATTAACCGTTTTCCCACAACAATTCAGAAATTATTTCCAATAGCTAATGTCTCGACCCTTTAGGGAAAGGAAGACGCTAAGTGACCTAAAATTTGCATGTTTCAGTATACTGGAACACAAGCGACATACAAGACTACAGTTTGTTTGTAATCTCATGCCCCTTTACAATCGGTCTTCAATTAGGGGCTGTTGAGAGAATTTAGGGGCCTCTTTGATAAATCTAATTCAATACAGTTTCTACAATGACTATTTAGAGGTGCAGTTTCTAGCATCGGTAGAAATTGCACCTCTAAATAGTCATGGTATAAACTGTATTAGTATGATTTCACAATTTTGTGCACATCCTTTTTAAAAAGGACACACAAAATTTAAACGATTTTATTTTGAAACAAAATTCTCTGAAAAATCAAAAATCAAATCTTGAACAGGATTATGCTGCGCAAGGATAACCTGAGACCACTTTTGAAATTTTAAAATTTTAAAATTAAATCATCATGATTCTTCCAAGCTTCTAGGATTTGAATCCTTACGAGATGATTGACACCTTGTGCATGCTATGTATACCAATCGGCTCACTAGTTCAAAGCCATGGGGTACAAGGCTAGGTTTACTCGGCTCACTATTTCAAAGCCATGGGGTACAAAATTTACAGTGTATATGAATGAAGTAAAACAGTCACCTAGTTCACACAAGGGGTTTTGGTTGGCTGGGCTGGGACCTAGAAGTATGCATCTCTTTCATGGATGAATATAATATTTACTTAAAATATAAATGGGAGAGTTGAAGCTTTCTTTAGATACTTCTGGAAAATTTGAAGAGCAGTTTGCATGAAAATAGCTTTATCAGAAAACTTAAACCTTCTCAGCATCTACAATGTAGATACAATTGTTAGTCTTATATCCCAACAAAGGTCTGCCATTTGGCAGGTAGATATAGAAATCTATAATTTTTTTAACATCCGCATCTATGGGAAATCCAGTCTCTTTGCAGCACCTGCACAAACTTTCCTCTGATAAAATTGGCCTCTCTAACTTTGAAGGTGAAGATTCCAAGTTGTCCAAGCAACAGTTATCAATTAGTTAAATATTTTTCTGAGAAATTTCAATTCCATTAAACTTTACTATTAGATTTACTGTTATCCCCAGCCACTTTTAATAGAGAACGATTAATATAATTGAAAATTGTATTGAATTTGATTTATCAAAGAGGCCCCTAAATTCTCTCAACAGCCCCTAATTGAAGACCGATTTTAAAGGGGCATGAGCTTACAAACAAACTATAGTCTTGTATGTCGCTTGTGTTGCAATATACTGAAATATGAGAATTATAGGTCACTTAGCATCTAACTTTCCCTAAAGGGTCGAGACATTAGCTATTGGAAAAAATTTCTGAATTGTTGTGGGAAAATGGTTAATTGTTTCTGGCAAAACCACACCGTTCCTGCTTCGATTGCCAGTTGCACTGCACTAGCGTGTAAAGATAACATCTTCACTTTTGTAAGTATTGTTCCCATCTTTTGTAATCATAACTTAACTACTTCATCCAAATGCTTCTGCGGTAGCTACTACTTGCGATTCTTTAATGGTTAATTGAGGACTACAAACACATATTGGAATCAAGCTAATTAAAGAGAGTTGTATTCTTAAAAACAAAAGAACTAAAAATGTCAAAATATATCTCAAAATGATAATTTATCTAAATGTGTCCCTTTCTTTTCTTTTTCATTGTAAAATAATTCACCAATTTCTATCTTCATTTAATTGAATTTAACCATTATCATGCGTTGAGGTCTTTGCATAAAAATTGTACTATCAGTTATTTGTTCATAAAATACTCAGATACATCAGAAGAAAGCTAACTTTCTATTTCCTTAAATAGCAATGCAGAGCACCATATATTCTTGATGGTCATGGAATTGCGACAAAAGTAAAAATGCAAGAGGACAGAATTGGAGGAGTGATGTCAGCATTGATTGCCCCAACTACAACTGTAAAATCGATGGAAAATTGTATTGAATTAGATTTATCAAAGAGGCCCCTAAATTCTCTCAACAGCACTTGCTGAGAATGATGCGTTAACACTCATTGGATAGCTAGCTTATTACGGTGCTGCCAATTTTATGTTGCTCGAGTTAGATTCCCTAACCTCTTGTGTCCAGTTCTTTGCCTTTCACATATAAGTTTATAACCCAGTTTTGTGTTGGCTAATTCCCAATGGTGAATGGATTATACTTGGAAGATGGAATTGATAAAGTGTGAGGAGGACATCATTCATAAAGAGCAACTAAAGATAGGTATGGTGAATGATTCATAACATTGGAAGGGGAAGGAAAGAAGTCCTCAAACCTAAAGATAATAAAAAAATTTCCTTTGATAATACAAAAAAAACATTGGACATGGGCCATGAATGCTGTGACAAAACAAAAAGCAGGGTTGCATGTCTTTTTTGGAAGCAGGCGAAGTACTTGTATATTCGGGTTTGAGGCATGGGCATTTGTTAGAGTTAGGCTAATGCTTCACTTTAATGAGTCTAAATATTTTGTTGGTATGCATGAGTTTGATAGTTGCAGAGTGTATATAACTCATGGATCATCTTACTCATTGTTTTGTTTTTGTAATGTTGTATATGGAGAACAAAAAATATATATGTGTTTTTGTTTGGAATGTTTGAAAATAGAAAATGATATTCTATTTCTCAATTTATGAAAACCATAGTTCTGCTTCTGCTTTTCAATAGTGGTAAAGTATGTGTCTGCATAGATTCATAAGTAGTGGGTGGAGTATTGTTTTAAACTTTTAATTGACTAAACATGTCTCCCTATCATTTTTTTTTATTTTTTTTAAATCAGTAAATTGAGGGTTTTATCAGATCTAGGGTTTAAATTTGATGGTCATATGGCCATATTTAGTCATTTTATCTATAAAATACAATTAAAATTTTAGGAAGACTGTGTCACTTGAAAGGGAAAATTTTTGTTAAACTGTCAAAAATTTTATGTAATTATTCTTATATATGTTTTTTCAATCTACATATATTTTCTTAAAATGACTAACCTTTAATATTTGAAAGGAAACTTCATAAGAAATTTTTTTTGACAGATGGTCCCATCAAATTTAAGCCCTGAATTTAGACCCTCTGCCTCAATCTGGGCATTAACTGGGCCCAGGTGGTGGGACTACAAACAGGGTTTCCGTCCTCAATAGATAGACGTGTATGTGCGGTAGACTATCAAAGGCATAGCCGCACAATACCTACAAGACCATTGCCCCAGTAAGGCTTTGAATCTGGGTGACCACTGAAACAACACCGCCTTAACCATAATATTATGCTCTTAATGCTCACTATCAAGTATCAAGCAAATGTTATTTGCATGCATACTGTTAAATTTTCATTCACTATGGCTTAGTTTGCTAGAATATTATTGGAAATTTTGCATCTACCTTGCTTCATGTTGCAGTATATAGAAACATGTGACTTTTAGGTCACTTAGCGTCTAACTTTCCCTAAAGGATCGAGAGATTAGCTATTGGAAATAATTTCTGAATTGTTGTGGGAAAACAGTTAATTGTTTCTGGAAAAACCACACTGTTCCTGTTTCCATTGCCAGTTGCACTGCACTGTGGGCAAGAGGTAGGGGAGAATAAAGAAACTAAAACAAAAAGAATAGAAGAACAACCAAGATTTGCATATATAAATTTAACCCAGAAAAAAAAAATACCAGCTGCAGCTGCACACAAAACTGAAAAATATTTTCAACCAGAAATATTCATTCTACTTCTTCTATTCCCCTACTTTGTAAAAATATCATACCAAACTATTCATAAAATTTTATGGGCAGAAAACATGAGAAGAATGTACAGCTATAGCTTGTACATTAATTACAATTAATTTCCACCATAAAAGCCAGCAAAGAGAAATTAAGACAAGTCTTACAGAAAAAGATTTTTCAGTAAGCAAAAAGGGGGAAACATAAATATCATTAATTACACTTTGAGTAACTTGCATTTCACCTCAAGTGAGAAATAAATGTCATTAGTCACTTGAAATCATGATATGGGAAAAAGGAACTAACATCACAAAATATGTGAGAAAATATAATCGTGAAAAAATGCCACCATAAAAGTCACCGCTGGCTCTTTCAGGAGCTGTCAGGAGCTGAAAACACAGCATCGGGAGCTCTCAGGAGTTGTAATTACACTGTCAGGAGTAGACAGATTTCTAACACTCCCCCTTAATTACAACCACTAGGAATGACCAAAGACCTGTATCAAACTTCAACTGAGTATATTTGCATGATCAAGCATTCCCAAACAACTTCATAAAAACTGAAATGTCTCCTTCACCAAGGGCTTTGTAAAAATATCTACAAACTAATCCTTAGACTTACAAAATTCTAAGCAAATCTCCTTATTATTGACAAGCTCTCTAATGAAATGATACTTGGTATTTATATGCTTAGTTCTCTTATGAAAAAAATGATTTTTAGACAAAGAAATTTTTGAATTGTTATCACAAAATATTGTAGTGGCTTCCTTCTAATCTTGCACTAAATATTTCAACATTTTGCACATCCACACAACTTGACATGCTGCACTAGTAGCTACCATATACTCAGCTTCAGCTGATGATAAAGTCATAATAGGCTATTTTTGTGAGGCCCATGAAACAACACCTATACCAAGATGAAAAATGTACCCATATGTGCTTTTCATGTCATCTATACTGCCCCCACAATCGTTGTCTATGTAACCAACAAGCTTGAAATCATCTAAAGTGGAATACAATATGCCAAAGTCTTTTGTGCCACTCACATACCTTAATATTCTTTTACCTACCTACCAATGAGACTCTTTTGGGGACTCCATAAATCTTGAAATTAGACTTACACCATACATAATATCAGGCCTTGTGGTTTTCAAATACATAAGACTTCCTACCAGCCTTTTGAACAATGTAGGATCCACACATGGTCCATTATCCTCTTTACTTAACTTCAATCCCATCATGATTGGTGTTGGGGCTGCCTTGCATTTCACCATATTGAATCTCTTCAAAATTTCACTTGCATATTTGGATTGAGAAATAAATATACCAGCATTAGATTGATGGACTTCAATGCCCAAAAAGTACTTCATAAGTCCCAAGTTAGTCATTTCAAATTCACTCTTCATTGTTGTTTTGAAAACATCTACGCTGAGATCACTAGTAAAGATTAGATCATCTACATACAAGCACACAATTAACATATAACCTTGCTCATTTACTTTAATGTATAGAGTTGGCTCACATCTACTTCTTTGGAATCCATCTTAAATGAGATAAGAATCAGTATAGTTGTACCAAGCTCTAGGAGCTTGCTTTAATCTGGACATAAAGTTCTTTCTTCAGCCTATAAACTTTATTTTCATGACCTGATATCTCATAGCCTTCTAGCTATTTCACATACACTTCTTCATCTAGATATCCATTTAAAAATGTTGATTTCACATCCATTTGGTATACAACCCATTTATTGTGAGCAACAATAGCCAATACTGTTCTAATTGTGTCCATCTGTGCAACTGGAGAAAATGTTTCATTGAAATCTATTCCAGGCTATTGACAAAAACCCCTTGCAACTAACCTTGCTTTATGTTTTTGCATTTTTCCATCAGCATCTTGTTTAGTCTTATAAATCCATTTCACACTTATTGCATCTTTTCCTTTAGGCAGATCAACCAACTCCCACATTTCATTTTTCTCAATGGACTCAATCTCTTAATCCATGGCTTGTGCCCATTTATCATCACAAATAGCTTCTTCAAATGTCAATGGATCATCAACATGAGAAAATAAAGCAAAGACTGAAAATGAATTTGATGTATCATTATACAACTCACTCAAACTCCTTGTTTTTTGTGGTAGCATGCTTGCTAATGTTGGATCAGAAGATGCGGAACTATTTGGAGTGCTAGATGGAGTTGCTCCAATTATACTAGTTGATGTAGGTACTACTGTAATTGACTATGGAGTCTGTTGTACTGATGGTATAGACAACAACTTTGAAGATCTTCTTGGTGTGAATGAAGGTGTAGCTTGAGCTATTGAATGTGGTGTTGTTCTAGGAGTCGAAGGTGTTGTTGTTGAAGTAGTACTTGTTGTTGGAATCATTTCATCTGCCATATCATCATGAGGAACAACAACTATAATATTTACACTCTTTTCTATACTTCCATCCCACACTTCATTTTCCACAAATTGAACATCACAGCTAATTATAACATTCCTAGCAATAGGATTAAATAGCTTGTATGCCTTTGAATCTTCAGAATAGCCAACAACATATACTTTTTTGTCCTTTATTATCTAACTTCTTCCTCAACTATTCAGGAATATGTGCATATGCAACACAACCAAATACCTTAAGATGAGAAACACTATGCTTCATACCTGTCCAACCTTCTTGAGGTACCTTATTTTTCACACTTTTCGTTGGGCACCTATTCATGATATAAATAGTAGTTGCCACTGCCTCAGCCCAATATTCATTAGGTAGATGTTTGGCTACCAACATACTACGAGCCATCTCCATAATAGTTCGGTTCTTCCTCTTTGCCACACCATTTTAATGAGGTGTATAACGGGTTGTAAATTGCTTGTGTATGCCATGTGATTTACAAAAAATCATAAAATCATTAGATACATATTCTCCACATCTATCTATCCTTAAGACCTTGATATAATGGCCACTCTACTTCTCCACAAGTACCTTGAACTGCTGAAAATAAGAGAATGCATCAGATTTGTGCTTTAAAAAGTAGACCCAAGTTTTTCGTGTGAAATCATCAATAAAGGTAAGAAAATAAGTGCAGCCTCCTATGGATGGTGTTTGCATTTGTCCACAAATATCTGAATGTACAATCTCAAGTGTTGCTCTTGCTCTATGTGATTTTCCAATCGGAAAATACTCTCTATGTTGTTTTCCCAAAATGCAACCTTCACAAATTCTTTCTAGTTTTTCAATCAATGGAAAGCCTTTCACCATGTTCTTCATAGGTAATAACTTTAGCCCTCTAAAATTCAAATGGCCAAATATAAAATACCATAACCAAGACTCATCTAAAACAATTGATTGAAATGTTGTTTCAATTTTTGTGTCGGTATTTTCTACCTTAAATGTTGCTCCAGAATTCTCATTATTTGTCTCATGAACAAATTTAGCTATTGTCCCCTTCATAACTGGTCTTATTCTCAAAGGAAACATGCGGTTGTTAGTCATTTGCACTTTAGCAATAACCAGATTGCTTGGGAATCTGTCCAAAATCACACACTAATTGTTTTCCAAATAAACTCTAAATCCCTTTTGTACCAATTGACCAATGCTCATTAAATTATGCTTTAGGCCAGAAACATAGTATACATTAGGCATGTTTTTTTGCTCCCCCTCTTTGGTTAGAATATCATATGTTCCTTTTCCTAAAACTATGACCTTGTTGTTGTTTCCAAGTGTGACTTCAATTTGAACTGATTTGTCCAAACTAGAAAACAAATTTGCATTACCAGTCATGTGATTACTACACCCAGAATCTAAGTACCATATGTCACTTGGGCTTTCTTGAACTACATTACATTCAACATGAGAGTTAGTAGGAATTGCTTCAGCAATTTTAGTGTATGCAATGAACATAGTGCTTAGATTTGAGTGCTATTATTTAACTGATTTTTACCTTGCTTATGCTAATCATACTATTTCTTCTTGTATTCATTTGCATAATGTCCAAACTTCTTACAATAATGGCATTGAACCTATTATTTATCAGCTCCTTGGCCACTTGGGTGACTGAAATTTTGATTTTGATGTCTAAAGTTCTGATTTTGACCTCTACCAGCACTATTTGTAAAGCTAATATTAGGTCCACCTTTAGGTGAATTTCTCCCTCTACCTCTAAGACTGAATCTTTGTTGTCCTCTTCCATGAGATATGGATGATTAAGATGAAAATTCATTTTCCAATGATATATTTGACCTATTTAGTCTAGATTCATGATTGATAAGAGAGGCATGAAGTTCATCAACACTAAACTGACTCAAATCTTTAGTTTCCTCCAAAGTCACAACAAGATTATCAAATTTAGTAGGAAGGTTTCTAAGAACTTTCTCAACAATTTTCCTATCCTCTATGACCTCTCCATGTGATTTAATTTGATTAGTTAAACCAACAACATGAGTAAACAAGGAGTATACTGACTCTATGTTTTTCATTGATAAATTTTCAAACTCTCTTCTAAGAAGTTGTAACTTAGCAGCCTTTACTTTTTCCATACCTTAGTAAACAAGTTGAAGTGTATCACATGCCTCCTTGGCTTGCTTTGTTGCTACTACTCTTGGGAGTATGCTCTCATGCATTGCTTGGTGTATGTAGAATAATGTTTTCCCATCCTTCTTCCTCTGTTCTTTCAAGGCATCTTTCTTAGCTTGTGTGAGTGTATTGTATGTTGCTTGGTCTGCTAGCTCCACATAACTATTCTCAACAATTTCCCAAACATCTTGAGACCAAAAGAGGACTTTCATAGTTAAAGACCAATACTTATATTTCTTTCCTGTAAAAACAGGGGTTTACAAACTAGACAAGGATGCACCAGAAGTGGAGGCCATGACTTCAAATAGAATAGGAAAAAAAGGTTCCTTTGGCTTTGATACCAAATGTGGGCTAGAGGCAAGGGAGAATAAAGAAACAAAAACAAAAACAACAAAAGAACAACCCAGATTTGCATATATAAATTTAACCCAGAAAAAATTAAATACTAGTTGCAACTGCACACAAAACTGAAAAATATTCTCAACTAGAAATATTCATTCTACTTCTTCTTCTATTCCCTTACTTTGTAAAAATATCATACCAAACTATTCATAAAATTTTCTGGGCAGAAAACACGAGAATAATGTATAGCTACAACTTGTACATTAATTACAATTAATTTCCACTATAAAAGCTAGCAAAGAGAAATTAAGAAAAGTCTTACGGAGAAAGCTTTTCTAGCAAGCAGAAAGGGGGAAAAATAAATATCATTAATTACACTTTGAGTAACTTGCATTTCACCTCAAGTGAGAAATAAATGTCATTAGTCACTTGAAATCATGACACATGAAAAAGGCATTAACATCACAAAATACGTGAGAAAATATAATCATGAAAAAATGCCACCGGTACTACAAAATGAAGAGGAGGCTCTTTCAAGAGCCATCAAGAACTGAAAACGTAGCATGAGGAGCTCTCAGGAGTTGTAATCACACTGTCAGGAGTAGATAGATTTCTAACATGCACCAGCATGTAAACATGACATATGCACTTTTGTAGGTATTGTCACCATATTTTGTAATCATAACTTAACAAATTCATCCAAATGCTTCTGCAGTAGCTACTACTTGTGATTCTTTAATGGTTAATTGAGGATTACAAACAAATATTGGAATGAAGCTAATTGAAAAGAGTTGTATTCTTAAAAACAAAAGAACTAAAAAAATGTCAAAATATATAGATCAAAATGATATTTATCTAAATGTGTCCCTTTCTTTTCTTTTTCATTGCAAAATAATTCATTGATTTCTATCTTCATTTAATTGAATTTAACCATTAGCATGTGTTGAGGAATTTGCATAAAAATTGCACTATTAGTTATTTGTTCATAAAATACTCAGATACATAAGAAGAAAGCTAACGTTCTATTTCCTCAAATGGAAATGTGGAGAACCATATATTCTTGAAGGTCATGGAATTGCGACAAAAGTTAAACATGCAAGAGGACAGAATTGGAGGAGTCATGCCAGCATTACTTGCCCCAACTACAACTATAAAATTGACAATAATCATGTATGGCCTCAATCTACTTGCTAATTGCAATTCTATGTGACTGAATATTTTTGTTTCTCCAAAGTCCACATTCCACACTATTGAGTAGTTTGCAACATCTAAGTGGAGATAAGCCTTATCCAGCAAGAATATTAAATCTATTGCTTTCTTTGGATAATTAGAACATATAACTCTAACAATGAGATCTGATGCCTTCAAAACTGGGAATTAAAAGGAAACTTGATGCCAAAAGATCTTGGATCAAAAGGTGGGCATTTCTAATGGGTATACTAAGTTCCTACCTTCAATCGAATAGACCACTACAATACATCTATTAACCAAAGCTTTCCTTTGACTAGTTGCCTTGAAAGGTACCATAGCCCCTTCATCAAGTAGCAAAAGATGGCCATTACCTTTTGGTTCCATAAAAGGCACTTCAATTTTCCAAGTAACTGTTGCTAAGAATTTTTAAGGCCAATTCTCAGTAGCTATCCAAATCGTACTTGTTGAGAAAAATTTAGGGATAATTTGCAAGAGGTTTCACTTTTACAAAAGATTGACACAAAAAATTCTTGTCTAACCAGTAACCTTATGTAAGTTCTAGTGGCATAATCTATTCTTCACATTTTTAAGACTGGCCATTTCCACAGAATTACATGGCAATATTTAATGGGACCTTTTCCTTTTATACTTCTGTGCATTTCCTTAGTCAATACATTTTATGCTTAGGCCACATAGGACAATAACTAGCTTGTTAGAAGTTTTGCATCCGTCTTCAAAGCACTGACAGTTGTGTAAGGTTTGAAATTTTGGTTGCTTAAGGATATTAAGAAATTGGTTCATTCTATTTCAAAGCATTCTTATGGTTCGTTTGTTAGGGTAGGTTGGATGGTGCATTTTACTCAAATTCTAAATACCCAAAAATCTAGATGCAGTGTTTTGCCCAAATTTAAAGTTTTATTATTTCTTTTGGAATTCCTATTTGGGCAGGAGGCTCTGTTATGGAAGATTTGCAATACTTGTCATAATTGAGCTTATTCTATTTGACTCTACAATTTGTCATCAAATTTTACTGCTATATTGATAAGAAATGAATACCCCCATTTTAAATAAGGCGATAGGATGGCTACCTTTTGTTAAATTTTATGGGCATTCAATCTTCTCAATAAGAATTTTGTTTCCTAAATTTTCCTTATTTCAAATTCCCTTTAACATGTTGATTAGAATATACTAGGGCTTATAACATTTTGTCTCATTGAAAGGTAGCTAACAATTCTTTTAATTGTTGAGCAACCAAAAACATCTAGGTTAGAAATGCAAAAGAATGTTGGAATTCATGTATATTTGACATCAGCTATTACAAGATTATTGATAATGTATGCATCTTTTATCAAAAATTGGGATTCTTTAGAATCCAATCTATAGATAAATAGTCACAATGCTTTGTACTTGAGAGCTAAATGGTGTACATAAGATAATTTGTTGTTTATAAGTTTTGCAAGACTGGCTTAGGCTACCTACAGGTGTGAAATTTGGCCCTTTAGATCAAGAACTTTTGAGACATTTAGCAAAAAA
>VDFB02058242.1:204960815-204987776 GCA_007258455.2 Sequoia sempervirens | reverse complement strand
AGAGAAAGGAAATAAATGTTTTCATCGTGAAAAAAATAAATTTAAACTACACACTCAAATTTTGTTTATGTTTTAATTTTTTTAAATGTTACAATTTTGATTTAAAATAATGATAGTTCATAACTATTGTTATATTAAATGCTTTAATAAATATCTCAAAAATAAAATTGAAATGTTATATTATATAATGAAGAACAACAATAGCATGATTTTTAAATTTATTTTATAATTTGTGTAAGGTTCAAATTATAAAATAAATTTAAAAATCATGCTATTGTTGTTCTTCATTATATAATATAACATTTCAATTTTATTTTTGAGATATTTATTAAAGCATTTAATATAACAATAGTTATGAACTATCATTATTTTAAATAATTAAAAATAAAATAAAGAATAGCTCAAAATTGTAACATTTAAAAAAATTAAAACATAAACAAAATTTGAGTGTGTAGTTTAAATTTTTTTTTTTCACGATGAAAACATTTATTTCCTTTCTCTTCCTCATCACTATTATACTAATTGAATTAAAAAATACTCTTAGACTAATTTTCTTGTCATCCTCTCTCTAGGCTTATTCTAACCCTAGTCTTGTCCAAACCCTGTCATTGTTTTTTTTTTCTTATTCCAACCCCAGTCTTGTCCAAACCCCTCATTTTTTTCTTCGTATCATCTATTTATATATTTAAGTTGTGAGGTGTTGTACAATATCACATCAAACAAATTGTTATACTTTCACACATTCTAAACATTATAATACGAAGAAATACAATTTAAAGAATATTCTAAAAATGTGTTTAGGATGAGCGATATGGTTAGGGTTCAATTTAGGATTATGTTTAAGATTAGCAATAGCATTAGGGTTGGAGTTAGCATGTATAAAATGGGTTAGGCTTAGAAATAGGGTGAGGGTAAGGATAAAGATTAGGGTTGGAGTTAAAATTAGGGATAGGGATAGGGATAGGGATAGGGATAGGGATAGGGATAGGGTTAGGGTTAGGGTTAGGATTAGGATTAGGATTAGGGTTGAAGTTGTGAATAAGTTTAGGGTTACAATTAGGGATGAGAATAGGGTTAGGGTTAGAGATAAAATTAGGATTAGGGTTATATACCTTATAATTTTTTTTTAAAACTATAAAATCTTAGTTATAAAAGTTTATTTATTTATTTATTTATATTATATAAATATTATTTACTATAACATATCATATTTTATTTTATATATAAGATATATGCTATTTATTTAATATAATTCAATAATAAATAATATATATTTATATAATAGGAGAATTTAAATTGAATGAATATCTAAACTATAATATATAATAAATATAATAATAATAACAACATTTTAAAAATTTAATTTACATTGCATAAAATATTAAAAATAATTTATATTATATCTTAGTTTTAACATTGAGCTAAAAACTAAAACTAAAACTAAAAAAATAAATAAAATAAGTGAAAATAGTTCTTTAAAGAAATATAAAATAACAAAAATAAAATAACTTTTAAATAAATAAAAATATTCTTTAAATAAAATAAAATAATCTAAAAGATTAAAATTTATGTATTATATATAATAAATAAAATAATTAAAATATTTTTACATTTTATATTAATTTTTCTTTATTTCTTAAATACAAAATAAAATCTAAAATATTATTAAAAAACAATTATTAAAAAATATATATATATATAAAATTAACATTAGCTAAATCTTTAATTATTAATCTATCAAGTTAAATATATAAAAATTAATGTTAAAATTAAATATATAAAAATTAATGTTATAAATGAAAGTTAAAGAAAATTAAAAAAAACGTAAAGGACTGACGGACTGATCTGACGGGAGACTGCACAACAGATGTCAGGGTACGTCAGAAAGAGGACCGACGAGGACGAGGACTGGCAGATACGGCAGCGGTGTCAGATGGATGGCAGCGGATGGGCATCCATGCCATGCGGTGCAAATTATCTCCTGCATAGACAGTGCCGACTTAATATAGGTTGTAGTGACAAAAAGAAAACTAAACTATTGTTTGGTACATGCCTTCCCAGACAAAAAGAAAATTAAACTATTGTTTGGTACCTACGTGCCTTCCAAGTCTTTATTGTTTTTTTTTTGTTTGTCACTTTCTTGTGTTGATATTCTTTTTGCGTGGAGATTTTCTCTTGGTGGTTAAAAAGGCCCTCCCCTTGAAAGTCTGAGATAAACTTTGACGGAAAATACTTAAAGCTAACGGGACCAAAAAATTTACGCAAATCCCGTTATGTGCATCAGCGATCCCGTACACATGAACAGCAAACGGCAAAGTTAAGCACATTCAGCAGTGTGAAAGGCAGAAATCAGTCGAAATGATTTAGTAAAAGCACAAATTTTCAACTTGTAAACCCTAATTAAAAACAAAAAAACAAAACTTGTAAACCCTAGAAATTAAATTCAACGGAACTTATATTTTGATCAATAATTTTTTTGTCTTGACATTGACAATGCCACCAATGAAAAACTGGAATTTAAATGTTGATCACTGAATCTATATAGTCTATATTAAATTGTTAGGTTTTCAAAAAATACAATATGCTTTTATCTTTTTTCCTACTGGTTGGTGTTGTGAATAGTAAGTGATAAAAATAGAGTTTTAATTTTACAAAAAATTTAAAGCTTATTATTAATTACATGAACCAAACCCAACAACCAAACCCAAATTACCAATCGGCAGGAACGTGACGCAACTGCGTCTCTTGTTATTATTAGGTTCCCTTACCAATGTTGTTTAATTCATTTCTAGAGGTATCGATATGGATGTCATTATTATTGTTATGTTTTAAAATACTTATTTAATAAACACTCTACACCCTATTGTGATGTAATTTTATTTGTGTTTTATATATATTTCTTTCTTTTTTAGTTCCTGCAATAGGCACATTATTATTGCAATCATTCATTTTATTTTTTTTCTTCAATTGACCAATCATACTGTATTATTTAAACATATTACTTTTGATTTGTATAGTTTCAATTTTAAAACTTATTTTTTATATTTAAAAATTAGAATTTATTTTTTTTCTATTCGTTTGAGTAGTTCTATAATTCATTTTTCTTTAAGAAAATTAGAAAAATAATCATAATAATTTTTTGGACTAAAACATTATAGTTAATGTAAATGTAAGAGAAGCTGCTTGAGAAGTTGCTGGAAGCTGCAGGAGAAATCTTCAGAGAAGACAGAGAAGTTGCTGGAAGCTGCAGGAGAAATCTTCAGAGAAGACAATGAAGAACAAATTCTGCTCTTGTAATATTTTTCCTGCAATTGACATTGTGGACTGCACCACACAATTTGCGTAGAATCTTGAGGTAAGTCACTTGCCAATGTTTCAACGAGCTTTTTCATATATCTGTACATAGCTACCTGATATTTGGTTGTGTTTTATTTCATTCTAAAATAATTTTGTTTCAGATTCACCGCCCTTTTTTTTCCAGGGTTTTCTGATTTATCTTTGACCATCTTTGGTCAAATGAGCAGGAGTAGTAATTTTCCTCTGCAACCACATTTTGCGTACAGAGCTCAAGAATTTGGTAGCTCTAAAACTCAAATATTTTTAGATCTACTTTGCATTTATTGTGAATAGATTAAAGCAATAGCCATCGAGAGATTGGTTTAACGCTTGGGTGAATTTTTATTCATGGCAATTTTGGGCCTCCCTTGTAACAAAAAGGGATCTTACCTTCCAGCGTTTTCATGTGGCTCGCTCCAAATGTTAAAAAAAACTCATAAAAATTAGAAATTTTGACGTGCAGAGCTTCTCAAGATTTGAGAGGAATTCTAATAAATTAATTTAATTTTGCATTTCTTATTGTTTCCTAGACATTTTGGGCACAGTTCACTTGGTTTTGTTTGCTTTTGGTGGTTGGGACTTTCTTAGTTGGTCTAGTTGTGGAGTGCCAACTAGATTTCTTTTCTCTAGTTGTGGGTGTTCTCTTAGTTTATGAGGGGCTGCTCTATAGGGGCTTCGTGTGATCCTATTTGTGTGGGAGGGGTTCTGGACAACCGCCAACGGAGAATCTGGGATTGCCTGAGCTCTTCAAGTTTAAAGGTGTTGAAAGCAATGATGCTATAGATGACAATAAACAATTGAAGTCTCCTACACCCATTCTAGCAGATTTTGAGAACAAATTGAGTATGCTGGTTTACGATTAAGAACTTTGGGACTGCATGACACTTTGGAGGTCTAGTTTGAGAAGATTAGGGTCTCATTCAACACAAATAGGCATCGATTGCGCAATACTCAAAAACAATACGGGAGAATTTAATTGCTATTAACAGGGATGCTAGCACTTTGATGGTTTTTTGTCATATGCATGTGATAGTTTTGTGACTGTTAATTAAGTCACTTTTGGTTTTTTCTATGGTTTGTGTTTACATTTATTGATGTTTCTCTTAGTTTAAGAAATATATATATTTAGTTATAAATACAATTACAACAAAGTATCTAACATCCTAACTATGTTTGGAATGTACTTACTTATCTGTTGATAAAGTGTTGATGTTTGATTTAGCAGGTTTGCCGTCCAGGGTCACCTTATTAAGAATCTCTATATAGGAGATTGAAAATACTGAAGAAATAAGAATGTAAAGGATTTTGGGGGTTTTCAAATTTAAGGATTTTAGAATTTTGTTTTTCACTTTGAGACTCAAAGCTGAAAATATTTCAGATGGCAAAGGCACAAAAGAATGCAATTTTTTTTTGGAGAGTATTTTCAATGGGGAGATTGTAAGCGTATGAGAAGCCACATCTAAAGCATATCAATGAGGTTATGGAGAATAAATCTAAAATTACCATCTAGGTAATGTCATTTGAAGGAGTGCCCTAAAATTCTCAGCCATTTTAGGCACCAAATTGCTATAGAGCTCCACTACCCTATTTTTTAGGGTTTGGTTTTGTTGGGTTTGAAAATTCATGGTTTAAAATTCTATGATTTGATTTTTCCTGGCCCAAACCTGTGAGGCTCTGATTAATGTAGAAGCTTGAAGTACTTTGAAGCTGTTAATTCTGGTTTACACTATTCTATTGTTAGGTTTTCTAAATTATTATTATTCTATACTTCATTTGGTTAAAGAGTGACAAAATTTTTGACTTAAACTATTATTTTTAATTATACTCTGTAAATGCATGAAAATAAAAGCATTTCCAAACTGGACCCTAGCAAGGATCAACAATAAGATAGATTTGAAGCCTACGTATACCTGTCGATATGCTGATTATCTAATACACAAGAAAAGCCTTAATATTGATTTATCTTTAGTAGTTGCTTAAGGGGATGAAATTTATATCAGGAGGGGAAAATTAACACAAGTTACAGTTCATAATGACTGCAATTATCTTCACTTGCTTTCAATAGATGATAAATGTAAACATGCACAAAATCATAGGGCGAGTCGATATACAAGGCTTTAAACTCTCACATATCATGAAGGAGGCATTGAACCTTCAAACTATTCTACCTGTTTTTCCTAAAGAATTACATTTCAGACATAATTGCATTAGTCACTTTCCAAGTCTTTTCCATTGGTCACTTCACAAGTTTCTCACACAGAGAGTTACATGAAGATGTAAGGGTTTTAGTTTAGATCCCATCTTAACAGAAAAGTCTATACAATTGAAGAACTCCGCCTTGGCATCTCTATCTCTGTCCAACACCCATTATCAAGGATGTTCATAGAATTAAATGTCTATAACAATATTTCTAAAATCTAATCATATTTAAGGAAAAAAAAGTTTATTTACAAAGAGGAAATCCCAAGATCACTATTAAAGAGCATAATATAGGTTTTTTCCTTTCTTTTTCAATTTCAGGCTTTAAGGTGTGAATTTTAGGGAGTTCCAAATTATTTTACCAATGCTCAATAACTTCACAACTGAATCTATTATTAGATAACAATATGCATAGAACTAAAAGATCAAACAAAATCAAAACAAAAGCAAAAATTAAAGAACACATAAATCATCAAGATGACCTTGTCACATAAGCATATCCATTTTTTTCCTTCTCAATACCTCTAAGAGTGCTGCTTCAATTTCAAGTACTGACAACTTATATCCAACCACCTTAAGTATGCCAACATCTGTACCTGTAACAAATAAAATTTAACATTGATAATTTGTAAAACTAGAAACAAAACTTACAATGTTCCACCATAACCTGTAAAGTAAATAATAAAAATGGAAACTAAAAAAGTTTGTTACAGGTTTTTATTAAATAAACAAAGAAGACAGTATTTCGGTAGAAACTAGAAAGAGAATAGTTCCAGTGATATTTGGCAGCTTCAATATTAGAAAGAAAGAAATTATATTAATGTCCATGGGTGACAAAAAGTAGATCAATAGGACTCAAGAATACATTAGTATACAACAGAGAGTTATAGGAAGGGATAACTGAAGAAACAAATCAAATAATGCACAGAACACAGATGTACGTGGTTCGGCCTTAGCCTACGTCCACTGGAGAAGGGAGAGAGGATATTGCATTCATGATTGTGTATCAAGAGATTACAAAAGCTCTACATATACAGATACATCAGCCTTAATTAGAAGGATTAAGACGAATCCAGATGAATCCCACAAAGTATGCATTCTCCAGAAATAGCAATCAACGGATAGAAACAAATCCCACAAATCTCTCTTCTCCAACACTCCCCCTCAAGTTGGTGCGAAAATGTCAATAGAACCCAACTTGGACAATATTTCGTGAAACTTGAGAGCTGGAAGACCTTTTGTAAATATATCTGCCAATTGCTGATGTGTAGGGACAAAGGTTGTGCGGATGACATTGGCTTGCACATTCTCTCTAACAAAATGATAGTCGACTTCAATATGTTTGGTGCGCTCATGAAACACTGGATTGGAAGCAATATGCATAGTAGCCTGATTATCACATAATAATTGAGTTGGTAGGGATGAACCATATCCAAGGTCCTGCAATAGAGCGCGAAGCCATATAATTTCACTGGTAGTTGATGCCATTGCTCTATATTCTGCTTCAGCACTTGAACGAGCAACAACACTTTGTTTTTTACTTTTCCATGTGACCAAGTTACCTCCAACAAAAGTACAATAGCCAGTGGTAGACCTTCGATCAATGGGAGATCCTGCCCAATCATCATCAGTATAGGCAGTAATAGAATTATGGCTAGTCTTACGCATCCATATACCTCTGCCTGGAGACCCTTTCAGATACTGTAAAATTCTGGTAACAACATGCATATGTTGAGCCTTGGGAGCATGCATGAAACGACTTACCAGACTAACTGCATAAGAAAGGTCAGGTCGAGTAATGGTTAAATAGATTAACCTACCAACCAGCCTTTGAAACTGACCAATATCAGACAACAATGTACCAGTATCATCCAATTTTCCTCCGCTATCTGTTGGCGTATCTGATGGTTTTATTCCAAATTTACCAGTTTCTTGTAACAAATCCAACACATACTTTCGTTGATTAAGAAAGATGCCATTTTTTGAGTAGGCAACTTCTAATCCTAGAAAGTACTTCAAAGTGCCCAAATCTTTAATGGAAAATCTATTGTGTAGCAGAAGTTTTAGCTTAGAAATTACATTTTGATCATCACCAGTAATGACTATATCATCAACATAAATCAGCACAACAACAATACCTGAGTTACTTCTTTTAACAAATAGAGAAGGATCTGCATTACTTCGTTTCAGCCCATTCAGCATAAGGACAGAGCTAAGCTTAGCATACCAGGCCCGTGGAGATTGTTTAAGCCCGTAGATTGCCTTTTTTAACTTACACACTAAACCAAACGTGGCCTCTTGCGAATGCCCAGGTGGAATGCTCATGTAAACTTCTTTAAGATCACCATGCAAGAAAACATTTTTGACATCCATTTGAAACAATTTCCAATCTTGATTGATGGCAAGGGAAATGAGGAACCGAAATGTGTTCATCTTTGCAATAGGCGCAAAGGTTTCCTGGTAATCTACGCCATATGTTTGTGTGAATCCTCTAGCAACAAGTCTGGCCTTATGTCGTTCTAAGGAACCATCACTGTTGTATTTATTTTTGTACACCCAACGACATCCAACAGTTTTCCTTCCTGGAGGTAGCTTAACAATCTCCCATGTGTTATTGTCATCTAGAGCTTGTAGCTCGTCTTGCATAGACTTCCTCCAGACTGCAATGGAGTTAGCTTCTCTAAAAGTTTTAGGTTCTTGATTATGATCAATTGTACTCAAGAAGGCTAGGTGAGACTGAGAAATATTATTATAAGACAGGTGTTCCTGTATAGGATAAGATGTAGCATGATAAGTGAAAAAATCTTTCATTCGCTCTGGAGGACGAGTTGCTCTACTCGATCTTCGAGTAGCGGGGATAGGTGTAGCTTCAGGAACTTCTGCATCATGATCAGGAACAACATCCTCATTGGTAACGGTAGGAAGCGGAACCAAGTGAGACACAGACTCCCCCTGTGACCGACTCCCAGATTCAACACAAGCCTTAAAAAAGGATTCAGACTCCACAAAACGGACATCACGTGAAACAACAATTTTATGAGTGACTGGATCATAACATATGTACCCTTTTTTAGTGGAAGAATACCCAAAAAATACACACCGAGTAGAGCGAGCTTCTAACTTATCTCTGTGTATTGCTTGCTGGTGCACATAACAAACACATCCGAATACCCTCAAGTGTGAGATGTCAAGTGTCCTATTTTTGAGTATCTCCAATGGTGACTTGAACTGAATAACACGGCTGGGAAGACGGTTGATCAAATATGCAGCGGTTAATACACCATGAGACCAATATTGTTTTGGGACCTTTGTTTGAAACATAAGGGCCCGTGCGGTTTCCAGGATGTGTCGATTCTTTCTTTCGGCCACCCCATTCTGTTGTGGAGTTCCGACACAACTTGTTTGATGAATAATGCCTTGGCTTTGAAGATATTCTGAAAAAGATCCTTTAACATATTCGGTACCATTATCAGACCTAAAAGTTTTAATTTTAGCACCAAACTGATTAAATACCATAGTATGAAAATCTTTGAAGACAGAAGTCACTTCAGTTTTTGATTTTAACAAGTATAACCAGGTAGCACGAGAAAAATCATCAATGAACAACACAAAATATTTATATCCATCATAAGAATCAATTGGCGCAGGTCCCCATAAGTCAGAGTGAACTAATTCAAACAACTCAGTAGACATAGAAGACGAGTTGACAAAAGGTAAACGTGTTTGTTTAGAAAATTGACAAACATCACAGACATCAGAATCAACAGAAACAGAGGGACAAAGTTTTGACAAGATACGGTTGGATGGATGGAAGTGTGACCATGTGAGTGTTCCTTTACCAATCGTCTTCTTCGACCTTTCCTGATTGTTGATGACCATGACTATGACATCACAAGAAAGAATTAGTAATTTTTCCAACAGACATAAGTTGAACAGGAAATGATGGAACAACCAGAGCATCAGATGGAGCATTATGAGAAAAGAAACTAATTTTACCACTTCCTAAGGCTGAAACGGTAGTTCCATTTGCAACAGAGATATCATGCTTATCAGTTTTTGGAATAAAATTGGTTACTGAAGAAGGACTGTTGGCCATATGATCTGTAGCTCCGGAATCAATAATCCAGGAATTAATTTTGGAATTTGAAGTAAGATAAGCATGAAGATTACCTGACACGAGAGAGGAAGTGGATGGACTGTTGCCAGAAGAGACAGTCTTACTGAGTTGTTGAAGAAGATGACCCAACTGATTGATTGAAAAAGAAGTCTCGGCTACAGCAGCATAATCCTTCCGACCCTTATATTCAGATTTGAGATGAGGATGTAATTCCCAGCAGCGATCCTTGGTGTGCCCAGTTTTCTTGCAGTGATCACATTGATAGAGTTCCTTCTTACCCTTGTAGCGAGAAACATTCCTGTTTTTGTCAAAAAGTGAGGCTTTCTTTTATCATCCTTTTCAGCCAAAAGAACATTAGATTCAATCTTCTCTGTTGAAGTTTTGGATTCTGAGCTCATAGTCTTTCTTCGAGTTTCCTCTCGCTGAATAATAGCACAAACACCAGCAAGAGTGGGTAATGTGGCATCCATCAGAAGATTGCGCCTTATGTATTCATACTCAGGTTTTAGGCTACGAAGTATTGAGAAAATTTTATCCTCCTCAGCTCGTTTCAAAAGAGTTTGGGCATCAATGGTATGTGGATGATACAGGTTCAATTCGTCCCACAGTTTTTTAAGATTCCCAAGGTGTTCACTAAAGGTTTTCTCACCTTGTTGGGCTGCAGCAATTTCAAGAGTGAGTTCAAAAATACGTGCAGCATTATTTTGGTTCCCATATAATTCAGCAATTGAATCCCATAGTTCTTTTGCTGAATTAGAAAAAGTGAAAATTTCGACAATATGAGTTTCCATCGAATTGAGTAACCATGATCGAACAAGCTGATCATTGGATATCCAATCCTCATATCCCGATTCAGTAGTTTGAGGACATTTTTTATCACCATTAACGAAACCAAATTTTTTCTTGCCACCAAGCGACAGAGTGACAGCTCTAGACCATGCTACATAATTGATACCATTTAATGGAACTGACGAAAGTCTCCAACTAGGATTTGAATCGAACTCAACCATGAAAAAGCAAGAAAGAAGACGCTAAAAAACACTTACAATGAAAAAACTCTGCAGCAGATTCAGAATACACCAGATTTTTGAGGCAGATCACAGGGCGGAAAAAATGGCGCCTAGAAGAGAACCCGAAATCGTGCCGCACAAAACAAGATCGTGGATTTTAGAGGTCAAAAAATGATTAAATTCGCGCATACAAATCTACTCATACAAATCTGCCAAAAACCCTAGTCGTGCCGGAGGAAATCGCACAATTTTAGAGGCCAGAGAATGATGAGAATCGCGCCAAAAAATGCACCCAGATGAAGCGCACTAGAAGTAGCGCACAGATCTGCCAGAAAAGATGAAAATCGCGCCAAAAATGCGCCCAGATGAAGCGCACCAGAAAAGATGAAAATCGCACCAGAAAAGATGAAAATCGGGCAAAAATCGCGCCTAGATGAAGCGCACCAGAAGTAGCGCACAGATCTGCCACAAAAACCAGAAGTCGTGCCTAGAAGTGGCGCACCAAAGCAAACAAATCTGCCAGAGAAAAAAAAATAGCGTATCTCAAAGAATCTTGCTGAAAAACTGGCGTTTTCAGAGGCAAGAAAACGCGTTTTTTGTCTGCAACAACCAGATTCGTCTTTCAACCTCTACGAAATTCATGAAAGGACCAAAGAATAATGTTTTTTCTGCTCTGATACCATGAAGAAACAAATCAAATAATGCACAGAACATAGATGTACGTGGTTCGGCCTTAGCCTACGTCCACTGGAGAAGGGAGAGAGGATATTGCATTCATGATTATGTATCAAGAGATTACAAAAGCTCTACATATAGAGATACATCAGCCTTAATTAGAAGGATTAAGACGAATCTAGATGAATCCCACAAAGTATGCATTCTCCAGAAATAGCAATCAACGGATAGAAACAAATCCTGTAAATCTCTCTTCTCCAACAATAACCCTAGAGAGATTTGTAGTGAATCCGTCACTACAAGCGGTGGATATATAAGAGTGCAATTTGCATCTGATTGTGTGGAGCAAAAAGATTGTTCGAGAGTACTTTACAAAATGGATATATTCCCAGTGATGTAACTTTTACAATGCTGATTGATAGTCTTCTTAAGGATGGAAAGACTGACAAATGTCTGAAGCTACCGAAAAGAGTGGAGGAAAATGGTTTTGAACCTAATGGGAAAACATATAAGGAATTTTATAAGAATGCTTTGCAAACAAAATCAGATATTTGAAGCAAAATTATTGATCAATAGTATGTTGGAAAGGGGTTTGGTTCTTGATACTGATATTGTTTGATTTTAAAGTATTCTCTCTTAGACACACTTCATACCACACAAGTTAGGTTAGACCGTTAGACACACTATAAAGAATGACTCACAATCATGGTATCTGTGGAAGAAAGTTCGTCTGATGAGAATCATGCAATTTTTTGTTGTGAAGCAATTAGAAAAAAAACAAAAGAAAAAAAATTAGCATCTGAGATCACACCTTTCACCATCATTCAAAAGAATGGCAAAAAACGAAGTTGTAGAATCCTTACTGACAACATTAGAGCCCAATTTTGGTTCAAACTGAAGACAAAAAATCACCGAGTAGCTCTTAGCAAGAGTGGTGACAGCATATTAGGAGTTTTAAAGGGCATATGCCCATGTTTTATTCAAGGTCATCAACAAGGGTTTCATATGCCAGGGCATGTAAGCCATTATCAATCCCAGTGTAATATCGTTGGGCAATACAGGGATTAGATCTGCAATCCAATGCAATACAATTCACAGTTCAATATAATCATTCAACCTACTAAATAATTACCAGAACACAACGACTCCAGATTCTTGCCCCCGTGTCCATAACATCAATCTTTTTGAAGAATCGTTATTGTTTCAAATCTATGAATAACATTGACATGAAAGCATAAAACTATCACACTTGAGCAATCTTGATGCAGTTTGTATGCTTGAATGCTAAGATACAATAGACCCCTATTTTTACTACCTACATGAAAAGAAGAGGGGGAAAAAAGTTATCAGTCTAACCATACAATTTAGTGTCCTTCTAAAACAAAGCCTAACTTGTTATTTAGATTCAAATCTAAAAACCATCTGTACAACCTACAATCGTACCAAACAATAACTAGTTTTCATAAAGGATACAAATATTTTTGGTCTTAACAATCAAAGGTTAGAGGAATTAGCCAACTATAGGACCAAAACTAACTAGAGAAAAATGTTTTCTGAGATTAAAAAACCCTCATCAACAAAATTTAGCAAAGGAACCATAAAAATAAAGATTATAAATAGTGGCAGATTGCCCTGCACAAATGAACCGGGCAGCTTAAATATCAAAGTATTACTTGTGAATTTACATCAGAAAACCCACAAGCAAACAAGCATACCACACACTTGGCACTTAATAATGCTAACATCAAAAATCATAATGAAGAAACTTAAAAGTGTAAGAAAAGAAATCCTTCCATCATATCAGTTTTGCAAAGAAAAATAAAAATAATAATTAGAAATCATAGCAGAATGACATGCACGATAAAAAAGAGCTAGGTAAATCAAACAAAGCTTATAACATATAAAAAATGGAGTAGCCTCCAGATATCAGAAATATGATTTACAAAACATTAAGTGGGAATCACAAGCCATACACAGTTATATCCAGACGTGATTATGTTTACCTGTGAAAGTGTTAAATCTTTAATAAAGAAGGTACGTTACTATAAATCTGCTCTCTAAGACTATGCCAAATATGTTGAGAATTGAATTCATGCCCCTCGATCTTTTACAAATTAAATCCAGAATAGCACGACGATTCCATTTGTTTGAACCCTTGTATTCTCCAAGGATAGTTGAAGAAAAGCAATAGTCAACATGGGCAAAAGAACTGATGTCTCACAAATTGCAACAACAGAATGTTAAAATCATACCAATATGTTATTTCTCCTGTGGGCTTGAATATCTGAACTGGTTGCCCCAACGACTGAAGAATGTTGATATAATGTCTCTCTCTTAATTCACTTGGAAATGTAGTTTTGGGCAATTCCTTTTGTCCAGATTGTGAAGAGCTGCATTCCCACGTGGACACGGTAAAGCATATTTTTAACAGCTGTCTTTACAAGTTTAAATTCATGGGTGTCAAACATATGCAAGTAAAACCACATGTAGGAGAAGGAGCTATTTTAAAAGACAAATGTTATATTGATTTGAAAATAGCTGTCAAAGAAACCTTAACAAACAATGAATAATGGAGTTCTAATTTATGTTACTGTCTATGCCAATTACTTCACGTTGGATTCTCTTCATATTGTTTCTAATTTTGATTTTTTGTACAACAAGGTAACTTCCATCATCAGACATAATTGTTTATACAATAAGTAAATATGTCAGTTCTAGAAATGATCTTCAGTTATCTGACAATATGTTAGATGAAGAAATCCCCTTTCCAAAAGATGCAATTTTGCAAATTTTGAGAATGCTTATTATAATATTTAAAAATTGTCAAGATAAGGGTTCTTTCAATGGTTTAGATGTAATTGATATGAGAATTTTAAGTTTCCTTGTTGCATTCTTTTGTTGAAGACTATTTGTCAACATAGTAGTTTGGAAGTTGTCCTTTTTAAATGAAAATCTCACCTTTTAACTTGATGTATTTTGCGACACTTTACACATCTTTCATCAAATGACCCTGAAATACTTTTAGCAGTTCTCCACATTCATCAAATGCTTTGTTTATAGGCTTTAAGGCATTGCTTATTTCAGGGAATGGACTAGCTTAGTTCCTCCACAGTGCATCTCACATGCAGTTGTAGATGCATGAGATTATATTCTATGGTACATTTCACATTCATGGAACATATTTTATATATGAGTTCAAAATAAAATTTTCCACAATCTAAAATTTATAGCATTCATTTTATTGCATTTTTTTCTTTGTCATGAGCAATGAGCAATGCAAGCAACACAATTGCAATAAGATTCTACAAAACATATAAAAAAAGTTATAAAATCCTTACTAGCATCTCAAATCAGTTGATTATTGTAGTTTAGAAGGAGGCAGAGAGTTTGACTCAAACAACTAGATACTAGCATGTATAGGGTGGATATTTGAGATAATTGTCAATTACTTATGGTTGAAGGAATTGAACTACGACATTATATTCAACCTTAATTTCAAATACTGCTATCATGAAATTCATAGTAATAGAGAACAAATACATTGAAAGGCATTTAGAGAAATTACATTCTTGAACTTCAAACATGATTTTTGCACCTTTTCACACAAATATATTAATTGCATGACAAGAATGGTCACTAGTTTCTTATCTGCTTTCTCCTCTACCTCAAAATGCACCACACTCTCCGGCAAGAACTCGACGCTCGCATCACTTATTTTATAATATAAAGGTCTAAAATTATATATACATTGCTCTCTTTCGAATATATGCTGAGGACATCTTAAAATAAAAACATTACCTCTCCTTTAGTTCTAGTACTAAGATGTGCTTAGGGGAGTTGGACCGCTCCTACCACGCAGCCAACCATTGGTGTGCTCTACAATTGTCACCAATCCATTGGGTGTAGGTTCTATTTGAATATTGGAATTGTTTAATTATGGTCTATTTGCAGAGTTGTTTGTACAGTGATTGTACAAAATAAATCACTATATAAAGTTTTAAATTAAAAATGATAGTCATTGTATAGTCACGGAGGATCACGCAATTTTGGTTTCTCAAATAATTGATTGTATATTTAGAACAATTAGTGGCAATCTGTACACTAAAAGTCTTCATTGATGATGGAAACACCACATGAAATGGTTGGGACATATTTGCCAAGTGACGAAGACAAGCGTTTCATGCATAAAATTGTGATGGATTGCACTGGTTTTCTCATCCTGTTCCTAACTTGACATGAGACTTATGAAAAGCTATGTCTTAACTCAAACCTGCTTAGGCGCCATATCCTTGACGCGTCCTCCAAAAATTTCTCGTATCCAGAAAAATGTAAGCTGATACTTGCAAGAGTAAGGGAGTCTCTTGCCTACTCTACACACCTACAGACATAGAATCCCAAGAATGAGTTTAAATTTAAATCTATTATAATATCACGAGTTCTAGCAGCTGTATTTTTTTACTGGTTGACATTATTATTCCCCTAATGCCCCAGCTAGCATTCAATTCTTCCAGGAGGTAGACTTGCAGCCATGATAAGTAGCAATAAGAAGTAAATCAGTAATGCCAACCATAACCAGAGTATGTGGGTTTTAAATTTAGGTACCTGACTAAAATGTCCTTGCATTAGACTGAGTAATACAATAGAGCTCACATATATAGTTTCAACCATCATTTATGCTCATACATGTGCTTTTATTTTTTGAGAGTATGTGACCCCATCTCCATGTTTCCCCTTTTTTCTCTCTTGCAGCAAGATTTTTTGAATCTTATATTTATTTCAACCATTTATTATTCGATTAGTTGGTACAGTTAGGGAGGGATCGATCATTTAACTATTATCTCAAAGTGAGGAAAAAGATTAATAGGAGCTACACCTTAATGCAGTTTCTTTTACAAGGAGAATGAACAGTTTGTAGGTAGAGCAATCTCTAGTGCTAATCCGCTGACATGGTAACCTACCCTACACTTCACCCAACAAGTGACTTCCCACACATTACTTCAGATTTAGGCGTTATTAAGTACATTTTCAGCAATAGATACCTTTCTCGAATAGCAACTTTATTCACATGGATCAAATTTAAATATTATATACTTCCCTCTCGTTTACTAACTCCACGGTATGAGTGAAACATGTAAGAATCCTGATGAAGGGTAGCTAACCCTAAGCTTGCCTTCGCAAGTATAAAACAATAAGGATAGCTTAGTGAGGAGACTGCAGTGATATCTCTCATTGAGGAGTATGTTGGGAGAGATATAGATGCTCCAAATGAACCTGAGCACAACCATGTTTCAGTGTATTTAATTTTGTATTCATTATTATTATTATTTTTAATGAGCCTGAAATTACCGGACAATACCTACTATAGTGGTTGTTTCTATACTAGTGCGATGAATAGATATGTTTTCTTTTTTTTTTATAGGGCACCTTTGTGTTTTTTGAAATGCAATTATTGCAAAATATGCGGAAGAACAAAGCAACTTGGAATAGTTGAACAACTTTTAGAAAAAATGTACTAGTATAAATTATTAATAAAGCCAAGGTCAAAAGCACAGTGCATGATCAGATTTCTAGATCCAACCCATGTGCCAAACCGCATGATCAACAATGGCTAAAGATATAATACTTGAAAATTCTTTGAAATCATGCATACCATGTTTGAAAGTGTAGACATGCATTTTAGAATGTAAATGTATACTAGTGTGTATTTCAAAATGTTCATATACCAATGTTTCTAGTTATATATATTGTTGGAAAAAGATTGCAACTAAAGTGGGAAAACATGTAAACATAGACCAAAGAGAAAAGGAGATAAAATAAGACAAGGAGGCAGAATATGTTTTCTATTTCATTCATACACTAAAAGATTACATTCAAAATATTTTACATACAAAACTCACAGCTGTGGCTCCATATTCCCTTCATACAAAATACTACACATATTCCGGGGCACTTGGAGCTTTTTGTGTGTTGTGTACTAGTGATATTCCAGAGCACTAGAACACTACTCTCTATCAAAGTCTTTTGTTGCTACAAGTTCTCCTGAACATTCCCTTCTTGTTGTTTTGTGTTCTACTGAACATACGTCCTTGTTTTGCTACTACTCTAACCAACTGAAAAAATATTCTTTTCTTTTATCTTTGTTGCCCTTTCCAAAAACTGTCGCTCAAAATTCAAATACACCTACCAGAATTAATTTGCTGCCAAAACACATTAATTGGGACAACAAATATCTAACCATGAAAAATGGGGGAATGATCCAAAATGGATCTCATCTGATGTGCATTAAATGTACTTTCCCATTGCTGCTCAAGATTAGATACTTCAACACTCCCCCTTAATCTTGAGCTTTTTTTCTTTTCATCATTATTTAAAACTTTTGGTACAAAACTTCCAGAGCAAATTTTCTAGCACAAAGGTCCTTGTTTTTCATCACTCTGCGAAACTTCTAACGCAATGGAGAAAAAGTTATGGAGCACCAGAGAAAATTTTCTGGAGCAAATTTGTTTGCATCTGTTCTAATTTCTAGTGCATTCTTTCATACCAAGCCTATCTCTTAGGTGTTCAAACGAGTCTTTTGACAATGCTTTTCTGAAAATATCAGCAAGCTACTATTTAGATCTACAGTACTAAAGTTCAATCTCTCCATGCTCCACTAACTCTCTTAAGAAATGGTAGCAGATTTCAATGTTCTTTCTTCATCCATGAAAGAAAAGATTCTTAGTCAAGGCAATAGAAGACACGTTGTCACAAAATATGGTTGTACCATCTTCTTGTTACTTATTCAAATCTGTAAGGATTCTTCTAAGCCAAATAACCTAAAATGTTGTTGCATTTTCCGCTATGTACTCTGCTTTAGCCGTGGAGAGTGAAACTATGGGCTACTTCTTTGATGCCCATGATATTGCTCATGAACCCATGTGGAATAAATATCCTGGTGTACTCTTCTTGCCATTTATATTTCCTTCCCAATCACTGTCTGTGTACTTAACTAGTTGAAACTCATTGGTGGTGGTATACATAATGCCAAAGCCTTTCATGCCATTGACATACCTTAGAATTCTTTTTCCTACTTTTCATTATGTATCCTTAGGTTGCTCCACGAATCTAGGCTTACCATATACATCAAATCAGGTCTTGTTGCTATCAAATACATGAAGCGTCCAACCATGCTCTTGTAGAGGGTTGGATTAACATCACTACTACTATCCTCTTTGCTTAATTTCAAACCTATAGCTATTGGGGTAGGGGTTGGTTTGTTGTCCAACATTCTAAATCTCTTCAAGATTTGTTTGGCATAATTTTTTTATTAAATAAAGATGCCATGCTCTATTTGTTGGACCTCTATGCCTAGGAAACATTTTAACAAACCTAGGTCTATCATTTCAAACTCATTTTTATTGCCTCTTTGAAATTAACAATGAAAATATTATTATTCCCTATGAAAATTAAATCATCTACATACAAAACAACAATAAGAATCTCACCATTGGTTGCCTTGATATAGATTGTGGGCTCACTACCTCTTTTATTAAAGCCATTGTTTAGAAGGTATGAATCAATTATGTTGTAACATGCCTGTGGTGCTTGCTTCAGCCCATACAGAGCTTTTCAAAGCATGTAGACCTTGTCTTCTTGCCCTGGGACTTCCTAGCTAGGTGGCTGCTCCACATACACCTCTTCTTTCAGCGTTCCATTCAAGAAAACTGATTTCACATCCATTTAAAATACTTTCCATTTGTGTTGAGTTGTAATTTCTAGGACTTCCCGTACTGTTTCTAACCTTGCAACTGGTGCATATGTCTCATCATAGTCTCTTCCAAGCTGTTGTTTGTATCCCTTAACAACCAGCCTTGCTTTATGCCTCTCAACTTTACCATCAACAATACATTTGGTCTTATAGACCCATTTAACTCCTATGATTTATTTCCCTTTGGGTAAATTAGTGAGCTCCCATGTCTTGTTTCTCTCTATAGCATCCAACTCTTCATCCATGGCCTTACACCATTTTTCTTCTTTCATAGATTCTTCAAAATACATTGGATCACTATGGGAAAACAAAGGAAAATATAAATGCTCATCAAAATCATCATACCTTGAGCTATCATAAATTTTCCTCACGCTTCTAATCTTCTGTGGCATCAATGATTTGAGTGTAGGGTTATAATTTTCAAAGCTATTTGATTGTTGGACTGATGAAGAAAACTATTGTTGTAAATTTTTGGCGCAATTTCCATGTTGAAAGTTTTTGGAGCATCTACCCTACTGAGAATTTTTGGAGTTGTTGTTTTCCAAACTGTTACTTTGTTGTAAGGTTCTAGTGTATTTACCTTCTAGAGCTTCTTCATCCTCAAAGGGTATTGTGACAGAAAAATACTCATGTTGCTATCAACCATTCCATCCTTTGACTCATTTTCAATGAATTCAACATCCCTGGTGATCACCACTTTCTTGGTGATGGGATTGTACAATCTATAGGCTTTGGATTCTTCAATATAGCCTATGAAAATACATTTTTCACCTTTGTCATTAAATTTTTTCCTTCTCTCTTTTCTCATGAGTGCATATGCCACGCATCCAAATATTCTCAAATGCTCAACACTCCATTTGCATTTTTTCCACACTTGTGGAGTCCTATCATGAATGACCTTTGTAGGGCACCTATTCAAAATGTAGACTATTGTTGCTACAACATCACCCCAATATTCATTAGACAAACCTTTTTCCTTCAACATTTTTGTTGCCATCTTTGTGATAATTATATTATTTCTTTCAACCACTCCATTTTGTTTTGGA
This sequence comes from Sequoia sempervirens, assembly GCA_007258455.2. NCBI lineage: Eukaryota > Viridiplantae > Streptophyta > Pinopsida > Cupressales > Cupressaceae > Sequoia > Sequoia sempervirens. Next base: position 204,967,646 of record VDFB02058242.1, on the reverse strand, counting down.
GTATACCGGGTTGTGAGTTGTCTCTAAATGTCTTGAGACTTGCAAAAGTTCATAAAATCTTGAGAGATATACTCTCCCCTTTGTCTATTCTAAAGAATTTGATATAATGGCCACTTTGTTTTTCAACCAAGGCCTTAAACTCCTTGAACTTCTCAAATGCATCTGATTTGTTCTTCAAAAATACACCTAGATTCTTCTACTATAATCATCTATGAGTGTCATGAAACAAACATTTCCACCTAGGGTTAGGGTCTTCATGAGACTACACAAATCTAAATGTACCATCTCTAATGGCGCTCTTTCTCTCCTAGAATGCCCTGATTGAAAGGGTTGTCTATGTTGTTTACTTAGGATGCATGCTTCACACTTTCCATCAGGCTCTACAATTGTTGGTAGGCCCCTAACCAATAGCCTTTTTAGCTAAAAGATTTAAACTAGAATAACTGAGATTCCCATATGCCAAATGCCAAAGCTTGGATGGGTCTTGGATGATTGTTTTGAAGGATGATTGTTGTAAGTCTGTTGACTATGCTGAGATTTGCATTTTGAGGGGAAACATTTGGTTCTTTGTCATTTGAACCATTGACATAACTCTCTTGCTTCCATCCTTGTCATAGATGATGCATTCCCCTTGCTCTATTAACACTATATAACCATTTTGGACCATCTGTGCAATGCTCAAGAGATTGTGTTTCATGCCTAGGGCATAGAAGACTTCATGGATTTGTCTTTCTTCACCATGCTTGGTTTGTAGGCACACTATGCCCTTGCCCATGATTGAAACCTTCTCAGTGTTCCCCATTTTGATTTCAGACTTAATGTTGTTGTTTATGGAGACAAATAAATTTTTGTTACCACTCATATGGTTGCTACAACCACTGTCCAAATACCAAACTTCAGCATTGCTTTGTTTTGAAAGATTGCATGCAATAAACACTTGTGATTGTTTTTCATTTTCAGCTTTGCTCTCATTTGCCACATTTACATTTTGACTCCCTTGGTCACATTGTTTCTTCCTACATTCACTTGCATAGTGACCATATTTGTGCTAGTAGTAACACTACACATTTCTCTTATCAGATTTCTGATTTGATTTGTTATTCTTCTTTGTGTTTTGGAAGTCTAATTGGGAGGTGTTGGCCTCCTCTTGACTATTTGAGCCTCCTCTTCTGGAGTTACTTCTACCTCTCCCTCTTTGACCTCTTCCTTTGCCATTTCCCTCTTCCCCTACCTCTCACATTGGCTTGAGATTTGAAAGCTTACTCCTAGGAAGAATGTGCAAACCTATTCAGGTGTTGCTCATGGGTTTGAAGTGAACCCATTAACTCATCAACTATCATTTGTAAGAGGTCCTTTGCCTCTTTTATGGCGATCACTATTGGATCAAATTTTATAGGTAGACTTCTGAGGATTTTCTCCACAATCCTCTACTCTTCCATTGATTCTCCATTTATCCTCAATTGGTTAACCAAGGTGGAAACCCTTGTATAAAAATCTGAAATGGACTTGTTGTCCTTCATCTGCAGGGTCTCAAACTCTCTCCTTAATAGTTGGAGTTCCACTAGTCTCACCTTGTCAGTGCCCTTGTAATTCACATGCTTCTTTTGCATAACTAAATGCTGCTATTTGGCGATAGATAGCCTTTGTCAAGGGTGCCTCGATCAAACTGAGGGCTTTAGCATCATTTTTCCTTGTCTCCTTCAGCTGATTCTTTTGAGCATTGCTCAATGTTGTAAATACATTTGGGTTAGTCACATTTGTGAACCCATTTGCTACTAATTCTCATAAGTCATTTGCAACTAAGATAGTTTTCATTTTCTTTGCCCAAACATCATAATTTTTACCATCAAGCATAGGTGGTTGCTTCCAACTCTTGTTATCTCCTCCAACCATTTTTCTAAATGGGGGAAAATACAAATACCTAGAAAAAATACAGGGATTTTGTTCATTGCCCAGAAAAATAGGGCTTTCCTAAATACCCAGAAGCTAGGGTTATGTTACTACACGCCTAGGAACAAAGTTAGGGCTTTAAAATCAAAATTCCTAGAAAAATTAGGGCTCCGATACCAAACTATTAGGAAAAGATCCCAACTAACATGGGAAAAGATGAAAACACAGACCAAAGAGCAAAGGAGAAAAAACAAGACAAGGAGGTAGAATATGTTTTCTATTTAATTCATACACTAAAAGATTACATTCAAAATGTTTTACATACAAAACTCATAGCTATGGTTTCGTATTATTTTCATACAAAATACTACGCATATTCTGGTGCACTTGGAGCTTTCTATGTGCTACTACATGCTAGTGATATTCTGGAGCACTAGAACACTGCTCTATGTCAAAGTCTTTTGCTACTACAAGTTCTCCTAAACATTCCCTTCTTGTTGTTATGTGTTTTGTTGTACATGCCTCGTTCTACTACTGCTCTAACTCATTGAAAAAACATTCTTTTCTTTTCTTTTTTTCCCTTTCCAAAAACTATCACTCAAAATTCAAATGCACCTACCAGAATTAATTTGATGCCAAAACACATTAATTTGGACAACACATTGCTGACAATGAAAACGGGGGGAACAATTCAAAATGGATCTCATCTAATTGCGCATTAAACGCACTTTCATGTTGCTTCTCAAGATTAGATATTCCAACATATATATATATATATATATATTCTATTTTTATTTTTCACCCATATATTACAGAGCATATCTATAATTGTGCAGTATGTTGAAAATAAATTATCATATAATTCAATGGAAAGATTCTCAAAATGAATTGTAATCTACTTGTTTCTTGTGGGTCTAAAATGATTCTATTATTTGAAGACTTTATACAGTAACAACAGTGAAAAAGTGATTGTATTAATCCTCGTAACTTATTTTAATTTAGCGTCATCACACAGAGAATGGAATGAGCTAAGAATTATAAAAATTAAAGGAATAGAGTAGCTAGATTTTTTTTTTTTGATATATTCATATAGCCACTCTTATTTATTGCAGCATAAGTAAACATTCCCCCCCACCTTTTTATGCAAGGAGCAATGTTGGCTATTAAGTAGAACATTCATTTTAAAATCTATATTCTGAGTACATCAGTTTTGCAGGGCTCAGTAGAAATGGCCCCACATCCCATAACTTGAGAGAGATTGAAGACACATAGATGCATATATATAAGTAAGCATGCGCACTTTTTCACCTAGATCACATATTATAAGATGAACACCACTTCAACAATATCTTCTACCATTTTCAACACAAGGCATATCAAATTCCTTTTATCTAATCAATATAAATTTAAGTAGGAATAACAAGAAGTGAACAACATCTTTGCTTCCACATTTTTGTAAGAATACATGGAAATGAATAAAGATTAAGTTTTAAGATTGTAACTAGATTTGTTGTTCCTTCTTTGGTGACTTAATGCATACACCTTCATATTAAAACTAGATCAGATTGATACAAAATTTCCAATAGGAAAAAAACACATCAATGGGACTTGCTCTCCACCCAATTGAAATGGCATCATGGAGCCTCATGGGCCCTATCCATACCCCCGAGTAAGGAAATTTTTTAGCTCCACGATGATAAATGAAGACTTTTCTCATTTTTACAAATGGATAAAAATAACATAGCACCAATTTCATACATCTATGATCTCTACTTACTATTTTCAACCATAATCAAAACATTGTCACCTTCTTACAACCAAATAACAAAGGTAAATGGAAAGAGGAAGAACTTGTCTCTTTTCTTTTAGATGAAGGTACTGAACTATTGTATCCATATTTCCTCTCCACTCCAAGCCATTTTGATCACTATCTTTCTAAAGAGGTGGACCCTCCTCTTCTCATTCTTTCTACCATCTCCACTCAAGTTCTCCAAGAGGAGAAGTGGGTAACATCCCACTCTTCCTTCCTCTCCAATATATATAGGATTTTCAACTTACAACCTTTGAATGGGGAGGTGTGAAGTGTACCTTCCTCCATCAATGAGGGCTTTCCTCATTAAAGAAGGAAACATGCACTTAGACAACCCCTCAATCTTTTCACCCCCATCATCTCCTCAAAATTCGTCACTCATTATGAGGACTTTCTAGAAGTGAAATCATGTCCTTGGAGGCCTATTACATGCCCACTTGACCCCGACGACTATGGTATAGACCCTAGGGGGTTTATTTTTGCATCCCAACCAAGGAAATAGACTAAAAACCCTCTTTAAAGACCCACTTAAGGACCCATCCGAGTTTCACACTTGGATAAGGGTTCCTAACCCCTAGCCCCACTTACACCCACATAACACATAATTGATTATCCCTTTAATATCAATGCTCACCACCTTAATTTACCAACATATTTACATTACTTATTTATAAGTCCCAAAAATGGGGTCAAATTGATGATCACAAGTGGGTAAGTGCATGGATCTATGACACAATTTTGGCTTTTAAGATGCCACTTTTTTTTTGAAATCAACAAAATCTAATTTGCACGAGAAAATGAAGATAGTTACACTCAAAATTTCAAGATGAAACAAGAACAAAAGTTGAACTGATCTGAGTCTAGTTTTCAAGCTACTAATTTTTTTTGAAATTAATGAAGATTAAGGATCTCAAAAAGGGGGGGGCCCAAAACAAGTCATTTTTTTATAAAAAATTAGCATAGCACCTGAAGGCTCCCCCCTTTTTGATTAACTTTTTTTTATAGTTTCAAAATTCCCAATAATGAGAAATTAGCTAACCCCATGTAGTTTATCCCCATTCTTTCAGATAATTTTTTTAATGAATATATAATATTTTATGAATATTCAAAGTGGACACATCCTTAAAAGCTGGAATTTGAGCGTGCTACCCCCTAAATTTTTTGAAAACTAATTGAAAATTAATTTATTTTTCATCATGTGTAGAATGGAGTCTAGTTTCAAAAAATGTAATTTGTTTCACATTTCGATGAATGAGTAAAAATCTATCCTAAAACTAGCACATGGTTTTTGACCAAAAACAGAGGCATTTACAATAGAAGCCATGGATCAAAACCTTAACTAAATCAAAATGAAAAAAAAAATTATATATTTAGATCGCTAAGAGAGAGAGGTCAATGCTATCATGGTTTTTTTATAAACTTGCATTGAAAGACGTGCAAATAAGATGGAGAGCATAGATGAAAATAGGAGGAAAGTTGGAAAAGCCTATCAATTAACCCATCCAAAGAAGGTCATTTGGTGAGCGCTAAATTTGGCATGAACCAAATGTGATGTGTCATTTGGAGAGCACCAAATTTGGTGATCGCAAAATGGCTTGCTTTGAACAAAACCTAAAATTCCCCTCTCTTTTGTCAAAAACTTTGATAATGTTTAGAGTGCATAGTTTATGATCATAGATGGATAGTTGATGTTTTACCTTTCATACACTCTCTAACTCATTACCCTAACAGGACAACTCTTTATCCCTCTGAAGTTTCTCTCTCATGTCTCACTCCCTCCCACGCAACCTAGACTACTCTCTCTTAGTCTAATCCCCTCTCTTAGGTCTCTTTCCATCCCACCTAGGTACCTAAATAAATCTATCTCACTCCAACCCCCTTTCTCACTCTACCTCTCTCTCTCCCCCTTCAGTCTTTTTGTCTCTCTCACTCCATCTCCCTCTCTTAGGTCATTATCTTTCTCTCTATCTCTCTCTCTCTCAAGTCTCTCCCTCCTACCCTCTGTCCCTCTCTTAGGTCTCTCACTCACTCCCCCTATCTCTCTCCCACTCCCTCTCTCTCACCTCTCTCTCTCTCTCTCTCTCTCTCTCTCTCACTCTCTCTCAAGTATCTCCATCCTCCCTCTCACACTTGACACACCTCCCTCTCTCTCCCTCCTATCTCTCACTCCCTCTATCTCTCCTCTCTCTCCTCTCTCGGGTCTCTCCCTCCCTTTCCCCCCCTCTCTGGGTCTCTCCCTCCCCTTTACCCCCTCTCTTAATAATCTCCCTCTCTCTCTCTCTCTCTCTCTCTCTCTCTCTCTCTCTCTCTCTCTCTCTCTCTCTCTCTCTCTCTCTCTCTCTCTCTCTCTCTCTCTCTCTCTCTCTCTCTCTCTCTCTCTCTCTCTCTCTCTCTCTCTCTCTCCCTCTCCTCTGTCAGTCTTTCCCTCCCTCTCCTTTCTCTCTCTCTCTCTCAAGTATCTCCATCCTACCTTCTCTCCCTCTCTCTCTCTATCAAGTCTCCCCCTCCTACCCCATCTCCCTCTCATAGTCACTCCCTCTATCTCTCTTCCACTCCCTCCCTCTCTCTCTCTCTCTCAAGCCCTCTATCTCTCTCCCACTCTCTCTCCCTCTCCCTCTCTCTCAAGTCTCTCCCTCCCACCCTCTCTCCCTCCCTCTCTCTCTTTGAAGTCACTCCCTCCAACCCCTTTATCTCTATCCCTCTGTTAGGTCTCTCTTTGTCTCTCTCACTCACTCCCTCTATCTTTCTCCCACACCCTATCTCTCTCTCACTCCCTCTATCTCTCTCCCTCTCTCACTCCCTCTATCTCCCTCTCTCTCTCCCTCTCTTTTAGGTATCTCCCTCCCACCCCCTCTCACTCTCTCTCTCCCTCTCTCTCAGGTATCTCCCCCCACCCCCCTCCTCTCTCACTCCCTCTATCTATGTCCCATCCCTTTATCCCTCCTACTCCCTCTCCCCTTAAGGGTTTAGGGATTATAGTTTACTGTTTAAGGTTAGAAGGTGTAGGGTTTAGGGTTGAGGGTTTAGGGTTGAGGGTAGAGGGTTTAAGTTTTAGGGTTTAGGGTTTAAGGTTTATGTGTTTAAGGGTTTAGCATTAAGGGTTTATGGTTTAAGGGTAGAGGATAGAGGGT
>VDFB02058242.1:204841034-204959627 GCA_007258455.2 Sequoia sempervirens | reverse complement strand
TTTACAGTTTACGGTTTATGGTTTAAGGGTAGAGGGTGTAGGGTTGATAGAGGGTGTAGGGTCAAGAGAGAGAGAGAGAGGTTGAGGGTTTAAGGGTTGAGGGTTGAGAGTAGAGGGTAGAGGCTTAAGGCTTGAGGGTTGAGGGTTGAAAGTAGAGGGTGTAGGGTTGAGAGAGAGAGGGTGGTTGAGGGTTTATGGGTGTTAGGGTTTAGGGTTTAGGGTTTAGGGTTGAAGGGTAGAAGGTGTAGGGTTGAGAGAGATGGGGGGTTTTGAGGTAGAGGGTTAAGGGTAGAGGGTAGAGTGTAGAGGGTTTAGGGTTTAGGGTTTTAGGGTTTTAGGGTTCAAGGTTCAGGGTTTATGGTTTAAGGGTAGAGGGTAGAGGGTTTAGGGGTTTAGGGTTTAAGGTTTAGGGAGTTTAAGGTAGAGGGTTAAGGGTTGAGGGTTTAGGGTTTAAGGGTTTAGGGTGGAGGGTAGAGGGTTGAGGGTAGATGGTGTAGGGTAGAGGATTGATGGTTGAAGGTAGAGGATTTAGGGTTGAGAGAGAGAGGTGGGTTGATGGTTTTAGGGTTTTAGGGTTTAGGGTAGAGGGTAGATGGTTTAATGGTTTAGGGTTTAAGGGTTGAGCATGGAGGGTAGAGGGTTTAGGGAGAGAGACAGTGAGAGTGAGAGGGTTAAGGGTTGAGGGTAGATGGTTTAAGGTTTAGGGTTTTAGGGTTTACAATTTATGGTTTAAGGGTTGAGGGTAGAGGGTTGAGAGAGGGAGAGTTAAGGGTTATAGGGTTGAGATTTTAAGGGTTTATGGTTACAATTTAAGGGTAGAGGGTAGAAAAATCTATTTCACTCCAACCCCTCTCCCATTGTGAGGTCTTTCTCCCCACCTTAACAGGAGAACTCTCTATCCCTCTCAAGTCTCTATCACTCTTAGGTATCAGTCCCTTCCACACTGCTAGAAATAATCTCTCTCACTCATATCCCCTCTCACTCGATCTCAAGTCTCACTCCCTTCCTATTGATATTGTGAGAGCATTTCAAAGCACCACATTTGGCACTCGCCAAGTTTGTTGAGTGCCAAATGTGTTTTTACCTTGAAACAATAAAATAGGAGTTCACCCATTGATTCTAGCCCACATGCTTCTGCTTTTGTCTGGTTTAGCTCTTAATCCATTAGAGAAACACCTTTTTTATGTAGTTAACTCCCTGTTGTACCAATCTATGCTTGATCCATCACCTTTTTGCCACTAATTTTCATGCAAACAATGTAGATAAAGAAATTTTGAAGTTTCTACATCATTTTACATTATCTCAGGTAATATATTCATTTTTGGTAATATTGAAATGTTTATATTTATTATGTTTTTTTTTTACAATAATCTAAATTCCTTTAATGATTTTATTAATCATAAAAATTGGACATAGAATTCAACATTGAATTAGATAAGAAATGCATAAAAAAGTTTAATTTTTATGACTTTGAAGAAAAAAATGAAAACCATGACATAATTTAGATGAATTCATGTTTAAACTTATATAAATGACATAAACTTAACACAAATTTTCTTATGAATTTTATTTGCATTGCTTATAGTAGTCCATTTCCAGCATGCTTAGACAAACAAATTGAACTTAACACAAGTTTTTTTGTTTTGTTTTGACAATTTATAGACGATTCATTTGATGATTTTATTAATCTTCATTGTTACACATAGAATTGAACATTAAATTCATTATTAATGATGGTTGTGTGAAAACTTTTATTTTCAACTAATTCGGAAAACCTAAGAGCTTTCATCAATGTTAATGTGCAAGTTTCTATTAATTTTTTTGTGCCATAAAGAATTAACCTTCATCATGTGCTTAGATAATTTCAAGTGACTCAAAACATAGTTTGTTTAATGCAAGTTTACATTCATTCATACCATTTACCATTCTTCCTTGGTACATTTATGTATGAAAAATGTTGTAGCGTATAGACATGTTTGATAATTCCAAATAGCTCGCTGCCTTCTTTCATAAAATGAGTTGGTGTGTTCAATAAAATGCAATGTAATCAGCATTATCAATATGTTTCATAAAATTCATTACTTAATTTTTTTCTATGTGTGATTGTGAATATGCAACATTCAACATCATGTCGAGGAAACAACCAAAGACTCTAACATTGGAAGAACGTGTAGTAAAAAATGCAAGAAGAGAATCAAAAATTCTTAGACACGCATCAAAAGATTCTTCACTACTTGAACCTTGTCATCGCCACCAATGTTCATTTGATCAAATATGAGGGTAGACCTGTGAACAAGAACTTCTGGAAAGTGTGTGAGTCTGACCACAAGGTGATACTTGACACGATAAAGAGTAGAGAAGACCCAGATGGTTCCCTGGATTGATTGGTAAGTATGCACATTGAACTTGTAAAGTCATATTATTGATCATTGCTTTATTTCAAGTGTTTAAGTTTGATTGTATAAGGGTTTGCAAAATTGCATTAATGTAGATATGTAAAATGATGGTTATACACTACTCTCTATTTGATGCAGACCTAGGAAGCCCAAACTCACTCAAAGTGTCAACCTGCCTTCAATAGGAATTTAACAAGATTAAGAGGGCCTATTAGACCAATCCAAACAACTCTCAAAATTTGAAAACAACCTGAAGTAGAATTTTCCACTTTCACCCTTGCAACCCTAATATCAGTGCAAACCTGGTTTTAGGCCCTTAACTCCAACACTTCCCAAAACACTTGAAAAATCAATGGATGATTCAAACAACCATTACAGAGTTACAAAACATATCTCAGGGTCAGACACAAGTCCTTTGGACCAAAATCCTAAAACTCCCACTCCTACGTTGTCCTAATTAGGCTAATTAGGCCTAAATTACAAAGCAACCCACCTTTAGACTTATCACAAACAATTGAAACTTTGAGGCAACATTTCCCATGCCCTCAAACCACTAAATCCACAATTAGTTTCCAGACTTGACTCTTCTAACATAGAAAACTATGAAACCCTTGATTTTAAGCCAAACCAAGAGGAATTATTGAAAACCTACATTCCACGCCTCCTTAGATCTCAAAACCAACTCAAACACTCTTGAAAAACCCTGTACATGCTTAATAATTCAAAAGAAATGACCTCCCACTCATATTTTACCAAACCCTAGACTAAAACCTCCACTTTCATGCATTTTCCCACATAAACTCAATAGGGACAGCAAACTAATCTACTTTATTTCTTTCTCTCAACATAAAACACTCTCCCTAACACATAAAAATTCTCCATGAGACCCAATACACCAATCACATTGAGCACAGTAAGGTGTAGGTGCTCCTGCACCACTATTTAGGTCTAGGGCACCAAGCTTCAATGGTTGTTATTAGGGTGATGAAGTCTTTTTTTTGGTTTGGATAAGGTCATATAGACCATTTATTGATGTAATAATTCTATTTTAGTGGTTATTAGTGAGTGAGAAGGTTTTAGTTGCAAATTTGTTAAATTAGTGCAAAGTGTCATTTTTCAAGTTTTGAGGTCATCAAGTCATTTAATGGCTCATTCCACCTAATGTATATATTGTAGCTTGGTGGAATGAGTCCATTAGGTGGGGAATAGGTTAGAATATGATTCTTGGAGCAGGGGAGATCATTTTGGAGTGATGGCATGTAGCCTTGGGTGTGAAAATGTGTGATTTTGAGTGAATTTGAGTGGTTTTATGGTGCAGGAGCACCTACACCTTACTTTCACAATTGGAGCATTAGGTGTTTCTAGGGAAGTTGCAAAGTTTTTTTGATGTTTATTTTCTTTAATAAGGTTTATAAAGACCATTTTTTGTCTCATTGATCCATTTTTGTAAACAAGGTCAAATATGTGAAGCAATTGTCAATGATGACAAATGGGGGTCTAAGTAGGTTCATGTTGCTTTTTATGTATTAGGTCATGTTTTAGGGTCTCATAAGGTCTAATTAGACCAACACAGGTGTTTTAAATGTATTTGAAATGCTTTAAATGTTTTGGAGGGTCAAATAGCAAAAGGATGTAAAAGGAATCAAATGAGTTGTTAACAAATATAGGTAAACAAATGTAATTTGTCACTCCAACATCTAATAAGGGATTCAAAATTTAGTTGGAGGATATTATGTTAGTTTTATTTGATCAAGAAACATTTAAAAGGGTAGTGGTCATCATTTGTAATGTTGGCTTCATGTCTTTGTGAAGAAATCCAATTGAACTCTCACTGTTAGCAGCAAATTTCTGAATTTTCTTGTCTTTTCCAAACTTGTATGGTAACATACAATCATTGCATTAAGTAATTTATTTATGAAAAATGTAGTGGCATGAATATTTTGTATTTTACATCAAGTCTAAAGGTTTAATAGAGAATTTCAAGAATTCCATAGTTGTTTTCTTGTGAACAACCGGGTATACCCTATTTTGGGGTTTTGTAGCCTTAATCATGTCTTGAAGACCCTTACACTGGATGCGCTCACTGTAACTAGTGTTTTGGGTCTTATGGAGGATGTTTAGATGCTAGGGAGATTGATTTATGTTGTGAGAAAGGAATAAAGTAGACTGGGTGTAGTGCCTCCCATATTATTGTACCCTTATGATTATGTTATCTTGTGAATGTATGCTTCTATTATTAACTTCTAGGCATTATCTTTAATGATGTTTTGGCTGGAGACATTTACATGTAATGCAACCCTGTAACCCCATGGGACTAGTTAGGTCTTTTCACATAACATATTTTTTAATCATCTTTATAATGTATGTGCATATTCATCTTAGGCAATGTTTCCCTTTCAAAAATAAAAATTAGTGTGGTATTTTGTTGTCCTTTGGGGTTAACACGGTGGGGCATTACAACATTGGTATCAGAGCATAGGTTCATACACTAGGCATTCTGGTTCCATCTAAGCCATTGTATTGTCTTAGTGAATTTTTTAAGTGAAGTTGTTAAGTGATCACGATGATCATGACATTGATATTTAGCATCATGTGATTTATGGACAAGAGGAATTGATAAAGTTTTGAGGAAAGGATGTAATGATATGAATCACATCATTGTTGGAAATAAGTGTACTTATGAAATTGTGTATGTAATTGGTTTTCCCATGTAAATGTGAGAAACTAGTAACTGTGCATTGGTTGAGTGTTGTGAATACCCCATACTTATTTTGTGGGCCCATAACCCACAGGGCCCATGGGATGGTGATATGGTGTACCCATCCCTTCGGAATATGTGGTGTTTGGTGTGGCATTGACCATACCATTTTGTGTGTTTGTATGTTTGTTACCTGATTGAAGGCCAACCCACATGTGGTTGAAAATCTATATATATATAAGAGTAGCCAAAAGGTAGTTTCATAGATTCTTTTCTTTTGGTTCTCTAGCCCCTCAATCCATAAAGGGGTAGTAGTTGTCACAAGTTACTTGGGTGGAGTTTGTAGCATACACACATTGCAACACAAGGTGGTCTTAGCTTAATCGATCCCAAGGAAACCTACTGACTACTTCTCCTTACCATGGATTAGGGCACTTGACCAATATGCGCTAGCCTAAACCCCATAGTTTTGAGTATTGCAAGATTGGATTGTTAGTTTATGCCTAGCCATTTGTAGGGACATTAAGCTAGAATTAGTGGGTCAACCTTATTTGTAAGAGAGGTAAAGCTTGAGAAGCCCCATATTGATATCCTCATATATGTATTGTATACACTGTATCCACACATGTTCTGACATGATGCAATGGATACGATGCCACACCCCACTGATGTTCCGACACAATGTTGGTGATGATGTCATATTGTTGATGGTAGGGACCTAGGCTCGAGGACATGATGCCATGTGCATAGACATGTGAAGGTGCACTATGAGATGGTGTTATGATAGCCTACTTTTGTAATGAGTGTAATGGGGCCTCACACACTTGTAGAGGGATACTCATGTTTGCTTTCGATAGTGTTTGGGTCAGTTAGCATATGGGTATGTACTAGCCATGTATACCTCTGGTGATGGTGAGTACCTATGTGTGCCTTCTCCATAAGGTATCACTATTCTGGGTGTGTTTGTACATGCCTATTTCCACAAAGCCACAGACACATTACCATGCAACATACAACTAGGGCATGCCTTCTTCGATTGGCATATGACCATGTCACGTGACAACACGAGACAAGGTGTAGCCGAGGAGCACACTTTGGGTCATGTGGATGGCACGCTCACTCCACACCACATGAAGGCTATTGTTATAGCCTAATGATGTTCCCTCCTTCCTTGTTTGGTGGCTAGTATCTATTGTGAATATTTTGCACACATGCACCACCATAGGCAGGGACCCCCTCTTTTCACTCCTGATAGGCTGCTTTGCTCTTGTCTTGTTTTGTCTGCCCCATTTTCCAAGCCCAAATTGGTCATGTGCTTTCAAATGATCAAATCCCCCTGACCAAATTCACCTACTTGGGCTATTCAAATCTAAGGAGAAACAAAGTCCCCGTCCCTTTTCTACCTTTTGTCTTGTTCTTGCTGACTTGGTTGTTGATTGCTCAATTCACTTTCTTCTACATTTTTGACTTTAGGGACAAGTTTCTTGTGGATTTGGGATGTTTTTGTGATGCCTAAGCGAACTTCCAAGGTTTCGTTAAGTTTCGGGGGTTTCAAAAATTTTATTTTGGAACTCTATCCCTCTTTGGCTGTTTTGAACATCTGTCGGCCCCTAGCGACCTGGCCTCCAAAACCTGGCCCCTCTGTGGCCGTTTTTGAAACTTCGTCCCTCTTTAGCTATTTTAAACTTTCATGGACCCCTGACGGTCCGCTTTCTACATTTTTTACTTTGGGGACAAGTTTCTTGTAGATTTGGAATGTTTTTGTGGTGCCTAAGTGAACTGTCAACGTTTTGTTAAGTTTTGAGGGTTTCATAAAATTCCTTCTAGAATTATGTCCCTCTTTGGCTGTTTTGAACATCCACTAGCCCTCGATGACCTGACCTCTAAAACCTAGCCCCTCTATGGCTATTTCTGGAACTTCGTCCCTCTTTGGTTGTTTTCAACTTCCATGGACCCTCGGCGGTCTGCTTTCTACATTTTTTACTTTGGTACAAGTTTCTTGGGGATTTGGGATGTTTTTATGGTGCCTAAGTGAACTTCCAATGTTTCGTTAAGTTTCGAGGGTTTCAGAAATTTCTTTTTGGAACTCCGTCCCTCTTTGGCTATTTTAAACATCCACCAACCCTTGATGACTCGGCCTCTGGGACCTGACCCCTCCATGGCCATTTTTGGGACTCTGCCTCTCCATGGCCATTTTGAACGTTTGTTGGCCCCTAGCGAGCTAGCCTTCGGAACCCAACCCCTTCGTGGTCGTTTCGAGGACTCCAACCCTCCTTGGCTATTTTGAACATCCACCAGCTCCCAAAGACTCAACCTCCAAAACTTAGCCCCTCCATGGCTATTTCTGGGACTCTGGCCCTCCCTGGCCATTTTGAACATCCACCAACCCCCAGCAACCTGGCCTCCATAACTTGGCCCCTCCATCATGGTTTTTGGGACTCCACCCTACCGTGTTCATTTTGAACATTCACCGACCCCTGGTAACCCAGCCTCTAGAACCCAACCCCTTCATGGCTATTTCTGGGACTCCATCCCTTTGTTGCCATCTAGGACTTTCCTTTCAGGCCACTATCTACTCATTCTTGTTTCAAAAGGGGCAATGACCCTTCAAATTTCCCCTTCCAAACTTCTATTTTTTCCAAGATGAGTCTAATCTTGAGGAAGGTTTTCTTGGCACTCTTTCTTCTCCTTTTCCCATGCACTATGATTGAAAAATTATGGTTTTGCTAAGTTTTGTGAGGTCTGGAAACTTCCCTTTCAGTTTGTTGTCCCCTATTCACTGCCCACTCCCTTGGACCCACATTAATGTTTATGATCCAAATGAGCTCCAAATATGAATATTATGATATTTTGATGATACATGGATGGATCTAACAAAGAGTTTTCAAGGTTTAACTAATGTTTGTCTTTATTTTTGTATGAAAGCACTTACTGCACTTCATGTATGCAGAATTCAAGGAGCCTACTATAGGATTTTCAAGAGATCTATCGAGAAAGATAAACAAGGAATTCTCATAACTCCTATCACCATTCATTTTATGTTCACCTCTCCTTCTGGAACCCACCAACAGGGTCAGTATTAGAAGAAAGCCTATGCCAAGGAAGTCAATGAAAAAAATGTGAGGGGATGGCCTTAAAAAAGGCATGAGGGAGTTGTCATACTTTTCACCAGATAATGATGACTTGTCCCCCTTAATCAAGAACAACCAATCCATTGATGTCGGTCATCAACGAGCCCATTTGATCCAATAGACAATGTTGTGAACACATCAAACAAAAGGCAGCTTTTAGACAATTTTTGCTACAGTGAAAAGGGCAATCAACTAAATGACAAAACTGCTACAACACCTAGGCACTAGATGACAAAACAAGGAAAAGCCAAAGTTGTATTTTAAAACTACTAGATAATGGGGGCTAGGTGAAACCCTATTGTAAACAAATCCAGGCCACACAATGTGATTCAATCCTATCCATTCATTTTGGCTTTAGAAAACTATAAATAGGGGGTTTCCCCTCACTTGTAAAGGGTTGGAGAGTTGTTGTAAAAAGTATTTGCAGCAATAGAAGACAACATTGCATGATTTTATGGATGTTTTCTTTGAGTTTTCTCTTCTTGCATGCATGGTTCTACCTTCTGTAGTAGTTTTAGTTGTATATTCTTGAATGGAAGTGATAATGGAAATTGTTATTATGGTATTTGATAAACTTTCAACCCATACTTTTAACACTTGTTGATGATAAATTGTTGTGTAAAGTTAGCATGCACTTCTTGACTTCAATGTTGCAAATTAGTTCAATCACATGTGCATGATGTGCATGTGCAATCTGAAAATATGTAGTCGTTAGAAGATTGCACTAGTTTTGTGTAACTGTAGGTTCCTCTTGGCCAAGCAAAACCTAGTTTATGGAGTTTTTCTACTGTAGCAGCCACCATGATCACTGTTCATTCGTAGTTTTAGATCTAGGAACCTTCTCTTTCCCTGCCTTTTTTCTTTTTTTAAATAAGTGACATTTGCTAAGGTTCATTGCACATTGTAAAGCTAAATCCAATGATAAAAATGGAGTTCAAGACTATTGTTTGAACCTATAGAAAATGCACAACTTCCCTATCTTAGGAACTTCATTTCAAGACCCAACTTCCTATGCTTTGTAACTCATCCATATGTCCACCTTGTAATTCCAACAAATCACATGAAATAACTAAGGTATTCCAAGTACTGTCAAGACTTGACATTAGAGACCTTGGGATAGTGTTCTGCAATCTGATTGTGGAAGATTGTCTTTCAAGAGAGGTGTTGCATCTATGCATTGTTTGTGTTGATAAGTGCATAAAAAACACATCAACAGAACTGGCACTAGAAGGAGGGAAAGACATGTTGAGGCTACAAAGCTGAAAGTTGGAAATCAAAAAAAGAACTTTCAAGAAGAAATCTGAGATAGGGAGATCTCTCTTAATGCTAAAAATCAAAAAATTTTGAAGGCAAGTAGAAGATGAGTCAAAATGGAGTAGCATGCACAATTGACATCACTCAGCTGCATGCAGATTTGAACAAGAGACTAAAGAAGCCATTGCAGTAATTTGCATTGGTAGATAGATGTCAGATCCATTGCACTTGCAGGCACAACAAATTGGGATGTTTGACTTTCTTGAGCAGAATTGAAAGGGTCTTGCAAGGAGAAATTCCCTTTTTGGAAATCTATCAGCCTTTAACCCTTGTAGACCCAGAGGAAGAATTGACAACCATGGTAGCCAAGGTGTTCAAGGAGTTGATCCAAGAAAATTTGAGTAGCAAAGATGAATGAAGATTAGAGAAAATATTAATGTCTAGTTGGTGTAGATTTCACAATGCACCCCACTCTAAATTCACTTGCTCGTCATGCAAAAAAATCATCACTCAAGCCAAGGGTTGTTCAGACAAGTTGGAGCAGCTAACTCCCAATGAAGTAAAATTATCCAATGAGGTAGAAGAGTTGTCAACATTCGGAGGACAACACATTGAAGATGAACCAAGAAATTTGACATGAGCTAATGTTGGGACAACAAACCAAGATGCTAAAGAATAGGAAAAAGAAAAGGTTGACAACCTTGGAGCAGCAAAAAATGTTGACAGAGGTATAAGTGAAATCAGATTACAAGACCTCTCTTTCATCAATGACAATAATCGAGAATCTAAAAATGAAAGTTTGGAGGAGTGAGAACAACCACTTGCCACGACTCTCTACCATCAACCTTCTTTTTCAAGTGATGATGAGGACCCAATAGCGGAAAGATATGACTAGCTCATCTCCAGATTAGCAAAGGATTGGTCCGAACTAAGAGGTCAAGTAGATTTGGAGGTGTTGTTGCTACTAAATTGGTGTAGAATTCATGATTCATCACACTCTGATTTTTCATGTGAGCTATGCAAAGAGGCTATTGAACAAGTTAGAGGACAAGTGGAGCAGCCAAGTGCCCGACCAACTCTACTTGCTGCCCATATCGAAGAAGAAGACCAAAAGCCTGAATCAAGTGATGATTCATCTAAAGGTAGACCTCAAGAGGATGTTGGGACAACAATAGAAGAAATACAACAATACAATCTCGATCTTTTGAGCGATGAATTATATCAAACAAGAAGGTTATCCACCAGTCATCAAGAATTTCTCCCTTTTCAAGGGCATTTGTGCACCATGGATGATAGGCTTTATGACAAGTCCTTGGAGAGAGATTGCATAGAGGATTTTGGTCCCCTTGATGAAGTTCCATCAATTGATGACTTCTTTCCATTGGGAGTTCTACTGTGGAGGTATGTTCATGCTGAGGAAGAGCACATCCTAGAAGATGGTAGTGATGAATACATACTCCTAGCCCCCGAACAGTGATGCACTAGAGTTTCTGGATTGGGAGAGGAGCTCCTTCTCCATTTAAAATGATAGTGAGCAAGAGGAAACAAGTGATCATGATGAGATGCATGAACAACAAAAAGAAGAAGACAAATGCGGAGGTGCTGAGATAGCTGCCAACAATGATGAACCTGACCGACTACAAGATGCAACTTGGAGTCCTTTTGCCATGATTGTTGTTGATACTCCATATTCAGATGGCTGCAATAGGATAGATTTGTGCATGACATTGTCCCACGACACTGAACATCATGAAAATAAGGCTGACACCTGGGAAAGGAACTCGGACAACATACTACCGTTTGAGGATAGCAATCAAGTGGACACCAAGTTTGCAGAAGATCAACAAGATGAGGTGTACCTCCTTGACGATTAGCTGATAGGGGTTTTCGATCCCACACAAAGATTGGAAAGGGTGTTTTCTACCCCATTTTCCCAGCCTTATGCAAGCTTGATGCATGAAATGTTGCACAATCTGGTGCCTCCACCCGAGGTAGCCAGTGCATCTATCGATGATGTTGTGCTTGCTCTCAATTTTCCAACACTGCCACCTCTACATGATGACATCTAGGTTCTATCATTCCTTAATCCTATGAATACTTATAGCTGCGTGTTTCATTTTGATTATGGTAATGAGGGAAGGAAAACATGTTTATGAATTAACCATGGGTTCAACGAGCCTCCTCAATTGCTGATTTTTCATGATGATGTGATTGAACTTGAGTGCTGCAATGTTGAACTTCCTTTTTCTGAGTATAAGGATAAATCTGCATGGTTGAGAACTACAACAATCGCCCATTTTCTTGTGCATGCACCGTGAAATTCAATGAACCTTAATGTTAGCTCACCTTACTTGAACATAGTGCTTTGTAAATATCTTTGTACATAGCCCATTTTGAGTAGTATAGGTTTCCTGTAAATACTCTGCTTTCCCGCTTTCCTTAGGTTAGTTGGTGTGATGTAGGTTGTTTTCTTTTGTTTTCTTTTGCTTTGTTGTTGTTTTTCTTGGGGCCCCTCTACTTTCAGCTAGGCACATCCGTGTTCGCAACAACCATACTTATTGCCTGGGGTTGTTCTACGTATTTCTTTATCAAACTCTAATCAAGTCTTTAGAGTGGATGGTGAAGTTCTTCTGTTAATGTCAAGTAATCTAGGTGTTTCATTCAAAGAGGATAAGTTGTTGGTTTAGTTCGACTCTGGTGTATTATAGAATATTATAGCTCTTACACATCTTAAAAATTCAAAGGTCACTGTAGGGCCTTTTGTGAAGTCTAGTTAAGTGAAAAATCTAAAATTTTGCTCCAGCACCACTATGATTCTTAGCCCTGAACACGAGCTTCAATTCTTGCGCGTTCAAACAAAAGAGTTCAAAAGAGAAAAGAAAGAAAAAAATAAAAGATTGAAAATTAAAAGAAAAAGAAAATTCAACTTTTTAGGGGTATACGAGTAACTCTACCGGGGCTGTGGATACCCGGCCGGTAGTAGAGCAATGTTTAGGAGAATCATAGTGACAACCTCGTCAAGGCTATGGATGCCTGAATAGCAATGTGACAATATCCCAGATGCTTTTGGAGTTAGAATAAACTGCGTAGCTTGACTTGATGGAGCTTGGATTCCTGTAGCAACCGAAGGATGAGAATTAACGCAATTGCACACACTTGGATTTTCAACATACTAAAGGTTGGGTTGGCTAGTGGTTTTGATCATTTAGTTGAGCATTTGGTTTATTTTCCCTAGCATGAAGGTCGGAACCAGAGATTCTGGGTTTGTGATTCCATTTTGTCATTGAAATGCTCTGGTGCATTTCCCTAGTGAGTTGCCATTTGTTGTGCATGTTTTACACACAAGCCCTGCTGTAAGTAGGGACCCCCTCTTTTCGCTCTTGATAGGTTGCTTTGCTCCTATCTTGTTTTGTGTGCCTAATTTTCCAAGCCCAAATTGGTCATGTGCCTTCAAATGATAAAATCCCCCTGACGAAATTTACCTACTTTGGGTATTCAAATTCGAGAAGAAACAAAGTCCCCCATCCCTTTTCTTCCTTTCATCTTATTCCTACTGACTTGGTCCCTGATCACTCGATTCACTTTCTTCTACATTTTTTACTTTAGGGACAAGTTTCTTGTGGATTTGGGATGTTTTTGTGGTGCCTAAGTGAACTACCAACATTTCGTTAAGTTTCAGGGGTTACAAAAATTTCCTTCCAGAACTTCGTCCCTCTTTGGCTGTTTTGAACATACGTTGGCCTCCGATGACTCAGCCTCTAGAACCCGGCCCCTCCGTGGTTATTTTCAGAACTCTGTCCCTGTTTTGCTATTTTGAACTTTCGTGGAGCCCCAACAGTCCACTTTCTACATTTTTGACTTTGGGGACAAGTTTCTTATGGATTTGGGATTTTTTTGTGGTGCCTAAGTGAACTACCAAAGTTTCATTAAGTTTCAGGGGTTTCAGAAATTTCCTTCCAGAACTCCATCCCTCTTTAGCTATTTTGAACATCTGTAGGCCCCCGATGACCTAGCCTCCGAAACCTAGCCCCTCCATGGACGTTTTCGGAACTCTATCCCTCTTTGGCTATTTTGAACTTCTGTGGACCCCTGGCTGTCTACTTTCTACATTTTTTACTTTGGGGACAAGTTTCTTATGGATTTGGGATGTTTTTGTGGTGCCTAAGTGAACTGCCAATGTTTCATTAAGTTTTGGGGGTTTCAAAAATTTCCTTCCAGAACTCTATCCCTCTTTGGTTGTTTTGAACATTCACCAACCCCCGACGACCTGGCCTCCAAGACCTGGCCCCTTCGTGGTTGTTTTTGGGACTCCACCCCTCTATGGCCATTTTAAACATCCACCGGCCCCCGACAATCCAACCTCCAAAACCTGGCCGTTTCTAGGACTCTAGCCCTGCTTTGGCCATTTTGAACATCCACCAAGCCCCGACGACCCTGCCTCTAGAACTTGACCCCTCCTTGGCCGTTTTGAACATCCACCAACCTCCAGCGACTTGACCCCCAGAACCCATCCCCTCTGTGGCCATTTCTAAGACTCCACCCCTCTGTGGTTGTTTTGAACATCCGCCAACTCCTGACAACCAAACCTCTAGAACCCGACCCCTCCTTGGTCATTTTCAGGACTCCATCCCTCCATTACCATTTGGGACTTTCCTTCCAGGCCACTATCTGCTCATTGTCATTTCAAAAGGGGCAGTGACTCTTTGACTTTCCCCTTCCAAACTTCCACTTTTTTTCCAAAATGAGTCCAATCTTGAGGAAGGTTTTCTTGGTGCTCTTTCTTCCCTTTTTCCCATGCGCTATAATTGAAAAATCTTGGTTTTGCTAAGTTTTGTGAGGTTCGGGAAATTCCCTTTTGATTTGTTGTCCTCTGTTCACTGCCCACCCCTTGGGCTCAGATTAATGTTTATGATCCAAAACAGCTCCAAATATGAATATTATGATCTTTTGATGATGCATGGATAGATCCAACAAGGAGTTTGCAAGGTTTGACTAACGTTTGTCTTGATTTTTTTTGAAAGCATTTATTTCACTTCATGTATGCATGATTCAAGGAGCCTACTGCGGGTCCATCAGGAGACTCATCAAGAAATCTAAACAAGGAATGCACATAGCTCATTCATTTCATGTTCACCTCTCCCTCTAGCACCCACCAATAGGGTCAATGTTAGAAGGAGGTGTGTGCGAAGGAATTCAATGACAAAAATGTGAGGGGGTGGCCTTGAAAAAGGCATGAGGGAGCTTTCATACTTTTCACCAGATGATGATGACCTTTTCCCCCGAATTAGGGGAAACCAATCCATTGATGCTAGTAGTTGATGGGCCCATTTGATCTAATGGACAATGTTACAAACACATCAAATAAAGGGTAGCTTCTAGGAAGTTTCTACTACATTGAAAAGGGCAATCAACTAAATGAAAAAACTACTACTGCACCTAGGAACTAGGTGACAAAATAGGGAAAAACCAAAGTTGTATTTTAGATTTACTAGATAATGGGGGTAGGTGAAACCCTATTGTAATAAAATCTCAGCCACACAATGTAATTCAATCCTATCCATTCATTTGGGCTTTGGAAAACTATAAGTAGGGGCTTTCCCCTCATTTGTAAAGGGTTAGAGAGCTATTGTAAAAAAAATTTATAGCAATAGAAGAAAACATTGCATGATTTTATGAATGTTCTCTTTGAGTTTTCTCATCTTGCATGCATGGTTCTACCTTCCATAGTAGTTTTAGTTGTAGATTCTTGAATGGAAGTGATAATGGAAATTATGGTATTTGATGAACTTTCAACCCATACTTTTAGCACTTGTTGATGACAAACTGTTGTGTAAAGTTAGCATGGGTTTCTTAACTTCAATACTACAACTTAGTTCAATTGCATGTGCATGCTATGCATGTGCAATCTGAAAATTTGTAGTCCTTATAAGATTGCACTAGTTTTGTGTAACTGCAGGTTCCTCTTGGCCAAGAAAAACTCAATCTAGGGAGTTTGTCTACTATAGCAACCACCATGATCACTGTTCATTCATAGTTTCAGGTCTAGGAACCTTCTCTCTTCCCTTCTTTTTTTTCTTTTTTTAATAAGTGACCTATGTTAAGGTTCATTGCACATTGTAAAGCTAAATCTAATGATAAAAATGGAGTTCAAGAATGTTGTTTGAACCAACAACAAACACACAAAAATTTCCCCATCTTAGGAACTCCATTTCAAGACCCAACTTCCCATGCTTTGTAACTCATCCATAAGTCTATCTTCTGATTCCAACAAATCACATGAAACAATTAAGGTATTCTAAGCACTATCAAGACCTGACATTAGAAACCTTGGGATAGTGTTATGCAATTTGATTGTGGAAGATTGTCTTTCAAGAGAGGTGATGCATCTATGCATTGTCTGTGTTGATAAGTGCATAAAAAACACATCAACAATATCTAGTCACACAGTGTTGTATTGTGCAATTTTGAAGATTGAGGACTTCATATATGGTTATTGATGATTTTTTATTGACTTTGAAGGCTAACATTTTGTTTATGTTTGATTGTAATGGTTTAGCCACACTTTGTGACCTTATTTTCTCCTAACCCTCATGGCTACATTTTATTTAGTGTTGACATTGCACTCATTTCTTGCTTTATTGCTGAAATTGAATCGTATTTGATGTTTATTTTATGACTATGGTGGCTAAACTAGTTTATCCTTATTTTTTAGGTAGGCCATGTGTCATATTGTGAGTCCTCTCCAAAGATATTTGAGGTGTACATGGTGAGTGTATATAAGGAAGTAAACATAGGGAACCTTGAGGATAGGGGTATGTGAGGCTATTTTACAACTAGGACTCACTACCCACCTATGTGTGGTAACTACCTCTTGGAGGCTAACCAATTTATACAACAAGAGATAGGTCATTATGGTCTTGCTTGGATGGTCTCCCCATGTGTGTGTGGCCTAACACCATCAAGCCACTGAGCGTGAGGTATGGATTATGTGAGATGGATATTGGCTCTTGGCTCCTAAATTTTGTATCATGGATTATTATGCTTCTTTTCGACGTCCAAATGGACCCTTGTGAAGCTTTGTGATGTGATTCTTGGTGATGTGAGTTTGTGTGTATGTGAAGAATGTATAGATATAGTACTTAGATTCTTGATATTTTGTTTACTTCCCTTCTATTGTTCTCGTCTAATATTTGGCACTTTTTCTTTGGTGGTGTTATGTAGGATGATGCCTAGAGGTTGTGATATTGATAGGGGTCATGGTAGAGGTCAAGGAAGTGATCGTAGGGTTGGTTATCAAAGCAATCCTTTTCTGAATTTCCACAAGGGTGATCATGAGGAACACCTGGACCCTCAGTTACACTCCTTGCTTGAGGAAATTCTTAGTCGGCTTGGCCCAAGATAGGAGAGCAATCAACAAATGGTTAGGGAAAGAGAAGGGTTCCCTAGGAGAAGAGGTGTTTTATTTGTAGCGAGACTTATAATGGACCTCTTAAGGGAGAATTCTCCTACCTTCCATAGTCATAGTGGTGGTTTGGAGGTTGAGACTTGGGTGATTAGTGTCTAGATTGGTGGTCATCTTTTGTCTAGGAGAATTTGGAGTTGGTTGCAAGCCCAAATTTATCAACTTGAATAGTCAACTCAAAGCACTCAGACTGTAGCTATTAGGGGTTGACTTCAATAGATTAGTGTACCTCCTCGAGGTAGAGGAAATGGCATAAATGTAGGATGTTTCTCTTGTGGCCAACAAGGCCACATAGCTAGGCAATGTCCTCAGAGGAGTACACCTAAATTCAATCAGAGATCATCAGTCACATAGCCAACAAGGGATGATGCGAGTAGGTTCTAGAGAGTGATTGTTGTAGCTAATGACTGCCAGGTAGAGCATTAGGGCACAGATGTGGAGACTATAGGTAGTAGACAGGCAATTGATTTGGGAACCTATGAGAATTTTGTCCTATAAGAGATTGATGTAGTTCTTCTCGTGTTGCTTTTTATGCATTGATACTCCTTATAATATATTATGTACTTTAAGACCTTTTTGGTTCTTTTTTTACCATTTTGGATTGTTGTGGATGAAAATCTATTTGACTCTGATGGTCATGACATTATTGATTTATGGTTATGTTATGATGGATCAACAGTCACGTTGGGAGGATGTATCCCACATTCAAGAGACTTTTTTTTTGTGTTTTGGCTTCTAGGAGTAAGCCTAGTTCTAGGGGGAGGATGTAGTGCCTCCCATATTACTGAACTCCTATGATTGTGCTATCTTGTGAATGTATGCTTCTATTATTAACTTCTGGGCATTATCTTTAATGATGTTTTGGCTAGGGACGTTTACGTGTAATGCAACCCTGTAACCCCATGGGACTAGTTACGTCTTCTCACATAACATATTTTTTAATCATCTTTATAATGATGTACATATTCATCTTAGGCAATATTTCCCTTTCAAAAAAAACAAATAGTGTGGTATTTTGTTGTCCTTTGGGGTTAACATGGTGGGGCGTTACAGATTTATTAATTTTTGACTTAACATTATTATTTCATTTGTCATAACTTATAATTATTTAAAAGCATTTATTTTAAAACTTAAACATATGTATATATATTCTTCAATTTTTCTAAAGGACCCTTATAACTTTGATATATTGAACATATGAGTTTCTCAAATTTTAAAAGACACCCTTTACAATTATTTTCTATTAAAATAGTGTCTTTAATAAAGAAATGATATAAAAATAAATAAATAATTATAATCAAATAGATTAATTTTATGAAATGTTATGGGTTGTAACAAATTATTTAATTAAATTGCTTTGCTTAAATTAAATAAACAAATAAATGCTTTAGTAATAAATAAATAGATTAAATTTTTTAGTTAAAAGTGCAATTTTAAACTATATGTAAATAATAATTAATAATTTATTTTGGAGTGAGGATACTGGTTAAAAGAAAACTCCTTGTCCTCTCATGTCCTCATGCCTTTTCATGTTGCACACATGTCTTCTGCATCAAAATTGACTTTACACCTGTCAATTGCATTTTGTTGAAAGTTTCTAAAGCTTTTGAATTATCACACTTCTGTCAATTTGCATTTTTACAGGAAGTGTGGAAGGTCTTTGAAAAAAAAAGGGATTTTGGGAATAACTAGCGGGGAAGTGCTCATTTTTTTGGATAGGAAACATGGGAAAAAGAAAGATGGTCAAAAACTCTTGGGGTATATACCTTGTAATCATTGCAAAGCACTAGATCACAGTTCTTTGAAGCATTCTTGCAAAAATAGTGCACATGCCTTGTCTATGTTTCTGTATTTTGTCTATCAGAGGAATTTTCATTTGTACCATCTACTAAAAATTCCCCTTCCATTATTTATTCATGGACTTCCATATCATGTTCCAAAGCTCCCATTTTAGCATAATTTTCAAACATGACTTCCTCGAGTACCAATGTTGTAGGCAATGAAACCTAGGATTCACGACCTCCTAATTCATCTTTGAATGAAAGGAATCTTGCATCTATGTCTGGGAGGTCAGTGGCGACACATCCTTGGCAAGATTTGGAGATTGGTAAGGTCCTTCATTGCTCTATGCTCATTTTTGTTTATAGGAAAATGTAGTCAACACTCTATTCAAGCTATTTGCACATTAGAATTGTAATTGTTGCCAAAGTTAAGTTTACATAGAGAGAGAACAATTGATTTGAATATGATACTTAATTATAAAAGTCTTCATCTTTATCACTTGAATTCTTTGTATGTGAACATCTAGCTTTTCTATGAATGGTCCCATGTTGGTAAAGGTTGCAAAAATGGGCTTTATACTTGCCGATGGAATTTTCTTGAAAGTTTCTACAACATATTCAATAAATCAATTCTGTGCATATCCTTCAAGCATGGTAGATTGTGATGTTAGGAATAAAGCATTTTAAAACAAAAAGATAAAAACAAAAAAAAAAAGGAAGTGTCTCAACCTTGCATGGAAATAAAAAAAAAAGCAAACCAAGAATAGAAGATTTTGTGATAGGTGAAAAGCGACTATTTTGAGAAGTATCTTTTATATGGGGATAGAGATAAGATTGATAAGAGATTTTATTATATTTTTCTAAGAAGAAAAGTTTTATCTCTAGAAGATTCTCATATGTAATGTAATACTATATATTGGTACTTTGAGATAGTAGTTTGTGTGAGAGAAAGGTGAGAGTTAGTTTGCAAGTTTGTATGCTGTCAGAATGCTGCTGAAATTCCTCTAAATTGAGTTGAGGTGAAGTTTCCTATAAGAAATTGCATTGCAAGTGTGTTGTAATTTGTTTCAAGATTTGATAATACATTGTGTAGGTTTTGGAGTGTGGGGTTTTTCTCCTGAAAGGGTTTTCCCTACGTAAATCAATGTGTTATGGTTTTATTATTTATGGTATTATATGTTTCTTCAAATATCTATAATATTTTATTTGAAATTTGCATAATCCTCTTCTCAAGGTTAGAGTAGGAAGTTTTTCCACACACCTTTGCTTCCTTACAAGTGGTATCAGAGCCTGGCCAATTTTGGTTCTATTTGTTGGGTACAAGGTTTTTTGAGCTAATCAAGTTTGAGTGGGAGCTTGTGCAAAGTTTCATATTTTGTATTGCAGGATAATAGAGATGGGGATCACATCTGGGAGGAGTGAAGTAGAGAAGTTTTTTGGCATGAACTTTGAGATGTGGAAGCTGAAGATGGAAGATTTGTTGATTGATCGGGATCTATGGGATGTAGTGGATGAAAATTTCCAGAGGCCTACAAATCTAGTTTTGGCTACAAAATATGATGTAATGGATAGAAAGGCTAAAGGTCTAATAATACTTTGTCTTGCACATTCAATTCTGATAAATGTCCACAAAGAACCCACTTCAAAGAATATTTGGAAGAAGTTGGATGAGATATACCAAGCCAAATCTCTAGTAAATAAGATTTTCTTGAGGAAGAATTTATTTTCATTGAGAATGGAAGAAGGTGGATGAATATATGAGCATCTAGAAACATTCAATATGCCAGTGACTCAGTTTACCTCAGTTGGGGTTAAGATGGACGAAGAAGAAAGGTGCCAAAATTTGTTGTGTTCATTGCCAGACTCATGGACAGCCTATTCATGGCCATTGGGAGCACTTCTGTCATCTTGAAGATGGAGGATGTTGTTGGTTCTCTACTTCTGAAGAAATGAGAAGGAAGGTCTCTCTAAGTGCCAAAGAGGCTTTGAGTGTTCAAGGAAGAGCAAAAGAATGAGGCAAATATGAGAAGCAACGTGGCCATTCCAAGTCCAAAAACAAGGGGAGATCAAAATCTCCTCGTAAGTCCAAGGAAATATGTTGGAATTGTGGCAAACCCGAACACTTCTGAAAGGACTATAAAGAAGACAAGAAAAAGAAGAAGAAGCAAGATTCTAATTTCGAGTCTGAAAAGGAAGATGGAGATGCCTTTATTGCAGCCTTGGCCACTTATATAGGTGATAATGTATGATTGATAGACTTAGGTGCATCTTTCCACATGACTCCTAACAAAAATTGGTTTAGTAAATATGAAACTATGATGGTGGGAAGGTTTATTTGGGTGATGATTCTTTCCTTGATATTGTTGGCCATGGTAGTATTCATGTGAAAATTTCTGATGGTAGAGTTAGACGATTTGATGGTGTCTTGCATATCCCAGGACTAGCAAGAAATTTATTATTTGTTAGCAAGTTAATAGATGTGGGTGTGCATGTACAGTTTTCTAAAGTGGGTGTGAAAATGGTGAGAGGTGCTATGGTGATAGCGAGAGGAAGTAGATTGGGTACATTATAATAGCTGTATGCATGTACAGTTGAATGCCATAACACTTCTAATAAGTTTAAGCCAAAAACTACTTCAATGAAAAAAGAGATGGTTTCCTCTTCTATGGATGGTCATGGCTTCTGGGTACCCAATGGTGCCCTATCTACTGAATCAAAGTTTCTTGTAGAGAAGACCATGTTATGGAACCAAAGGCTTGGCCACATTGGATAGAAGGGTTTAAAAGCCCTGAAAAATAAAAACCTCGTTGAGGGTTTGAATTATTACAATCTAGAGTTTGATTTCTTTGAACATTGTATTTATGGCAAACAGAACCACGTTTAGTTTTACTCGTCTTCTCATAAGTCTTCATGTATCTTGGATCTAATTCATTCTGATATATTTGGTCCTATTGATGTTTCTTCTATTGGTAAATTAGTTTATTATGTTATTTTTATTGATGGTTTTAGTAGAAGAACATGGGTATATTTTTTAAAGAGTAAATCTAAAGTTTTCAGTCATTTTAAGGAGTTCAAGGCTATGGTAGAAACTCAGACTAGAGAAAGAAAATTAAATGTTTGAGGAATGACAATGGCGGTGAGTACTTTTCTATAGACTTTGAAAGATTACGTATAGATTGTGGGATTAAAAGACAAAAGACAACTCTGTATTCTCCATAACAGAATGGAGTTATAGAAAGAATGAACAAAACATTGATGGAGAAGGCTAGGAGCATGTTGAGTGGCATTGGTCTAGAAAAAATGTTTTGGGCTGAAGTTGTTGCCACTGCTTGTTATTTAATAAATAGATCTCCTACATCAGTGCTTATTGATAAAACACCAATGGAGGCGTGGTCGGGGAAAAATCCTTCACTTAGACATCTGAGAGTTTTTGGTTGTGAGGCATATGCACATGTGCCTAAGGAGAAGAGAACAAAATTGGATTCTAAGGCTATCAATGTATCTTCATCGACTATAGCTATGGTGTGAAAGGATACAAGCTTTGGGACCCTATTGCACAAAAGGTAATTTATTCCAAAAGTGTTATTTTTAGAGAGACTAAATCTTCTCTTGTTAATTTTCAGCCAGAACAACATAAAGAAATTGAACAGAAAAAAGATGTGATTCAAATACCTTATACACTTGAGGAAGTTGAATCGATACCCCAAAATATACAAGAAGTTGAGGAGAGCTCATCAAGCTTTGAATCTTTAGGAGAGGAGGAAGAAGTGGAAGAATCTCCACCTCAACTTGTTCAAAGGTCTACAAGGGAAAGACAACCAACTCAAAGGTATGGGTATTCACCTAAAGATTGGAAGTGTGTATTTTCTTTGAGTACTAATATTGATGAACTGAGATCTATGCAAGATGCTTTGGGTACAAATGATGCAGAGTCCTAGAAAATAGCCATGGATGAAGAGATGGCAGCTCTTAAAAAGAATGATACATGGGACCTTGTACCATTTCCTGAAGGTCGAAAACCTGTTGGATGTAAATGGGTGTTTAAGAAAAAGATTGGTTTAAATGGATATGTTGAAAAGTACAAGGCACAGTTGGTTGCGAAGGGATACTCTCAGGTTGAGGGTATTGATTACGGTGAGATTTTTTCTCCTGTTGCTAAAATGGAATCCATTTAGTTTTTATTAGATCTATTGCACCAATTTATGATCTAGAGGTGGAACAGATGGATGTGAAAACCCCATTCCTTCATGGTGATTTAGAGGAAGAGATTTATATGACACAACCAAAGCACTATGTGGTAAAAGATAAAAGAAATTTGGTTTGTAAGTTAAGGAAATATTTGTATGGCCTGAAACAAAGTCCTAGAATGTGGTATCAAAAGTTTGATACATATGTGTTGAGTTTGGGATTTGTGTGGTCTAAACTAGACATTGAAATTATTTTTTTAAACTAAATATTCACATTCGGGCACCTATAGCGGCTAAACCATGAAGAATTTGGAGATGATAGAAACTAGAGCCTTGTCCCATTTTCTCTATAGATTCTAAAAATATATTTTTTAAAATTTTTGGAATCAGATTATACTTATTTTTCCATCTCCCACGAAAACTGGTTTTTTTCAAAAAACAACATTTTTAAAAAGTGACGCACACGGCATAACGCATAACTTTTTTTCCATGAAGGATAAAATTCTAATTCTTTAAAATTTAGATTTCTAACTCTAATATCTAGTGCTTCCACTTGGTTAGACTATTTTTTATTGAATATTTTTTCTTTAATCAAGTTTTGAAGTCAAACCAATTACAATTCAGACATAGCGCGACCGTATAACACATAATTTTTTTTGTATATATCAAAATTTTTTTTTTTTTTTGTTGGACCAAGGACTTCAATATCTAGTGCACTCATATTTTTCTTTTCTTTTTTTATAATCTGCTATTTTTCTACATGTGCAGAACAAAGACCTTCATTTTCGATGAAAAACCTATGTTTAATAAAACTAAGAAAATAAATACATAATAAAACCAAAACATATTAAAATTATATTTGTCGGATAGCTCATTCTGAGGACTACCTGATTCAAGTTGGGTTTGTGAAGTTCCTCTATTTTCATCTTCAACCTAAGCTTTGAAGTGCCAAAATTCAGGTTTTTTTTGTGTCTCAAGGAGAGGATGATGAATAAAGGGGGTTCGAACAAACCCCTGGGGATTTGCTTGAACCAAGGTTCATTCAAAATCCCCTTCTATGAGGGGTTTTGATGGCTTTTTTGGTGGGAAAGTATTAGGAGGGTTCACTCGAACCTAGGTTCTAGCAAACCCCTAATTGGTTTGATCGAACCAATAGGTTCATACGAACCCTTAAAATCATTTTTTTTTCCATGCATTCATTCTCTATGAGTTTTCCTTCCTCACTTCAATTGTAAACCACTATTGTGGCTTCACCTGATGTCAATAGCAGAAGATTCACCAATGCATTTGCATTTAATCTTAATGGTGGTGCAATCAGTTGGATGAGCAAGCGACAGGTTGTGGTCGCTTTGTCCACTATTGAGGCAAAGTACATGGTAGCTACTCATGCCTGTAAAGAAGCCATTTGGCTGAAGCATTTGTGTTTAGATGTTGAATTGAAACATAGAGCAGTTACAGTCTATTGTGACAGTCAGAGTGCAATCTCCCTTGCGAAAAACCCGACTTTTCATGCCAGCACCAAACACGTTGATGTTCAGTATCACTTTGTAAGAGATATGGTTGAGGATGGCAGGGTGAAGCTAGAAAAGGTGGAGACTGTGGAAAATGTTGCAAATGCATTAACAAAGCCTATGAGCATAGAGAAGTTTAGATGGTGTTCCAAATTAATGGGCCTTTTGGCCCCCAACAATTAACTATCTATTTTATATTGGCTCATGCAAGGTGTTCAACAAGTGGGAGAATGTTAGGAATAAAGCATTTTAAAACAAAAAGATAAAAAATGAAAAAAAAAGAA
Organism: Sequoia sempervirens; assembly: GCA_007258455.2. Taxonomy (NCBI): domain Eukaryota; kingdom Viridiplantae; phylum Streptophyta; class Pinopsida; order Cupressales; family Cupressaceae; genus Sequoia; species Sequoia sempervirens. The sequence continues at coordinate 204,934,923 of VDFB02058242.1, read as the reverse complement.
AGAAGAAGAAAAAAGAAGAAGGGAAGTTTCTCAATCTAGCATGGAAATAAAAAATAAAGCAAACCAAGAATAGAAGATTTTGTGATAGGTGAAAAGCGGCTATCTTGCGAAGTATCTTTAATATGGGGATAGAGATAAGATTGCTAAGAGATTTTATTATATTTTTCTAAAAAGAAAAGTTTTATCTCTAGAATATTCTCATATGTAATGTAATACTATATATTGGTACTTTGAGATAGTCATTTGTGTGAGAGAAAGGTGAGAGTTAGTTTGCAAGTCTGTATGTTACCGAAATGTTGCTGAAATTCCTCTAAATTGAGATGAGGTGAAGACTCCAATAAGAACTTGCATTGCAAGTGTGTTGTAATCTGTTTCAAATTTTTATAATACATTGTGTAGGTTTTGGAGTGTGGGGTTTTTCTCTCAAAAGGGTTTTCCCCATGTAAATCACTATGTTATGGTTTTATTGTTTATGGTATTATGTGTTTCTTCAAATCTCTATAATATTTTATTTGAAATTTTCATAATCCTCTTCTCAAGGTTAGCATAGGAAGTGTTTCCGCACACCTTTGCTTCCTTACATGTGAGACCACCTTTCTTTGAGGTATTTAGTTAAATAGTTTGCACAGTTATTTTAGGCCCCATGCATTCTTCCAAACAACTCATGTGCCTTGTTTATGCACCGAGATTCTTCCATGTTTTGTCAAAAAATTCTTGTGACTTGTCTATTCCTTCACTCTTGGCATGCATGTTTGCTAGTGTACATTGATATAGTGCAAGTCTATGGTGTTTTAGATTGTTTCATTTCACACCACGAGTATTCACCCTCTGAGTTTTGTACTTATTTTGAATGCTTGAGATGACTCATACCTGTTAGAAGTAGAGTTGTTGTTAATAGAATGTAAATGGTTCACACTTCCCAACCATGCAGTCTTCTTGTTGTTGTTTGTAGTTTTGGTCTACTTGTTTCCATATTTGCTTTCATATTCTACACAACTAATCTCTTGATCCTACTTGTACTCTATTTGAGACTATAGAAGAGAAGTTGGCCCTTTACTATTGTATTTATGTATACCCTATTTTGAGTTGTTTGGCAACCTATAGCAGCTATAGAATTTAGACTTTGGAGGGTGTATAATTTTTAAATAATTCCCTAATACCATTCAAAACCTATCACAACTGAAGTATTTTAGGTTTTAGAGAGAATGTATAAATTTTAACAGCCTCCTTGACATCATTGGAAACTTCACATCTATAGTACTTGAAATTAGAATGTTGTAGAGGTTTATATAATCTATTTGATTCCATTTCCATTCGGTCTCAGTTGCAGCACTTGAACATAAAAGGAAGTTTAAAGGTTTAAACACCCCACTTGATTCTTTTGACAATCTACCATAGTTGTAGCATTTTTAGGATTCAACTAAACAAAAAAAAAACTGTGCTGGAAATACTCTTCCTATATTCATTTTTATCTACACAATCATATGGCAGAATAACTTCTTGTTATGTTTGAATGGATGCCCCTTCATCATTTATGGGTAACTATTATTGTGCACATTAGAATAGTGCAGGCCTATATTTCTAATTGTTTCATTTAACATCACTAGTAATCTCCATAGGAACACTGTCCCTTGAATGTTTCTAAAGCCGTAGGATGATGGAAAAAGGTTTACATTTCTTAGAACGCATTCTCTTGCATTAGTCTTGGAGATGGCTTTAAGTGAATGTGCATCTTATTCCTCCCACGTGAATGAAGACTTCTTTATTTTCTATTATATCATCACCCTATTCCCCGTGTTTTCCTTAATTTTTAAAAATAAGGGATAGATCCTATTATTTATAATAAGAAAATAAGGGAGAATACGAAGTATAAGGGATTTTAAAATGCTTATATTATTACTTTTATCTTATAACTTTTAAATTTATTCTTTAGGAAATAAACATATAGATGTTATAGATATATTTATTTGATTTTTCTTTTTAAAATTAATAGTAATTTAATATTGAAAGTAATAATAAATTAATTAAAGTAGGAATTTAATGATTAATAAGTAGATTTATATATATATTAATTTTTCTTATATTTAAATATCATGTGGAATTGTTCTATATGTCATTCAATGTTATCATCAAAATGGAAAAAGGGGTAGGGCTATATAGTTAAATAAAGTTTCATCAATTGATCCTTAAGATTAATAGACTCGAGTGATGATAAATATACGTTTGTACCACATGTGAACCCATACCATGGAGGTCTTTCAAAGACATTAATCTTCTCATTAACTTCCTAATAAGATAATTTTATGTGAAATAAATAACATAGATAGAGTTAACACTAGAAGTGTAATAAACTATACCATTCATTTATTCAACCATTTATGGCTTTATACTAGTACGTGTTTGAAAGCATGTAGGGATCATTTAGGAGATTTTCTAATCATTTTAATTATATTGGGAATTATGTTGAAATAATAATAATAATAATAAATAAATTAGTGTTTAAGATAGAGTTTGAAATAGTATTATCTTTGCCATTTTTGATACCTAGATATATGTCTATTAGTTGGTATAACTCTTCTCAGTTAGTTGAATTAGTGATCATTGCAAGTAACTAGAGTGTTGTCATAGGTAGCATTAGGGTAAACCATAAAGAATCCTTGTGAAATTTACTATTTTATAGCCCATGTAGTAATATTGTATAAAGAAGCTTTAACCCTAGGGATTTGGAATGGTTGCTTCTTGGATAATAGAATTTTCTTGAAGTATCAGTATATAATCTTTTTATTTTGATCAAGAAAATAGCTTATTTAAAGTCAAACTCATTGTAACCTTTAGCTTGAGATCATGGATAAAATTTCTATTGCTTATTTGATTGCCCATCATGTATTTCTTTGATGAATTGTCAATAGACTTAGCTATTGGTTATTGTGTTCAACCTTGTATGAAGATGATAATAGTTATTTATTATTTTGAATGCTCTTTGGGATTGATTCCTCATGCATGTTGTGGTTCCATGTTGATCATGATTTTCCTATTGTTTTGGATATAATGGGGACCCAAATGTTTAAGTTACTTCCATGTTCGATAGTCATGGGTGGTAGGTTGTTAGGCTTCCAGAGGTGATGGGAAACCCTTTTTATGTTGAATTTCCCGATGATTCAACCTTTGTGTTTCCGTTGATCATATTCTTATTTTAAGTTCTCATGGGTGTACTATGTTCTATGATTTATTTTTCCTTAGTTATGAATATGAGCGAGAATGGGTCATGACTCACTCATGCATTCGTTTGTGATTTTTATACTTGATACATCCCTTGCTTTTCCTTTATTTCCCTACGAAAGTAGTTAGAGTGTAAGTGGTCATTGATATTGTTGTATGTCATGTTTTGGTTGACCTTGTGAGTGGGTCTTGTGATCGTTTTTCTTGTCTATCTTGGTTGTGGGTCCTTTCTTGTCATCTCCTAGTACGGGGGTGGACCTTCGGGTCCACATAGTTGGGTGGAACATGCTACACACCCCATTGGGTTCCCAAGTTGTGCTCATGATGCGAAAGTGGATACAGAGTTCTAGAGCTTCACATTGTTGAAGACTTTTCCTCACCTTGTACCTTATTCTCATTTAATGTAATTATTCTTGTACTTGATATACTCTTTCCGTAGTTATAAGGGAAGCATTACATAATGTATTAATGTAATCATGATGTGTTGTATCTATGGAAAGATGCTCCACAAATGTATTTTGGAAGTATGAATTGAATTGTAATAAAATGATGTATTGTTTTCCTCTCTCTTGTTTATGGATGAGTGTATGAACTATCTTTATGTAATCTTGGTTTATATTTTTTTTCATTTTTTATTAAATTTTAGGATTCGTAATGATCATCTCGTGTACCCCAGAGGACATAGTTGACTTTGCAAACATATAATTGATTTTCATGTTTAGAAAATACATATTCATATTATGCAATGTTTCACTTTCAAAAAATAAAATTGTGTAGTGTTTGTTGTCCTTTGTGGTTAACACGGTGGGGCGTTACATTGAGGTTGTTGTTCCTATGAGTTTTATGTAGAAAATGCATTTAAATGGGGGTTTTGGTTTACGGTTTGGTGGAATTTGTATGGGAGGTCATGTCTTTTGAATCATTAAGCATGTAAAGGGCTGTTGGAGAGTGTTCAAGTTGGTTTTGAGGTCTAAGGAGGTCTAGAAGCATCATATTCAATAAACCCTCATCAATTTAGTGCATAAAACAAGGGTTTTTTGAGTTTGGGGTTGATTTGGCTATACAAGTGGAGTATAATTGTGGATTCTATGTTTTTTTGGAATTTTAATTGATTCCACAAGGTATCAAAGGGTTTGGTGAAGGATAAAGGGTACTCTTTGAAAAAGAGGCCTATTTCACTAGGTTTTTTCGATGGTAGGGGTATTGGATCTCCATGTTGGTCCAAAAGAGCTAATGTTGGGGTTTACATATGTTTTATATCTTTTAAATGGGTATATAAGTTTTTTTTTTTCCATATGTTTTGGAAGATATTGGAGTTAAATGCCAAAAACTAGATTTGCATTGATACAAGGTTACATGGGTGAAAGTGAGAAAATATGTTTCTGATTGTTGTCTAACTTTGGTGAATAGTTGAAATTTCTCTAATAGGCCTTTTAATCTTGTTAGATGCCTCTTGAAGGAAGGTTGTCAATTTGGTTGAGTTTGAGCCCCTGGGTCTACATCATTTTAGAGTTTGAATGGATGAAATCCTTTGGGGCAGTCATTTCTGAGATTCTCTTGAGCATGTATAGACATCATATGGTATGTTTGGAGTGTTGGACGTGAGAGTTAATTGTGGGAAGATTTATTTTCAATAAGGATCCTTGGAAAACCTAGGTTTGGTGGCTTGAGAGTGAGGATTTCATGGATTGGTAGCTTGGTGAGTGGTTGGAGCTCTAAAAATTATGAAATCTTAAGGTTGGTAACCTATTTTTCATGGTGTTTTACTTGATTGCAGGGGTTTAGGAAGGTGTCTCTTTGGAAAAGAGGCCTAGTTGCCCCTACAGTATAGTGATATTTTGGAGAATACATTGAAAGACCCATCTCTAGGCCTCCTGTGATCTTATGACCACTTCAAACACCCTTGTTTAAGCCTACACATGCTTAATAATCCTTAATATTATGTTTCCCACAAAATTCACCCACTTTTAGTCTCTAAAACCTCAATTTTCCATTAAAAAATATGCTTCTCTCAACTAGGTCTTCATGCCCAAACATACACATGACCTCCCCAATCCTTGCAAACCTTCAAACACATCAAAACCCACTAGATCTCACTAAAACCAACTAGTTCTAGCCTTCTTTAAAACAAATTCTTCAATTTGCTACTTCAACCCATGCCTTTTAGGCTTGAATTCATGCATTTTATACTTGATTGTCATTTGAATTATCATTAACAAAATTATATATTAACTCATATGTTTATCTTTTTTTCCTCTTATAGGAGTAGGTGTTGGAAAACTTGAAGGAATAGGTGTTGAAACACCTCAGGGAGGAGGTGTTGAAAAAATTGAAGGAGATAAAGAAAAAGAGATGCCTAAAGAGGTATGTGTTTATTTTATTTTTTGTTTGGTAAATATGTTCCTATTACAAACAATTGTATGCTAACTTGTATCAATTTTATGTTTTTGTGTTCACCAATATAGATTGACCTTGCAAAAGTTGGTATGATTGGTTCTTTGAGAGGTGCATATTCTAGGACTCATGACCGTTTGAAGAGACGTATATATATGAGGTAATCAAGATTTCAATTTTAGAGTTAAATTATAATTCAATGTATATTGATTTTGATGTTAATAATTCGATTTTAAATTATATAATATAACTAATCTCAATTGTGGTTTGAATTTTCCTTGTGTTGTTACCTTCATAGCCAAATAGTGCTTGAAAGAGGCTCCATTTTGATGATCCACAATAGTTTAGGATGAGATAGACATTTTGGCATGTATATTATGAATAGATATCGAGATCGCATATGCCACACTTTGTAAAACTTTGTTTGAGTTGGAGTTGATGCCATTTTTGTATATGGACTTACACTTGATTATTAGATAATTTCATAAATAGAAGTTGAGAATTGAAATAATTTATTTGTCATGTGTATGTTTAAACTATTAAAAAATTTAATCTTCAGCAATGGTTAAATATCAATGTACAATATCATAAAAATAATAAAAAATAATGGTTATATTATATAGTTGACAATAAAAAATAATGAATAATGGTTAAATTATATCATATATTGCTTAGTTATATTATGGTTAAATTATATAGTTTAAACAACTTTGAAGACAATAACAATGGTAAAGTTTAACATTTTAACTTTAAAGTTTAAATACACACATATGTCATTGTCTTACACTACATATTTCATATTGCATTATCATTACATATTGAAATACAAAAAATATCATAGTTTTATGTTGATAAAAATTCCAAAGTGATGCAGAGCAAGGTGGCAAACTCTCAACAAACCAACTACCCTTTAATCTTCCTTCTAGACACAAAACACCATTGGACAGCCATGAAAAAGGTACATAAGCACTAAATCAACAATCATCTTCCAATGAAATAGTCACCAACACTCCAAAACTCAAAACCCTCACTTTTCACAAGTTTCAAAGGGAGTTTATTGAAAACCTCTCCTCACGATTTGAATGCCTCCAAAAACTTCAAATATGTCTACCCTTGTTTAATTAACTCTTAGAAAGTGTTGCCCCAAGTGTTTTCCATCACTACCTACTCTTAACCTCCAAATTTCACTTGAAACACACATTCCTGACAACTAGGCATTATGCCTAAACCCTCAAATGGCCACCCTTGCTCTTGAAATCATGCACACATGCCCCCTACACCTAATTATGCCATTCCACCAAGTTATAGTAGAATACAATGGGTGGAAAAGACATTTGGTGGAAATTTCCACACTACCCTTATGGAAAAAGCACAAATTTAGGCCTAGGAGGCATAGCTTGAAGTAGAAGATTAAAGCAATAGTTTGGAAGAAGGTTAGAACCTAGTTTTTTTAGTGTTATCAGGTGGAGTTTGATGTGATAAAAGGTTTTCAAAGGAATGGTAGGTCATTTGGATGTTTGGGCTTGGTGCAGGAGCACCAACCTTCTCTTTGTTTTCCATGAAGAGATTTATAGCAGTGTGTGTGTTGGGGTGTTTTTGTTGAGTCCATGAGTTCAAATAAGGTCCTACGTGACCATTCTATGGTACTTGGTCAACTTTGAGGGGCTTATGTATTCATTTTGTGATGATTGTAAATCAAATGGAAAGGAGTGTCAAAGTTGTCAAGGTGGTGTCAAGGGTGGTAGTATATTGTTTTCTTGAATAATACATGGATTTTAGGTGAATAAGGTCTCATTAGACCCACTGTAATAGGTTAGGTGATTAAAAGGGTCAAAAATAGCAAACATTACAAAGCATGTAATGATGTTATTGAATTGTGTAAAAAATGAAATTGTGATCTCCAACGGTCATAAGTGGTTTAAATTTTAGTTGGGAGGGTAGTTGGTCATTGGTTGAAGAGGAAAAACCTTTGAAAAGGCATGAGGATACCATTTGTAATGTTGGCTAAAAGTTTAAGGTATTGGAAATAAGAAAATTCTTAGTTTTCTTCATTTTTCTGTGTTTCTTTCACATTTTGCAGACCTATATGAGCTGTACATACTGACATTGGCTATGTAATCTTTTATTTCTCATGGAGGACTGTGTTAACCTTATTTTGCATCAGTTTTGAAAGAATTTAATAAAGATTTGTTGAATAAATCATTGTTTTCTTGTGATAGGACGAGAGCACCCTATTGAGAGTTTTGTGATAAAAAACATGTCTTAAAGGGCCCTTACACTGACTGTATCTACTGTAACTAGTGTAATGGGCCCTAGGGAGTCTAATTAAGTTGTAGGTTGCATGTTAATGTTGTGGGGAAGGAAAAAAGGGGATAAGTCTATTGTCCTATTGATTTTTGTTAAAGAAAACACATGAAAATGGAGCCCTCGGCCTAGGGTTTGTGAAAATCAATGAGAGTGTAGAGTTTTTTTCAACTTTTGAGCACATAGGGGTCATAATACACATGTTTGAGTTGGTGGCATGGTTTGGGAGGTTGTACAAGTGGTATTTTAGGAGTTTGGTCCAAAAGACTTATTTATGACTGTGGGATATGTTTTACAACTCTAAAATGGATGTCTAAAACCATCATATGTTTGTCAGGTGTCTTGGAGAGTATTTGAGTAAAAGGCCAAAAATTGAGTTTGCACTACTACTATGATTCATGGGTGAAATTGAGAAATGGTGCTTCTGATTGTTGTCTAACTTGCAAGATTGTTTGAATTGATTTAAAAGATTATTTTAATCTTGTTAGATGCCTCTTCAAGGAAAGTTGTCAATTTGATTGAGTTTGAGCCCCCTGGTCTGTTTGATCCCTTAAGAATCTAAAGTGCAAAATGGCTACAAACTTTAGCATGACATTACTTAGACACTTTAAGTCTTAGAAACTTCTTGTTAGAGCCTATGGGATTGTGTTGTGCCCCTCTACAATAATTTATCTCAGTTTTTTCTATCTCAGAGGCATTTTTTTGTGGTGGTGAGATTTTTCTTGGGGAAAAAGTTGTCAAATGCAAGTAGTGCAAAGTTTTAAAGTGGTGCAAATTTTATTATATAGATCTTACAGCCAAACTAACTATTCCAACGTGTCTGAGTGGGTACATTTATGCTAGAAATGGTCCTCTTTCGTACCCAAACGTATCAAATCACTCTGAGCTATGTTCAACTGAGTGAATCCCTTAAGAGTCTGAAATGCAAAATGGCTGCAAACTTTAGCATGACGTTACTCAAACACTGCGAGGCTTAAAAAAATCTTGTTAGAGCCTATGGTATTGTGTTGTGCCCCTCTACAATAACCTCTCTTTATTTTCGCTATCTTAGAGGTGTTTTCTTGTGGCGGCAAGATTTCTCTTGGAGAAAAAGTTGTCAAATGTAAGTAGTGCAAAGTTGCAAAGTGGTACAACTTTCATTCTGCAATGTGTACGACCAAACTAACTATTTTGAAGCATCTGAGTAGGTATTTTTATGTTAGAAATGGTCCTCTTTTGTACCCAAACACGCCGAATCACTCTGAGCTACATTCAATCGACTGAATCCCTTAAGAGTTTGAAGTGTAAAATGGCTACAAACTTCAACATGACGTTACTCAGACATCGTGAGGCCTAAAAACTTTTTGTTAGAGCCTACGGGATCATGTTGTACCCCTCTACAATAACCTCTCTCAGTTTTCACTATCTCAAAGGAATTTTCCTATGACGACGAGATTTCTCTTGGGGAAAAAATTGTCAAATGCAAGTAGTGCAAAGTTGCAAAGTGGTGCAACTTTCGTTCTGCAACTCATATGACAAAACTAACTATTCCAACATATCAGAGTGGGTAAGTTTATGCTAGGAATGGTCCTCTTTCACACCCAAACATTCCAAATCACTCTAAGCTACATTCAACTAGTTGAATCCCTTAAGAGTCCAAAGTGCAAAATAGCTACAAACTTCAACATGACATTACTCAAACACCATGAGGCTTAGAAACTTCTCATCAGATCCTATGGGATAAATTTGTGCCCCAATACAATGAAATCTCTCAATTTTTTTCTATTTCAGAGGTGTTTTCCTATGGCAGCAAGATTTCTTTTGGGGAAAAAGTTGTCAAATGCAAGTAGTGCAAAGTTGCAAAGTCATGCAAATTTCATTTTGCAACTCGTACAACCAAACTAACTATTCCAACACATCCAAGTGGGTACATTTACGCTAGAAATGGCCCTCTTTTGCACCCAAATGTGTTAAATCACTCTAAGCTACGTTCAACCGATTGAATCCCTTAAGAGTCGAAAGTGCAAAATGGATGCAAACTTCAACATGACGTTACTCAGACACCGTGAAGCTTAGAAACTTTTCATCTAAGCCTATGGGATTGTGTTATTCTCCTCTACAATGACCTCTCTCATTTTTCACTATTTTAGAGGCATTTTCTTGTGGCGGTGAGATTTATCTTGGGAAAAATGTTGTCAAATGCAAGTAGTGCAAAGTTGCAAAGTGGTGCAACTTTCATTCTGAAATTCATACAAACAAACTAAATTTTCTAATACATCTGAGTGGATACTTTTATGCTAGGCATGGTCTTCTTTCACACCCAAATGCACTGAATTGCTCCTTGCTATGTTCAACTAGTTGAATCCCTTAAGAGTTCAAAGTGCAAAATGGTTGCAAACTTCAACATGATGATACTCAAACATTGTGATGCTTAGAAAATTCTTGGCATATCCTATGGAATCATGTTGTTCCCCTCTACAATAACCTCTCTTGATTTTTTCTATCTTAGAGGTGTTTTCCTATGGTGACAAGATTTCTCTTAGGGAAAAAGTTGTCAAATGCAAGTAGTGCAAAGTTGCTAAGTGGTGCAACTTTCATTCTGCAACTCTATGACCAAAATAACTGTTCCAACGCATCTGAGTGGTTATGTTTATGCTAGGAATGGTCCTCTTCCACACCCAAATGTGTTGAATAACTCCAAGCTACATTCAACTAGCTGAATCCCTTAAGAGTTTGAAATGCAAAATGGCTACAAACTTCAGCATAACATTACTTGGACACTGTGAGGCTTAGAAACTTTTCATCTAAGCCTATGGGATCATGTTTTTCCCTTCTACAATAACCTCTTTTTTTTTGCTATTTCAGAGGTTTTTTCCTATGGTGGCAATATTTCTCTTGGCAAAAAAGTTATCAAATGTAAATAGTACAAAGTGGCAAAGTGGTGCAACATTCATTCTACAACTCGTACGACTAAAATAACTAGTCCAATGTGTCCGAGTGGGTACATTTACGTTAGGCATGGTCCTCTTTCACACCCAAACATGTCAAATCGCTTCGAGTTGCATTCAACCAATTGAATCCCTTAAAAGTCCAAAGTGCAAAATGGATAGAAACTTCAGCATGATGTTACTCAAAAACTGTGAGGCTTAGAAACTTCTCATTAAATTCTATGGGATTGTGTTGTGCCCCTCTACAATAACCTCTCTTGGTTTTTTCTATCTCAGAGGTGTTTTCCTATGGCAGTGATATTTCTCTTAGAGAAAAAGTTGTCAAATGCAAGTAGTGCAAAGTTGCAAAGTGGCGCAACTTTCATTCTACAACTTGTACGACCAAACTAACTATTCCATCACATCTGATTGGGTACATTCACACTAGGCATGGTCCTCTTTTGCACCCAAATATGCTAAATCGCTCTGCGTTACATTCAACTAGCTGAATCCCTTAAGAGTCTGAAGTGCAAAATGGTTGCAAACTTCAGCATGACAATACTCGGACACCATTACGCTTAGAAAATTCTCTTCTAATTCTATGGGATTGTGTTGTGCTCCTCTAAATTAACCTCTCTTAGTTTTTTCTTGGAAGGAAAATTAGCATGTCTAATCAAGAGAAAGTCCACCCAATCTTGGTAAGGCACAAGCAAAGTCCGCCATGCCCATGGTCAACAAAAATGTTGAAGATGATGCAAAGTCTACTTGGAAAAGAAAAGAAATGTCCAAACTATTGTCAAGTCCACCCTTGGCTTGAATAATTCTTATCCAAGACAAAAGTAAAGTACACCCAACTCAAAGAATACATGGAAAAGACAACATAAGGTCATCCCAGCTCAAATCATACATGGAAAAGACAACCTAAAGTCTACCCCAAGTTGAAAAAAAGAGATGACAAACATATCTTGAATTTTTCCTTAGGCCAAGATCAAAGGGAACATCCAACACACTGAGATGGTGCCTCGTCATCTTCAAACCAATCAAATTGTTCCAAGCTAACTTGTCTAAGTTCAATGAACCTGACACTTCATAATGCAACAACTTTTTATTTTTGGTTTATATTTAGTAGAAGGACAAGTGTCCCCAAATGTAATTTTCTCATTGGTCGAGAGGTAGTTAGTTGTGACAAATCCTAATTAGGGTTTTATTTGTAATCTCAATCATTGACTCAAAATCAGTCTTGGTCATTGAATTATATTCGAGGAGCCTATAAATTGAGCTCACCCCTCATTTGTAAAACATGGGAGCATCCATTGCATACTACCAGTTCACTACCTTGTCTATACTTTTTCTTATTATTATGCTTTGATAATTTTTTTCCAAGCATCCATCACTTGTTTGAAAGCACTTGTTCTAGGGTCTTAGCCATAGTAGAAAGATAGTGAACTATTTGATAAAATGGTTTGGTAGACATGTATGAAAATTGTGGTAGCATAAACAAGGTAGTAAACTATTTGAAAAAATGCCTCAAACAAATGTGGTCTCATGGTGATGGAATGCCATGACAATCCAGGGAATTTTCTTGTCATGGAATTCCATCACCATGAGACCCCATTTCTTTGAGGTATTTTTTTCAAATTGTTTGCTACCTTATCTATGTTATTGCTTACTATTACACTTTGATGGATTTTTTCCAAGAATCCATATAGCTTGTTTGAAAGCACCTACTTTAGACTTTTAGCCATAGCAGCAAGGTGGTGAATTGATTGATAAAATGCTTTAGTAAACATGTATGAAAAATGTGGTAGCATAGACAAGGCAGTGAATTGTTTGAAAAAAAATCCTCAATGAAATGTGTTCTCTTGGCAATGGAATACCATGACAAGCACATTGAGATCACATTTCTTTGAGGCATTTTTTTTAACAGTTCACTACCTTGTTAGTGCAAGAGCACCAAGCCTCCTGATATGGTATTGAATGGTCATGGATGGAATTATGGTTAAGATAGGAGAGTTTGAGTTTTATTTTGTTTGAATAAGGTCTACTTAGACCATTCTCATGTTTCCAAAATGATTTAGAGTGTTCATTTAATAATTTGGCCATAACTTGTAATCATGTTAAAAGTTGTCAAGATGGTCAAATGTTGTCAAGGTAAGTAGAATAGGAAGCCATTTAAGAGGGTCTAGTGGATTAAGAAATAATAAAGAGTTAGAAGGAGGAAAATGTCAAATTTGTAAGTTGCATAAATGCAACAAATTTGAAAACCAATGACTACCTCCTTTGAAAAGTTGTTACTTGGTAGTTATAGATGTTGGGAGAAGTTGGATTTGAATGTGATCATTATAAAAGCCTCAAAAATGGCTCATGTAGGGTTGTTGAAGGAAATTTAAAGATTGTACACATTTTGTTTTCATGAAATACAACGTTCTCAGCAACTTTTTTCCTATTTTTCTAAACTTTGAAGGCTTGGTGTGGATCCATACAACCTACTTGTGCTCTAAAAATTCTTATACATTTTAGGTAAGTGTGTTGGATCTCTAATGCTTTATTTTTGAGGTCTTAATCATGCAAATTGAGGGAGAAATCTTTATTTTTCTGGGACTACTGATTTACCCCATTTTGGGGGTTTTGAAAGGGAAAAAAATGGGTTTCTAAGTCTTCCACCCTTTGTATAGTCATGTAACTCTATGGATAGGCTTAGATAGGTTAAATAAACATTTATGCATCTTTTTTTGTGTAGGGAAGGTGTATTTCTTGATTTTGGTGAGTCCCTAGGGTTGTTTCCATTAGAAAATGCATGAATTTAATGGATATAGACCTAAACTTGATGATGGGGTGTTAGGACAAGTTATCTTATGAAATTTTAAGCTTTTGGGGGGTGAATTCAAGGGTGTTTGACTAGGTGGAAATTTTGGGAAGGGCCTGGAAGTGTCTTTTTCAATAAACCCTCATCAAAAGTGCACAAAATAAGGACTTTTGGGTTTGGTGTGGAGGTGGTTATACAAATGAAATATAATGGGGTATTTTGGGGTTTGATAACCTAAAAATTTATTTCCTGAAGTCTCAGAGTGTTTGCACTAGTTTAAGAGGGGGGTACTTTGTAAAATTGACCTATTTGGAGGCCTAAAATGGTGAGAAAGTTAGTTTTCTCAAATTTGTTCCAAAGGAGTCATAGGGGGGCTAAGATATGTTTTGTAACTCTGTAATGGGTGTCTAAATCATCCTTTTATTTTTCATTTTTTTGTGGGAAGTTGTGGAGTTAAGTGCCTAAAAATGGGTTTGCACCGCTACTAGGTTTACAAGGGTGAAAGTGGGAAATCCTACCTCTAATTGATTTCAAAATTTGGGAGTTGTTTAGATTGGTCCAATAGATCCTTTTAATCTTGTTATATGCCTCTTGAAGGAAAGTTGACACTTTGAGTGGGTTTGGGTCTCCTGTCTCTGCATCAATTGTCTATGTTATTGCTTCTTATTATGCTTTGATAGATTTTTTCCAAGCATCCATAGATTGTTTGCAAGCACCTATTTTAGGATTTTAGCCATATCAGCAAGGTAGTGAATTGTTTGATAAAATTATTTGGTAAACATGTATGAAAAATGTGGTAGCATAGAAAAGGAAATGAATTGTTTGAAAAAATGCCTCAAAGAAACGTGGTCTCATGGTGATGGAATGGCATGAAAATCCATAGCAATTTCCATTTCATGGAATTCCATCACCATGAGACCACATTTCTTTTAGGCATCTTTTCAACCAGTTCATTGCCTTGTCTATAGAATTTCTTGCTATTATGCTTTTGATAAATTTTTTCCAAGCATCCATAGCTTGTTCAAAAGCACTTGTTTTATGCTTTTAGCTATAACAACAAGGCAATGAACTATTTGACAAAATACTTTGGTAGACATGTATGAAAATTGTGGTAACATAGACAAGGAAATGAACTATTTGATAAAATACGTCAAAGAAATATAGCCTCATAGAATGCCATGATAACAAAATGCATTTGGTAGCTACTCCTACTTATTAGTTATGTAATGTGAAGTAATTGCATAACTGCTTAGGTTGAATTTGTAAAAACTATATTGTAATTGAAAATTTTCCATCAATTAGCATCTAGTTATTAGTTATGCAGTGTGAAGTAATGCTTTGACCTTGAAAGATGTGCAATAAAATGTAATCAACAATATGAATATAAACTACAAAAAATTATTTTTTACAATTCATTAGTTAAAATCTTTATTTTATTTGCTCTTTATATCTCTATATGCTATGGAAATACCTTTCAATTTCAAAATTAATAGATTTTATCTCTTGTTCTACATTTTTTTAAATATGATTTTTTCTTGACTTTATAAAAAACTCTTATACTTTTGGTTTTTCATTTTTTTCCCCAAAAGATTTGTGTTGCTATGCATTGGAAGCATGAATCATACAAGTGAATACACACACTATACATGAAGTATACATGTGAATAAGTGAAGCATACATGCAAATAAGTGAGGCACAAGTAATTGAAGTATTTCAAAGGATACAAACCACTATGAATTGAGTTTATTTACACAATATGCTTTAGATGGAGCTTATTCAGCAATCAACAGTAATTAATTAAGCATTAGATGTAAACAAAATCCATGCCTACAATATTCAATCATATGATTTACACAATACGCATGATAACATAATTCAAGAATGGCAGTTGCAAAATAAGATGTTTTTAATCAAAAATTCATAAAGTATACAATGATATATATTGATAAAAGTATATAGAATATATCCAAAAAAAGCCATACAGGCTTAGTACAAAGGAGCCATATTATGGACATAAAATGTCACATATATATCACTTGTACACAACATATGTTCCAAAATGCCACATAGGCATACAAAAAACAACCCTAATACAATCATTTCCCTCTAGGGGAAGGAAATAGATCCCATGCTATCTTTAAAATTTGACTGGATGGAATGACTGTTGGTTCTCTAGTCTTTCAAACACGCTCATTAGTCCTCCTCTCTTCACTCCGGACCTTAAACTGATACAGTAAAATGTAAAGATGTTAATACATAGAAATTGAATTGTGGAATGACATATAACAAAATATAATCACTTACCGCATACAAATAGTCATCATTCACATTTACATCATTACCACGTCCACGATTTGGAGTGACAACCACCTATAGCAACCATCAAGAGAGAAATTAAGCTACACAAAAGTATCATCAAAATTTTCTATAATAGACCATAAAAGAGAAAATATAATGTTAAATTGACTAATCTATTACATACCTCTCTCAATGGATCAGAACTGGCTATTGCTACAACAACTCTATGATCCATCGTGCCACCAACATCATCGGGGTTGTCGGATGTCAACATATACAAATGGTAAATGAAAGAGTAAATGGTAGAGTTAACTATTAAATGTTAATGGTATGGGATTAGGAAGGAATAAAGTCCAACAAAAAGTGAATTAGGAGAAGATAATGTGACATGATTAAGGAATACAAATGCAACATTTGTGTTTCTCATCAATTTTTTAGATTTGTATATGCAAAATTATGAAAACTAGCTAACATTGTTTTACAACACCATTATTGAATAAAGGCTACCTGAGTGTAAGGTCCTTGAGGAAACGAATTACAAGGTGTGGAGGTCGAAGGTCCACTAGGATTTTTTTTGAAATCCAAAGCATATTATGAGACAAACGTTCAAATATAAAATTCAACTGTTCAAATGCAATAATAATATATTTAATACTAGTTGCATACCTATGGACCCAATGTCAAGAAAAAATAAGGGTCTTTAGGAATGGGGCATGTCTCATGAACACTCTAACACTAAAATTTCATCAAATTGAAATTATACTGATTTACTTACTCTTAAATTTCAAAATATAATTTAATAAACAACATTAAATGAACTTGTTGAATTTTACCTAATTGTCAATGCCATATGTATCATTCAATGAATCATCTATTAAATCCATCACCTCTGCAACTAATGTAGGCTATGTAGCTACATTTCAAGCACTCCGATAATCGTATGTGCAAACTACACCACAAGCGCCACAATGGTGGGGTGGAGCTCAGGGCCTACATGTCTCCTCCACACCAGGTTCTACTAGAGGCCTTGCACACTGTAAAATGGTATGGGTGAGTGAGCCAATTGACTCCAATGTGTCCACCTCTACACTATCCTTAATAATGGAAGGAGCGGTGACATGCTCCACCATGGGTCTGGACAAGGGTTTCAGTGCCAACTGTGGATTACATTGTGTAGTAGGTCTATCATGTGTGGAGCCCCCACCTCTACCCTGAAAGTCTAAGATGTCAAAATAATTTGGAATCTTATTGAGGATAAACTCATAATAGAGTTTCCTCAAAATGTATTATGGTACCTCATGGTTATTGCATGGAGGTCGGTCAAATACCATCCACCACCACTCCCAAAAATTATTTTTAATTAACTCATGGTGGCACCAATGGATGGGGAACCTTCTGCATGTATGAGACAAAGATGTATTAGTTTTTAGGTCTATAAATAGGGCACACAGGCCGGCTTTGCTAATTTTTTGCTTTTTAACATTTGCATATGACAAACCTCTAGCATAATATTGTCTCATCTCATGCCTCTTATTTGACCAAAAATTTATTTTCTCGCTCATTTCTCCTACATGAGATACAATTGACTTCAATGATTCAACAAACCCTCTCCTATAAGGGTGGGTTTTGGCATGCTTGGTTAATCTTCCAATTAATTGTTCAATGTCTCTCTTACTGTTTTCAATTTGATTTAGAATATTTTCTTCTATTCCTTGAGGATGCCTATGAATTGATGGAGGGCTTTCAGGTTGTTCTTGAATAGGAGGCTCTTCTTGAGGGGGTGACTATGAATTCTCAAAGTTTTAAGGAGATTCATTCCTTGATAATTAGAAGAAAATTTTATTATAAAACTTATTTCAATCTACATTCTAAATCAAATTCAAAATAAATTGAATAAAAATACATACCTCTTTGTAATCTTTGATGTCTCTAATGTGTTGGCGACATCCTCGTGAAAGATAGCAAGCTAATGGATGATATTTGGTGAGTGTGAGTTACAGACCTCCAATCCTCCAAGCCAAGCTGCGGGTTGAAGACAAATGAGGGTGCACTTACCCAAGATGTCTTTTCAGTGTGTTCTCAATGGTCTTCCCTTCTCATACTAAAACTCTTCCTTTCCTGCACATTACCAATGAAACCATCACCAATAATCATATTTCACATTAATATTATAGCTGAAATAAGATGTAATTGTACAACAATTTTATTTACAATTTCAACTCATATTCCCAATTTATGAGGCCTAACTCCTTCATGGTAGCATCATTGAAAATGTCTAAATGAAATGCAAAAATATTGTCAAATAATCACACTATTTATCATCCACAATACATCCTACCTTCTATTTAGGAAAACATAAAACAAATTACCTATGTTTTACTAATCACATGCAAGGTGGGGTCTTATAAATCTGATTTAGATTAAATTGTTGGCCTTCTTCTTTGATCATAAGGAATGTTCTCAATGTTGGTTCAATCATGAATCAATTATTGTTTTACTAGAAACCATGTTTTATTTATGATTTTTTGAAAAAAAAAATGTAGTTTATTTGGGATTAAACTAGTACTTAATATAATTTTCCTATAAAATACTTGTTTTTTAAATTTCCAGTGAAACCCTTATTTTTTAAATTGTAGATTTAAAATTTTCTAAAGTAATTTTGGATTTTTATGAAGAAATTAAACATTGGATAGACTAGGAAACAACTCAAGAGCACTTATTTTTCAAAAATATATTTTTCCATTCTCATTCATTAGGGTCTAATTACATACTTTATACCCTAGATGCTTGCACTTTTTGAATGGTTTAGAGATTGATTCAGACTTAAAAGTGATGTAGTTACAAAAAATGGCATGCACCATAAAGATCTTTATGGCTCTAGAGGCCTTAATACAATATTGATGCCATGGGATTCACTCCTTTACCTTGTCTTATATTGAGACAAGGAACATGCTAGTGGTGTTACTGCTTGACCTCAAGAGGGTTGCGACCTCCAAACCTTGATTTGATTTAAAAAGAAAAAAATTAATATTGCATTAGATGTAATTTAAGCAACATTTTAATTTTTCAATGGTGGATTGATTGAATATGGCTAGCAATAACAAGTATAAATAACAATAGTCTCAAGATGAGTACAATGGACAATGAAGATTTATACATGACATTAAATTTTGAGATTTTGTGTCTAGTTACATTACCTGAAAGGGAATTGGTAAACTATTTAATTATCTTATAGGCTTGGGGTCAATTTATCAACAAAAAAGTAACATATTAAATCCTAATAAAATGGCCTCTATCAAAACACATACATAAACCCTTGCAAAATGGTAAGGATTCAAATTCTATTTACTTCATTAAATTATTATTTTTTTAAAAAATATTTAATAGACATGATTAAATCCATAGATATAATATTAAATAAAATGACATACCATATTTTTATACTTACCCTCATATCTAGCAAAGGCCACCCTCAGGAACTCAATCCTAAGCTCAACATAGAGCTAGGCATATATTAAAAGTAGGAAAACCATTTGTAACAAATAAGAATGCCCATTGCTTACCTCATT
This sequence comes from Sequoia sempervirens, assembly GCA_007258455.2. NCBI lineage: Eukaryota > Viridiplantae > Streptophyta > Pinopsida > Cupressales > Cupressaceae > Sequoia > Sequoia sempervirens. The sequence goes on along the minus strand of VDFB02058242.1, from coordinate 204,915,427 downwards.
AGATTATGCTAACCTAATTTTATATCATTATTAAAGAGGACTTATCATGTTTATTGAACTCTTTCATATCCATCTAATGCAAATTCAAACCTTATATTGAATTGTAATTAAATTGGAAGGTTGAACAAGTTTAGAAATAGTCCCAAACCTTGGAGGTGTCCCATAAACCATCTCTACAATATTGAGGTCATGAGGGGATCCTTCACCCAAGGACTGCCTACATACTTGCTTCCAAACAAGATCAAATTCACATGTAGTTATCCTTTCAATAATCTCTCCTAGTTTCTCATAATTAAGGCTTCCTAGCCACCCCAAGTAGCATTACTAATAAGAGTGAAAGAAAAGGAAAACTATAGAAATAGCTAAAATCAATTAGAATAATAGAATACCATTTACTAATACCCATTCTAAAATGAAACAATATCTCATAAATTTTCATTGATTACTATATTATACCCTAATTATATGGTTCCTTTAAATGATTCCCAATAAGAGATAATTCTTAATAGTAGGCAAGGAAATCTAACCCAATTCCCTATTTAATTAAATAGAATTATAAAACTTCCATCTAAGGATATTAAATCTCCATTTAGACCTCACCACCTTTATTATTCATAATTCAACTTGAGCATTCTAAAACCTCTAAGAATATCATATTATTGATAGAAAGGTTGGGGTGATTACTTATCAACTAGATTTTTCTTTTTTGCAATGACATGTTTTGACCATTATCATATATCTCAATCAGATATCAACAAGTCATAGAGAAAGCACATTTGACCTCATAGGTCTTGAAACATGTGTATATCTTTTCCTTAGCCACAAATAGCACTTAGGTCATGCTCAAAGTAGCTAAAGAGGACTTAATTTAGAAGTAAATCAAAGATCTCACAATTAACCTATGCCACTAATAATTCTAACATATGAAACACCATCAACAAGTGTATTGGTAAGACCATACACAATTTCCAATACTTGATAAAATTTCAATTTTCTATAACTTAGCCTAATTCCATCGTGACAAGTTTCTACTAATAATTCCAAAGGAGGTCTTACAATATTATTCATACAACTAGGTTCAACATACTTAACCTGAACTAATAATAATACCCTATATACTAATATATTATAACTAAAGAAATATCATAACATCCTTATATCTTATAGTTACCTCTTGAATCATACATCTACAAGATATCTTATCAATTCATTACAAAGCAAGAATCCTCTTCATTTTTTAGTAAATAAACCTAGCAAATAAACACACAAGGCTTCTCATGTGAGATATATGAGGAGAAGTATTATTTACAAGATTTACCCTAACTATAAACTCATTATATAATAAATTTTCCACACAATATAAAATACACAAAGAGCTAATAAAAAATTGAAATTATTCAACTAGAACATAATTTCATCTTTATTAAATTTTATGCATGAGTATTGTGAAGGTTGTGGTGATAAGAAATGATCCTTGCAATTACATAAAACAAAAATTCATTTTTCAAATATTCTTTGATTGGTATCCCATTATTTTCCCAAGCTATAAAAAGTGAAAGTAAGTGAAAGTAGGGAAGAAAGGTGTTGTTTTATATTTAATAACATTTTCTAAATCCTTTTAACCATACTTAATTCAAATTTCTATCTACCAAGACATTTCTTGAAGCCTTGTTAATATTAGGCATTTTTTCAAATAGATCATGCACCTTGCCTCTACTCCCTAACTTGCATTAAGCTTTGCCTCCTATTCAAAATTCCCTTCTAAGATTAGTAGTATTTTAAGCCTTTCTATGATTTGAATAATTAATATGAATCATAGCAGCTCTTTTTCAAAGTTTTAAGGGAACTTCTTCCTGAATGAAGATGTCCCCCACTAATAACCAAAAAAATAGGCTATCTGAGAACATCCCCTCTGCATAAGTTCTACCTTATATGTGGATGATTCAAAAATTACCCAAAAATGAACCTTTTTTACATAGGTAAATGGAAATATAATTTTTTAGAAAGGGATTTCAATAAGGAGATATCCATTTGTGTAGATTTTCCACACTTAGCCAAGTTTATAAAACTTATAAATCAAAGTTGCTTATGCCACTCTTCAAATTCAATCAATTTATTCTTCTCAAACTCTACAATATTAATATGTTCATGATTAATCCTTCCACTAGCTTGGTATTTGGACTTTCCCTAGGAGATGAAGGAGGAGAACCATCATCATCAAAAGATAAATCAAACTTGCTTGTGGTCACTTATAAAACTTGGCATTAACTCATCATTAATACCACCATGTAGTAGGATATGAAAAGATGAAGAAAATATTATTCCCTTCCTACTTCCTTTTACAAACTTCTTATGCACCATATTTAGGATGAGTTTCCCCTCTTCTTATGTCTTGATGGACATCCATAACCTATTAAAAATTTCTCAATGCAATATAGGTATGGAGGATGTTGACAAAGGTTGTAGAGTCTAGATTACACTTGCCAACTCTATTTTCTTGGAAGTTTCTAAATCATTTTTAACAAATACATTCATGCATATTCTCCACTCATGATATTAAATTTATTTACCCCATTTTTGTTCAACTTTTGTGTCCTCTCCTTGATCCCATGCTTCTACATATATCTTTGCTATGATAGTCACAATGACTTTTTCTTTCCTTTAGCTCCCTTTCTCATATCTTGAAGACCTCATAAATGAGGATAGGTGACATCATGCTTTTTGTAGTTACAATATCACTCTTTTAATTATGTTAAAAGTGAGCTCTTTCTCTATAGACATGCCCATACCTATACTATAAGTTTGTCTCCCTATCCCCTTCTTTTGTTGTGGCACCTATACCCATGCCATTACTCTTCATCCCCATTTTGATAGCTTTTAGTTAATTTTATATATTTTATTGTCTACCAATGTCTTACATAAAAATAGTCTCCTCTAGGGAATGTGACATCAAGTTCTTAGTTCCATATTTGATCCTACAACTTAATTTCAACACATTCTAACAAGCCCCCAAATAAATCACACAAATTCAAAAAAAATAATTCAATCTATATTGAGAAGTCATTTCAATAACTTTGAAAAACTTTCTAATAGAGTTTCCTATTGCATTAAAATATTCTTCCCTCCAAAATTGGTTAGGAAAAAAAGTAGCTTGAACCAAATATGAATGAAGATGGGCATCTTATATAATGAATCAAAGTTGTCATCCTAATAATTCATAGGGGTCTATATAGGATCATTGGGGTCCAAATAGTGGTGACGTAACAAAAAGACATGACATGAGGAAATGAAAAACGTGAAATTCACATTTTAATTTTTGGTTGGGTTTGTAAAAAATTATATTTTGCTACGGTAAATACCAAAGCAAAATGGATATCTATTATTAATTGATATCTAATTTTTTTAAAAGTTGATATTCATTAATAATGGATATCTAATTTATAAATAACTAATATCAGTTACATGGCTTTAACAACGAATACCCATTATGTATATTGGATATTCATTATTTGAAACTTACAATTTTTTGAGACCAAGTACATACATTCAATATAATAATATATTATATTATTAATATTAACTATCATGTCATATATTAAAACATTAAAGTGCTCTCCAAAACGGATATCCATTTTTAACATCATTAATATATATTACTAATATCTATATATATATTATATTAAAATACATATTCACAAAAAAAGGTGGGTGGTAAGAAGGCACACCCTAAGAGTCACATGGGCCTAGCCCAGAAGTCCAAAAAACATTAAAAAGGCCATCAAGCAGCCAAAGCAGTACCAATAGAGCTAGGAGGGTCTGTTTCATCCAAGTTTTTCACCCATATATCAATGGGGTCTAGAGTGACATCAAGAGGAGGACCCCAACCATCATCAAAATCTTTATCTTTATCTTCTTTATCCTCATGTTGGGGCAAGATTGCAAGTGCGAGACACATAAAGCATTTACCAAAATCTAGCTAACTAGAGTCAATAGCAAGAGTATCGTCAAAGGGCCACTTGGAATAGCCATCGCTCCTCCAAAGGGCCACCCCTGGCTAGCCTGTAGAGGAGGAGAATGAGTCTATCGAGGAGGGCGGGACCCATGCCAAAGAGGAGGTTGAGAGCATAGGAAAACAAAGCCACTCCATTGCCAACCCCGAGAGGGAAACCAGCCATGAAAGGAAGTGGGCGGAGTGGGAACCCAAGCCACAATACATGGGGCATTTCCCCAATGATCCAAAAGCACTTGAAGGTGAGCCACCTCAAGTGCAGCCTTATTGGCTTGAACTTGAGTTTGCAAGAGCACATTAGGGGTGGGTGCAAAAAGATGGGTAGCAATTTTTTTTTTAAAGTTTTGAAAGCTCATAACAGGAATGCATTATGGCTTGGTGTGTCAAGCCTAAGGCTCAGACACAACGATCCCATAACATGAGCACATTATGAGCTATTTAAAGAAAAAAAAAATTGAATTCATTCTAACTTGTGACTATGTTTTTTTCCTACCTGCAACCAAAACCCCCCAAATTTTCACACTCATGTTTTGGGAGGAGCTATTTTGCAAAATTCTTCATCAAACTATTGTTGTTTCATCTCCAAGATGTTGCCACGTCAATGAGGAGGTGTGAGAGGTAAGGAATGTTTATTTTTTGTTTTGAATTTGTTAGTTTTAGGTTTTTTTTATATTTATTTTTTAAATTTGTAGATGTTAATCAATTTGCAAACCCTCCTCAAAATCCTCAACAAGCATAACAACGACAAGAGGAAAAAAAATCAACAAGCACAACAACAACAACAACAACAAAATCCTCAAGTTAATCAACCACAACAACAATCTCGTCCACCAATCCCTCAACATCCTCCTGTTACTCAACAAAACTTAATGAGTGAAATTGAGAACAATTAAAAAAAATTGAGGATTTAATCAGTAGGTTGAATGATCCAAATGGTTCAACTATGGAAAGAATGAACCTAGAAACTTCACTGAAAGAAATGTTAAAACATGTAGATTCAATCAACAAACAATTAATTGGTTGGAAAGATAGGAGGCAGGCAGCTAGGGCTTATTACCAAGATAAATTATCATATAAAGATGTAAAAGATTTAAAAAATTCAAAACGTGAATTGTGCTCATTATTCATCGACCCATGCTCAAATGAAAATATTACCCTAGAGGTTTCCTATTCATTGGTGCCACCACCAATAGATTAGGATTTTTTTTGGGATAAGTGGTACATGGTTTTTGATTACCCACCATGCAACAATTGTGAAGTCCCACAATATTTCCTTAGGAAACTACACTATGAGTTCATCTTGAAAAAAATCCCAAATTATTTTGATATGAGGGACTTCCACGGGAGAGGTGGGGGGTCGGCTCAAGATAGACCCAATGCACAACATAATCCTACGTGACAAGGGAGATGACCTCTTGCTAGGCCACCTCATGAGCACATCATTATCCCTTCCATCACGAAGGAGAGTGTTGACATAGAGACTTTGCAAGCCATTATCTCTTTGACCCAAAGTGTCATCTAGCATGCCAACCCTATTGTACAATTCCATCTAGGGGAGTCTTTGAGAGGTGGGCTTCAACCCCATTTGTGTTAGTCTTGTGGGGTGACTTATTCATATGACCTCATCAACACTCAGGAGGCTGCTATGCAAGATCCATCTACAGCTATGGAGATGGAAAGAGTAGCTGACATTTTGAATGAGGCCTATGTAATTGATACTCAAGTAAAAATTAGCATGTTCATTGAATTTAATTTATTAAATTTCTATTTTGAAATGCAAGATTAACTAATTTAGTTTTATGATTTTAAAAAAATTGCAGGGTCACAGTGTTGATACTGGATACAATAGCCCTACACCTGCTTATTTCTCTACTGCATCTATCATTGAGGTATGTAACTAGTAAAAAATTATAAATTTATTACATTTTAGTAGCATTGTTTTATGAATGGTATTTTAATATATGATTTTGGATGTTGAATAGGCTAATATTAGAGGTTTTGAGGGAACACCTCCCAGTACCAGTGGATCTACTCAAACTTACACTTAGGTAATAGAATAAAGAGTTTAACTAATGAATTTCACTTAATAGATTTGTTTAGTTTATATTCATATCATTTATTACATTGAATTGGACATCTTTCAAACTCAAAGCATTACTTCACATTCATAACTAATAGCTAGATGTTGATAGATGAAAATTTTCAACTACAATATAGTTGTTTATAAAGTCAACATAAATAGTGATGTAATTACTTAGCATAAGTAATAGGTAGAAGCAACTTCCAATTGTATTTTCTTGTCATGGCATTCCATGAGACCACTTTTTACTGAGGCATCTCTTTAAACAGTTCACTACCTTGTCTATGTTATGGATGCTTGAAAGGAATATATGAAAGAATAATAGTAAGCAATAGCCTAGACAAGGCAATTAGTTTTTTGAAAAAATGCCTCAAAGAAATGTGGTCTCACAGTGATGTCCATCACCATGAGATCCAATTTCTTTTAGGCACTTTTTTAAACAACTCACTTCCTTTTCTATGCTACCACATTTTCCATACATGTCTACCAAAGCATTTTATCAAATATTTCATTTCCTCACTACTATGGCTAAAAGCTTAAAAAGGGTGCTTTCCAAAAAACTATGGATGCTTGGAAAAAAACCTATCAAAGCATAATAGTAAGCAATAGCATAGACAAGGTAGTTAGTAGTTTGAAAAAATGCCTTGAAGAAATGTGGTCTCATGGTGATGGAATGCCATTCCACCACCATGACACCACATTTCTTTGAGGAATTTCTTCAAAAAACTCACCACCTTTTCTATGATACCACATTTTCCATACATGTGTACCAAAGCATTTTATCAAACTACTCACTTCCTTGCTGTTATGGCTAAAAGTCTAAAATAGGTGATTTCCAACAAACTATGGATGCTTGGAAAATTTTCTATCAAAGCATAATAGTATGCAATGAACTATTTGAAAAAATGTCTGAAAGAAATGCAGTCCTATGGTGATGGAATGTCATGATGTGCATTTGTTTGTAATGGAATTCCATTACCATGAGACCCCATTTCTTTGAGGCATTTTTTCAAATAGTTCAGTTCCTTCTCTATGCCACCATAGTTATCGTACATATCTATGAAATAATTTTATCAAATAGTTCACCAACTTGCTGCTATGGGTAAAAGCCTAAAAACATGTGCTTTCAAACAAGATATGGATAGGGAAAATAGTAAGCATAATAGTCATAAATATATAGTTTAATAAGTACTCAATATTTTGTTCATTATCTCATACATTATAAGTCATGATGTGGATCACTATTGTAGTTTTCATGATTGAATAATTTGTTTTATTTTTATATGTTGCAATCTCAAACATCTTCAAATGTTTAGAGTGTAATGGAGATCGATGTTTCATCTACTATAGAAACACCAAATCTATAGAAACATTCAAATCTTTGAATGTTCACCATCTTGCTGCTATGAGTAAAAGCCTAAAACCACATGCTTTCAAACAAGATATGGATAGGGAAAATAGTAAGCATAATAGTCAGAAATATATAGTTTAATAAGTACTCAAAATTTTGTTCATTATCTCATACATTATAAGTCATGATGTGGATCGCTATTGTAGTTTTCACGATTGAATAATTTATTCTTTTATTTTCAGATGTTGCAAGTGGAAACATCTTTGAATGTTTAGAGTGCAATGGAGATCAGTGTTTCATCTACTATAGAATCCTTGATGGCTCTGACAGGGGAGGTATGAGACAAATTACTAAATTTCAATTTATATTTGTTGTTATAAATGAAAAATCAAACCATTATTGATTTGTAGTTTAATTTCTATTTGGATGGTTTATACAAGGCTAAAGCATGCCTCACCATGGGCATTTGAATATTTCCCTCATGGGGAGTGATCATTAGATGACGGTAAGTGGTCATTTTGTTAAATATATCATTTTTTTAATGTAATTTCTATATATTAATGTCTTTACTTCTTATTATAACCGATAAGACTTGACCAAGAACTAAACCCTAGGAGGATCACTAGGAGCACTCCTTGACCATAGCATAAATGAGTGATAGACATATCACCATATGATCAACAAGCAAAGGGAAATTTTTTATTTTGAGAGCATGGAGAGTGATAACTTTTGATTCCAAAGCCCTTTGTTGTATGCCTATATGGCATTTTTATACATATTTTGTATTGGATATATTTGACATTGTATGCCTACATGGAATTCTCGTAAGCCTATATGGCTATTTTGTACCTATATTTTATACTTATATCGACATATATTAATGTATACCTACATGGATATTTAGTTAATACAAATCTTTTTTATCAATGGTGTCCATATTTGTATTATAAATCCATGGTTCAATAGATATGAGTTACATGTATTCAAGTGTATACACGTAATACATCTTACATGTATACTTTGTGACTTACATTTATTCCAATGTATAGTTTGCAGTTTACGTGTTTTCATGTGTATACCTTGTATTCATGCATATACTTTGTATGAATTTGCATATACTATGTATTCATGTGTATAATTCAAGACTTACATGTTTTTGAGTACTTGTGCTTCTCTTATTCACATGTACATGCTTGACTTATTCAGATGTATACTTATTAATTGGTCAGCCCTAGCATTGATCATTGTTGTCCTTCATGGTTTGTATTGAATATTAATTGATTGATGTTAAACAACTTTATTAGTCAATTCTAAACAAATTCAATATTTATAGGAATACTAGTAGAGTTACAAATTCCAAAATTGCACAAATTGAAAAGAAAAGATTAACTATAAATAAATGCACTGATTATTAACTTGATAATTGATTAAGAATGAGTATAAAATATATTAAGAGATGGGCCTTCTAAGTGGCAACTATGAAGTAGAAAATAGACAAAGCATTCCCAATACTTTGAAAGAAATAATCCACCCAAAATTGCAATAGGAGAGAAGTGATGCAAAGTAGGAAGGCCTTCAATTACCAATCACAAATTCAACTGATTTCAATAAGTCTTCAATCTCCAAAACCCTAACTAGGGTGATTCCCTTCACAACATTAGTATTTGCCTTAGAGGTCTGTAGACCTATTTTCTTGGACCTATCTCACAACTTCACTCTCAAACCCATTAACCAATTATATTTTTAGACACCCTTTAAGGCACACCAAAAGATATCTCAAAATATCATGTAGCTCTTTTGGAACAAATCCCTCAAACTAATGCTTCTGTGTTGTTCCCTTAAGCCAAATAGGCCTAATTTACAAGGCAACTCTCTTCTAAACAATATTCCAACCCCAAATACCTATGGATAGTCATTTAATAGTCTATAAAACCACCAAATCTACAACTTTTAGCCAATGAACCAATCACTAAGTCCTCTTTATACAAAACCCTCATTTTTAGCAAGTTACAAAGGGGTTTACTCAAATCCCACTTCCCAACTTCTTTACACTTCACTAATGCATCAAAAATGCTTCAAATGTCCTATGCATGCTTAATATATCACCAAAATTTTCTACCCCAATATTTTTCCTCACCTACCCACCTTTAACCATCAAATTTCACTCAAAACATTCAAATTTGACAACTAGGGCATCATGTCCAAACCCCCAAATGACCTCTCCTACTCCAAAAACCATTCAATCAACTAAATCTACCATATTGGGCCCATTACACTCAGCTACAAGAGTTACAGTTAGTGGAATGGGCCATAATCACATTTTTATGTCTTTAAAACCTTAAAATTGGAGTTTCAGACCTGCCTATAGGGAAAACTCAATAAGATTCTTGCAATCAGGGCTCAAAATGGAAGCATGGAAAAAGAATTTGAATTGTTTGAAAGTAATTTTTTCATATAAATGTAAGTAAAATGCGGTAGCATTGACAAGCTAGTGAGCTTGGCAAGATAGTGAGATCACTCACTAGCTTGCCAATGTGGTAGGGTTGACAAGGTAGGGGTAGTGTATGCCTCATAGAAATGGGGTCTCATGGTGATATATAGAAATAGGGTCTCACGGTGATATATATCACTGTGAGGCCCCATTTCTATGAGGCATACACTACCCCTACCTTGTCAACCCTACCACATTGGCAAGCTAGTGAGTGAGCTAGCTTGCCAATGCTCCACTAGCTTGCCAAAGCGGTAGTGTTGAGAAGGTAGGGGCAGCATATGTCTCATAGAAATTGGGTCTCATGGTGATGAGTATATCATGGTGGGACCCCATTTATATGATGCATACGCTGCCCCTACCTTCTCAACCCTATCGCATTACCAGGCTAGTGAGTGAGCTCACTAGCCTGGTAATGCGATAGGTTTGAGAAGGTAGGGGCATCGTATGCATCATATAAATGGGGTCTCATAATCACCGTGAGACCCCATTTCTATGAGGCATACACTTCCCTTACCCCCTAAACCATATTGCATTGGTAGGCTAGTTAATGAGACCCCAAGGTATTGGGGTTGAGAATGTAGGGGTAGCATATGCCTCATAGAAATGGTGTCTCACGGTGATGTATATAATTGTGAGACCCCATTTATATGAGGCATACATTACCCCTACCTTCTCAAACATACCGCATTGGCAAGCTAGTGGAGCATTGGCAAGCTAGCTCACTCACTAGCCTACCAATGTGGCAGGGTTGAGAAGGTAGTGAGTGAGACCCAATGCAATAGGATTGAGAAGGTAGGGGTAGGGTATGCCTCATAGAAATGGGGTCTCATGGTGATATACCACCTGATACCCCATTTCTATGAGGCATACACTGCCCCTACCTTCTCAACCCTACTGCATTGGGTCTCACTCACTATCCTACCAATGCGGTATTGTTTAGGGGGTAGGGGAAACATATACCCCATAGAAATGGGGTATCATGGTGACCATGAGACCCCATTTATATGAGGTATATGCTACCCCTACCTTCTCAACCCTACCACATTAGTAGGCTAGTGAGCTCACTCACTAGCCTTCCAATGTGGTAGGGTTGAGAAAGTAGGGGCAGCGTATGCCTCATAGAAATGGGGTCTCATGGTGATGAGTACATCACCATGAGACCCCATTTCTATGAGGAATACGCTGCCCCTACCTTCTCAACCCTACTGCATTGGAAATCTAGTGGATCATTGGCAACCTAGCTCACTCACTCACTTGCCAATGTGGTAGGGTGAGAAGGTAGGGAGTGTATGCCTCATAAAAATGGGGTCTCATGGTAGTACCATGAGACCCCATTTTTATGAGGCATACACTGCCCCTACCTTCTCAACCCACAACCATGAGACCCCATTTCTATGAGGCATAAATTTCCCCTACCTTCTCAACCCTACCACATTGGAATTCTAGTGAGTGAGCTCACTATCTTGCCAAGATCACTAGCTTGTCAATGCTACCACATTTTGCATACATTTATATAAAAATATTATTGTCAAACAATTCAAATTCTTTTTCCATGCTTCCATTTTGGTCCATGATTGCAAGATAGGTCGCACCTTTCTCCATGTTGCTAACTTAGCCTTGAATAAAGAGTCTTTAAATAGTGGAAAGAAGGGTTAGAATCCCTTGTAGGTAGACTAATCAAGAAAAAAAATTAAAATATATCACAACATAAGTGATGAGGTAGATTTAGTGATGAGGTAAATTTAGAAATAGATATGAAAACCAAAATAGTTTCAAAGATCTATCAATGTGGGAGGAGTATATTCCATTTTTTTAGATATATGTATGGAGAATTTGGTAGCATAGACAAGGCAATCAGTTGCTTGGTATAATTGTTTGAAAAAATATCTCAATGAAAGCTTTGAAGAATGGTATGCACATCCATAATAAAGGATTCAGAAATGATGTTTTATTTTACTTTTTTAAAACTTATGTCATATATATGTGTACACAAAATGTGGAAGCATACACAAGGTAAGTCAATTGTTAAATAACAAAATGCCTCAAATATATGTGGTTTAAAAATGTAATTGAAAGTGTATAGAATTGTGTAATTTAAAATGTGCATTGAAAACCTAAGGTTATAATGACAAACACACAATGATCAACATGGAATATGAAAAATAAAAAAAATGAAAGCAAGCCATAATAGAATGAAAGAAAATGTGTAAAGACTTCACATACCTAAAAAATTATAGTTTCAAATGGAGGATTTCTACCTAATTATGTAGCCTTTGCTTCTTCTTTCTTCAAACTCCTCAAAAAATTGACTTTTTAAAAAGCTTTTTCCCCTCCAAACTTCAATTGTATATCACTTTTGAATGGAATTCAAACCTAAATTGATATTATATGCCTTTCAACATGAAAACTTTATTATTTCATGCAAAGGTGGTGGAAATATCATGAAAAAGGTAGTGGAATATGAAAAACATGCATGCACACTTCATAACATCATCAAAAAACTACTTTTTGTCGAAGCACATGTAGAACCAGGTGAATATGTAGAATGTGGGCCTTGAGATCATAGGTATATTGAATTTTCTACTATTTTTAGAGCAATCCAAAATGCACTCATGTTATAATGTGCTCATGTTATGAGGAAGTTGGTTTTTTTATTGATTTATTTTCTCTCTTTGTCTATACCCTTTATACCCTAATTCTATCTCTCTCCCCTCTATCCTCTACCCTCTATCTCTTTCCCACTCCCTCGGTCTCTCTCTCTCTCTCAAGTATCTCCCTCCTACCCCATCTCCCTCTCTAAACTCTCTCTTTCTCACTCACTCACTCACTCCTATCTCTCTCCCCTCTACCCTATACCCTTAACCCTTATTCCCTCAACCCTTATACCCTAATTCTATCTCTCTCCCCTCTACCCTCTACCCTTAACCATTATACCCTATACCCTCAACCCTTATACCCTAATTCTATCTCTCTACCCTCTACCCTCTACCCTTAACCCTTATGCCCTCTATCCTCTACCCTATATATCTCAAAATGGGTCCAAGAAATGGGGTCTCCCAATGATGTAAATCACTAAGAGACCCCATCTCTTGGGCCCATTTTCTCAAACAAGCTAAGTTAGGTTGCCAATTTCACCCTCAACCCTCAACTCTTCAACCCTAAACCCTTAAACCATCTTCCCTATATATTAAACCCTCAACCATTAATTCTCAACCCTCAACCCTTAATCCCCTAACCCTCAACCCCTATACCCTCTACCCTATACACTAGAACCTCAACCCTAAACCTTAAACCATGTACCCTCAAAACATTACCCTAAACCCTAAACCCTCTACCCTCAACCATAAACCATCAACCCTAAACCCTTAGAACCTAAACCATTAAAATTTCTACCCTCTACCCTCAACCCAATACCCTAAACCATCAACCCTATAGGTCCTCAACCCTATACCCTCAATTATATTTATCTCACTCACCCTATAGATAGGACTCTCATCCTTCAACCATATGTACCATCAACCCTATAACTTCAACCTAATACCATAATCCCTCAACCCTATAGGTCATCAACCTTATACCCTCAATTCTCAATCCTTTTCCCTATACATTGGATCCTCAACCCTCATATATCTCTATCCCTTTGTCCTCTTCTCTCCTTCTCTCTATCTCAGTTCTCCCTCCATCTCTCTATCCATCCATCCCTCCCTCTCTACCCTAATCCCTCAACCTTAAACCATCAAACCTTAAACCCTTAAACACTCAACCCTAAACCCTAATTAAACCTCAACCCTCAACCCTAAACCATCAACCCTAAACCCTTACACCCTAAACCCTTAAACCCTCTACCTTCTACCCTCAACCCAATACACTAAACCATCAACCCTATAATTCCTCAACCCTTAAACCCTAATAACCTCAACCCTCAACCCTCAACCCTCAACCCTTAAACCCTTAAAAAATCAACCCCACTAGTAGAATTTGGAAAATACATGACTACGTGACTAAAAATTTTAGTCACATGACTAAAAATTTTAGTCATGTGACTAACACTAGTAGTATTTGGAAAAAAAATGATTAATTTGGTCATTTATAAGTGACTAATTTGGTCATCAAGTAAAATCACAACTAAATGACTAAATAAATGACTAATATCAGATAAATAAAAATGACTAATATTAGAAAAATAAAAAATGACTAAATAAATGACTATTACTCCTCCATTCTTTTTTCTTTCAAATTTGATCATAATCCATAGAGCTTAAGCCCCCCTCATGGGACCCCTACCTAAGTGGGCTATTTGGCCACCTAGGTTACTTGGTGCACCAAGAATACCTATTGTGTAAACTTGAAACTAAGGCTTATCATTTGCTCAAAAGGTTTTTCAAACGAGGGCTTTATTTTTCCCATCTTTTTACTATTTATTTAGTTATAATAAGCATACCCTAAAACCCTATCAATATTTTATTTTTAGGCTGCAACTCGCAAAATTAGACAAGTGAAAGGTCAATACCAGTGAGGAAGAGTTTGGAGGAGTGGAAACCAATAGCAAGTGGAAAGCAGCAAAAACCACTAACAATATAATATAATTTGGGTGGAACCTTCAGGTAAGTTATGTGACAAATTGCATCATCTTTAATATCAAATTGCAATTCCTTCCTACCACTACTACACAGAAGGGGATTTTAAGACATTAATTTAAGACAAAATATTAATTGTCTTAAATATATATTTTATGTTTAAATTATATTTTTAATTTTCTAATTGTCTTAAATTAAGAAAATAAAAAAAATGCTTTTTTAAAATAATTTTTTTACGCCAAAGGCATATCCAATTTGAAAGGCCCCAACCTGAATTTTGCATTCAATGGTGCATATTTTCTAAGAAGTCTTTGTTGATGAACAAACTGATCCTTCCCATTGGTTTTTTTGGTCAGATTAAATCTTAAATGCGGTTTGTTGTGGTCAGGGGATGTACGTAGGCTAGTTTCCATAATGAATCTTTATGTTTTGATTGTCTAGTCATAATGGTGTCGCATTGAAGATCAAAAGGTTTTAGAGATAGTAGATATTTGAGCTGGAGACATGATTTTTCCATCCTTTTAAATGTAACTGCATAAAAAAGTCTATATGCTAGCATGAGACTATTTTTGGTCAAACATAACACATGTTTGAAGTTCCTTCATTGCACTATTTGTCAAAGTTCCTCCTTCAAGTTATCAAGGTCCTATTTTTTGTCATAAAAGCGTAGTTGTTGGCATAGCCATGGTAAAACAACAAGTTGCATATCGAGTTAGTGATTTAGACCATCAATTAGACTATTGTATGTAACAATATTTGGAGAGTATTAACTATGTTTCATTCTAGCTACCAACCTTAGAGTTTCATCTTCCCTACCCACCTTGCAAAGGCCATATTAGTGTATTGCACACAATAATATCAGGTGAAATGCTAGATTGTATCATCTCAGCAAATAAAACAAGAGCTTCATCTACTCTACCTCTTTTGCAGATCCCATCAATTAGGGTGTTGTATGTAACAATATCAAGAAAAAAATGTGCATGCCCCATTCTATGCAAAATACCAAGTGCTTCCTCCATGTGATCCCCTTTACACAAAGTCTTTATGAGAGTGTTATAAGTGATAAAATTTGGATGTATTTCCATCTCTTTCATTTCAGCAAGAAGGGAGTTGATTCTAGACAAATCAACAAAGTTACCAAGGCCATTTAAAAGCATGGTGAAGGCTACAACATCAAGAGGAAGGCATTCAATTATGGTTGAATGTAAAAGGTCCCAGGCCTTGTTTGTGTTTCTTGATTTATTGAGGGCATTAATGTACTTAGCGAAGTGAAAAATATTAAATTTGTGTGTGATGTGAGGAGGGGATTCTCCTATTTGTGTGTGTGGTGAGATGAGGTTTTGTATTGTTTTGTAGAATGAGGAGAAGTTACCTATTTAAAGAGGGGGTGTATCCATTTAAATCTATGCATCATCTTCATCTCCATCTTCATGTGATTAACATAGCAGTACAAAAACCCTAAAATATCTTCTCTTCCCTCATCAACAAATAAACATAAATGCAAATACAATTTCTCTCATGAGGAAATAAAAGAATTTGTGTTTCTTGGTTAGCAATTTATATTGATATAATTTAGTTTAATATATACTTTAAGTTTTAAAAAATTATGTTTATAAAAATTCTTAAATTTTCTTAATTAAATAGGGGTTACAAGATGAAAAGTTATATTATCTTTCATATTTATATTTTGTAGTATATATATATATATATATATATATATATATATATATTTAAATTTTAAATAATTATTTATATAAAAATAGAAAGAATTAAAAAGTGAAAAATTGAAAATATTTTATAAAATATATACATTGAATGATTTTACTTATTATATATATATATATATTAACTTAAAAAAATAATTTATAAAAAATGGCACACAAATATTTAGTGTACCCAATTGCACACCTAAAGTGCAATAGCTAGTTTATTTCCCTATTTTCCTTCATTTTTCCTCCCTCCTTTCATTTTCCCTCCCTCATTTGACATGCATTTTCCTTTTTCCCTCATTTTTTAATGATTTCTTACACAGATTACTAGAAATATGACCTACAATGGGCACTCATTGATAGAATTTGTTCCGCAAAGAACATTCGCTTACATTAGCCAACATGATTTGCACTATGCATAAATGACTATAAGGGGAAACGCTGCATTTCTCTGGCCAATGCCAAGGTGTCGAGTCAAGATACTATGAGTTTTTAACTTTTTTATGAATGCATTGCTTTCAACTACACCATTTTTTTCATTATGTGACTATACTGATTTGTGTTGCTTACAGACCTACTACAAGAATTTTCAAGACATGAGAAGCAAGCAGGCATCAAACTAGATCCAGATGTTGACATCTTTATGAAGGTAAGTAATTCTTCCAGAGGGTTTTTTTTTATTAGAAGTTCCTCAAATGATTTTTTTGCTTTATGATATCTACCACTTATTGCACATTAAGCTACACTATGGCCACAGGAAATAGTAATTGAGGGCCAAAAGACCAACGTTATCACAAACTATGTATTGAAGGTTTGTTTTCAAAACTTCTATATTAAGCAGTACAAATTCTTCATAGATTTTAAATATTAAGATTATTCACTTTAAATATTAAGATTATTCACTTGGGTAACCGTGCCTTTATGCATTGAAGCTTTTGGGACTGGACATTTGTGCTGATACAATAATAGGAAATCAAATTCACTGTGGAGTCTCTGGAGGTCAAAAGAAGAGTCACTATAGGTGACATATCCAAGGAAATGAGCCACCAACAAGGTAGAAAGCCTCTCCAATATTTAGTCAGTAATTGTACTTACTAGCATATTAGATGATAGGTGTAGTAATCATGATGTTTGTATATAGTTAAACCAATAGTTATCAATCAACTAACCTTCTTGGACTATACCCTTTAAATTGGTATGTTGTTAAAGCTTAACTAGTTCTATTCATAAATTGATACTGCTTAAATAGGCTCATTCCTCTGCCTATGGGGAACATTTTGAGGTAGAGAAGACTCTTTGAAACCTTTAGTGATACATATTTTGGTTGTTTAAGTACATAAGCACCTTAAACACCTTTGGAGAGACTTGTATTGGCCAACCACACAAAAGAATTATTATGATTCTATTATGTTATATTGTGCATGCAGCCAATCTACACCCTTATATTAGAATCTTTGCTTATACTAGAAGTTTCCAATGCCTTATTGACCATGGGAATCTATCCTATACATTTGATAAGTGATATGCCTATGATTCAAGGTTAGCATGGTTGCATATTTGTATAAATTAGTTTTTCAAAATGGTTGTCTTCACTCTCTATGAAAATACCATTATTACAATTATAGATACAAAGTTGTTCTTCTATACGTTTTAGACACATTATGGATTCCATATAGCATTATTTTGGATTGGCAATCTCAATTGCATAACTGTTATTGCAAATTATTTTGGATATTTCTTGGTTTAAACTATCATTCTCTATAGCTTATCTACACATTATTTGACACTGATAAGGCACCACATATCTCTTAATTACTCACTTATTTAGGTTGTCTATGGATTCCAATCTCTTCACTAGTTGGACTTGAAATTGTCCTCCCTGTTCCATGAACCTTTTATGAGAAAATGGAATAGGGAAAGACATTGCTTTTGTACAACACCTAGCACAAGTACATGTCAAATATTAGAGGTCAAACATTGGATCCAACATCATTTTCAAGTAGGATATAGAGTCCTCTACAATTAGGCCATTGGGTCCAACATCATTTTCTAGTAGGATATAGAGTCCCCTATAGTTAGGCCAACAAGGGCTCAAGAGCCAGCAACACAACAATCCACAATAAATTATAGTGACTAAAGGTGAAATCTTTGCAATTGGCAAGGTGTACAAAAGTAAATAGCAATCCTAAAGATGGAATTGGCTACTTATTACTTCTAGGTCTATAAAAATTATTTTAATATGGAATGAAATACATCCATCCATGTATAACTTGAAAGGATTTCTTTCAACTATTGTTATTTTCAATGATAGCTTGGGTACAGTGTGTTTGAATATAGAGGTGGGACAAAGGTTCATGATGTAGGTAAGCTTTGAATAACTTACTTTTTTGCACATTAGACAATAAAGGGGAGAAATATGTGCAATTCAAGATGGAACCCTAGAGCAAACTTGTAAATTAATGTTTCTTGCACCTATGATCTTTTGTGAAGATCAACCTTTGGATTTAATTGTGATATTATGAATATGGTTGGATTGTAAAGAAATTAGGAAATGCAGTTAAATTTTTTTCAAAACCTTACTACAACTGCTGCTTTGGGTATATTTAGAAAATTTATTTTGGGTTTTGGAAAATGATGGATACTACAATGGTCCATTTTTGATGAATCATGAATATGATGCAGTAGAGTTCCTTGAAATTTTAATTGTGAAATAATATTTTTCTGGGAGATATCTTTTTTTACACTTGTTTAGTTTGGTATTTTGGGATGATTATATAATATTTACATGGAAAAAGCTTTCAAACATATTTTTGAAAGAATAGTGACATATTTAAGTAGAGATATTTGAGTGTGAAGTTTGGAACTTAAATTCTTTGCTTTGGTTAATTTTGAAGGTTGCATGGGTAGTAGGCTAGTATGCAAGTATCACTTTTGTAGACCAGAGAAATTTCAGTGCAACCTTACATAGTGTTATAGTAGGATTACAAGATCCTGAGTTACCAGTGCGTGTAGATTCTGTCTTTGCTTTGAGATGTTTTGTGGAGGCTTACAAAGGTATATTTTGGGATCATGTCATGATACTCTTCTTTCTCAATCAATAAAAAAACATCATATTGGTCATCAATTGTACTATAAATCTTGTAAATATTATGAAATACGTATGTTTGATCTAAAGTTTTCAACCTATTTTTACAGATTTGAATGAAATTCGACCAGTCCTATCACAACTACTTGATGGTGAGTAGTATTTTAGATTGTTTCTTGATCTGGTTTCACCAAAGAAATTTAGTTTATAGCAGTTGGTCTTGTTTTATTTTCTCATATTTTTTCAAGCTTATGAATGAAATTGAGAATGAAGATCTCGTGTTCACCCTTCAAACTATTGTGGATAAATTTTGGGAAGAGATGGCACCTTATGCCCTTGGATTATGATAGAACCTGCTTTTTTTTCTCTATGCTATGCTTAAAAAATGATAATAGTTAAGTTGTAATTTCCTAGTTAGTATGTTACTTGGTTTGATATTTATTTCATGGTTATTCCTTTTTTCAACACATCTTGCTTCATTTAATAAAATATCTTACTCTATTTATAGGTTGTTTCATTCTAGAAGTGCATGCAATCTACTGAAGCAGATGAAGAGCTAGATGATTTAGGTGCATTGGCTGCTATAGGATGCTTACATGATATAAGCACAATTCTTAAATTTGTTAGCAGGCCTCCTCACCTTTTCCCTCAACCAAAACCTATATTGTTTCCTATCATGCGAAGAATGCTTACTACTGATGGTTAAGGTATCTTCTTGCCCCCCTTTTTTCCTAGGCTGTATAGAGAACAATTCTCTATAGGGGAAAAAGTGTTTAGATTGTCTATCATTTTGAGAGATCTTTTCAATGTTTTTTGTTTTTTTCCTTGTTATTTTGACACTAATTTATGGTCTAATTGCCACTTGAATCAATTTCATTAACATCCATAAATTCATTTGATTTTGTTGTGCATGGTAGAAAGGAAATAAATGCTTACACGTCTTTTTTTTCAAATGCTTAATTTCTAGCTCATTAGTGTATACTACCTATTTCTATCTTGTGAAGATGGAACTTGAATACCTCTTATTTAACATAGCATACAACTTTTTAAAGTTCTTGTCTCATAATAGGAACAAAATTTCATTTTTTTCATACATTCCTATCTCTACTCTTGTCTCAAAGAGTTCTCTCTTTTGTGTTAAAGTGGAATTGCCATTTTTTTTTGAGTAATTTGAGACCTTGCAATTTTTTTTAACTAATTAATTAATTTAAGTTAGGTGTCTTGAATATCTAATTTTTTTTTCCATAATGATCACTTTTTAGAAATTTTCTTAGATTTGTAGCTATGAGAGGAGTTCCCCCGATGTAGTAATGTTAGGCCAATTTATCTAGCATCTTAGTAATAATATTTAGGGTGTCCTCAATATAGCTAGCATGGGAATGAAGGTCAACCATACACACCTAATGATAAACTATATATGTAAATTGTAATGCAATAAGGGTTACTAACATGTGAATTATGTGTAGCCCTCATCCACTAAACCTGCATGACTACATTCACCTAGAACCCAAGCAAAGCTTACAATGTTAGGATGTGTTCTAGTTAAAACCAATCTCTAAACAACAAAGATATCTCTGCAAATAATTCTTGCACAAATTAAACTTATATTGGCATAGCCTTGGCGAGCATTAATTATACACTTGATGGCCTTACCAAATTCCTAACATCCAAAAATATGGATCAAGTGAACCATCAAAAATGCATTCATCTGGTTCCCAACAATGTGCAAGGAATCATATCACAATTTTGAATTTTCTAAACAAGGAGGAAGAAGGTTTAATGATTTTTAAAAATGCCACCAAAGTGTTCTAATCAGGCAGAGGCTTTCAAATGTCTACTACAAAATGAAAGAGTGAGAAGAGAGTTTAAAATGGTTGCACGACATAAATAGCATCAAAAGGAAATCACGAGAGTCTTCAACTTAAAAAAAGGTCCAATTACCTGACTTTATAGCCCCCCCAATTACTAGCATCCATGGAGGTCATGTGGGAAGGTGCAAGTAGAGTTTGGAATTGGGATCTTGAAGGAAGCCCTGGAACTAGACCCATATCAACAAGTGTTATTTTTCTCTCAATCCTCTGAACTTTGAGGATATGTAATCCTTTCAAGCTCCAAAAGAAATTTCTTAGGTCTCATCAACTTATATTTCTCTTCTAATTTATCTTATACTTATTTATTATCATCCTATACTTTTGCTTTGCTTACCTTTGGTTCCTCTCTGGTTGGTTTTTCTTATAATTTTTTAGACTATTCTTATCATTGGAATAGATGTTGGTACTAATAATAATCGGATCTAAGTGATCTTTAACAAGATTTTTTGTAACTATGTCAAAAATAGAGAGGCAACAATTTTGACATGTTATTTCTTTTATTTCAAATAGGTTCAAACAATGTAGATGATGTACAATATCATTGTTAAAGCCCTTCAAGATGTAGGGATGTCAGAAATGTATCATCCACAAGATTATTTGAATTTTTATTGCCTTGGAAATCGAGAGAAAAAATGACAAGAATGAGCCACTTCCAGCATGCCCACCAGCTAAAAATAGCATTCAGGTTTCAATTCCTCAACTATTTGTGAATTTAAGTTTTCATGTTAGGTTTTGTGTAAAAAATATTTTTTCAGCTTTATATTACTAATGTTGCATCTTGATATAGAAGAAAATTCATGTATAATTTTCGTACACATGCCCCACCAGAGGCGGGGACCCTCTTTTTCTTTTGCATCTCTACATCTTGGCTTGGTCAAATTTTGGTTCTGCTCTTCTTGGGAGGTTATTTTGAGATTAAGTCTAGAGTGGGTTTGATGTAGGTAATATTTTGAGGCTCTAGGGGAAATTCACCTGTCTTGGAATTTGAAAATGGGGATTTTGAAGTGAATTTTCAATGTTATATGTAAATATTGTTTGCACCCTTGGATAGAGGATGAAAAATTAGGTAGGGTTGCTTTTTGAACTTTTTGAAAATTCCTTCTAGAAAAAATGTTATGGAATTTAGAGGATTTTGACTCTACCCAGAAATGGGCGATTTTCATCCTTAATGGAAATCCCCTAAATTCTGATTTAAGCGAGGGGATGGAAATCCTAAAATTTTCCAAAAATGGAAATTTTCAATGTCATATGTAAATATTTTTTGTACCCTTCGATAGAGGATGAAAAATTAGGCAACGCTGTTTTTTGAACATTTTAAAAATTCCTTCTAGAAAAAAGTTATGAGGTTTAGGGGATTTTGACATTGCCTGGAAATGGGGGATTTCCATCCTTGATGGAAATTTCGAGATGGAAATCCCCAAAATTTCCATTTTTGAAAATTTCCAAGACCCCCTCAAAATCCCAAAATTTTCCAAAAATGAAAAAATCCAAAATGGAAATTTTTCCGAAATGGAAAATTTCCAAAAACGGATTTTTTAAAAAAAATTGAAAATGTTCTTGAAAATGAAATTCTTGAGATGAAAATTTTCAAAAATAAAAAATTTCCAAAAATGGAAAAATTTCAGAAAATGGATTTTTAACATGTGAGCTACTAATGATGATATTTTTTTTTCAAGATTAAATAAATCAAAAGGGGAACTTGCATATGGATTCATGCCAAAAGGGAAATCTGGAAGAGTTCAATTCAAATATTAAAAGTGGGGCCTACATAAGAATCCGTGCCCAAACTGTCTACAGTTGGAAGGAGTTTCTGGAAGACATGTGAAGCTAATTTCATCATCCAATCAAGATTTTCATTAATGACAAGCTGGAATAATATTGTTTCCTCATTATTCCATGATGTAACTACTTTTATGCAGTTGGATGATGATGTACCATGAGCCCCCAAATTAAATGTAACAGCTTGATGCTTCTAGAAGTGCAATTGCAGCCATTAGATGAATTAAATCCTAGCGATTGGTTCAAAATGTAATTTTCTATATAAGTCCAATGCCTTCTCATTTGTAAGGGTGAGAATAGGTTAGAATAGCTTATTAGAAGTTGTAGAAATCCAGAATTGGCTAAGTTAGCAGTTAGATTTTGCAAGATAGTAGTGGTAGGAGAGAAGAGAGATTGGAAATTGTTATATAATGCTGGAGAAGTTAATACAATTGGATTGTTGATTTGGCAAGCTTTGTGTTACACTTTGATAGTTTATGGTTTCTTGTTCTCAATTCTCAAATGTTAGATGTTAGTTTTCAGTTCTTTCATGTCAATGGTGAAATGTTAATGATGTTGATTGATCTCAGGTCCATAATTTTAGCAATTTTATGATTTTAGGTTGTTGTGTAAAGTTAGTCTAGGCTTTATTTTGTGCTAAGTTCAACTATGGATGCTTGTTTACATTGCAATAGTTATTGGGTATGTGAATGAATATTCATAGTCTGAAAACCTTCAATTTCCTTAGATGATTGCACCATTTATGTGGAGTTGTGGGCTTGTCCTTGATCAAGAATAGATTGGTTTCATTGGGGGATTTGTCCATTTGTAGCATTCATCATTGTTGTGATTTATCTTAGATGTTAGCATTAGGAAATCTCTTAAAACCCTTCTCTTTTGTTGTTTATTTTGAATTGGGGTTAGTTTTAGGATTAAAAGCATCACCATATTGTTGCATCTGATGAAAGTATGCTTCCAACATTGTTCATTTATAGGGCCCCTTGTGATTACTATCATTTTCACATATTATCTGAGTTGTTTATGCATTGTCAACACCTAACATTAGAGACCTTAGGGTTATCTCTTGAGGCTTGTTGATAGAGATTTACCTTTCAAGAGAGATAGGATATCATATTCTATCTGAGTTGTTATGTAGAAAACACCATCAACAAGTCATACATGCAAATGAGCTAGCATTACACTTATCTACTAATTTTGATGTTAGTCAAAGTGAGAGAAATGACAAAAAGTTTTCAATTTTTTTACCCTAGACATATCAGATCACTTGCACCTACACCTGCAAGAAATAAAATAAATCAATTAAACGAACCAACCTCTCCTTGTTTGGAAAGACTTTGAAACTGTGTTCTTGATTCTAATTACCATATGAAATGATAAATGCAAGGCTAGTAGATATGCCTAATATTAATTATTAATACAATTATAATATTGTTTAGTGTTTTTGGATTAGATTGTATGTGTATTTTAGCATCAACATTTCGAACCACACTCTATGATACATCATCAGGAAGAAGAGATCATAAGGAGTAAAATGAATAGTTGTAGACCATGAAAATCCTAAAGAGGGAAGAAGGGGGTGGGTAAGAGAGGTTGGCACAATAAACAAGGTGAGACAATGCAACAAGTGAGAAGACAAGAAAGCAAAATTAAATGCTAAGAATTATAATCATAAGCAAATTAAGGTCAAGAATGCACATCTAATATGTATTTGTTATATAGAATCACAATCAAGGAAAATGAAAGAGAGTAACAAATAATTATAAATTACAAGGAAGCAACCAAATAATATGAATAATAAATAATAGCAAGATGCCATAGAAAGAAAATAATCTAGAATAAGATAATTGAGAGAAAATATATATAAAAACAAAGTAATACATGAAAAAATTAAATATTATTAATACAAAGAACAAATTCATAAATGCAGCCATAATAAAGTTACAAATTAACACAATCAAGACTAAAACACATCACATCAATAAGAATATATTACAAAGAAACAACAACAAGAAGGCAATGTGTTACATAGCAACACAAATAAATAGCAATAATACTATAAATTCAAGAAGGAAAAAATAAAAAACAACTAGGAGGAAAATATGCACTAATATATACATGCACATATATATGTATATACATGTACATATACATATACATGTGCATGCTTATATAAATGCATAAATAAAGAATGCAAATAAGACAATGAAATAAATAGGGAAGCCAAAGACCATTACGAGATAAGAAAACACAATAACAAAAATATTTACTCATCAATGAAAACTTTATTTTCTCCCATTGCTTTGCCCGTACTTGTACATTTTGAATAAATTTGGAATTTCTTAGATAGGATTTTACCTTGATAGATATGTTTACTCCTTAATGTCCATTGTGTTGTGTCAATTCATTGGGATTTGTATCTTATATAGCACTGCATTTCTACAAAATTTCTTTAGAAATTGGTCCATTGTATAGTAACAAACATTTATAAGGATTTTGTTTTCTTGGTTCTAAATGATTCCTTTCCTTGATAAAATTCCTAGATATTTGAGCTTTAATTGTAATACTATTAAATGAATTCATATGCAAATGAACTTGATAGGCACAATTAAGTTTTCTCTTCTTGCTTCAATTTTCCAATATTCGTGATAGTATTTCTATTGCAACTAAAATGGATAAAAAATTGCATGAGAAAGTTATTGGACTTAGCCCAACAGGGGCACAAATCCTAAGAGCACACTAGCCCAACAAGGGTTTAAAGCACTAAGTCTCTTGGCACGAGTGCCAATACTATCAATGTGGAGGCTCAAACCCACAAGCACAATGGAATGTGAAAGTTCAAACCTGTGAGCATAATGGAGGGCACAATGCTTGAAATCACAAGACCTGGGATCATTTGAGCCTTGGTGTATACAACAACAATGCCAAAATTTAACCATCACACTATGCCATGAATGTCATTGTGCTTTGGAATCTTAATGGAAAACATTTTTCAAATAATTCAACATGCTTATTTTAAATTTTCCTAAAATTTGTAAATTTCTTTGGCTATATTCCCTTATATCAAAGGAGTTGTCATGGATAAAGAATCATCCTCCCTTAGATCTCTTGTGAGAATGCCTAAAAGCTCTTTAGTTATCCACAATATCCACATGCTATGAGCTATGATACAAAAATTGTGCATAGTTCTTCTCAGTTTATTCAATTTGGTGCTATTATTTTTATCCTATGACTTAGGCTTCATTCAAACCAACCCCTCTCATTAGTATTTATCTTCCAGAATTATCTAGAAGAGGGTAATCAAAATCAGTATTGGAATATCTGAAATTCAAAGATCCTTTCCCTAAAACTGAAGCTTTTTTCTCGACAAACTAGAGCTAAGAAGAGCCAAGAACTAGTGGAAGGGAAGTTGAATGAAAACTAAGAGCAACTAAAAGCCCTCCTAAGAAAAGTGCTATTTCCACTATAATTGTTAGTTCTAATGTCTCCTTGTTCATTTTTTCTGGCATCTCCTCATTTTTCATTTCCTGATAGATAGCTTCTGAAAGATGTGCAAGATGTTCTTCAATATCAACAATCAATGTTGAGATAAAATGGAAGCATTTCTCTTGCAAATAAGGTTCTAAATAATTATCCTTGAAGGAGATTTATGTGCATGAAGAAAACTTAGGTCTTCCAAAATATTCTTGTACCCCTCATCTATGGTATCTTTTACTTGACTAACCTTAGTTCCAAAATAAGCGTTAAGGCAACCAAACCAGTCTTCATCATTTTTCATCATAAATCTAAAACTCAACCTAGGTAAATTGACACTTTTTAGGTCCCCTCTCTTGACAAGCCAACCCTCACTAGTAGTTAATTTATGCAAATGGGTTTCAACATCTTTGTAACTTACCAGAGATATAACTATGAATTCAAGGCATTTACCAACCTTATCTCTCTCACACAGATCTACAAGTCCATTAGCTATTATTTCTTTCATCCTACTAACAAAAATGCTTTCAAAAATTTAATCCCATAGACTCTTTGAGTGCTTCAAAATAATCTCACACATGCATTGCCATAGAAACTCAACATTTGAACCAAAAACCATTTTTAGCCACTCCAAGATCCCTTCAAATGCATCTAGACTATCCAATGTTTTTCTAATCAATGTCTCATTCCCTGCAAGTTCCTTGCCACTTTTCACAAGATCAAGCAAATAGTTTCCCCCAAGCCTATCTACAGAGAGAATATCATCTGCACATGTCTTAAGCCACACTAAGCAAGACTTTGATATAAATTCACTAAAAAAAATCATCATGGTAGCTTGTAGCTTCTCTATCTGAGATTTAAACAACTACACCTCATTGTCTGGGTTTGGAATCCCACCAAACAATTGTGATCCACGTGGCATTGCCAACACAATCAATCATTTAGAACCTCCAAGAAGAGTTCCCTAGCCTGACATAGTGTTACCTGTCTCACATCTCTCTAGAATCATAGGTACATGTTCAAGGTAAATCATAGGTACGTGTTTAGGGTACTTCAAAACATTATTGAGGTCCCCTTTAGCATGTTTAGTGCTATGAATGTGATTTCTTTGTTCTAAAATGTGGCACCATTTTAATACAATTGCAATATCGTAATGATCATTCAAATATTACATGTGAGTATGTGCAATATGATTGTGGATAGCTAAGCATGTTTCTTTCTGCAATACACTAAATTTGATATATTTTAATGATCTGGTTACAACTCAGTATTTTCACTTTCACTACTCCTCACTCCTATCAACTTGCCTCTATTACCCAAAAATAGGCATCGGTCTAGGTTTAATCAGGATCAATCAATTTAAATCAACATGAACAAATCTAAAACCATTATTAGTTTAGTTAGTTAATGTAGTACATAGTTTCACCTTTTTCCAGGGAATAGTCTTCATGAACTTTTGTGAATCGTGTATCTTGCTTTCACCTTGCACTCATTGTAACTATGTTGACTAAGCTATATAGAGGTAGTAAGGTAGCTATTTTCTCTCAGCCTAGTGACAACTTTTGGGATTGAATCAGTAATGGGGTTTAGCTACCAAGTCATTAGTCTTTTCACATTTTTTCAACCTCTAGGAATACCCTCCTGAGCTTAAGTTGAGCTCCAAGTGTAGGAGAGATTACCCCCTCTCATTGAGTTGACCTTCAACCCTCCATGGTCTATTGATGCATGACTTTCGCTTTATTAATGACAACCTTGGCCTTGTGAGTGAAGTTTAGTTCTAGGAAGTGAAGTAACAGTTTTGGGATGCAATAGGCAAAATGGAAAGCTCCTCTAGTAATGTTGGTGAGATGGTACCCATTGAATCCTTATCTTTCTCCACTTCCTCTTTGTCACTTGTAATCATTGACAAGAACTTGGAGCTCTTTTTTGAATGGGGAATTGGTTACTATTTATAATTTCCTCTAATTTCTTTGCATTTGCAAACTTGTGCCCCTGCTATTTTTTTTGCCCACAATTAGCTCTAGTTTTTGGCTTTATGTTTGGGAAATTGTTACAATATCTGTAGAGAATAAATGATCTTTCTTATCTTGCCCAAGATCCTAAGTATCTGAATTCCCCTCATCTCACAACAGAAAAACACCTTCAAAGATTCAGAATATGGATTAATTAAAATGCATGTCTGATCTACTATGTGCTAACCTAATCCCCTGTGATGATTTCCATCCTTATGAACTAAAATGAAGGCATCATTTAGATACCTAGTACCAATGATCTTAATCTTAATATTTCCTTTTAGCTTGGAAAATCTCTATATTCCTCTCCTATAAGAATGTTGGATCTTGACACAAAAACTCCTACCTCATTCCACACAATATTCTGCTTCCAAATAGATTCCAATTCTAGATTAACGTTTGTAATTATACCTGATGAAATCACTGTGGGGAAACTTGGAGGCTAGCTTGGGATGCTCAATGATTCTTGAAATGAGAAATATAAGGCTCTTGTAGTGGAATTCGACACCTTCAAAAATGAAGAATTCAAGGACCCCAATGACAACCATGTTGGCATAAATTTGGGAAGCATAGTGTCAAATATGACTATAGATGTTGTTGTTGCATGAGCTTTCTTCAAATATGGATTTACTGTTAGAGCTTGGATTGATTATGATGGAGTTAATCAAAGGATTGAGGTGAGCCTTTCTAGAGATGATGGATCCCTAATGCCCAACAAAACACTTTATTCAACTAGACTTGATCTATCCAACTATTTGAATGAATATATGTTTGTGGGATTCTCTACATCTATAGGACATGCAACACATTCATAAATTCCTTTCATGGAATTTTTATGCTACCATTTTTACATTTATGAGACTTCCTAATGAGACGACATGTGAAAGAAAGATGTTTAAATCTTTTAAAATTGCGCTGAAGGAGCCTCTTGATGCATTTTTTATATTACTTGCAGTGTTCCTAATGGTTTTGGTCTACTTTCTCTACAATAGGAAGGCCAAGGACCAAACCAAATCCATGGAAACAAAATTTATACTAAAAAAAAAATACATCACATCCTACACCACCCAATAATCCCAAGAAATTTTCCATTTCTGAGTTTTCCTTAGCCACCAGGTCTTTTAGTGAAAGTGATATTTTGGGGAGTGGAGGCAAGGGAGTCTTCTACAAGGGTGTACTCCAGAACGGTACACTCATGGCCATAAAATGGTTCTCCAAGGTTGTCTTCAATATAGATAAGAATAAGATCATGAAGGAAATTAAGGTCATTAGTAGACTGAAGCACCTTAATTTGGTGCCCTTGAAGGGATGGTGCGGTGACAAACATGAACTTGTGATAATCTATGAGTATATGCAGAATGGCAATTTGGATAAGGGGTTATTTGCTAGAGGGGTTCTTCAATGGCTAAGAAGATACAGGGTGGCAAAGGATGTTTCTGAGGCAATATGCTTCTTGCACAGTGGTTGGGAGAAGAATTTGGAACATTAAAATATCAAGATCAACAATGTTTTGCTAGATATTAAATTTAGGGCCAAGCTTGGGGACTTCAGATTAATTAATTCCTCTTATTAGAAACCACAACAATGTTTAGGTGAATTGAAGCTTGAACATTAAATGCCTTCTAAAAGCCTCCATGACTTGCAACCTATTGAAAAGATGGATGTCTATAACTTTGGGGTCATGGTGCTTGAGATCATGACTTGAGCCCAAAGGAGGTGGGCTTGGTGGAATTCACTTGGCGCCTTCTTGAGAACAAGAAATTGTTGTAGGTGGTAGACAAGAGGCTGATGATGAGATACAATCCAGATTAAGTTCAATGTTTGGTTGGAGTGGGCCTCTTGGCAACTTAGAGTGACCCTGGATCTAGCCCTATAATGGTAGAAATTGTTGATTACATTAGTAGAGAAGTACAGTTTCCTTCTCTACCTCCTTGTAGACTAGTTGCCTACTTTTTATATCCAAGCTCCCCTAAGCTATGCATGAAAAGCTACTCCTTGGTGGGTTTCCCTATGTTGGGCTACAAATCAAACAAATAAAAGCTCAAATATAAGCAACATCAAAGATCTTATCCTAGTAAGCTTTGAAAATATGGAATATGATTGCTTTCTATTGTATATTTTTGAACCTACTTATCATCTATAAAATACTATCTAATTGGAATTTTTCAGGCATTCCTTGTGATTCATTATTTTAAGGAGCACAAAGAAAGAGGAGATAGTGTTTCATGATTTCAATCTTAAGGTTTAAAGTGGATGTGCTCTTCTATTTTCTATAACCAGTTGTACATGAGTGCAACTATTTTTTTGGTAGTGGATGTTCATATGATGTTTTGAAGGGATCCAATTTAATTAACAATGCTTGTGTTTGATATTTCCACAAGAGAAGGTAGTTTGATATGCACAGGACAACCTTCTTCATGAGGCTTTCAGGCTTTTACATGCCTCAACTTAACGTGGTCTCATGGAATCTTTATAAATATTATTATATGATTAATGTAACTAATTTGATGATTAATATAACTTAATATTTGTAATAATGTATCTTTCAACATTTATTTATATATATTATGTATAAATATAGATATACTATTTTACTAATCTAAGAATTTAACAATCTGAAGCAACCAATCCTATCTAATAACCAAACTTGTAAATTGTTGTTTTACATGTCTTCACAACTTTAAACTATTGTTTTAACTATTATTTCCATTATTAGGATTGTCCTTTAACCTCTTAAAAAGTGAAATTATTTATGAGATGGACTTTGGATAAAATCTAACAAAATAAATCCATGGGATGATTTGCATTAAACTTGAATTATTTTTACCTAGTATTCGTTGTGATATATATTTTGTTTTATAGAGAAAACCACCCATGCTTGACATTAGGAAAGAATGAAAGCACTACAACAATACCAATGAATTCCATGTGCAACAATCTTGGAGATGAATTTAGATGCAGTGTGGCAATCAAAACATACTTGAAGGTTCTTAACAACTCTAATAGTTGTAAGAGGGGCCATGTTTAACAAACCAAATGCAATTGCTAACTTTTCACTATGTTGGAAAATAAATAATTCTTTATACCCTTCTGCATTCATTTTCCAAGCCAATTTCTCCTACTTTGCATATCTATTCCATGTTTGTGGACATGATTTATCTCCTACACAAAAAACATGTACCAATTTATGGCCTTCAATCCAACTACATCCGGGTATCTTTTTAATTCCTCTATCTTTCATGAATCTCTTTACTATTTGAACCTCATATAGATGTTTTAGAGGAGAACATAAGTTGTATCATTTTTAGGATCTAACTAAAAAAGTAGTGTTGCTAGAAATACTTAGCCTATATTCATATATGATCCACATGTAGCACATATTTAATGAGCATCTTAGTAATAATGTTTAGGGTGTCCTCAATATAGCCAACATGAGCACGAAGGTCAACCATGCACACCTAATGATCAAATATATATGTAAATTGTAATGCAATAATGGTTATTAGATGATCGGTGGAACTAATGCTTTACTCTTTCTAATAATCAATTTTCTCCTCGATATGCTTTGTCAGGCCATTGGCGGGTTGAGATCTCCTATTCCTACTATGGTTCAATCAAGATGTCATTAGTGGAGTTCATGCATGTCACTGGGACTTGGGTGGTGGTTCCCATAATGGTCCAGTGTTCATGTGTTTGGTGTACCATTCAGTGAGAGTGTGACCAACCGTTCTAGGGTCTCACCGATTAAATGTGCTCACTGCTCAGTATTAGGATCTTAGCCATAATTTTCATTTTGAAAACATGCTCTACAACCCTTGTCAAAAGCTTATTGTCAAGTTGCAGCTCACCACTTTGTGGACTCTTGATTTTATTTCCAACGATCTAGAATACCAATCTAAACAAATTTGGTTGTCATGAAATGTGTTTTAAGAATTTATATGTTAATCACAAACTTACTTTTCTATTTTTGGAGTTGGTACATGTAGATAGGAATGGACATTGAAGAATTTAAATGCTCTTGGATTGTATTGCAAGCTATTGAATGGGAGAATGAGAGCCAAATTCAAATACTATAGGCATACAAATAAGTCCATTTTCATTTGTGACTATCTGTGTAATTTTGCACTAGCTACTTGTTGACTAACATTGATTATGTTCTTTTTTAGGCTAATTATGGAAAAGTAGACCCATCTTGTGTTGCAGAAGTTAAGGATTTATATAGAGAACTTGGAATTGAGGTATGTTTTTTCTTTTCTTTTCCATTATAAGATGTTAAAAGTGTTCTTTTCTTTTCAAAGTTTCCACTATAAAATTGCATAGTTCACAGGAGAACTTACTTTTATCTATAAAAATTATATTAAGGGACATGTAGATTGAGTTTTCTGTACAAATTTTAGAATTTGAACTCTTAAAATTAGCTTCCACTTTCTAAGTGGGCATGCAAATAATTTTTAAATGAATATTTGCATAGCAAAGCTACACTAATAGACACCATTGTTGAGCTCCCTAAAACATGGCAATGAGCAATGCAAGTAGCACAACTACAATAGCTACCGAATTTGATGGTTGTATAGCAATATTTATGCATATTTTCCTCAAAACACAGTTAATAATAGTAATTCATATCATTTAGCCTTGCTTTTTATAGATAGTTATATGAGTAGATAATTGTTATCATAGCTATTGTTTATATTTTTTGTTTTACAGTGATAAAATTTCAATCTTTTTATTCCTGTTGTGATGGTTTTCAAATTCATGGCATAAAGTGGGTTTTTTAGTTTGCATATTTCATACTCTACAACATGGGATTCCTACTACTTTCTAGGAGAGCTCTCAAGGTACTCTATTTCATTTTCCTTTAACCTATATAAATGCAAAAATAAGGAAGAAATTTCAATTTATTTATATATGCTACTAACTCAATTGAGATAGAATTTGTGATTAGCTTTAGATCCCCATTTTGATATTAGGTGTTTTATCTTGATATTAGATGTTTTTTTTTATAGCATGTCTAATCTAGGATTATTGTTGACCAGAGATGTTGTGACTCTGTCCAGTATGGTTATCTTTTTGGCTAAATGGCTAGCAATGTATCTTTGTCTATGACTTGTTGGGTATAATCCTGTATTAAACCATAGCTTAATTCATTTACCATGAAAATGGTTCTAAAAAGAGTTATAGGCCATGGATTCATTAAAGTCTTAAAGATGAAAGACATTGGTTAAAATTTTATAAAATTCCAAAGTGCTTAAAATACTTAAATAAAACCAAGACTCATCTCCAAGTATCTTCTCAACAATTCCTAATTGTTGCTATCACAATCTTCATGTAGAGTTTCTCCCCATTGCAATTATGTATCAGACTAAGCTTATCCCATTGTTTAGTATATTGATCCTATCCCCATTTCCCAATGATATATCAAACTAAGTGTGTCCCCATTGCTTTGTGTACTCAACAATTCACAACTTTCCTTGGGGATGCATATAACTTAGTTGATGAACCAAGTGGGAAATTATGTACATAACATGGAAACATTTTTTGGAGGTCTTGTTGTGGGATTCATAAAAAGTTGGCAAGTTGCCCTTGTAACTCTAGCTACTGGTCCATTTATTGTGGTTGTAGGAGGAGTTTCAAATATCTTTCTTCATAGGCTTGTTGAAAACATCCAAGATGCATATGTTGAAGATGCTAGCATTACAAATCAGGTTTGAATGGGGGGAGGATGGTGTTCATATAAATTAACTTGTTAATTTTTTTTTATTGTGTTTAAAAATACATCAAATTACTTATTTGGTTAATTTCTAGGTTACTAATAGATGCTGCTACGTTACTTAGTAAGGATGATACCAGAATTCTTTTGTGTCATTTCTACTTGATCAAATTACTTATTGTACTCTACTAAAATTCTATGTTTTCATTAATGTGAAACTTTTATTGGGTTGGGAGATAGGAATCCTGATCTATTCTCTGGCATATGTAATAGTCATCATGAATTTATGGATACATTGGCCATTTGTATTAAATAATACATTACTTTGCATCTTTGGTTTATTGCTAAATTATTGATTAGTTCTGCCATTTTTTGTACAATATTATATTTTGATGAGAATGGTGTGCTATAGTTAATTTTTTTCATAGTTATATTATTGATTATTTTCACATAACAATATATGTACATTGCTATGGATTTTTATAGCAAAGGAAATGTGTTCCTCTTGGGATTCTAAGTTATAATGAGTTCTTTTTTTCTATACCATTTCATAGCAAGTAGAAGGTTTCTAGCTACAGCATGGATTATGAGCATGGTAGAGCCTTTAGACATTCCATGTGAACCCTCTGAGGAGGAGTTTCATCTGTGTCTAAGAAATGGACATATTTTATGTAGCTTAATCAATAAGGTTTAGCCAGGAGTAGTGCCAAAGGTGGGAGCATGTTGTTGACATTAGCTAGTTAATTTCATTTATCAACATTTCATAATTTTCCAATTAACTTCTTGCTTTTCTGATTTATTATGCTGACAATCATGATAATAATGTCTACATAATTGGAAAATAGGTGGATGAAAATATTCCATCACTTTTTCCTAAAGGCCAGCCTTTATCTGCTTATCAATATTTTGAGAATGTCAGAAATTTTCTTGTAGTTGTTGAGGAGTTAAAGTTGCCAACATTTGAAGCTTCTAATTTAGAACAAGTGATCATGCTCATTCCAATATTATTAGATTCTAAATAATTAGTTCTCTATACTTTTTTCTAATGTTGTTGTTTCTTCAAGGGAGCTTGTAACTAGGTTCTACAACAAAAATCATAGACTGTATTTTAGCTTTGAAATCTTACCATGAATGGAAGAAATCTGGAGGAAATGGTTTTTGGAAGTAAACAAGCCTTTTGAAGTCCCCTATGCTTCTTAGAAATGCAAGATCACCTCAATGTACCTCTTTTTGTATGGTTGCAAAGGGCTTTGAAAACCTGTCAAATCCAATAGATGGTAGCATGCAAAAGAATTGCAGACAATTGGATCTTTCAGGATGTGAAAAGCCTAAATTTATAGATGCAGTGAAGGTTAAAGAAAGTGTTCCTAAGAGAGGGAAAATTCAACAAGATTATGTTGAACATAGACTCACTGAAATCTCACACTGTAAAGGTTATAGTCATGACCTATTTTTAATGAAGGGCCTAAACTCCATTATCTCATGTTTTTCATTGTCATTTCATGTTTTACAACGCTTGAATTAAAATATAACTTCATTCCTAAGTACATGATGGGTTATTACATGTTTATGGTTGGTAGACCTAATTGGAGCTTGGCTAAGGAGTTTGGTTGTAGGCATTGAGAATTCAAAGGAAAAAATTAACCATAATCTTTCTAAACTGCTACAAGCTGCAACACTAGTATGCAACTTTGTTGTCATCCATATTTTTTCAAATTGTCATTGGAGCTTACCATTAGTGCAAATTTATTTCAAAACAGTAAACTTAATAAATGCATATATATAATATATATAGGTTATTTTGTAATGTATTACCTTGCTAGATATGACCAGATGGGTTGAATATGTGTTGTTTGCATATGTAACAAGATTCTAGTAAAAAAAATTGTGCATTTAATTTGATCAACATTCTAGATCACACTCTGTGATCCATCATTAGGATAATTTTCTTTAATCCTAATGATGGATCATTGACTTTGATCTGGATTTTCAATGATATTAAATGTTATTTTCACCAGAAGCTTGTTTAGTATGTCATAGACTCTACAAATTTCATGTTTATTATGTTTGCATGTGTTAATTTTTAGTTGGTTGTATGGTGTTTTCCTAGAGTTGGGGAATGCATTTGACAACTGTGGGATAAAGCTATAACAGGTCTAGCATAGTTTTAACTTCTACCCATTAGCCTTTTGTATAGAGGAGATAGAAATGAAAATTACTTCATGCAGGTCCCTGGAGAATTTATAAATGTGTCTTCTAAGCGTGTGGCTCCAAATGGTAGTACAGGTGAAAAGATAGTTCATTCAATCTCTTATGTTGATCCAAATCAACTAGGTATTTAATTTGTATCATAATGTAGTATGCTTTAGGATTGGATTACTCTATTTGAGGCTTTCATTTTATCAATAGACCAAACTCAAATGATCTGAAAATATAATGATGCATTTTTATAGTTCATGTGAGAATTGTGGTATCTGATAAAAATCTACTTCCAAATATTCTTTTGATGGATTTTCATATCATCATCCAAAGGTCCAATTCACACATAGAAAATAAGGACACTTTCAATCATATCAATTACAAATTTACAATCAATAATCAAGCTATTGATCAGTTGTTTAGGAATAAGGTAGTTCTATATCACTAATTGAATATTGTCTATTTGTTTGCTATCTTGCATGAATTCATCTTTTTAAAAAATGTAAGAGATAACTAGGAAACATTATATCTAGCACCTAAGTTTAGGGTGCCATAGTTGGAAAAGGAAAATAAAATGTTTGAATTTAATCCTCTATATTATTTGACTTTTCTAAGTTTTTGATGTGCAAATTTTGAAACATTATTTTTAGGTTGTAGCTCCAAATTGGAGAAGTGAAAGGTGACTACTAGCGAGGAAGAGTTTGGAGGAGCCGAAACTAATAGTAGTGGGAAAGCTATGGATTTGCAAGGGGATTAAATGGGTCGAGCCCCTATAGGAGGTCGCTACCCTTCCAAAAGGACTGCAATTAAGGAAGGGGAAAATAGTATAAGTATATGAAAATAGGAGTATTTTTTTTATATAGTGTTTGTAAGTTGTATAGTGTCATTGAGACATTGAATGTAACCAATGAGATTTTGATTTGCTAATGAGACTTAATGAAGTAAATTTTCTAAATGGTTTTTTCTCCACTCATAAATATTGTGTTGTGGCTCCTCTTGATTTGTAATCTATTTGTGTTTGTGTTTTATCAATCATATTTGTTCAAGCATTTTAGTCTTCATTTCATGGTGTATTTTAACATTTGAATATCTATGATACTTGAATTTTATATGCATAAATTTGTGAGGATTAATTAAGTTATATCTGATTTGTAATGACTAAATATATGACTAAAGTAATGACTAAATACATGATTAAATTAATGACTAATATATGATTAAATTAATGACTAAATATATGACTAAAGTAATGACTAAATTAATGACTAAATATATGACTAAATAAATCACTACCTGGACTAAATAAATGACTAAATTAACGACTAAATCAATGACCAAATTAATGACTAAAATAGTTTAGTCATAAATTTGGCGGTGTTATAAATGACTACAAATAAACCACTAAAATAGTCACATGATTAAAATTAATGACTAAATATATGGCTAAATAAATCACTACCATGACTAAATAAATGACTAAATTAACGACTAGATTAATGACTAAATCAATGACCAAACCAATGACTAAATAAATGAATAAAATAGTTTAGTCATAAATTTGGTGATGTTATAAATGACTACAAATAAAACACTAATAATCATGTGACTAAAATTAGTTATTTATGTGCAATTTTTAGTAATTTATTTAGTCATATATTGTTGTTTGTGTACTAGTTCACTAAACCCTAAACCTTAAATCCACAACCCTTAAACCCTCAACCCTGAACCCTTAAACCATCTACCATCTACCATCAACCATAATCTCTCAACCCTTAAACCCTTAAACCCACTTAGTAAACTCTCTACCCTAATCCCTCAACCCTCTTGACCCTTAATCCCTCAACCCTCAACCCTCAATCCTTAAACCCTAATCCTTCAACCCCTATACACTCTACCCTATATATTGGACCCTCAACCCTAATCCCCCAACCCTATACCCTCAACCCTCTACCCTCAACCTTAAACCCCCAACTCTCAACCCTTAAACCATCTACACTCTACCCTCAACCCAATACCCTCTACCCTCAACCCTAATCCCTTAAACCATTAAACCCACTTAGTAAACTCTCTACACTAATCCCTCAACCCTATTTACCCTTAATCCCTCAACTCTCAACCCTCAACCCTCAACCCTTAAACCCTAATACCTCAATCCTCTACCCTCAACCTTAAACCCTCAACCCTCAACCCTTAAACCCTCTACCCTCTACCCTAATCCTCTACTTTTTACCCTCAACCCTAATCCCTCAACCCTTAAACCCTTAAACCCACTTAGTAAACTCTCTACCCTAATGCCTCAACCCTCTTGATCCTTATTCCCTCAACCCTTAAACCCTAATCCCTCAACCCCTATACCCTCTACCCTATACAATGGACCCTCAACCCTAATACCCCAACCTTATACCCTCAATCCTCTACCCTCAACCTTAAACTCTCTACCCTATAAACCCTTAAACACTCAACTCTAAACCCTAAACCCTAAACCCTAAACCCTAAAACCCTCTACCATCAATCATCTACCCTCTACCTTCAACCCTAATACCTCAACCCTTAAACCCTTAAACCAACTTAGTAAAAATCTACCCTAATCCATCAAACCTCTTGACCCTTAATCCCTCAACCCTTAAACCCTAATCCCTCAACCCCTATACCCTATACCATATACATTGGACTCTTAACCATAATCCCCCAACCCTATACCCTCAATCCTCTACCCTCAACCTTAAATCCTAAACCCTCAACCCTTAAACCCTCTACCCTCTACCATATACCCTATACATTTAACCCTCAACTCTTAATTCCTCAATCCTCAACCTCAAAATATAAACTCTCAACCCTTATACCCTCTACCCTATACATTGGACTCTCAATCCCAATCCTTCAACCATATGTACCCTCAACCCTAATCCCTCAACCCCATACCCTCAACCCAATACCTTAATCCCCCAACCCTACAAGTTGTCAACCCTATACCCTCTATTCTCAACCGTCTAACCTATACATTGGATCTGCAACCCTCATATATCTATGTCCCTCCATCCTCTTCTATCATTCTCTCTATCTCACTTCTCCATCCATCTTTATATCCATCCATCCATCCCTCTCTATCCTAATCCCTCAACCCTCAACCCTCAACCCTTAAACCCTTAAACACTCAACCCTAAACCCTAAACCCTCAACCCTTAAACCCCTTAAACCCTCTACCCTCTACCTAATACCCTCTACCCTAAACCCTCTACCCTAAACCATAATACCTCAACCCTTAAACCCTTGAATCCAAGAAAACTCTCTACCCTAATCCCTAAACCCTCAACCCTTAATCCCTCAACCCTTAAACCCTTAACCCTCTACCCTCAACCCTCAACTTTCAACCCTTAAACCTTAATCCTCAACCCCTATACCCTCTACCCTATACATTTGACCCTTAACCCTAATCCTTGACCCTATACCCTATACCCTCAATCCTCTACACTCCACCTTAAATCCTCAACCCTCAACCCTAAACCCTCAACTTTCAAACCTTAACCCTTAAACCCTCTACCTCTACCCTCTACCCTCTACCCTATACATTAAACCCTCAACCCTCAATTCTCAACCCTCAACCCTTAATCCCTAAACCCTCAACCCTTAAACCCTAAACCCTCAACCCCTATACCCTCTACCCTTTACATTGGACCCTCAATCTAATCCTTCAACCATATACCCTCAAACCTATATCCTAAACCCTCTACCCTCAACC
Source organism: Sequoia sempervirens (assembly GCA_007258455.2). Classification (NCBI taxonomy): domain Eukaryota; kingdom Viridiplantae; phylum Streptophyta; class Pinopsida; order Cupressales; family Cupressaceae; genus Sequoia; species Sequoia sempervirens. The sequence continues at coordinate 204,875,344 of VDFB02058242.1, read as the reverse complement.
CTAAACCCTTAACCCTTAACCCTAAACCCTTTAACCCTAAACCCTTAAACCTTCTACCCTATACCCTCAACCCAATACCCTCTACCATCAACCCTAATCCCTCAACCCTCAACCCTTAAACCCTAATACCCTAGAATCCATGAACCCTATAGGTCCTCCACCCTAGTCCTTCAACCCTATACCCTCAACCCCTATCAGTTTCTCTCTATCTATACATCTCACCTCTTCCTCCCTCCCTCTCTCCTACCCTCTCTAATTTTCTCTATCTACCCTCCCCCTCTTTCTACGTACCTCTCATTCAATCAATCCCTACCACCCTCTCTCACTCCCTCTATCTATCTCTCTCTATCTCCCTCCCACTCTCTCCCACTCCCTCTCTCTCAAGTCTCTCCCTCCCACCCCCTCTCTCACCCTTTGGAAACCTACCTAGGTAAATCTCTCTCTCTCTCTCTCTCTCTCTCTCTCTCTCCTCTCTATATATATCCCTCCCACCTTACCTAGATAAGTCCCTCTCACTCCACCCCCTTCTTTCTCTCCCTCTCTTAGGTCACTACCTCCCACACCCTCTCCCTCACTCAAGTCTCTCACTCACACTCCCTCTCTCTCCCACTCCCTCTCACTACCTATGTCTCAAGTCTCTCCCTTTGGAACCCTACCTACATAAATCTCTATTTCTCTTTGTCTCTCTCTCCCTCCCTCTCTCTCCCTCTCTCTCAATTATCTCTCTCCTAGCCCCCCCTCTCTCTCTCTCTCCCTCCCTCTATCCCTCCTACCCTACCTTGCTAAGTCACTCTCACTCCAACCCCTTCTCTCCCACTCCCTCTCTCTTAAAATCTCACTTCCACCCCCTCTCCCTCTCTCCAAACTCTCTTTCTCTCTCTATCTCTCTCTCCCCCTCTTCCTCTCCCCCTCCCACCCTACCTAAACAACTCTAGATCTCTCTCTCCCTTAAAATTCTCCCTCCCTTTAAAGACACATAAATACATACATAGAAGAATAATACATATGTACATACAAGCATACACGTACATGTGTAAATACAATCTTACATACATATAGGAAAACATACAATATACATGCATTGATACATACAAGCATACATACATAAACACATACATTTATGACATACAAGCATAAATGTACATACAAACATAAAAATATATAAACATACATTCAATAGAGTACCATTTAACATAAAGAAATACATAACATGAGTGTGTTATACCACGCTCACATTATATATTGCTAGACATGTTCCCCACAAATGTAAAAAACCATGTCAAAACTGAGATATAACATGAGTATGTTATATCTTGATTTGAGAATCCCCAAGCCTTGGGATTGGTATTTTCCTTGGAATACCAACCCAAAGGTTTGGAGGGAATTCCCAATGACTAGAGACGTGTTTTTGAAAATTCTACAATATTTCACATAATCAGGTTCATTCTCACCATCATGATTGCGCGTAGTTCAATATCGAATAAATTGAACATCTGGATAATGTCAAGTTCTCTCTTAGCTATCCAACAATGTAATTTTTTCACTTTCTAACAATGTTAAGCCTTTCATCCATAAAAAATTTTTTGTCTCTTTTTTGGCAAAAATTAGTGTTTGGTGTTTTTTTGTTATAAATTAACCATTTATTGAAATTTCAAATAAATACATTTTTTGAAACTAGACTCCATTCTAGAAAAAAAAATTCAAAAAAAATTCAATCAATTTCCAAAATTTGTAGGGGTAGCACGACCAACATTCTATTTTTCAAGAAGTGTCTACTTAGAAAATTAGTAAAAATCAAATATTCATTAAAAAATTATCATAAAAATCATGCATCAACTACATATTGCTAGCTAACTTCTAACCGTAGTGACTTTAAAAATACTAAAAAAAGGTTCATCGTGCTAGGGTCATACAATTGTTGCTATCTTATATTTTTTTGACAAAAATAGCACCAATTTGTGTACATCCCTCTTTAGAACCACTTAATCTCAACCATTTTTAAAATAATTAGTAGTTTAGAAAGTAGACTTGGAGCACTTCAATCCTTGTTTTTGTTCCATCTCAAAATTTTGAGTGTACAACTATCCTCAATTTCACATCCAAGGTCAGTATTTCTTGATTTAAAAAAAAAATGGCCACTTAAACTCCTTTTTTGGGAACCATCTTTTGCACTTACCCTTAGAGAAAATAATAGCTTTAGAATACAAAGAAACATTTTGATCTATTTGTGTGTTAGAAAATATGCAGGCATTTCTATCTTTCTAGATATTGAAGAGGATTTCCACCCTGAAAGTGTGCCAAAGCTAGGTATATTTAGCAAGAAGTCTAGATGAATCTCCCAACAAAACCATAGGCTAGGAGAAGGGCTCTGATCTAAAAGGCCAAAAGAAATCATGAATATAATTCAAAAACTATTGAGATCTGGTACAAAACCAGAAGAGATGCTTAAAAGACTTAGCTTGCCCACAAAAAGGGCATTGAGGGTCTTGGACCCCCAAGTGAACAAGATGAGACCCCATAGGCAAGCCTTGGAAAAGAATACACCAAGAAAAGTGGGAAAGTTTCAGCTCAACACTTGCAAACTAAGTGACAACAAATATTTTTTGCCAAACATGAGTGGGGGATTGAAGAAGCCACCTTTGGTTCAAACTTTCAATCATTAGAAAATGCAGTAAAAGCCACATATAACTAAGCCTAGGCTTGTAATTCATGAAAGAGGTGTCTAGGTACCACTTCCAATCCTTCCACCAAAGCTTGGACCCATGAATTCTAACCTTATAAAGTATATCTACAGGAATAGCATTCGCTAGACCATCATAAGTATCACATTCCTAGTTTTAAAGACTATAGAGAGCACAAAATTATTCCCATGACATGATGTGCATTATGGGTCTATGAAACACATGCTGCAAAGTTTGGATGTCTTTCTTATGGAACCTCAATGCCTTAAGCCAAGGAAACTTGGCCAACGAATGACCATTACTAACAAAGAGAGGTGACCACCAAATATTTTGTTGATTGAGCGAAAGTCCATCATGAAAACCAGAGCCAACCCAATGGGTCCAAGGCTTAACTACCTCCTAGGATCTATAAATTCTCTTGGCCATGAAAGTTCCCACAATTTGGATGAGTTCCTTCATGACCAGAAGGGTTTAAAATCCAATCCCCTTCCAGGTAGGTCTATGAATAGGAAAGCTAGATTGAATGCAATTCCTGAGGAGAATTTTCTAGGCTTCATCTCCAGTAAGGGTTCTAATTATCCATTTCACACACAATACAATTCCTTGTCATTGAGTGGAGAGTAGACCGAGCCCTCCAAAGTCTCTAGGAAGGTAGAAAAACTCCTAGGAAACGTGGTAAAACCCTCTATGGGACTCCGTAGAGCCCCAAAGAAAGTATCGAAGTAGCTTTTCAAGCTTAGCATAGGCATCTTTTGAAGGATCCCAACAAGAGGAGTAATAGAAATGTGTAGCCACCAAAATCTTAGAGCACACTTGGAATTTCCTTGCCAAAAAAAGAGGCTTGGTAATCCAATAGGCCAACCTTTGCTCAATCCTAGAGAGAATAACTTGCCACAACTTAGTTGGAGAAGCTTGGAAGGTGGAGGAAATGCCTAGAAATTGAAAGATTTCCCCTAGCCCAATCCATTTCCAACCATAATTTTGAATCCAGTGAGGAGTGGGAAGAAAAGACTACTTGTAGCACAAAGTTTTATGCCATTGAATGGTGGAGCCAAACACAAGGAAAAAAAAATTAAGACATTCAAGAGCCACCTTAATATTGTTCTCTTCCCCTAAAAGGGTGAGGAAAGAGTCATCAACAAAATGACCATTAACAAGTTGAGCTTGGGAGTTAGGCAAGGCAATGACTTTAACACGCTATTGAGAAACTACATTGGCCAAGAGATAGCCAAATCCTTTAGCAGCAAGCACGTAAAGAGAAGGAGCAAGTGGGAATCCTTATAGAATGGAGCAGAATAGACCAAAGGCAAGAGATTGGTGGTCATTAATGGTGATACAAGAATAGGTGTTTGAGAAGAGAATTTGGATAGACTGGATGAAATTAGACCCAAACCCCAAGGCTTTCAACATGGCCAAAATGAAAGGCCACTCAATGCAGTCTTAGGCTTTAGCAAAATCAATTTTGAGAAATTAAAATAGCTTTCTTGTCTAAATGTTTGGCCCACTCCATACCTTCCCACATAGCAATGATATTATCCAGAATAAATCTAGACTTGATAAAACTAGTTTGCTTTGGGCACATAATCTATGGTGAAAGATGACAGATCTTCAAAGCCAAAGCTTTGGTAATGATTTTGTAAGAGACATTGAGGAGTGTGATAGGCTACCAGTTACAGATATCCTTAGGATCTCCAGACTTAGGTATGAATTTAACATTTCCTTTGTTAATTATACTACCTAGGGATTTGGAATGAAAAGCCTCAAGATAGACTTTATGCAAGTCATGCACAACACAGTCCCAAAGGGCCTTGTAAAATTCACAAGGGAAACCATCAATCCCCAGGGTCTTGTCATCAATCATGGAATGAACGACTTCCTTTAAGTATTCAACTATGAGCAATTGATCATAAAAAACTTTTTGGGTTGATGATAGCCTATTTGGCACAATAGTAAGACAATCCTAAAGGGCTTGTTGTCACTCTGGCACATACTCCTAAGCAGTGAAAACTTGTTCATAATGTCAAACAAAGGCCCAGAGAATGTGAGGTACCTTAGAAAGCACCTGAATTCTATCTTTATTTTTTTTAATGCTAGGAGATGAGTGCTTGGCATGCAAGGCCAAGAAAAACTCTTTGGAGGCACGGTTGCCAATCTTTAACCAATGCAATTTGGCTTTGATTTGCGCACCTCTAACAGCATAATTGTTTGCAACTTTCTTTTTGTGTCTTAATTTTTTCACCCTGACTTGTAATGATGGGGAGAAAGGGATAGCCACTAAAGCCTCAATAGTTGAGCATAGGTCAGCAATGGTAGCCTCATAAGAATGACAACGAAAAATGGCCAGCTAGCACCCATAAATAAGCAAAAATCTAGTCATGTGAGTGATAACATCATTCCACCAATTAATCCAACTTGTATTATGAGGTAGCCTACACTCCAAATTCTATACTCTACAAATGTGGGCCAATGTGGGTTGATGAAAAAGTAGAGATGTGTTAAGAAAAACTGTGTTTTGTAGGCTTGAGGCTATCTTGTCTCCCTTTCAATATGAAAAGAAATGGGAAATTATTTAAAAATTTCACATCCACTAACAGCTTAACCAGGAGTGAAGAGTTGTCAAAAGAGAACAGAGATTGAGCTAAGATCATGGCATGATTAAGGCATTTAAATATCCTATTAGATCCAGCCCTAAAATTACACCAAGTATAGATGTGTTAAGAAAATTGTGTTAATAAAAGAAAAGTAGAGATGTGTTAATGAAAACAAAGTAGAGATGTGTTAAGAAAAACTATGTTTTGTAGGCTTGAGGCTATCTTGTCTCCCTTTCAATATGAAAAGAAATGGGAAATGATTTGAAATTTTCACATCCACTAACAACTTAACCGGGAGTGAAGAGTTGTCAAAAGAGAAGAGAGATTGAGCTAAGATTGAGCTAAAGGGAATGAGAATGGTGGCAACCAATATTGGGATCAAAGAGCCCCAATTTATTACACATGTAAAATCACACCTCTTATTTGTTAGTTACCCATCTAAATGGTAGGGTGCCATCTTTATCATATGCCATCTCAACCATATTGAAATCCCCACACAATAGCTAGGTAGCAACTAGTAATGAATCAACAATCCAACACCAAATGACTAGCTAGCCAAATAGAATGATAAGCTGATGCGAGCAAAAAAACAAAAAAATTAACTTCTTAAAGACAAAGCACTTCAATACTAGCATACTTCTACAAAGTATCCCTAACATAATACTTCTTGGAGACGTCTATCAGACCTCAAACATTCCATGAGAGGAAATTCATAAATGAAACTCAGTCATATTGTCGGAGTATGGCTCCTCCTCATCCAAAATAGAGAAGCGATTCTATAAAAACTCTAGCAAAACTGACCCAATTTTAATATTCAGAACAAAAAATCTTTGTTTCTCCTACACATATTCTCCTTCTCATGGCAAAGAAGCACTAGAGACCACAATTGATATCCCATCACAAGAGGAGATACAATTAATTGTGCCATCATAACGATAGTAGGTTGAGGCATAGCCTTCAGCCTAGGCCATGTCAGAACACTGTCAGCCTCAACTGGGGCTTCTTTCCCCTTCACAAAAGCATTTGAAGCATCTTTAGCTGGCTTAAGGAGTTTGGAAACCATCCTAGAGTGACTAGACTTGTGTTTACGATTCGTAACCATGGTCCATTTCACATCAAATTTGGCAGTAGAATTATCTGCTTGATGGGGCTTTTTAGATTCCTATGGCAGAGGAGTACAAGGCACTGCTAAAGGGTAGTCCCTAATCTTGTGGTTTGTGGATTGACATCTACAACATGTGTTTGATAGATTAAAATAAGTGACCTTCTGGGTATGACAAAAATCTCTGATTTGAATGTCAATGGAGTCTTTCAAATCTTGTGAAAGGTCTACTTCAACACAAACTTGTTTCTAGGGTTGGGCCTAGAAAAACCTATCTGGCTCAATACAAATAACCTTCCCTAAAGAGGACGCAATATGACTCAAAAAAGGTACACAAGGTAGGGGTAACCCTAGAAACTAAATCTAGACCAAAACCTAAAACTTGGTGTCATTCAAGATAGTGAAGTCTCAGGTCCACGACTAGAAAACCAACAAAGAAGACTTGACATACCAGGAACCATGATTCAAGATTGCTTGAACATGACTAACGTCCGCAAAACAAAAAAGGAAAAAACCCTTGGTTAAATTTTGGACCATATCAAGGTGGACCCCATGAGGGATCCAAACCTTGTGGACCCATTCTTTAAGCACACTTTCACGGGGATTCCTCCCAAAAAAGTACCCAACAAGAGTATGTTGCTCAAGCCATTTGCAAGAAAAATCAAAATGAGGCAAAGGTAAATCCACATCAGTTGGAGAGTCAAACAACATACCTCTTGAAACACTTTTAGAACAAATTTCTAGAGTTGTTTGTTCAGAGGAGGAGCCATTGAGTAGAGTCATCAAACCACCAACACCAACAAGAACTATTGGGTTAGAGCTGGTTGAAGGTATATTATAACAAAAAATCCTAGTAAATATGGCCATACACATAGGAAAAGAGGAAAATCATGCACCAAGAGCATAGTATGATGCAAGAGGGGCCAAGAGTGACCACACACACAAGAAAACCCTAGCAAAGCTCATACACCTTCCAGACCTCCATACCTGTGAAGCCCTATCTCCATTTTTCATGTCATTTAATATTAATATTAATATTGTAAATCATTATATTTCATTTCAAAAATAGAAGTTAAACCAAAATTCAAAGATTCACATAAGGTAGTACAAGCATCCCACACTAGTAGCAATGTCTAAAATCCTAACTATTGCATTTTGGGAGATCAAATAAGGATTCTCCTCCATAAAGGTGATAAACTCACTAATATTGTTCTTTTGCTCAACACCTTTTTTGAATATTTTCCAAGCTTTGTGCAACTTCACCTTCCTTTTTGTATTTAGATCCAAGATTCCTACTACAACATCAAAGGCAACATTATTAGAGGTGTTTTCCATTATTTTCATCACTGCCACCATGAGATCCCTACACACTATTCGTTGAGCCATGTGAATGGCCCAAAGTCTGTAGCTCAGCACCTCAATGTAGATTTTGAAGAAGCACTTAAAAACTTTCCCATCATGCAAATGGCCTTAAGCCTGAAAATATTCCCCAACCACCTAGTTTATAGCCATCTAAGCATCCCCTTCGTAATGTTGGAACAAATATGATATCTATTTTTTCGTATGATTCAATGAGACACTCGACTGGGGCAGCCTGTGAGCACCTACATTTGACACCGAAAATTGCTACCATTGCACTTGCATTTGAATGTTAAAGTAGGCTATAAAGGAGAGGTGAGCACATAACATCCCAATGAAAAACACATGTAATTGAAACAAAGTGAGCACATATCTCCATACCATGAATACAAATCCGACGAGAATCTAAGCATACCACAAACAGGAAACCCAACTTGTGTGAAATGTTCAAACAACAGAATTATGACTCTTGAAAATATAGAAAATAATTCTATATATAATATTTTAAAAAATTAAAGTGCTCTCCAAAATAGATATCCGTTTCCGAGAGCTTCATAAAAATTTCAGAAACGGATATTCATTTTTTGAGCTATGCATAGCTCTAAATTAATATATTAAAATAATGTCATATTAATAATTTTGATATATTAATATTATTACTATAGCATATACATATTAATATATTATTAATATATATTAATATATATTGATATTAATTATATATATGATATACAATATATATGTGTGATATATAATATATATTAATATATGTCATATTTTAAAAAATTAAAGTGCTCTTTGAAATGAATATCCTTTTTTGAGAGCTATGCACACCTCTAAAAAATGGATATTAAAAATAATATCATATTAATATTAATATTAATTATGTCGAGAGACATCTTACATTGCCATTTTCTATGTTCCATAAAACTCTACCTTAAATCAAGAAGAGCTCTCAAAATCATCACCTTTCAATTATTTAAAATTTAATTTTCCCAAAATAAAATAACATGACATAGTTATCTGCAGGGATATAGACCTTATTTCTGAAGCATGTATATTTGAATGGGAAGGTTGAATGGACAATAGTTGTAAAAAACTACATTGAGGGTTCTTTGACACCAAAGACATTGTTGGAGATTGATAATGTGCTTCGGAAACTGTTTTTTGTCTAACCGTTTTTATCATAGAATAGTTTTGTATATTTAGAGAATAACGTTGTATATCACATTGAAATGTGACGGGAGGTGAAGCCATGAAACAGGTGACCTTTTATAAGCGTAGAAATGGTTTTCTCAAGAAGGCCTTTGAATTATCAGTGCTCTATGATGCATAAGTCACCATTTTCATCTTCTCTAGCCAAGGAAAGCTTTATGAATTTTCCAGCCAGAGGTACCACAGTCTATCCCTTTCTTTAATCTGTATGCCTATTTAACAGGACTTTCTGAAATGTTACTATTTTCCATAAAAAAATTCTGGCAATGCTTTCTGGTGTTCGATTGATATTTAGAAGAAAGGTTTGTTTTATTTTATTGAGAAGACCTGAGTTCATTCATTTTATTTATGTCTCTGCTAATATTCGGTAGGGGTTTCTTTCTCAGCCTTTAAATCCATGTTAGCTCTTAATTTGTGGCTAGTAGCTTATTACTTCCATGAAACAGTTTATTATGGAGGTGTAATATGTTGTTAACGAAGTGATTTTAGGAATGGAATAAGTGAGAAAATAATTCAAAGTGTCAGATGACTTCTGACGTGAAATCCTTATTATCATCACTGCTGGAGAGAGCTGAGCACTCTTTATCTTTCTCAAAATGAAATATATTGTGAAAAAATATTTTCATAGCCACTCATTCTCATGTTTGGTTTTATTTTCGTATACAAAGTCTGAGTACAATTTCAACTTCTTTGCATGTTTGTCTCACATTATGAGAATTGCTATCCTTGTTAGGGTTTTTCTCTCATCTTTTATACAAAATTCGTTTGAATTTACAGGGGAGAAAATATCATTGTAAAATTAGAAGAAGAATATGCCACATTTCCTCTGTAAATGATTTGTTGAGGCTATTCAAAGGTATGCTTCCCATCACAGATTTTTATGGTTTACATTTTACGGTTTCTTATGTTTCATTTTTCAGGGTTGTTTGGGGGTTTGCATGCATGTCAATGTTTGTTTCTCTATTTGATATTTGTACTCCTCTTTTCACATGTTATTTGTACTTGAGTCATATGGGAAATAAAGAGGTCATCTCTTAGGCATGAAATGAATACAAAGTTGGTAAGACACTCCCTTATAATTTTAATTTTGTTTTAATCCAAATTTTTGAACAAAATTACTTCTTGCGAGCCAATATGAAAAGTCATGTCCAAGATAAATTTTCAAAATGTCATAATTGTGAGCATGCTAAGAAAATTTAATGTTCTAACTTTTGTGGCATCATGACAGTAAATAGGTAACTTATGGTGTGTTTTTAAGGCCTTATTTTTTCTTTTGCAAAAACTCATTTAAGTAGGCAATACTGTTCAAGAATTTAGGAATTCCTAAATCAACCTAACAAGTGGTTTCAGTCTCACTTTTGTTTAAATGAAAATTGTAATAGCACATAGTTTTTTATTAGAATGTCAAAGAAGCCACGTTCTCCTCTTCTACAATCTATCTAAGCCAAGTTCTTCTCTTCTACAATCTGTCTCTGGGAACCGGTTTGTTATTTGTCCTTATTTGTTTGGGGTTAGGGATCCTAAGGGAACTGTGTCTGTGGTTTGTGGATTTAAGGTTGAGAATATTGGGAGAGAGCTTCAACTTTTTCAAATATTCTGATGCAGTAGGGAATGCAATGCAAATGATAGTTAATTTGGTGGTGATGCATGTGTAGTAAACTACAAGGAATGGAAAAACTTGTAAATGTAGTAAAAATGAATATAGGACCAAAGGCTAGAAATGCCCTTATTGGATAAAGTTCTGGTGGTAATATTAAGATGGCATTAAAATATTAAAGAACCTATTACTTGGTTATTATTCCAATTTTTCCTCACATTTCACTTTAAAGTTTAATAGGTTGTTGTATAATCCCACATTGGTTTAGAGTAGTCAAAATGGAATTATTTGCAAAACTTGGACACTATTGAAATTAAATTCTTATTGCATGAAATTAAAAAAGAAAAGAAGAGAAGATTTTGTAGAATTGCTTCTATTTTAGTAATTTTTAGTTTGTGAGTATTGATGCCAAGTATGATCTATGTTTGAGTCAACTTGGAAATTAGTCTTGTTGAGTTCAAGTTTTCACTACTATAGTCCTCGTTTTATGGTTTACTTTCTTTAAGTTATGTGCATCAACTATGCTGATTTTTATGATATAAACTTTACAGGTACTCTTCTTAAATAATCATCTTATTAGATTAGTGTGTCATCTCATTTGGCCTATCTCCTTACTTTTGGGTCTAACATATCTTGCTTTTTCCATGGAAGAGTATTAGGAATCAATAAATTTCTTTGTATGGCCTATCAATTCCAAGAATAATTCTTATTAATCATCTCATTGATAATGAAGTAGGTTCAATGGCTCAAACCCAAAAGGAGTATTAATGTTGGGCTCCCCATAAAGACCATTTTATTAAACTTAGTATGAATGGCATGTCTTGGGCAACCCACAAAATCTAGCTACAGAGTTGTTCCTTTGAAAAATTCTACACTACAAGCACAACATTATCTTGTTTCTTACCACTGCATGATCTAAAGGGAATATCCTCCTTTTCAAATTCTCCTCACCGTGAAACTCACACAACTTGGTAATGAAAGTATTTATGCATCAAATTGGTGTTTTACATCAATGATGAATTTATCTTGCCTTGTTTGATTATCAACATATCTTGACTTCAATCCTGCATCACTTTAGCTTGTCTTGACTCTCAACCAAGGTCAACAAAGTAGCATTGTAACTTCTAAAATCTTGGGTGCATGGTTGGACTACAATCTTCACAAAATCAACTCTAAAGTTTCAATTCCCAATCATTGGCTTTTTCCTAATTGCAATTTCCTCTAATTCCATTTTGCTCTAATTTGCAATTTTTATTTGGAAATGATGTCACTACAAGGAAAGCTTCCCTAGCCGCTCCCATATTGTGTTAACAAGTTGACACTTGAACTACTATCAATCACAGTCTTGTTGAACCTTTTATTTTTCAATTGAGTGTCATCTTCTTGGCCCTATCATCACTGACTCTATTCATGAGAAATTTGTTATTACTCACATCACCCACCTATGGATTGTTTACAAATACATCATGCATCATTGCATCAATATTCTTTAAACACCCCATGGTTCTAAATACCTAGTTCACAACTTCAATTAGTTTTCTCAAAAGCATGGGGCTGCATCTAGCACAATACCTACAATTGGTGTTTTCAAACTAATAGCCACTTTGGTTTGCAACGTTTAAACAATCTATGTCTCCTTTTGGTGATATTATACATACATATGCTCCATAGGATGTTTGTCAATCCACTTTGTCTTTCTTATCTAATCTCTCCAATTCCATGGCAAAGCTATTCTTTATCCAACTTTAAACTCTCTTGTCAAAGTCCCTTGGTTCCCTTCATTCACTTACCTTTCTATCCTTATCTTCCTTGTTGGCTTATTGATACTCCTTTAGCTGATCCTTATTTGGTGCTGCATTATCATACATTGTATTTTCCATTTTACTCCTTTGTTTCACATCAATCCATTCATGCGCTCTACCTTAATTTGAAATAGAGCATATATCCAATAAAATATTTCACTTGCTTCCAATTGCAATTATACCCTACTAGCTAATGCAGTAGTCTCCAATGACAAATCTATTGTGTATTTGAATTCAGGATAAAGAGAAAATGGCTAAGTTTTCCTTTTTTCACTGACACCACATGATGAGGGTGCAGCCCGAGACACAAAAAATAACCCACAAACAAGAGAGTAATTTTATTATTCAAAAAATGGAGCTTCTTGCATGTAGAGGATCTCAAATCCCCAAGTTCTACAACACATGCATGCTATAGAAAGCTATAGAATAACCCTTTCATAATATGCGAGCTTGTCCCCAAAAAGTTACCCAAAAAATAGAAACCTGCCCATAAATAGAGCTCCTCATTAGTTTGGAGCCAAAACAACATTCAAATTTGAGTTTAGGCGGTTTGGCGCTAAAAATTTACAACATGAAGTTCAAATTTCAAAAGAGCATTTGCAATTGTATCTTCTAGAAAGTGCGCCAACTTCTCGAGGCCATAACTTTTGATCCGGGACTCTGATTTGTGAACCGTTTGAATCGTTGGAAAGGTCTCAAAGTCAAAAATGCGCTCAAAATTAGCTACACCAATATTGAAAAGTTTTGGGGCCATTCTGGGAACTCTAAGTGCCTCAAATCTAACTCGGAAGATTTTCAAGTGCAAATCTGGGAAACTAAAACTACAATATCTTTCAACCCAGGAACAAAAAATAAAAACCATAAATTGAGAATTTCATTATGATGAAAAGGGTATCCAAAAATGTAAAAACATATAAAAATTGAGAAACTTGAAATTTAACTATTTTTGGCTAATACAAGATTGCCCTTACACCACTGGATGCTCCTGCATTAGACACCCAGGGTGATTTGAGAAGTGACCCCGTCACGTCTCAGATGGTTGAGAAAAACCCAACTAGTCAACTGTTGCCTTAGATAGCCAGGATGAATCTTCCACAGGCCTTCCTCTCCATTTCACTAGATATTCTTCATACTGCCTATTTTTGGTACTCCTTCCCACATGACTATCCAAGATTGCTTCAATCTCCTCCCTTTCTGAAGTAGGTGCTAGAATGCCATACTACCCTATTGCTGGTGCTTCCTCCATTCCACTTTCATGATACTCCATCAAATCTGAAATGTTCAACATAGGAGAAATGTTGATTCCATCAGGCAACTCTACCTCATATGCATTCCCTGAATCATGCTTCTTCAAAATCTTATAGGGACCAAACTTCTTCATCTTCAATTTGTTATATGTTCCCACTGGAAACCTTTCTTTCCTCAAGTGCACCATCACTTCATCACCAATCTGAAACTCCTTATACCTCCTCTTCTAATCTGCCTTAGCCTTATACTGCATATTCATCTTGTTAATATGTTCTCTTACCTTCTCATGTATATCCTTGATGTGTTCTACAAAATCTTCTGCTTCAGCACTTATTTTCTTCTCTTGGTCCATCTTCCTCAATTCTGGAGTTGTTATGGGGCTACCTCCATACACAATCTGGAATGGTGATCTACCAGTGCTTCTGTTGATAGAATTGTTGTAAGAAAATTTGGCCTGGGGTAAGATCAAGTCCCATCCCTTGGGTTTATCTCCTACCAAACATCTCAGTAGGTTACCTAGACTCCTATTAACAACCTCTGTCTGCCCATCTATTTGTGGATGGTGTGCAGAACTGAACTTCAACTCTGTCTTCAGCTTCTTCCACAAGGTCCTCCAAAAGTACCCCACAAATTTGGTGTCACGATCTGAAACAATACTCTTTGGCAGACCATGTAGTCTCACCACCTCTTTGAAGAACAAGTCAGCAATGTGGATTGCATCATGGGTCTTCTGACATTGAATGAAATGTGCCATCTTCGAAAACCTATCAACCACCACAAAGACTGAATCATTCCCTCGTTGTGTCCTTGGCAAACCAAGAACAAAGTTCATACTTATATCCTCCCATGGCCTCTCTGGTACAGGTAAGGGTTGATATAATCCTGTATTCTGGCTCACTCCTTTAGCCATCTGACATACCCTGTAGCTTTGTACAAACTTCTTCACATCTTGTGACAACTAAGGCCAATAATAATGCTCACTAATAATGGCAATGGTCTTATCCTGACCAAAATGTCCTGCTATTCCTCCACTATGCTTCTTCTTTATTAGGTTCTCCCTCATGGAACTCCTCAGGATACACAATTGACTTCCCTTAAATAACATGTCATCCTGGATTATGAAATCTAGCCACCTTGTCCTGTCCACTGTAACAGGTTTCTTGCAAGCTTTCCAAGCCTCTACAAAATCAGGATCTTCTGCATACAGTGTCTTGACTTCATTGAATCCAACCACTTCAATCTGCATCTTTGTCATCAATATATGCCTCCTACTTAAGGCATCTGCAACCCTATTTGACTTCCCACTCTTATGTTTCAAAACAAAGGCATAACTCTACAAAAACTCTACCCATTTCATATGCCTCTAATTTAATTTTTCCTAACTATTTAGGTACTGCAAGGCCTGATGATTAGTATATAGAACAAATTCCTTCAGCAACAAATAATGTCTCCATTTCTTTAATGCTTGAACTATTGCATAAAATTCCTAATCATATACATAATACTTTCTCTTGGCATCATTTAAATTTTCACTGAAATAGGCAATGGGCTTACCTTCTTGGCTCAACACTGCTCCAATGGCACAACTATCGCATCACAATCCACCAGAACACCTTGTTGAAATATGGGAGGGCTTGGTATAGGTTTCCTCCAGAACTGGGCTTCAATAGTTCAAAACTTTTGTTGCTTCAAAGGTCTAATTTGAATCTTTTCTATCCCTCTCTCATTGTTCTTACCGTGGGGTCCACAAATACTACTAAAGTTTCTAAATGAACTTCTATAAAACTAGCCAAACCATGGAAAGATCTCACTTTGGTAGCAGTTCTTGGGGTAGGCCATTCTAGAATAGCCTTCACCTTTTTTGGGTCCATCTTGAGACCTTCTACTAAAACAACAAACCCCAAGTACACTAACTCCCTCTTCACAAAATTGCACTTCTTTAGATTAATCAACAATTTCTCTCTTCTCTTAACTTCAAAGGCTCTTTGAATATGCATCAAATTCTCATCCAACATCTGCATCGAAAAATCAAAATATCATCTAAATACACAATAACAAAACTTCCTAGAAATTCTTTTAGTACCTCGTTCATGAGCTGCATGAATGTGCTCGGTGCATTGGTTAGCCCAAAAGGCATGACTAACCACTCGTACATGCCCTCTTTGGTCTTGAAGGCAGTTTTCTATTCATTTCCCTCTCGAATCTGGATCTGGTAATATCCACTCTTCAGATCAATCTTTGTGAAATACTGAGCTCCACTCAAATAGTCCATCAGGTCATCCATCCTTGGTAGGGGAAATATGTACTTGATTGTTATCTTGTTTATGGCTTAGGAATTTGTACACATCCTCCACTCCCCATTCTTCTTTGGTGCTAGTACTACAGGTACTACACATGGACTCAAACTCTCCCATATCAAACCCTTTCTCAACAACTCTTGAACTTGTCTGTTCAACTCCTCATTTTCTACTGGAGTCATTCTATGAGCTACCTTATTTGGAAAACCGGCTCCAGGAATCAAGTCAATTTGATGACCGATCTTCCTTATTAGTGGTAAACCCTCAGGTACATTATCAAAAACAATATCCTGAAACTCATCCAACATCCTAGAAACTTCTTCTAGAACCTTCTCACTATCATCCTTACTCTAGGAATCAATGCATAACACACACACTCATGCTTCATACCTTCTAAAAAAATTCTTCCATCTACATAACAAATTCTAGCACTACTGCATACCTTTTCTTCGGTCTACTTCAGGGGTTTCAACTTGTGACGAACCCCATCCTTTGTCAAGGAATAAGTGTTTGCATGGCCATCATGTATAGCTCGCCTATCAAACTGCCATGACTTCCTTAACAACATGTGGACATGCATCCATGGGGATGATATCACAGAGTACCTCATCATGGTAGCTCCCGATCTTGAACTTTACTAGGCATTGCTCATTGACCAAAACTTTGTGGTCTTTCTGCAACTAGGAAATCTAATACGGGTGTGGGTGCCTTTCTCTCTTTAGCTTCAACTTTGTGACTATCTCCTTTGACACCAAATTATCAGTGCTCCCACCATCAATAATGACATCACAACATTTTCCTTCACACTTGCACCTTGTGTGAAGCAGATTCTTCCTCTGTTCTAGTTCCTTTTCCTCAGTCACTAGGGCTCTCCTAATCACTAGGGTTTCTCCACTTTCAACATCATCTGAATGTTTAGATTGGGCCTCCTCATCTACATGCGCAACCCTTCCATGACCTTCTAGCCTTTTGTCTACCCTTCCTTGGTGTTGTGGACATTCATAGGCTCAATGCCCTTCTTCACCACATTGGAAACACGTTCCTCTGAAACCACCTCTTCCAGATCCTTGTCCATATCTCCCTCATCCTCTACCTCTTTGATCACCACTGTTTTGATCACAAGGGTAGTAGAAGTTGTCATTCCTTTGGCTTCGGCTGGTACCCACATCTTCACTTTTCTTTTCATCATCATTTTGGCTTCTGAAAGGTCTTCCATTGCCCCTTCCGCTTTGACCTCCTCGTCCTTTTTGCTTGCCAACAAATCTTTTGTTTAGCTTCTCTTCCACCTTCAGAGCAAACTGATACACATCCTCAATGGTGGTCATTCTGACTAGGCTTAACTCCTCCTGAATGCTTGGTCATAACCCATTAAGATATCGGGCTACCTTCTCTTTATTGGCCTCTCATGGTGACCTTTCGCTTTTAATGATTATCTTAGAAAATATTCAGTATATTCCTTTCACGATCTACTTCCTCGCTTTTAACCCTGCAATTTCTTCAACAGATCTAATCAGAGTCCAATCGGGTATGAACTCGCTTCTTCGCTTTCTACCATGATCCCATCTTAGTGATATTGCCTTTCTCTTTGATTTCTTTCCCAACTAGACCTTCTTTCCACCAAATACTGCATGGCCCTTCAACTTCATTTCACAAACTTAACCCGACCGGGTCCTCTATTATTTCCTCATACTCAAAATATTCTTTCTAGGCTCATTGATCCAAATTTCGGGATCAACTCTTTGGGTTCAGACTGAATAATCGGGACTTCTACTCCGGGTCTTTTCCGACTAAATGGTCTTTATTAAATGAATTGGTCTTGATCAATTGCTTCTTCTTCCTCTTTCTATATATCCTACCTTCTTCCTCTCCTTCATCCTCACTTTCCTCCCTTTGGGTTTAACCCTCTTCTCAACTGCTCTTGTAACACGTCAATCTGTCTCTAGAGGGCTACCAGTGCATCTCTTCCACTAGCATTTATGTCGCCTTGACCACCTCTAGCACCACTATGCCTACTGTGCATCACTTTTGAGGCATATTTCTGACTCCTCGGCCACAACCACTGGCCCCTCGGTATTAAATTGTCTCTAATGACGGGCCGATCTATCCACATGCTCAAGAAAACCCGCCCCGATACTAATTTGATGAGGGCGAGCTCGTGACACAAAAAAACCCACAAATAAGAGAATAATTTTATTATTCAAAAAATGGAGCTCTTACATGCAGAGGATCTCAGATCCTCAAGTTCTACAACACATGCAAGCTACAAAAAGCTACAGAATAACCCTTTCGCAATATGCGAGCTTGTCCCCAAAAGGTTACCCAAAAATTGAAACCCACAAGATAAATAGATCCCCCAATAGCTTTGGAGCCAAAAACATTCAAATTTGAGTTTAGGCGGTTTGGCGCCGAAAATTTACAACATGAAGTTCAAATTTCAAAAGAGCATTTGCAATTGTATCTTCTAGAAAGTGCGCCAACTTCCCGGGGCCATAACTTTTGATCCAGGACTTTGATTCGTGAACCGTTTGAACCATTGGAAAGGTCTCGAAGTCAATAACGCGCTCAAAATTGCTATGCCAATTTTGGCAAGTTTCGAGGCTGTTCCAGGAACTCTAAGTGCCTCAAATCTAACTCGAAAGATTTTCAGGTGCAAATCTAGGAAACTAAAACTGCAATATCTCTCAACCCAGGAACAGAAAATAAAAATCGTAAATTGGGAATTTCATTATGACAAAAAGGGTATCCAAAAATGTAAAAACATCTAAAAACTAAAAAACTTGAAATTTAACTATTTTTGGGTGATGCAAGATTGCCCTTACACCACTGGATGCTCCTGCATCACCATAGTAGATAAATGTAATATGTTAGAATTGCACATGAAATTAAATATAATAAAATAACTATATATTTCACTAAAAAAAAAGAGATAATTATACATTTTAACAAATAAAACATTGTAAAAAGAACTATATAATTAAATATGAATAAATAATTGATTTCAAATTTATCTTTGAAAATATAAATTATATATATATATAATTAAATATAAAAAGAGCTAAAATTTTAATAAAAATTAAATAAAATATCAAGTTTTGGGAGTAAATAAATTATATTTAAATTTTAAATCAAGTACAATTTAAGATAACTAAGATGGAGGGGGACAGAGGAATATAAAGGTAGAGATGAATATAGAGCGAGAGAGGAAGAGTGAGACAAATAGATAGAGGTAGAGATGAATATAGAATGAGAGAGGAAGAGGGAGGAAAATAGATAGAGATATAGAGAAACATAAAGGGATAAAGAGATATAGGGAGGGGGAGAGGGAGAGGGAGAGAGATAAAGAGATAAACTAGAGAGAAGTAGAGAAAGACAAATAGAGATGGATAGAGAGAGAGAGAAATGAGAAGAGAAAGAAAAGGAGAGAGAGGTTGAGACATAAAGATAGAGGAATAGGGAGGGAGCAAGAGAGGGAGATATGGAGAGATAAAGGGAGGGAGAGGAAGGGAGAGAGATAGATAGAGGAGGGATAGAGAGAAGATGGGAAACAGGGAGATATATGTAGAGAGGGAGAGAGAAGAGTGGGGGAGAGATATAAATAGAGGGTGATATAGCGAGATAGAGAGGGATAGGAAAAGACAGATAGATAGAGAGAGATATGTAGACAAGGATATGGATAGAAAGAGATAGAGAGATGAATGAGAGGAAGATCGAGTGAGAAATAAAAATAAAGATATATAGTAGAAGAGATGGAGGGAGAGATGGAGTGAATAAGATAGATAATGAAGAAGGGGAAGAGAGGGAAATGATATATATGTATAGGGATAGAGATAGAGAAATAGATACATGTAGAGTGATATAGATAGAAAGAGAGAGAGAAGTGATAGATAAAAAGAGCTAGAGGTACATACACAATTAGGTATAGATAGAGAGGGGGATGGAGAGATAGCGAGATAGAGATAGAGGGGGAAAGATTGTGAGAGCATGGTGATAGAGATAAGTAATAGAGAGGTAGAGATGGGTAGAAAGATAAAGAGATAGAGATAGTGGTAGGGTAGGAGAAAGAGGGAGTGTATGTATATGAGTGAAAGAGATATGGAGAGGGATATGTATTTACAAATAGATAGAGAGGGAGGGAGAGGGGGAGAGAAATAGAGATAGATCCTTGGCACTTACAATCATTGACCTTGATGTTACCAAATGAGTTGAAATGCAATATCACAAATGGAAAGAAAGATGATATATCTTTATGTATCATATCTATATTATGTATTATACTCTTGAAGATGCTATATATCTACTATAATATTGCAAGGTTAGTATATTACAAAATTCTAGATGAAATGAAGTTGATATATTCTCACAAGTTGTAGATTAACCTATCAACCCGCACAATTTGGTCTACTTCCTTCCATTTGTGATTAGGAAAGTTTGAAAACCAAATTTATGTGTATCTTTTCACATAATACAGTGAATGATGATGACACTCCTATTGCATATAATAATACAATTCAATGATATTAAATTATGATGCAACTATTTAAAATATTATTACAAATTCACAATATTAATATTAGTCATTTTGGATTTCTACAATTGATATCTCTTGGTGTTCTCTATATAGACTATGTAAAAGGATAGATATGCTAGTATTAAAAATAATCTCATATTAATAATATTAATATATCATGAATATATTAATATATTAATATTTTTTTATTTTTTAATATATTAAAATATATGATATTAATATGATATATATATGATATATAAGATATATATTAATATATGTCACATTTTATTAAATTTTTGTTCTCTCCAAAATGGAAATCCATTTTGGAAAGCTTAACAAAGCTCTCACAGATGGATATCTATTTTTGAAAGCAACACACAACTCTAAAAAATGGATATTAAAAATAATGTGATATGAATCAACAGAATCTCCTACTTAGTTTATTGAATCTACCGAGCAAACGATCTCTTCCTTTTCCTCTACTACCCATTATGTTGTAGTTTCTAGCTTAGATGTTTGTGCCCATGCACTTAATACACTATGGGGTATTCAATAGCTATGGAGTCAACTGCTTCAACAACCATTGAACTTGGACCTAGAACTTATGTTATTGTTGGTACTTACCTTGCTACTGATACTAGGTCTCGATCTATAATAGGAGCTACTATATATGCGAACGAGGGTCTAGATCTCGATCTTCTACTTTATCAACTTGTTTACATATGTTATGAGATCTAGTTCAATAAACTATCGGCTAAGCTTCTTGTTAAACTGGAGATATGGGTACTTGTTCATCTACTAAATCTATTGGATCAACTATTACTACTACATATGTTACCTATGCCTATGTTGCTGGTGGTTTTGGCTCATCTCATGACTTAGATGCTTCCATTAATGATGTTGGTGCTAGATATACTAGGTATGCTTCTACCCATAATTTTTCCCATAGAATAGTAGGGGCCTAAGACC
Organism: Sequoia sempervirens; assembly: GCA_007258455.2. Lineage (NCBI taxonomy): Eukaryota > Viridiplantae > Streptophyta > Pinopsida > Cupressales > Cupressaceae > Sequoia > Sequoia sempervirens. The sequence goes on along the minus strand of VDFB02058242.1, from coordinate 204,853,973 downwards.
CCACCACCCAGGGCGAATATGGGTGGTGGGATCTGCCTTGGGTGAATCTACACCCTTAAATAGTAGGGGCATTGATCAATCACATGCATTGTATAAAAAACAAGCATACATTTACCTATTGTATCAACCACAACTACTAAGTAACATGCATGTGCAGGATCATCATGGAAAAAATAGGCCCTTAAGTGGCAAAAAAATTAGAAAAATTAGAGTTAGGAAACTTGAAGTAAAAATTTGAATAAGTTATCTATATTATTTAAAAAATATGTAAGAATAGAATTTGTAGAAAATTGAATGTAGTTTCTAAACTACTAGGTTTTTAAAAAAAAAAGAAAAATCTTTTTGGTGAAAATTTGAAATTTCAATGCAGTACTACTTCAATTTCAGGGAAAAAATAAGAAGTAGGTGTCTGTCTGACCACCCTAACCACAATAAAATGATAATATTTTTTAATAAAATTTTAGATATAAGTAGAGGAATCATGTCCCGATGTGATGCATATTTTTTTGTAATTTTTTTCCAAGTAAATAATTAATTATCAATTTTTTATTACAACTTTTAAAAAATATAAAAAACTTGTATGTCTAACCACCTTAACTTGGTCAAAACTTCATGAAATTCATTTTTTCTTTTTTTAATCCTATAGTATGAAAAGCATAGAATGTGACACATGTTTTGGATTAAAAAAATGTGATACCATTTGAAAGTTATAGATGTTTTTCAATCAGTCTATCAATCAGGACTTTAGTCATAATTTGAATAGAAAATGAATAATAATTACTTATTAAATTCAAAGTAAAGAATAATTTATATTAGTGGAAAGTTGAGAATCTCCTTTAAAAACCCTTTTCGTTTCATCAATTTTGGGTAAAAAAAAGTCATCAGCCACATACCCATCATATTGCCACTTTTTGGCCCATCATGACCCTGCACATACCCTAACTAACTTCATCTCTACTACTATGGGCAATAATTTAGATCTCAACATCGCTTACTATTCTAAAGGGTGATAGGGACAATCTCTTTACCTTCTGCTATAGATGAGTATCAAAAGGTATTCCAAGATAACCCAATAGGGATTCCTTTCATGCATAATCACAATTATTTCATTCAATTAGTTCCAAGGAGTAAATAGTTTTTGATAAAAAAAAAAAAGATTTAGTCAATGGGCTATATTAAGAGATGCTAGATACAAGTATCATTCAGTTTAGTCGAAGTCCATTCTCTACTATAAGAGTTATGGTCATAAAAAAAGAACTCCTCATGGTGAATGTGTGTGGGTGGCTATTAATAGCTCACGAGAATCACACTCAAGCATCAATTTCCTATTCTAGACATTAGCAATCTGCTAGATCAATTATTGCATGGGGTAGTATCTTTGATTGACTAGATTAGAAATCTCGAGCAATATACCATAAAATATGTATTAGCGCTAGAGGGAAACATTTCCAAAACAACATTCTAGACACACAATAAGGAACCATTACAAGATATTTGTGGTCATCTTTTTGGACTATAGAATGCTCCCATCTACATTGCAAAGATGCCATATAATCCCTGTCTTCAATCCCATCACATGAGTTTCAATTTGTGTTATTTGTTCTTTCATGATATGAAATGTCTACAACATATGATGGGAGAACCATCCGTAGTAGGTTGATGAAGTTATTTTCATTTGGAAGAAAACCGACTATACGATAAGAAGAAAATGTGTATTAAAAGGGTGGCCACCCATATTTTTGATCATGAAGGAGTTAGGGTGAACTAACACAAGATTCAAGCTATGGCTGAGTGGCCAATCCCCATGATCCTCAAGATCTTGTGGACATTTATTGTTTGATATTAGGCTCATAAATTGATAAGAATTTATGGTTCCATAGTAGCAACCCTCATTATACTCACTCCTAAAACACAAGTGGCTTTTGCCCTAATCTTTCACCCGATGAAAATTTAATATTAATAATATCATTAATATATTAATATGACATATTTTAATATATTAATATATATATATATATGATATATAATATATATTAATATATGTCATATTTTTAAAAAATAAAGTGCTCTCCAAAATGGATATTTGCTTTTGAGAGCTATGCATAGCTCTAAAAAATAGATATTCATTTTGTTTGAAATAGATATCCATTTTTAGGGTTATAAATAAAAAAAGAGGGTCGCGAACAATCATTTTAACATTGATTGTTCATGGGAGAGGAGGCAAAAATGGATATAAAAAATAACTAATATCCATTTTCAACCAATTTCCATTGAATTTATTAACACAAAATATCAAAAAGGCATGTTAAAACATATTCTTTTAGGATTATCTTAATTGTTTTATATGTTTTTAATAAAATATTAGGTTTTTTTGTTGAAATTTTAGGAATTAGTTGAAAAATATTTTTTCTAAATTTATAATTTATAATAGGGATTAAATGGTGCAAGATTTAGCAAACCCTCCTCCAGCAAGCCCTCCTTCAATTTAGGACCTAATTGAAATAAATTTATTACTAGATTGAGAAACATTGCTAAGAGATACTATAACCATCAGCATTTGTGATAAATCACACCAAATATAGAGGCCATAATTAGTCATGTTAGGACATCACTAGCTAGCATTCTTCATTTCAATAGTGGAGAGATATGAAGAGGTTGCAATGTGCAAATGGTTTGGGGTATGATGACACTAAAAGATTAGAAATATCTAAAGTTGATTTAGCCCAACATTTTATGAACCCAAGAACAAGACAAAATGTTAGTTTACATAAACCAAAATTTTCCATAAAATGGTGCATCCATCAAGGCATATTTGTGAACTTTTGGGGTCTTTGGTGGATGGTTTTGATAAACTACACAACAAAAATCTCAATGTCCAAGTCTATACTTTCTCCACAAATTATATGTGGAATTTGTTTTAGGCAGACATGTCAATTATTTTAATTTCGAGGATTTTCAAGGAGTGGATATGTGTATGCCTCAGCATAGATCTGAGGAAATGTGTATCATGCAAGGTCCATATGTCCCCCCTCCTCATCTCCCTCCCCCACCTCCAACACCCCATCTAGGCCTTGTTGTTGATGCGACCCAGCATATTCTCTTGGCCATAAACTCCTTGACCAACCGTTTGATTTCATAGTCATAATAGTTCGCCCAACTACCAAAGGGTGACACTCCTTGTACTTAGTTGATACCAGTGCAACATCATCATCCAAGCATATTTGTGTGGCTCATCAATGTTGTACATGTAGGAATACATGTTTATGTCCTACAGGAGATACAGATGAGCCTCCCCTAGACACATCAGAGTATGAGGCGCATGATGCATCACTTGGAGGAGATGAGCCACCAGTGCATACTACAAGTGCAATGGAGATGTGTGAGGGAGGAATAGGTGTAGTTCCCTCTACCATTGTAGATGAGGAGCAACAACATCAATATTTTGTACAGGTTAAGCTTAAATTTAAGTGGGATTGAATAGTTGATGATGGAGGAACAAATTAGATATGTGTAGCATGGCACTCTTTCGGCCATTGACTTTGGCCTACACACATTGGTATTTTTTTTCTACATGTAAAAAATTTTTATTGTACGCATATCATTTAAATCATGATTAATTAAATACATACTAATTTATGTTTTGATCTTATTTTACTTTTGCAATCTTCTCCAAATGTGATTGATGTGACACTTTTTATCATGATGAGTTCTTCTCAATCAATTATCTCAGTTGCATCACCTATTCGGGTATATGGTTTTTTCATATCTAGTAGATCTATGTAAGGTTGTAGATATATGTTAGTTTATGTTTTTTGTCAACAATAATATATCAATTTTTTCATTTTTATGTTTCTTCTTGTGGAGTATGTCATCATCCACATCTGTGGATCCAAGAACAAGACAATATGGTATGACTCCTAAGCGTCCTAAGGGACCATCATTTGTTGAACATATGCTAGGAAGAAAAAAATGCTTGAGGTAATGAATAATTGGATTTTACTTTAATTTAAATAGTTTAGTATAGTGATTAGATGTTATTTTGAAAGTTGTAAAAAATAGTAGATAACTTTCTATTTAGTAGTTTAAGTTATTTATCATTGAGATCCAGTTAATATAATTTGTGGTTTGAATTGTTTTTTTGCATACATCTTCTCATCCATTAGGTAGCGTGAAGAGGCTATGCTTTGATGGTCCGCCAAAAGATTAGGATTTTCTTGACATGCCATAGCCATTTGACATATATATTATATATATAGACCATGAGATGAAATATGCCACATTTTGTAAATATTGTTTTGAGTTGGCATATATGCCAAATTTGTATATGTAGATACACAATTACTTTACCCTTTTATATATAAAAATTGATACTTGACATATTTTGTTTTTTGTTTGCATGGTTTCCTAATTTGAAAATTAAAATTTGAATGTATAATCACATGTTATATAGATATTGATTTCTTTTGATCTTGTACTTTAATAGTTTATGAATTACATAGATTATTTTTACTCATGTTATAGTAATATATAATTTGGTTGATTTGGTAAAATTTACCAAAATTGATCCCTTTACCACTAGTCTCTATAGTTGAAACATCCTTTACCCTTTGATTCCTTGATCCATTATCATCCTTAGTCTGTATAGTTTCATTTTGGTAATTATCCTTTCAATAAAGTTATATTTCCCCTTTAGTAATGATGGAGATTTTGAAATTTTCATTTTCATTTTCAAATTAGTGCATCAAAATAAATGACATATTTTGGGGTGCTTATACCTTTGCCTAGGTTGGGAACAAACTCTTAAATTTGAAGAGGGAACAAATATTTTCTAAGCACACCAAGTTGCTAAAAAAAGAGGATGGGATTGGTAGGAATGATAATACCCTCTTCTTACAAATCATGAATTATGTTTGGTCTATATGCAAGGCACATCAAAGTGCAAGGGATACACAATAAGAATATTTTATGTTTTGATAAATTTGAGATCTTTTTCTATTTTTGGATTTTGTAGTTATTTTGATCCAAGAAATTATGGTACCAAAGTTATGAAAATAAAATATAAACTATGAAAATAAATCATGCACAAGAATGTAATATTCTATTGTTTTCTCTTGATGAGATGAATGAAAGTAGGAAACACATATTTCCTAAATGACCTTCCCTATAAGGTTTTCACCAATACAAGCTCACTAATTTCCATTCTTTTAATAAGACAAGAAAATAAGCTTCACAAATAGAAAAGTGAAAAATATAGTTTGGAAGGAAACAATATAAAACTATGAAATTTATAAAACAAGGAAACTAAGAAAAGATAGTTTTCAAGGAAAATACATAGGTAGGTGCATAAACATAATATTTGTTATTCTATGCATCTTTCATCATAATCATGACATTAATTGGATAGTTTGATACACTTGATCATGATTACAAAAACATGTGATATTTTTTTAACATACCCATGAGATTCATAATCATCATAACACAACATACATTCTACCATCAACATAACCAATAATGCTCATAGATCATATTTTTAATGTCCTCCTGTACAAATATATCACATATCATTTTGTAACCATCATAATCATCAATAAAAATAATAATGCCATATAATTTTATTGATGTCCTCATGTATAAATACATCATTGCATATTTATATGAAGCTATCATAGATACACAACTAATATGTGCCCTTGATATCCTCACTCTATAATGCATATCTCAAATCACTGCTACTTTTGCAAACACCTGCATTGCAATATTACAACAACTGTTAAAAATAGAAAAAGCACTATGTAAAAGTACTTGAACAATGAAAGCAACAATAACTCTAATGCTAGATGCATTTCCATTAAACCTCATGTCCTACTCAAAGCTTGTGTTGAGCAATTCCTACATATAAATATTGGTAAAGTATGGATTATAAAAAACATGAAAAACAAAGTAAACTAGTCATTATTTGAAATCAAATGCAAAATTATAAATCAGTAGTATTGTCCACCAAAATGACCTACATTTTTTAAAAATTGTTATGAAACATAAACTTGAATCTACTATTGACTCAATAATGGTTAAATTTAAATGTATTGATATTGGAAAATAAAAAATTGTCATTTTTCTAGTAATTTTGAAAAGGGGACAATGTGGACACATCGACATATGTAGGTAATAGTAGGGAAGGTCTCTTTTCATTTCCCAAGTCACCTGATTATTCTAGGGTGCTCTTTTTGGGATATCTCTTAAGAACCCTAAAATCCAAAAAAATCAAACTTTTACGAAATTGTTCTAAGAGCTTGTGGAATGTAGGAATGTTTTTTCTAGACCTAAAGGTGGATATTGAATCCCTTCAAACCAACCTTTCTCTGTTTGGGTAAACTCAACACTGTTTATGTGTTCTAGTTTCAAATGCATTCTTACAAAAATTGTCAATGGAAAGTAGTGCAAAAAATAGAAAGAAGCATTTTTTCATGCATAATGAAGTGAAACCAACTTACTAACACATCATGGAGGGAATTTCAATGCTAAAAAATGCCTCCTTTTGTCACCCAAGTCCACTTGTGATTCTAGAGTGCACTAATCTAAGGTGGTCTTGAAAATGTTGTAACAACAAAATATGCAAAATTATTAAGTTTTTAGTATTTTTGAAAAATGCACAGGGTGGACACACCGAGGTAGGAAATTAAATAGTAGGGAAGGTCTCTTTTTTCTCCCATGTCACCTAATCATTTTGGGGTGCTCTTTCTAGAGTAGTCTCTAAAGTGTTGTAAGAGCAAAAAATTGCAAAAAATGTTATTTTTTTAGTAATTTTGATGAATGGGAGGCATGGGAATGTCAAGGTAGGTAGGTAAATACTATAGAAGGTATGAATTCTTTTCCCAAGTCACTCAATCATTCTAGGGTGCTCTTTTTGAGGTAGTCTCTTAAGTGTCTTAAGAGCAGAAAAATGCAAAAATTGTTAGTTTTTTAGTAATTTTGATGAATGGGTAGCGTCGAAACATTAAGGTAGGCAAGTAAATATTATGGAAGGTCTGAATTAATTTCCCAAGTCACCCAATTGTTCTAGGGTGCTCTTTTCGGGTTAGTCTCTCAAGTGTGTTAAGAGAAAAAAATTACAAAAAATTATTAATTTTTTAGTAATTTTGATGAATGGGCAGCATGAAAATTTTCAGGTAGGTAGGTAAATACTATGGAAGGTTTGAATTTGTTTCCAAAGTCACTTGATTGTTATAGGGTTCTCTTTTTGAGGTAGTCTCTTAAGTGCCTTAAGAGCAAAAGATGCAAAAATTATTAATTTTTTAGTAATTTTGACAAATGGGAAGTGTGGGCACATCAAGGTAGGAATTTAAATAGTAGGGAAGGTCTATTTTCATTTCCCAAGTCACACTATCATTATGGTGTGCTCTTTCTAAGGTAGTCTTTTAAGAGCCCTAAAAGCCAAAAGTTGTCAAACTTTGACGAAGTCGTTCTGGGAAATTGTGGCACATAGGAATGCTTTGTTTGGACCTATAGGTGGATATCAAATCCATTCAAGCAAACCTCTCTTGGTTTGGGTAAAAACAACATCATTTGTGTGTTCCAGTGTCAGATGCATTCTTGCAAAAATTGTCAATGCAAAGCAGTGCAAAAAATGGAAAGAAGCATTTTTTTAATTTTGTGCATAATGGAGCAAAAAAACCTATACTAAAACATCAAGGTGGGCAGTCCAACACTATAAGAGGCCTCATTTTATCACACAAGTCCCCTTGATTCTGAAGTGCACTAATCCAAGGTAAAAGTGTCGTAAGAGCAAAAAATGCAAAATTGTTAAATTTTTTAGCATTTTTGTCAAATGGGTGGCGTGGAAACATCTAGGAAAGTAAATACTAGGGAAGGTCTCGTTTTGTTTCCCAAGTCACCCTATCAATCTAGGGTGCTCTTTCCAGGGAGACAAATACAATAATCATAACTTGGGCATGTTATCTTTCTAAATAAGCATTTCATAGTCATTAGAATTTGAAAATATACAATACAAAAATTTTAAATGTGGCATCCATAAGTAAATTTTTAATTTTTATAGATGTAATATACAATGCAAAAAAATTAAGGACAAAGCAAAGAGAAACAAAATGAGAATTTTGTAGTAAAGATGTACCTTCTCTTCAAAAGAACAAGTTAGATCTACTTTTTTTTCCACTGCCTGCCTAAGATTTGTTTCGATATTAGTAAATTATAATCCATGGAGATCATGTATATCTTGAATAGATAAGACTTCTTTCAATGTATATCTATTGAGATGGAAATCAACCAAAATTTAGCAAGCTAAAAACTATCACTGTTTCATCTTATTACAAAAGAAGGGCTCATTTCTACCATAATAAAAACATAATAGTATCAAATGCAAACATGCAAAGCAACATAATTTAACAAATATGTACCTTCAAAATATATTGATCTACATGATCTACTATGGATTTTTTAATCTGAATCACTTGAAAATATACCTTTGTTCTCCCAAAAAACTACCATTTTACATATCAATCAATTTGTATGCAAACTTTAAATGTATTTTTAATCCAACCCATAGAAATAACATGAATCAAAATAAGATAAAAAATATCATACATGTCTCATACAACAAACGATCTACTACTCAAGTGTGCCTAAAGGGTCATCTTTTACCTTCAGATTGTTGAATAATGCTTCATGATCAACACTACTAATTGTTCATAGTTCCTTTATTCTTGGTTTGGCATGATGTCTCAATAACTTAACATTTGTTGCTATAACAAGGTGTGAATACATGAGAATGGTTTTGTGTAGCTCATAGTATTCAAATGCAAGTATTCCATTCTTTCTAATCATATACATTTGCAACCAAGTTTCAACAACAACAACTAAACTTGTAGGCTACATGGACCCATCATCATCTGTCATTAATTATGTTAGCTTCTTCTTTCCATGTACACATTGTGATAACCAATAGGTTGATCCCTCTTCATTCCCCTATGGTGCAACAACTACATAGACATGTCCTGGTTGTACAAGATCTAAAAGATGGTCATAGTCAAATGAACTTTTCATTTCACCTTCTAAAAAGGATTGTGTTATAAATAAATGGGTTAGATATTGTGAAACCCATGTATCTACCAACTCACTTGACTCACATTGATCCTAATCACACTGAATATAATTTTGACAAAAAAAAGCCAACTTCCATGTCCATATGGTCTATGCAATTACATTTGAGTTTTGAAATGAATAAATCTTTGTTTAGATTCTTTAATTTTTTGACATTCTAATTTCTCTCCCATTGTTCCCTCATCAACCAACCAAAATATCCTACACACTTATGAACAAAGTGTTTGTCCTTGTGATAATGCATAACCACACCAATCAACAATAGAATGTGCATTACTAAATGTTTCACCACCACTAGTCTTCATTTTTTCCTTAACTAGTGCTCTCTTCACACATGCACATGTTCCATCATGCTTTCCTCTTCCATGTCTAGCTTCAAAAAACTCCAAATATGTGGTACACCCCTCTCTACATGCATCTTTCTCAACCAATAAACTATACGAGCATTCTTGAATTTCCCCATGTAGTTATCTAACCAAATGAGATGTCGACCAATTGCAATACATTTATCTTGCAAGAACTCATATGAATGAGATCTATCATCACTCATGTAAAATGGTGTACTCCTTGATTATCTTCCTATTCTCTTCTATACTATCAGGGGCATGTTTATATGTTATGTAAAAAAATAGCAATGTGAATAGAATTGTAATATTGTGATTGTACCTCATTTTGTGGTTGTAATGTGTAATTTTTAGCAAAATCAACCATAGACATAATAGTTCCAATCGAGAAAGAGTCCTTACACATCTTGAATTTTTTATTGAACCACTAGGAAATATGGCTATGCCTTGCATACTTGTAGAAAATATTTTTCTTAAAATTAGAAATAAAATCAACAATACTTACCTCTCTTGTAACCAAATCGCATCTAGAACCTTCACCTCCACTCTTCAAATTGTATTTCACTATCTCAAACCTTTTTTTCTCCACAATATTGTTAGAAAAATAATGTTTGTTTCCCTCATGAAAACATGTTACAAAATTTGATAAACCACCACATTGCAAACACGTTTCAATTAAACAATCATTTCTATAAAAAAGACAACCATCACCTCTAACACATAAAAATGAATCTAACAAGTCCCTAGATGACTTGGGAAGTTGCATTGCATGACAATCCTGCAACATTTTGTTAGTATGCATAGTAGAACGAATATAGCATAATAATTCATGAGACATCGAAAAATCAACGTGGTATTTACAACAACATGTATTACCAACATTAATAGGTATACAATAAAATGGCTTACTAGTGAGGTTGTGATCACTCTACGAGTAGCTCTTTTATCTCTTTCCTTACAAGTCTTTCCAATAGAAGTTGGAGCATTGAAAATATTTTTTACAATAATACTATTTTTTTCTAACTTTTTGGTGACATGAATCTTCAATTTATTTAATAACATTTGGCCTCATTTCATAATACTTTAGCAATTCCATAAAAATTTTCCATTGTTCAGTTAATGTCTTACTGGAAGAGTATTCATTGAACATATTGTAGTCCACAACTAAACTATTCATGATGATGTTTTTCCATCAAGATTATCTATTATGTTCTCATGTATTTCAAGTAACCATTTAGGGGTTCTTGAGTGTTGATAATTTTCATTGGAGTCATTACAAATAGATGGATTGAGGAATATATTTCCTTTTTCACAAATATCCTCTCTTCTTGCATAATTAAGAGATGCATTGACATTCATTATATCATTTTCATCTATTTCATTTTCAACAATAATATTTCCAACCGACTGTTCAACATTTCAAATTTTATTTTTATCCTCAACATTTTGCACCTCATTTTCATGTTTTAAATTTTCAATTTCAATTTCTTCTTCAACATTTTCAAATTCAATATCATGGTCACTTTGAATTTCACTTAAAGGTAAAGAGGATCCTTCTCCTTGAAGAGAATTTGATGTACCTCTTCTTTCCAACCTCTTCATTTCTCTATCTTTCTCTCTACCTGCATCAATTTCCTCCACTTGAAAATTCCTCTTCCTTTTCACTTCATGTTGACTATTGTTTCCCATTATCCCAACTCAAAAAGTACCAAATGATTGAAAGAATAATTTTTTTATGAAATTGAGTGATCCAAAAGTGAATTTTTGTCTATAATACATAGAAATCATGGTATTCCCAATAGAGAAGAGAATGTGGGGACTCTTGAAATGGAAAAAAAAAGACTTTTATACATTTCTTTTCAAAATGGATATCCTTTATTTTAAGCTTGTTATATTAATATAATATTAACATAATATATAAGCTTGTTATATGTACATAATATTAATATAATATAATATTACATATATTAATATATATTAATTTTAATATATAAAGTTGCAAACAAGTATCCATGTTCTCAATAACTGATATCTATTATGTAGACATAACAGATATTTGTTATGTGCACTTCAAAATAAACTAAGCTCGTCTCAAAAATATTTTCACAAGGGAGGGGGGTACCCATGTTCTAAATAATAGATATCTTTTATAAAACACCTCAAAAAAGACCAGACTTTTCTCAAAAGTATGGGGGTTGTTGTTCCCAAAACGGATATCCATTTTTAATAAAATAGATATATGTTATATCAAACTTAAATATTATATTATATATTATGTATTGTATGATATACGATATATATTACATATTATTATTTTTTAATATATATATCTATATATTATATATTATATATATATATATATATATTAATGTATTTTAATATATATTATATATTTTATTATATTAAAAATCTAGACAAAGAAATGGAGATAGTGAGAGGTAGAAATGGATATATAGTTTCCTATCTCCCTCCCTCTCTCTCTCTCTCTACCAATCCCTATCTCCTTCTCTTTCTCCTTCCCACCCTACCAATCCCTATCTCCACTCTCTCACACTCCCTCCCTCCCACCCTACCACTCCCTATCTCACTCAGGTTCCCTCCTTCTGTGCCTACCCTATCCATGTCTCTCTCTCTCCCTCCAACCCTAGAAATCTTGATCTCCTCTCTCCCTCCCTCCCACCCTACCAATCCCTATCAACTTCTCTCTCCCTCCCACCCTGCCAATCCAAATCTCCTCTCTATCCCACCCTACCAATCCATATCTTTTTGTCTCTCTCCCTCCCACCCTACCAATCCCTATCTCCTCTCTCTCCCTCCCACCCTACCAATCCCTATATCCTCTCTCTCCTTCTCTCCATCCTTCCCTCTTTCTCTCCCTCCCCTACCCCTCTCTCCCTCCCACTCTAACACTCCCTATCTCCCTCCTTCCCTCTTTCTCTACCTCCCCTATCCCTCTTTCTCTCTCCTTCCTGCCCTACCAATACATATCTCCTTTTATCTCTCCCTTCCCCTATCCCTCTCTCTCTCTCCCTCCCACCCTATCAATCCATATCTCTTTCTCTCTCCCTCCCCTATCCCTCTCTCTCCCTCCCAATCATCCCTATCTCCTTCTCTCTCTCTGTCCTTTGCACCCTACTAATCCTTATCACATCTCTCTCTCAACATCTATCCCTCCCACCCTACCACTCCCTCTCTCACTCCTTCCCTTTTTCTCTCCCTCCCACCATACCACTCCCTCCCAATATCCCCCTCTCCCTCCCACCCTACCACTCCCTATCTCCCTCCTTCCCTCTTTCTCTAGCTCCCCTTATCCCTCTCTCTCTCTCTCCCTCCCACCCTACCAATCCCTATCTCCTTCTCTCTCTTCCTCCCCTATCCCTCTATCTCTCCCTCACACTCTACCAATCCCCCCTCTCTCTCTCCCACCCTACTAATCTCTATCTCATTTCTATCTATTCCTCCCACCCTACCACTCCCC
>VDFB02058242.1:204739820-204839016 GCA_007258455.2 Sequoia sempervirens | reverse complement strand
AATTCTAGCCTAGATAAAGTGACAACAACACTTCTAAGCTACAAACCACATCTAAAACAAGAGAATACAAGGGACAATAAACTAAATGCATTCAAATCAAACACTCCCCATTGAAGTTGCTTCACTTCCCTTGTCTCTCTTATTTCTCCTTTTGCAAACTTTTCCCTCAGATTTGAAGTTGTACTTGTGCAAATACTTGTAAATAGTAAGTAGAAAGTTAGAGACAAAATGGTTGTTAAAGAAAAAATGGGAGAGGAAGGCTACTTTTATAGACACAATTCAAATGGACAGCCGAGATCGATCATCTAGAAAGATTCCAAGATTGATGGATGAGGATTCATGAGAGGGAGGTTATGAAACAAATGGTCAAGATCAAACTTCTAGAAAGATGCCAAGATCAACAGTTGATAATTGATTACACCAAAAAGAGGTGGGAAATGAAGGCTATCATGTCGACGGCTATGACGCCTGACAACTATGATAGAAATAAAGGCCATGACAGTGATTAATGAGCAAGGTATCTTTGACCAAAAGGGAGGCATAAATAATTTATTCAAATTATTTATTCAGGAAAAGGGAAAATGGAGGAAATGGACAAGTGGAGGAAAAATAATTCATTCAAATTTTTTATTTGAGGAAAATGAAAAATGAGCATTTAATTAAATCCATTTGGAAAATCAATTTAATTAAATGGGGAGAGATGGAAATTAGCCTTCAAAAAATTAATTTGGATTAATTATTTAATGGGGAGAGGAATGACACATAATTAAATAATCTTGACAGTTATTTAATCATAGAAGAATGAAAAGGTTAGTTGCATAGACAAATAATTAAATAAATAATGATTTATTTAATTATTAAAGAAAGGGAGTGTTAGCGATGCAATTAATTTATTTTAATTGATTAGGATAGAGTAAAGATTAGAAAGTGAATTAATTAAATAATTAAAAATCATTTAATTAATAGAGGAATATGATCAAGAATAACCAAATAATTAAAATTATTCAATTATCGGAGGACGACGACCAAGAAAAATGATGCTCACATACTTAGGACATTTTTAGTGTCTAAATTTTGCCTCTCTTTGACATAATGTATTTCATCGCATTGTATCAAATAAATTCAATCAAGAGATGCCCCAAGATGTCACAGTGAAATCAGGTAGATGTATTCCCCCTTGGGAAGACTTGACAAATTTTCAAAAAAAATTATTTTTTTTGGAAAATTGTCCCGATAAGACAAATGGGTGACCAAGAATCCAATGGTGAAGATAGAATTGAGTTTAAGATCGATAAAGGTGTAAAATTTGAGGTCAAAGGAATCAAAAGGTGCACCCAATAGACAATCCTAGTGTGAAACCCTAATTTTGAACCTATCAATAGCAATTTGAGTTTGAAAAAGGGTCATGTTCACATTCCAAATTTAGAAAGTTTGAGAGTTTTGAGTGATTTTCTAGCAAGGATGTCTCCAGTTCCAGAGGCCACCCACCATGCATATCAGATCCAGAGGTACCTCTGACTTGAGGGAATGCCTACCTCGGTATGTACTAGCAACCCATCTTTTTTTTTCAATTTTTTCGTCCCTTTAGGTTAGGAATTAATTTAGCAAGAAATTGCATCATATAATTTTGTGACACAATTGTGTGTGTGTGTTCAATGCATTTGATAAGCAGTTTGTTTTAATCATCTTGGCATGACACAATTACAGTAGGGTTAGGGCACAAGCATTTGTGGTGTAATGCACAAAGTTGTGTGATGCGGCTGACTTTCTAGGCTACATTTATGGTCAGGAATGATGCAAGTAATTAGTTGTGATGCATGTACAGTATCAAATGACACATGTGTTAGGAGAGTGACACAATCACAGTTGTGAGTTAGGTAAAAATATGTGTGATGCATATGCCAAAACTGAGACATAATTTTTTGGATGAAAATTTGCCCCAGATTAGGAAACTTTTACTTGGTCAACTTAGGTTCAATAGGTCAACTAAAGGGCATAGATTGAAATTATTTGTTGCTTGATGATTTTAGGAGACTCTACCACCTATTTAAGCATGAGATTCTAGACCAGATGTGTTCCAATTGTGAGACTAGCTAGGCGAGGATGAGAGACATGTGTTGCTAGACTTGGGCTTGTTTTATGTCACATATATGCCTATGATTAGGGAAAATAGAGGGATGTTCACAACACTAGTAGAGAAGTGGCACTTCGAGTCAAGCAGCTTCCATTTGTTAACAAGGGAGGTGATAGTCACCCTAGAGGATGTTTACAGGATTCTACAACTATTGATTCATAGTGAGTGAGTGGGTACACTATGACCCCGCATGAGGACTCTAGGCATTGTACAAGTACTACCAGATTGATGATGATGTATATCTCAGTATCCAAGGCTATGAGATTCAATGGGAGACCTTGACAAAGACATATGATAGATATGACTACATTTTTTGTGCATCAATACCAAGCGTGATGATTCCCAACCATAGGGGTCATAGTTTTCTGATTGACTAGGGAGAGATGTTGGGATTGATGGTTCACTTTGGGATAGTGTATGCATGGGGACCATGTCTATTATCCATGCTCTATTTCTAGTTGCATGACATCACTTACAAAGGAGGACATAGTCTAAGTTGTGGTGTGACTTTGTTGACAGTGTGGGCTTGGGAGCACATAGTGGTGTTTCAACCTCTAATGGTTTAGCAGTTGGTTGTAGGTGCTCCATGTGTGTATCTATACTAGGGATCCCTTATACAAATGCATGCTGGT
Source organism: Sequoia sempervirens (assembly GCA_007258455.2). Lineage (NCBI taxonomy): Eukaryota > Viridiplantae > Streptophyta > Pinopsida > Cupressales > Cupressaceae > Sequoia > Sequoia sempervirens. Next base: position 204,836,250 of record VDFB02058242.1, on the reverse strand, counting down.
GATGTTGGTTACTAGTTTCATGGTTTGGACACACTGGTCAGTTTTATCTAGAGGTCGTACAAGACATGTGATTTTTGGATTAGGGAGGATGATCATTTTCCATGGTGTCAACAGTTGAGATATCTAATTGGGAATATAGTGCAGTCGCAACATATTATTGAGATGTATCTCCCAGAGAGAGTTTGGAGGCAGTTCAGAGAGAGACAAGATGTCCCCATAGGCACAACAAAGTATGAATGGTCCTCATGGGAGGTGCATCCCTGGGGACCTTAAATTGTGTTCATGACAATAGAGGAGATTGATGCCACACAAGAATTGGATTGGGAGTGGAGGGGAGGGGATACAGATGTAGGAAAAACACCATATTACAATTCCTAGTGGTTGATACACATGCCCATTCCACTTACAAATCCATAGGAGCTAGCTCCAGTAGAGTGTAGAGGTAGGGGCCTAAGAGGTCAACTAGGGGATAGAGGTCAAAAAAGTGGTAGGAGAGGAGATGGTGGCAGGGGAGATGAAGGAGGATAGGGGATGATGGGGTTGATGGATGAGGAGGACAGAGAAGAGGAGATTGACATGGGAGGAGGAGGGATGTAGGATGATAGGTGGTTAGACAGTTACCACCTATTAGGGAGGAGGCAGAGATGGAGGAGGATCAGTCGAAGGTGAGAGCAGTAGTGTAGGAAGTGCAATTAGGAGAGCAATATGCAAAGGTGCCACAACCAGAGGCAATGGAGGTTAAGGTGATGGGAGATGGTGGATAAGAGGAGTAGGAAGGAGGAGAGAGGGAAGCTGAGATGGATGAGGTAGAGATAGTCCTCTGTGAGAGGACTATTATGGGAGTCGAGGAGGTGGGTGAGGAGGACTAAGAAGATGAGGGAACTTCTAATTAGAAGATAATCACACTATAGTGAATGTGCAAGAATTAGAGGCAAAGTTGAGGATAGTGACTACTAAGAGAGACAACCTTAAGGCCAAGAGGGATTCCTTCCATATGGAGAGGGGCCTAGTTGTTATTAGCCGATAGTAGATAGATCAACGAATGATAAAATTTACAACTACATGTACTGGATCCATTGTAGATGTGGCACATGAGTATGCTCGAGCCAACAATGCCATGCAATTTATTATAGGGATTTCTATGAGACAGTGGTACCTCCTAAGCGGAGAGAGTCCATGTTTTATGAGATTGATAGTGGTTCACAAGGTAGATCATGTAGTAGGACCCACAACAGGCAAACACAAAGCAGGTCTGAGGGTGAGACTTTAGATGCTAGATGGGCCACTCCATATGATAGGCCTCCTACCATAAAGCATAGACCTAGAGATGTACCATGTAGGGAGGATAGGGATGCCCCAGGGATAGGATATTAGGGTAGTTCAAGCTAGGGCCTCTAGCTATTTCTATTGTTATGTGGAAACTGATATTTTTATTATCGAGCCTGCGAGCTCCACTTTTATTGGACACATCTAGACATTGTGCATGTGACACATTATTGTTTAAGTGATATATATTATATGATTTTAGAAGTGGTTGATGACATGCATTATTATATGATTACACTTTTTATGTTTTTGATGATGTCATGCTATGTTATGGGTGTTTGTGTTGTGATTATGATGTTCATGGATGCATGATGATATGATTATCTTGATATGCTTTATGATTATGTTTTTATGACTCTTTTTATGCTCTTTATGATCTATATGGATGGTAAATGCAATATGGATGACCTAATGTTATGAATGTGATGTGATATGATGGTGTAATGTATTTATGATTGTGGATGTTTTTATTATGATATGTATGGATGAGGAATGCAATGGAAATGGCCTTATGTTATGAATGTGATCTCATATGCATATGCAATCTTAATATTAATGTAATGAAATGCTTCTATGCTAATGCAAATTTTTTGATTGAAAATGTTTAATATGAATGCAAAAATGTGACACATTATGTGATATGTTATAATATTATTAATATGTATGGAATGCAATGTGATGTGAGATGCAATGCAATATGATACAATGGATTATAATGTAAAATGAAATGTCATATGGAATGTAATGTGATGATGCAATAAAGTACTAATGTGACGATGCTAATTATATGATGATAAGATATGAATTATATATGGATGCTCTCTGTGTTTTTTATTTGTGTTTTCTTATGCAAATATATGTGGTTTAAGATGATAATGATGTCTATGATAGTTATGTTTTCTAACATGATTATGCATGCAAGATTTTTTTATGTGTCATGGGACTCTGTCAAGATGTAGGCAAAAGAAATGTTAGTGTGGAAGAGGTGGAAGAGATGGACGTTAGCGTGAAAAAGGAAAGGAATATGGAAATGGAAATTTAGACGAGAAATGATGAGGGAACCAATTTTCATAATTTTATATTTATCATCATTGGGTGTCAAAAATGTCACAAATGGAATAGAAACATCATGGTATGACATAGACCAAGGTGTGCAAGGTGACCATTTGGGAGATACAAGCAATCAATAGATAAGGAATCCTCCAGCTCATACTAAGGACCTAATTGCCCCAGTTTTTTTGCCAAGACAAACCATAGGAAACAAACAAAGAAAAGAGGCCATGTTCAATCATTGTACCTCTAAATCCTTTAATAGGACATCCTTGAGGTAACTAGTAACATGACCTAAAATTGATCAAAAATATAAGAAAAATCCATACCAACAAAGTGTTTTCTAGAGAGATAATGTTTGTTGATAGTTTTGATAAGATTGGTTGATATGATTGATTAGGTTGACCAAGTTGACCAAGTTTGATTGATAAATTGACAAGAATTAATTGATAAGTTGAACAAGTGTTGAAAATTTTGATTTAATTAACCATGCCTAGCTTTAGGAAGGACACATTCTGATTAAGGAAAGATTGATTGACCAAGATGACAAGATTGATTGATTTGATAAAGATTGATTGATAAAGTTGACAAAGTTGATTGATTGCGCCTGACTTTAGGAAAGCCATTTCCTAATTAAGGCAATATTGATTGAAAAGGTTGACAAGATTGATTGATATAACCAAGCAATGTGGTGATACCCAAGTTCAGGAAAGATACATCATGTTTAAGGCAAGGGACACATTTGATAAAGTTGACCAAGTGACAAGTGTTGACAAGGCACCTAACTACAAGAAAGACACATCTTGCTTAAGGTGAATGATCAAATTAACAAAGTCTAATATCAGGAAGGACACATCTTGGTAAAAGACAAAGATAGGATAGAATGAGACAAATGACATAATTTCCCATTCTAATATAGGACTAGTGATGATAAGATGATTGATTGATGTGAAGATTGATTGTAGATCATAAATTTGTTGGTTACGTTTATCTGTTGATTCATGATTTGGTTTGAATGATGATTGCTTGCAGACCAAGGACATGACCAGACTTGACAAACCCTAAAGGACTAACCTAGGTGGCCTCAGGGACTCATCGATTGATGGTCTTTCCTACATTATATGAATAGAGACCTTGTAGTTCGACACAATTTTTCTTTGCCTTATTCAACAAAAGACTGAGTCATGTTTTTATTTGGACAAACCTAAGAGGACTGACCTAATGTATCAGGGGCTCATTTAGGATGAGCCTTGCCTATGTAGAAAATGTACAGAGACAACATAGTTTGACCACTCTAACATAGACTAACTCAGACTCAGACTTACAATCTATTTTTGGGATTTTTGATGTTTTTTTTATGTTTTTAGATTTTGATGATTTTCTAATTTTTTGGATTTTGGTGTTTTATGATTTTTTATGACTTTTATGTTTTATGATTTTTTTGGATTTTGATGTTTTATGATTTTTTTTGGATTTTTATGTTTTAAAAAGGATGATACCATGTGTTATCTTCCCATGAAGATGTGAGTTGAGGAATTGCCCCCGGTCAAGTATGGGACCAACTTATTATGCGTGAGGGGAAGCGATAAATGTGAGGGATGATCAGGAAGACTAAGGATAGTAAATGTCAGTGGTTCTCATTCCATGGAAAGGATGATGAAGCTTTATTTTGAACAAGTGACATGTGAAAATGGATTAGTGGAAAGGGTGAAAGACCAGATAGAGTGACAGTAGACAAAAGAGCATAGACCGCCACTCACTGCCGTTTCCGTTCACCGCGTCAGCCTTCATGGTCATATCCATCAGTTGCCTTTTTTTTTCAGCCACATTTTCCCTTTATTTCTCCATTTTTTTTTTTCTGACTTTTAAACAATACCTTGCCAAGTGTAGTATTTATGAAGGTTCATTATGTGGATAGGTTCAGACAATGGTTCTCCTTCAGGAGTAGAAAATTGATAAGCACCTGATCCATATGATGTTGTGACAATATTGTTGTCATAGTGATTTGCACCAGCATGCAAAGCTATAAAACTTTGCAATCCCATGCAACATTGGACTAATTTCAGGTTGTGGGTACCCTATATGAAACTAGACCTCTAGATTCTAGGTCGGCTTCCTATTGAATCTTCTAATTAATTATGCGTAACTTGTTTGGAAAAGGGAAAAAAGGCCTTAAATAAAACATAAATTAAAATTTAAAACTGGGTGATGCACCTAATTGACTTAAAGAGCATAGACCAATTCACAATTGATCCCTTACAAAGCTTATTTTCACAACTTAGATTGAACAATTCAACTACATCAATGATTCACAAAAAGGCCTAATAATTCATTCTTTATGAAGGAAAATGTTATTTTCACAACTTAAAGATAAGGATATATTAAAAGAACAATTTATGACGTGCAACTAAGATTGTTTTTTTTTATGAACATGCATTCATGAATGTGACAGAAATTTAAAGGTTTTGATGTCAAACACATTAAATTTGCATCCAAAACATTCATAAAACAACACCTGAATCTAAGAAGGATAATATTTAACTTGCAATGACAAAAGAAGGAACACTCTACAAATGATACTCTAAGATAACTTGCAAAATATGCTAAATATCATAAAACTATGAAAACTAAGTTACATAAGGTCTCTTTGTTGAAGGAAACGACAAAAAAAAAGAACTAGTGAAAAAATGACTATCATTTCACTTTATACAAAAAGCATCCTTAAGGCATGAAGGTGAAACTGAAAGTCAATTTCAATGTGAAAAATGATAACTCCAAAGCAATCCATGAGAAGAAATAAAAATCTCCAAAAAGAAGGCCCAAACTCATGCAAAAATGAGTGCATTTAGGTTCAAACTCGTAGTCAACTCATAACTGACCCATAGAGCACTCAAACTAAACTAGAATTTCCCCAAAAGTGGGTCCAAGCATGCGAAAGCCACCTCATTTATGTCAATCCTGCCATGATGACTGGAACTCCATCTCTTCTTTTTTGCATAAGTAATAATCTCAAAAGAGATTGAAGTCTCATTCTTCATAGCATACATAACACATAACTTTTCATTTTAGCATTTTGGCATGATAAATATTAAGGTAATTAATTACCATTAATATTTACTTACAAAGCTTGTGTTAAAAAACACATGAAAATCAAAGTAACGCTCCACTTAGAATATGTAAAAGCATCTCATAATTCAAATTCTCCACCTCCAAAGTCACAGGCCAAAAGGCGAATAATTAAGTCTATTGACTATGAAAGTCAAGACCATGGTTATAATAATGTGAAATGATTTATTTAAAACCAAGTCAAAAAATGCCAATGGTTTGAATTAGGGCTTTTAGGAAAAAGCCATCGAACCCTAATGATAGCCTCATTCTTCACTTTGTATTTTTAATTAGAAGACTTAGTTGTTGCACCACCATGCATGCTAGTGGGAGTTTGAACTGGAGCCTTCTGGACTTGAACTTGGACTTCTCCTCCTAAAGATATACATTGGCTACATGGTATGTTGATTTATGCTTTCTGAATAATGTATCTCTTTATTGTAGGCCATGGCTCCTTTATTGTGTTTTCTATTTTCTTGCAAATGATTGAAGGATTTGGAACCCTAAGCAAAGCCTTATATTTGTGTGAATCTTCTTTATTATTCATTTTTTTGTTGTAAGAAGAAAATGAGCTTAGTATACACCACAAGAATGAAAATATATCAGAAAAACTCCATGTATTTGTTGTCAAAAAACCTCCATACATCAAACTCATGGCCGCGGCCAAGAAGGCTGTCCTAGGCATTTGATTTTTTCTCCTCTATAGGTTTGTGGTCTTTCTCTGTAATTACATTCTTCCTTACATTGGGAACTAAAGGAAAAACCATGAGTTGTGCACCAAGAGAATTCATAATTTGTACATACCCATGAGTATGGAGACTGAAAACTCTCATTACTTACTATGCTTTGGAGATAATTTACATCATTATTCTTCCTTGCCTTCCATTTCATGAAAAATACACAATTTGTAGGCTCGAACCTGCTGATAAATTGCAAGTAGATATCTATATTTTAGTTACATGTTGAAACCTCAAATGGGTTCTTGGAATTTTAGCTGAAAATGATGTCTCGAGCTATTCAAGATCATGGCCTCCATAAGGTCTACAAAAAATTTTGTAAACTATGCATTCTAAAGTAAGAATATTGAAACCCTTCACCTCCTATGTATTATATTCTACAATAAAAATAAAACCCTTTCGTGGGTACATTCAATATTGGTGTTCAGGTCATGGCCTTGAATACATGTTCTTCATTTCTGTACTTTTTCTAAAACTGAGCTTGACCCAGAACAATAGAATAATAATATTTTGTAAAATGGAAGAGTTTTCTAAATACTCTTCATTTCTGTAGTTTATTTACAATGTCTGAATTTAGAAAATAAAGTCTACAGGTATTATGATATTCATTTTTTCAATATATTGTAGCTTTACTTCCATCTTGCAAAAATACAAGAAGCATTGGATATCTTGATAAAGAAAAACGTGAACACCATGGTTTGTGTTCCCACTTTTGTTGATGTCTCACTTTTAATTAAGCTTCTTACTATTCTTCATTTCTATAGTGAGATCTTGTGTATATATATCTTCATAAATCACCATATGATGTGATTGTGCCTTGTCATTTTGTATTCTCATTTTGATGGAATTATTCAGTTCAGCATTGTCTGTACTTGTACAACATTCAAAGAAGTTTTTATTCACTTATAATTCTCATTTTAAAGCATAAATTGTCTTTTTTTTTATAAGTGAATAAAAGCATTAGTCATTTCAATCAACTCCTTCAACTCAATAACTAATTAGTAATTGTTCTTTATGGCTTTGATTGTTACATTCTATAGCTATTTTCCAAAAGTTTTCCTTTATGATGGCAATATTATTCTATGATTGTTCTTCATATGATGCTCTCATATATGAATGTTGAATGAGAGGATGTCCTCCTGATATGTCAGGATCAACCCTTGTGGGAGCCTGTTTTGCTTCACATTTCTAATGAAAATTGATCATGAACATAATGAACCTATTCTTGCACACTAAACAAACAAATTAGCAAAATAATTGAAGTTGAAAGCTTCCATTGAACTTCACGCTCCCTAAACATCTACCTTTTTATGACTTAATCATCTGGTGAATGCCTAATTGGATGTGTATTACATTTTTGTTAGTAATGTAGGCATGAAATAGGATGTGATTTATCATTTCTCTAAAACCATCTTTTAACAATCTTGTAGGAAACCATGGAGCTTAGAGTTGAAATAACCTGAAGGAACTGGAGACACAACAACTCAAAGACTTTGAGTAAGAATGATTCATCATTATAGGAAATGATGAATCATTCTCCTCTTTCATGTTTACATTATCCTTAGTTGTGTAGTTTACAACCTTATTTTGTATTCATTATTTGATTATAAAAATTAAATTAAGTTACTCCCACAGCTTGTGTGGGACTTTGGTTTTTATAATATGAATAAAGCAGCATTACTATGCAATTTAATGATTTCTTCTACTACATAAATTTGCATAATCACACTAGAAATTCACAAGTAATTAGATTCTAGAAAAGAATGAATACTTTAGAAAAAAAATTGTACCTTTCAATGAAAAATGCAATCCAGCTCTACCAGTTTTGAGTTGTAGCTAAAAATAGGTAACAAATATAAGGACCCAATCAGTTTGGTTCAAACTTTCTGGTCTTCTCTCATTCTGCTTGATTCTTCATATTTTCTTTTAGGACTAAGTCACCAATTTCAAAGCTTCTGGTTCAAACCTTCTTATTGTAGTTGTGTTAAAGGAAATTCTAATATGCTTGCAAATGTGTCAAGGCATTATGTCTCTTTTCACCCAATAATTTTGGCTCATGTAGATGAGATACACGATATTCTTCCTGATCAATCAAGCCTTGCATAGAGACTCATAGGGATGGTAACTCGACCTCTATAGGAAGTATTGCTTCAGATCCATAGAGAAGGGAATATGGTGTGGCTCTTGTACAAGTGCAAAAACTAATACAATAGGCCCATGAAGAAGGATTAAGTTGTAGGTTCTAGTCTTGGCCAACATCATTGATAGTCCTTTTTAATATTTTCATGATAGTCTTATTAGATGCCTTGGCTTGGCCATTACCTTGGGGGTAATACAGAGTAGCAAAATGATGTTCAATATGAATTTTTTTACAAAGCTAAGGGAAAGCCTAGTTTTTAAAAGGGTGACCATTATCGGTAATGATGGACTGTGGAATACCATAGTGGAAAATGATATACATCAGGATGAACTTAGCTATCTACTTTCCAATAATGTAAGTTAGTGGGATGGATTTAATCCATTTTGTGAATTACTTAGTAGCAACAAGGATAAACTTATGTCCATTAACCAAGGTGGGATGGATCTTTCTTATGAGGTCAATTGCACATTGAGAAAATGGCCAAGGTGAAGTAAGCGACTATAGTTCCTAAGCTGGTGCATGTATAAGATCTCCATGAATCTGACACTGGTGACATTTCTTCACAAAGTGATAGGAATCATGTTCCATCGTAGGCCAATAATATCCCATTCTCATGAGCTTTTTGGCTAAGGTTGGACTAGCAGAGTGAGCTCCACATATACTATGGTGCACCTCTTGCAAGGTTTTTTGTACTTCATTTGAGTCAAGACATCGAAGGAAGGTACTATCTAAATTGTGGCGATAAAGGGTATCCCCAATGATGGCATATTTAGATGCTTGTTGGATAAAGGTTTTGTGTTGGTTAAGGGACAAGTCAAGGGGAATAATTTGGTCATGAAAATAGGCATAGATAGCTTTGTACGAAGGTGAATGGAGACCAACAAGTTCAAACACAAGTTTTCTTTTGGGGACATTGAATGCAGGGATCAATAGTTGTTCCACCAAGAACTCATATTGCAAGGCATTGTTAGGAATGTCCAAGAGACATCTGATTGTAGCCATTGCTTCAGCTACTTTGTTCTAGATTCTCAGTATCCGCTCAAAGGAAATATTATCAAATTATAGTTTGAAGGTGTCCACCATGTGCTTGTAGGGCATCAATTTCTCATCCTTGGTGTCATAGTCATCATTAACTTGCTTAATCACTAATTGAGAATCACCATAAACCTAAAGATCCTTGATTTCCCATTTTATTGCCATTTAGAGTACTACCAATAAAGCTTCATACTTTGCCATGTTGTTTGTGCATGGGAATGTTATTAAGAATGACTTAAGAATGGCATCTCCTTGAGGTGTAATGAACAAAATACCAACTCTTGAACCATGACTTGTGTAATATCCATCAAAGTATAGCTTCTAGGTTGTCAGTGTGTCTATGGAAAAGATCAATTCATCTAGGAAATAAGATATCAAAGAATGATTTACTTTCAATGGTGCATCTATGAGTTGGTCAGCTATCACTTGTCCCTTTATTGCTTTTTGGTAAACATAATCAATGTCATATTCACTCAGAATCATAACCCACTTAGCTAGTCTTCCTATCAATGCAACTTTGCTAAGAAGATATTTCATAGGACTAATCTTGGAAATCAATTTTGTCTTGTGATTCAACATGTAATGTCTTAATTTTTGAGCTACAAATAACAATACTAGGAATGCTCATTCAATGGGACTATAGTTTAACTCATATTCGACTAGAGTGTGACTGATATAATATATTTCTCTTTCTTTTCCATCATTGTCATTTTGTACTAAGAGTGCCCCCAATGCCGATGTAGTGGCTACCACATATAATATCATATGTCTTATGTCAATTAGAGGCATGAGAACCAATGGAGTCAATAAATAATTCTTGATCTGATTAGATGCTTCTTGACACTTTTCTGTCTAGTTGAAGGGAATGCCTTTTCTTAACAGATGTTGAAATGGATGGATCTTGTCTGCTAGCTGAGCAATGAAACTACAGATGGATTGCAGTCTTCCTTGTAATGTTCTCAATTAACTGATGTTGGTTGGTGGTGGCATTTCAAAGATGGCTTTGAATTTTATGGGATCAACTTCTATTACTCTATGTGAGACAATATATCCAAGAAGCTTTCCTGATTGGACCGCAAAAATCATTTGTTTTGGTTTATCCCAAGTTCATATTTTTCCAGTTGGGTGAAATCTTGTCTAGGACTGCTAAGTGGCCACTTCTTTCTATAGATTTAGAGATAAGGTCATCAACATAATCTTCCATAAGGACATGGATATAATCATGAAAGATTGTAGTCATGGCTCTCTCATAGGTAGCTCTAGAATTCTTCAGTCCAAATGGCATGGCATTCCAACAGAAATTTCCCTAAGCACATGCAAAAGTTGTCTTCGGTTGATCTTTAGTAGCAATTCTTATCTGGTTGTAACCTAAGAATCCTTTCATCAATGGTAGCATCTCATATCTAGCCATAATATCTACTATGATGGCAATGTTTGGTAAAGGAAAATCATCTTTAGGACAAGCTTTGTTCAGGTATCTGAAATCCATGCAAACTCTAATTTGACCATTTGGTTTGGTGACAAGAACAAGGCTTGATATCCAATCTGCGTAGTCGATCGAGCAAATGAATCCAACATCCAAAATTTTCTTTAATTCCAACTTGACAAGGAATGCAATCTGGGGGTGCATTTTCCTTAGCTTTTGTTTACATGGTTTAGTATTAGGTAACAGTGGAAGTGATGCAGAACAAGTTCGGGATCTAGTTCAGGCATATCAACATATGACTATGCAAAAATGACTTGTCTTTCTCAAAAGAATGCTATGAACTCAGGCTTTTCCTTGGTGGTCAAAGATGCTACTAACTGTTTGATTCTAGAATTATCTAGTGTTCCAATGTTTACTTCCTCTGTTTCTTCTATGAGTGATGACTATCTCTCTCTTTATTGGGAGATAGTCCAATCCTCCATCCTTAGGTTCCTCAGAGAGGTTTTCACCTGTAGATACATCCTTTATTTTTACTTTTTCATGATCAGCAGGCACCTTTCAGTTTTCACCTAAAGACCTATTATTTATATTTTTACTTTTTTCATTTTCACTTTAGTGACTAGAGGATAGGACAGCCTCACCAAACTATGCTACATAATTGATTTCTATGGAAAATCCAACCTTATGATTCCCACTTGTTATTCCTTGATGAAGTCCCATGAACTCAACGATTGCTTTATCATTCTCAAAAGTGTCCAAACTTGGTGGTTCTTGTTGATCCCAATCTATCAATTGAGGGTATACAAGGGGTAAGCCACCATCAACATATCAGCATATGACTATGCAAAAATGACTTGTCTTTCTTAAAAGAATGCTATGAACTTAGGCTTTTCCTTGGTGGTCAAAGATGCTACCAACTGTATGATTCTAGAATTATCTAGTGTTCCAATGTTTCCTTCCTTTGTTTCTTCTATGAGTGATGACTATCTCTCTCTTTATTGGGAGATAGTCCAATCCTCCATCCTTAGGTTCCTCAGAGAGATTTTCACCTTTAGATACATCCTTTATTTTTACTTTTTCATGATCAGCAGGCACCTTTCAGTTTTCACCTAAAGACCTATTATTTATATTTTTACCTTTTTCATTTTCACTTTAGCGACTAGAGGATATGACAGCCTCACCAAACTATGCTACATAATTGATTTCTATGGAAAATCCAACCTTATGATTCCCACTTGTTATTCCTTCATGAAGTCCCATGAACTCAACGATTGCTTTGTCATTCTCGAAAGTGTCCAAACTTGGTTGTTCTTGTTGATCCCAATCTATCAATTGAGGGTATACAAGGGGTAAGCCACCATCAACATTTTCAAGGTTCATGGTGTAGGCTAACAAGTTAAAGATGGAGGTAGAGTCATTAGGTTCCCAAGAGGTAGGATCAATGGATTCTCAAAAGTAGCATTTGATCCACTCTTCTTTTGTCAAAAGTATTTTTGGATAGGTACTTGGTGGGTTTTACAAGAATTCAGGGTAAGCATTTGATAAAATTCCTCAAATAGTTTATAAAGGTCCTTGAAATTAGTGGAGGATAGGGAATCCTATTCATATTCATTGGAATCAACATCATAATCCCAAGATTCCTCGTATGTCTCAATCTCATCTAAAACATTAGAAATTGCACTCGAAGGTAACTTGATACCCCTGATGGTCACTTGTACTGGTACAAACCCTAACCCTTGGTGATTTATTAACTTAGGAGGTTGTAAAGGATCCAACATTCCTTGTTTAATTAGGCCAAGGCCACTATGTCCATCATATCTATGTCATTTCATTATTTGGAACCCTTTTGGATACTGTTCAATTGGAAACTTCTTAGTTTTAATGTCCTCCTCTTCTTTGTACATCCATGTGAGAATATGATCATATAGAGATTCTTTAGAAAGTTCCCCTTTAGTGAAGGTGGTAGGGGGATTATGGATGATAACTTTAGGTTGCATAGGATGTGTTTTTCCATAATACTTTAGTGATTTGGGTAATTTTCCAATGAAAAGAGACTCTTCATATCGTATTCTCGGCATCCTTTGTCTTGAATCTAGATCTTTGGTGTGGAATGTGTGATGAATGGATATGATGATTTGATAAGAGTGGATGGATCAATGTAGTGAGATGTAGTGGTGGATGAAGTGGAAGGTGAGGCCTCTCCATTGATGGGTACTTGATAGTGAATAGTTCCTTTTATGTTTGAACAATATTGAAAAGGATTAAGGTCACCTGGGATAGTGATTTCAGTACCATTGTGTGGGAACTTGAGGCATTGATCTAGTAAGTGGATGGAATAGCCCTCATGGCATGAATCCATGGGCAGTCAAGGAGGAGATTTTAATGTAAATCCAGATCCAAGACATGAAATACTGTGTCATGTATTGTTGGGACAACTCTCATAGGAAATGAAATTACACCTTCGAAAGAAATTTTAGCATCATCATAAGCTTTGATCAAAATTTTCTTGGTTTGAGCAATACAATTCTTAGAGTATCCCAATGCTTTCACCAAATTTAGTGAGTAAATATTCATACCTACTCCACCATCTACTAGGAATCATCTGATCTTGTCTTTATTAATGCATACTTCAAGGTGTAGGGGGTCATTATAATTAGATTTTGGTGTGAAAAGTCTTGTTCAGAGAAGGTGACATGGTGGAGCATAGCTAGGCATCCAACCATGGCCTAAAATTCATTGACATCTAGGTCTTTGGGTATAGATACTTCTTGAAAGGATTTATCAATGATGGCTCTATGTTGTGGTGAGATGCAGAGGAGTTACAAGATGGAAATTTGCATGATTGTTTTTTCCAATTGGTCCAGAAGGTTATATTGACTTTTTGATAGGGGATTTGTGGAAAGACCTGGAATAGTTATCTTGTTTCTATAGGTACCAACAACACAATCTAATTTTGGATTATTTATGGTGATAGTGGAAATGTGATCATCAAAGGTCTCACATTAAGGATGATAGTGTTGTAATCATGTTTAACAGTTCCATAATTGGCATTATATTTGTTCCCTGAACTACAGGCTTTTCCTTTATCATGGTCTTGCAAGTGGGCTTTAAATATGGTGTGATCAACATTCATCTTAGCATGTGAATTATCAACTAAAATGGTTCCATCTTCAATAAGGTCTTGAATGATATTCTTGAGTGTTCAACATCTAGTTGTTATGTGTCCTTTTGTACAATGGTATTCACAACTTATTCGTTGTCTTTCCACCAATCAGGTTTGATCAATGTAGGTTCATAGTTTTTGGTATCTGGTAGTGTGATGAAATTTGATTTCAAAATTCATTTGAGGATTGATTCGATGAGTTCACCCAAAGGGGAGTATGTTCTTTTGGCATGGGGAGGACCTCTTTGTTATTAATTGTTTTGATTGCTTTTAGTGTTTGGTTTTGAACTTGTGTCTATATGTTTGGTGTATTGGATACATTTGATGAGGAAGGACCTTTAATTTGAATGATTGGACCTTTGGTTACCATTTTGGCATCAACAACTCTGTCATTTGTGACATTTTTGTTTCAGGACTAGTATTTTCTCTTATCATTGTTGGGTTTCAGATTTTCTTTGTTTACTTTGACTAGTCCCTTTACAATAAGACCTTTCTAAATAAGGAAACTTTTCTCAATAATCTCCTCAATTTTTTTGCAAAATTGGATTTGAATTATACTCATCAATTCTTCATTAAGGTTCTCCACAAACATGGTGACAAGTTTTTCAGGAATGTGACAAAGGAATTTTCTAACCAACCCTTATCATCTCTGGTAAAATGAGGTAAGTGATTCCCCTTCTTGTTTGGTTGTGATCAATGTTGCAAGGGTGACATCATTTTTAATGTTGAAGGCAAAGTGATTGATGAATCTGTTAGCTAGTTCACCCCATGTTCTAATCCATGGAGGAAGGTGTGCAAACCAATCTAAGGCTAGCCCTATGAGGTTTCGTGAAAATAGTCTCATTACATAGGTAGGGTCATATGAGACTTCCATACATGATGTGTTAAATTCTCGTATGTGTTATATTGGATCCACTATCTCCTTATACTTAGGAAAAGGTGGTGTTATGAAATGAGGGGGAAAGGGTGGCATGTATATATTTTGATCAAATAGAAAGGGGCACAATTCCTCCATGGAATAGGTCTTCTTGTTGGTTCCCAATTGCATGTTTGTCATTCATTGTATCAAGAAGTCTACAAGAGATGGTGTTGCATTATTTTGGTTTGGTGTCATGATATTGGTATTAAGGTCATATGTTGGATTTGAATTAAGATTTATGCTTTGTTGTGTAAGAACTTGGTTGCCATACTAATGTGTGTTATTTTTATTTGGGATGAAGTTGGCATTTAGGTTTGCTCCAAAGGTCATGTTTTCATTTGGTATGGTGTTTTGGAATTAAGGTGTAGACCCTTGATTCATGCTTTGGTTTTGAAAATTTATCCCTTGATTTGAAAATGGAGGTGTAGATCCTTGGTTGATGTTTTGATATGAAGGAATGGTCCCTTGATTGGTATTTTGAGATGAGGGAATTCTTCCTTGATTGGAATTTTGAAATGAAGTTGTAGGTCCTTGATTGACATTTTGATATGAAGGAATGGTTCCTTGGGTAGAGTTTTGGAATGATATAAGGGACCCTTGATTAGCATTTTGGAGTGATGGAATAGACCCTTGATTTTTTTTTTTGATTTGGGATCCTTCATGAGATGATGTGCACCTTTCTAGGTTTATTTGGTGGAGGTTGATTTGATGAAGGTGTGCTTTGGAGTTGGAACAAGGATCCTTGATTTGTGTTTTGAGGTGTAGGTATAGAAACTTGGTTTGCATTTTGATTCAAAGGTGTGGGACCTTATGATGTGGAACCTTGATTTGTGTTTTGAAAAAGGGGATTTGTAAAGGTTTTACCCATGGCATTTGAGGAACTTCCAAATGTGAATCTTTTTTCCTTGTGTAGTGGTATGGGTTACCTTGTTTCCAATTTTTGGGATGCTTGGGGTGTGTGTAGTAGTGGTATTCACGTTTGTAGTTGTCCCAAGGGGTATGTTTGACATTTGTTGTGATGAGGGCATGCCAAGTGAAAATGGATTTTCAGATTCCTCTTCTATAATGGTTGATACATCAAATCCTTGAGGTAACTTGGCACCCTTTTTAGTTAGTGCATAGAAAAATTTGTTAGGGTTAGCACTAACAAGTTGATCAACCATGCTTAAAACTCTAGGGTCTTCATAAGATTTTTCAATTCTAGAGGATTCAATTGCTTGTTGAATTCTTCTAGGCTTAGGTCTTCCCAAGTGTTGGTTTGTTCTCTTTGTGATGTGTCCCTTTGAGGTGTAGATTGATTTGAGTCTAGTCCAAAGGTAGTGTCATGAAAAGGGTCACTTAAGCAATCCATGTTCTTCCTTCTAGCTTGTGACCTTATTTCAACCATGTGATACTTTTTCAAGTTGAAGGTCAATGCAAGATGATGAGATAAACTATGTTTTTGGACTTTTTTGGAATTTTGGATATGAGGATGCAAGGTTATTATGCAAGGATGATAATGACCAAAGGATGAAGCTAATGAATTATAAAGGATGTTAAATATTGATTAATGGTCAAGGATGATGGTAATTGAAGATCAAGGTAATAATGCAACTAAGATTAAGATGAAGATAAGCTATGTTTTTTTGTATTTTGGGGTATAAGGATGCAAGGATAATGAAACTAATGGATGCAAAATGATATGAAAGGTTGACTAAGGAACTATTTTTTTTTGGTATTTTTGGGATAAAGGTGCAAAGTGCAATCTAGGTTGAAAATGAAATTTTTGCAAGATGATGATAAAAGATATGGTGTAATGAGGTAAAGCTAATGCAAAGGGATCCTAAAATTTTAAACAAAGGATGGAATTCAAGCTAATGTGAACCCAAGGTAATAATTCCAAGTTTCATTGACCATTTGAGGATAGTTTTTACAAAGTAGATTCAAGGCTAGGACACAAGCTTAGGACTCAAATTTGATAAGGTGATAATGAAAAGGATTGATAAAGTGAAGGATAATGGTCAATGAAAAATAGAATATGAAACCAAGGATTTTCCAAAAGCTCAAAGGTCTTCCTATGTTCAAAATCTGAAGGCCTAAATTCAACCTAAGGATTGTTTAGTTTATGCAATGCAAAGGATGGAGAAGGTAACCTATAATGCAATGTTTCCCTAAATGGTAATGCCAAAATGAACTGGTAAATATTGCAAGTCTCTAGTTTATTAGTCAAAGGTCACTATGACAATGATTTGATCAAATTTTGGAAAAAGAGTTTGAAGGTTTTGGTTTAGCAAACAATTGTGGCTCAATTTTCTTCAAATGCATCACATAGTTGTGGTTCAGGGTATCAAATGTGTCTCTATTTTCAACAAATGTAGTTCAAGAAGATAGTTGCAATTTTCCAATTCTTAGTTATGATTCACATTATCAAATGTGGATTTGTATCTGATAGTTATGATTTTCCAGAATGTTGTCTCAGTAATTTTTATATTTTTGAACTGGTTTTTGACGGTATTTTGACTATTTTGATAAAGTTTGATTGGAAAACATAGAAAACAATATCAAGCACTTGTTTTTGGTCTAGTTTGGATGTGAAAATATTTGATTCCAAGATGAAAACACACATAGATAACAAGCACAAGCCCTATGGTTGGAAAGGACAATATTTTTTGGGTTCCCACTTGGATTTCTCTAGCCGTGCCTATTCAAAGTGGATAGCTTAGGATTTTTGTGGAATTGGCTCCCCCTTACATGACACTCACTTCTCGAGTGCACCAAACTTTGAATTCTCCAAAGAGGAATTTTCTATCTCTACTTTGAACCATGAAAGTGTGGGATGACTTCAAAGGTCCAACCTCCTATGCTAGCAAATAGAAGGATTTTGGCTTTCTACACAAAGGTTTCTAGTAAGAACATCTGGGTTAGGGGATACTATGATAAACTCCCTCGAGAGTTCTCCCAACCCTTAGAACAAGCTATTTTCACATCATAAAGATACTAGGGGCAAGCTATCACATAACACTTCCCATTCATTGCAATTTTTGTTGCAACCACAAACTCATATAGCAGTTCGAAAGAGCTTGGATTTAGCCTGTTACTACTTGGGTCATTCCCACCTTTCGAAGAAAGGAGGCAGGCCCTCTAATACAATGTGAACAAAATCATGGTAGCAACTTATTTTCTACTCATCCAAGATTGCATGAGGCGCAAGGAGAGCATATTTTCAGTGCCTTTGCCTCACACTCACATGGGGTTCATTTTAAGCACCAAATCCAAATATGTGCCATGATTCTACAAATGACAAAGAGGTGTTTTTGGTCACTCAAGATCACCTAGTGGCATGAGAGGAGATCATACACACTTTCTAGACACTTGTAAACCACCAAACATGAAGAACACTAGTTAATTTTAAGCCTTGCATATTATTTGAAAACACTTTGTAAATTTTAAACCAATGACATGAAATGCAAGTTTATTTTAACACTCGTGAGTGAAAAATGAAGATTGTTTTTACTTTTAAGCCTTATTAGTGAAAATGTATATTATTTTTAATCTTATGATCCTGATGCAATTTGTTGAAAGTAACAAAATTGAAAATTTTCTTAAAAACTAAACTAAATATCTCAATTCTTGTGTTGTTTCAAAAGAAATAGTTTTTTAGAGCTCCACTCCAAATCCACACACTACAAACAAAAGATTAGTAACTAGAAAACACTACTCTACTCAAAAAACCCAAAATAAAAATTGAAAAGACACTAAAACTAGAACTTTATACCGAGCAGAAAAATGCATTGTTCCTCTTAGGAATTGTGTCACTATGTCACATCGCACAAGAGCAATTGTGTCATGATTTTTATTTTGAATTTTCCTTCCATGCAGTTCTTCGATAGATTCATTGTAAGCAATCAAATGTGTCGCTACTTGAAATCTACAAAAACAACCAACAAATATACAAAATCTTGTGAAAACTATTGTTCACATTGGGTTCACTAATGTAAGATGGGGTTAAATCAGGTCTATCCTAGATAAAGTGACATCCAACACTTCTAAGCTACAAACCGCATCCAAACAAGAGACAACAAAAAATGAGAGCAATAAACTAAATGCATTCAAATCAAACACTCCCCATTGAAGATGCTTCACTTCCCTTGTCTCTCCTATTTCTCCTTTTGTAATATTTTCCCTCAGATTTGTAGTTGTACTTGTAAAAATACCTGTAAATTGTAGGTAGAAAGTTTGATACAAATTAGTTGTACAAAAATGGGAGAGGAAGAATGCTTTTATAGACAACCATTCGAACAGACAACCGAGATCGATCATCTAGAAATATTTCAAGATTGATGGATGAGGATTCATGAGAGGGAGGTTACAAAATGGATGGTCAAGATCAAACTTCTCAAAAGATGCCAAGATCAACGGTCAAAAATTGATGCACCAAAAAGAGGTGGGAAAAGAAGGCTATGATGTCAATGGCTATGATGCCTGATGGCTATGATAGAAATAAAGGCCATGAAAGAGATTAATGAGCAAGGCATCTTTGACCAAAAGGGATGCATAAATAATTTATTCAAATTATTTATTTGGGAAAAAGGGAAAATGGAGGAAATGGACAAGTGGAGGATAAATAATTCATTCAAATTATTTATTTGAGGAAAATGAAAAATGAGCATTTAATTAAATCCATTTGGAAAATCAATTTAATTAAATGGGGAGAGATGGAAATTAGCCATCAAAAAAATAATTTGGATTAATTATTTAATGGGGAGAGGAATGACACATAATTAAATAATCTTGACAATTATTTAATTATAGATGAATGAAAAGGTCAATTGAATAGACAAATAATTAAATAAATAATGATTTATTTAATTATTGAAGAAAGGGAGTGTTAGCAACACAATTAATTTATTTCAATTGATCAGGATAGAGTAAAGATTAGAAAGTGAATTAATTAAATAATTAAAAATTATTTAATTAATAGAGGAATATGATCAAGAATAACTAAATAATTAAAATTATTTAATTATCGGAGGATGACGACCAAGAAAAATGACACTCATAGACTTAGGAAATTTTTCAGTGTCTACAAGAATGATGCAAGTGTTTAGATAAAATGGGATTATTTACCACTAAATAGTGTCAGTATGCACCCCTATCTGGCGCAACACATAATCTTTTTCAATAGGAACAAACAATCAGCTATGTATGATTCCATATGAGGAAATAGCTTTGAATTGGCTTCAATATTAGTTAATCTCATATGAAACATACAATTTTTTAATCTAGAATGGAACAAAAAATAGGAAAAAGAATAAAAATTGAAAAAAAATTATTCTCTAGAATCCCCAAATTCTAAACTTAAAATGAAAATAAACAATTAAGTGTCTTTTATAAGAACAAGGCCCAAAAGAGTTTAAACAAAAAATATGAAAGAGAATCAAAGGAACAAATAAAATAGTAGCAGATGATAAATGGAAATTGGTGTAGGAACTTTCTAGACTAAGTCAAAGACACTTTGACTTTTCTTAAATAGCAAGCCTACACCCTTCGAGGTTTGAGTCGCAAGTACTTTCGCACAAAATGTAAAACTATCAACACTTTTCTTCAAAATCCCTAGGATTAACTATCTTTTTCAAGCTTGGGAATAACCATGCCAAATTCATTTCAAAACTCTACCCATTCCCAAAATTCTCAATCTTCTACTACCTAATTGTATGCTCTTCTTCACTAGAATCTTGGTCTAAAGACTCATCTGCACCCTTCTTCTATTGATATTCCAATAAAGCAATCAACACTTGATGTATATGCTCTTTTGGAACACTTAGAATTACTGTCCAACTATACTTATGCTTTGAATATTCTTCTATTATTTGAATAATAGTTTCATTCATCCACATTACCTCTATCCCATATTTTCTCATGGTGTTCCTACATCTTATGATTTCATCAATGACCTCTCAACTCAATGGTTGAATAGAGTATTTATTTACCTTTTTGTTCCATCCCTTGAAAGATTTCACTTCCTTTCCATCTTGTCCTAGAGTTCAAGGATCATAATTTTGTTGAGCTAACATTTCAATGAAGCTCTCATCTTTATCCACTGACTTCCCACATAGTTTAGTGACCTTTTTCTAATTCACTTATACATTGTAGTAAAGTGTCACTTTCCAAAATTAACTATACTCTCCATTTCTCGAGCACTAGAACTTCTTATTCCACAATCACCTTCTCACTTATCAATTCTCGAAAATCCATCTAAAGAATTTTCTTTAATGTCCACCCTTCTATGTCATTCTACTCATGGCGGTCTCAACATTCACTCTCAAGTCTTCCGGACTTGTCAAGCCAATGGTATGCCTCCTTACATTTCTCTATTGCCTCCCTTATTGATTCTTCACTTTGCGTCACCAAGTGTTCTATTGATTCTTCAAACACACTCAACTTATGTCAAAGTGTTATGATAGCATCTACATGTTCTTTGGACATCAACACCAGATTATGTGGTAATTCAACCCATGAATGACTAGATTGGGCTATTGATCTAATCAAATTTTCTTAGAAAGTAACCCATTCTTTTAATTCCTTCTTCTTTTTTTTATTTTTCTTTACTTGAGCAACAATAGTTTCTAAATTCATCTTCATCTCCTCTAACTCTTGCTCCCAAGATGAATGTCCTACATTGATTCTTGTCACCTGGTAATCCCTAGCTATCATTCCATGCTTGCTCTTTTCTCCTACCGAAGTAGCTATTCAAAGAGTTCTTCCTCCATCTAAATTTTATTTAATGGTGTGTCTAGTCTTGGCTCTAGCTCTAGTCTTAGGGGTTCCTAGCTCTTGCATTAAACTTTTAAAATCTAGAGGCACCAATTCCACCTCCAATAATTGAGCTAATTTCCTGACTAATTGTTGAAATGCACAAGACAACTAAGAGGGGGGGTAAATCAATTCTCACCAATCACATTCACAAATCTCAAACAATTATTAACTTCACATCCACTTTAATCTATTATTAAGTATGAGCATGAAGTACAAATAAAAGAAAGCAATATCAACGCAAGAAACACCAGATTTATGTGGAAAACCCAATAACCGAAAAACCACAGTGAGGATTAACTCACAATATAAAGTAATTGCAAAATATATTACAAGAGGCTCACTGCTCAAGATAGGACTCACTATCCAACAGGGAGGCTCACTGCCTACAAATACAGAAATATAGAAATAAGATTGCTACACAGAGAACACTTTCTCAAGGCAACAAAAGATCCACCACAACAACTTCCACATATCCACAACCTTGATTAGAGAATTGCGGACACCATCAGCTCACTCCTTTCAATAATTTAACACATTAAATTAATACTACCTCAATTCACTTTCGTACACTCTTGCTTCTCAAATTTTTGGCATATATAATGCATAACATCTCAACTTGTATTTATACCATCTTCAAGCTTAGAAACTTTCTCCAAGGTTGGATACACACTCTTCATTTTACAAATTAAAATTAGGTTGGCAACTCAACAATCCCATGGTGGAAGAGAATGAGATCAGACCAAACCAACACTTAACCAAGAGACAAAACAAAATATCATATCAATCACATGCTTCCTCAATTGATACTTATCCTTCGAATGAAATGTAAACACTAGGTCAGCCAAACCTAACGAAAACACCAATGAAATTTGAAGTACATGCTTCTGCAACAAGAAGATAACATGTGGACCACATAACACACTTCATCATACACTAGAACACAACTTAGATACCTTTAGATTCATTTGTAGCAAATAAAACAACCTTCATACATAGAACGCTTTCCATCAATCTGTTTGGATAGTATAGACACACATAGTAACTCTGAAACTCATCTTCTGGAGCACCAAACCATGAATTCCTTTGACAAAACAAAGATAGCATCATTACAAGCATTCTTCCAAAGCTGCAAGACCTAACACAAACTAGCAGAGGGTTGTAGAGAAAAAAAAAATCTCCTATTCCACATGCAAACAACCATGCTAGACTAGTTCACACACTGGTGAACACAACTTTCACACTTCAACAAAATAGAAGCTATAATCCAAGATATAAAACCCAATTATTCTCATAAACAACACTTCATATCTGCACAAGCATAGGATCAACATAGAATAAATGTGGAGCACATACTGGAGCACATTATGAACATGCACATAATTATATCTTCACTATTTATTAATTTTCTCAAAAGCACTTGGTAACTCATCATATCAACACACTTTCAACATCATAAAGATAGCTACATGTACTCACAACATCTCAACTATACTTGCACAACCTATAATCACTTTTTTCCTTTCTGTGTAACAACCTCTATTGTGTTGACATCAATGAAAACATTAATGACAACACCACCATACTCATTCATACTTGTAACACTAACCAATTAGGTGCTTCTTCATCTTTTCTTGCCTCTTCAGTATTAACTTGTTCCTGATGATCAAAGTGTTCAAGAACCTCTTCTCTCAATTATCAAACATTTCCCATCGCAACCTCCAAAACATTTACATTTTTTGTACCTAGTGGAAAGGATTCTAGATTACCATGATTTATCTCCATCTCTTTCTCTCTAAGAGTTATATTTTCCTATCCTACCCTGTTCTCAACATCATTTTTTGGAGTAGACTTTTCATGTTGTTCTAAAAAACTAGGATTCTCATCATTTCCTAGTTTACTACCCAAGGTTTGGGAGAGCTCTATACCTTTATCCATATCATGACTTTCTCCCAGTTCTCCAGAAGTCATTGGTTGCTCAGTAATCATTCCATCTCTTCCTTGCGAAGGTCGATCTTCATTTGTACAATTATCAATTACATATTATTATTCATTAATAATGGAAATAGGGCTCTAAAGAGTAGTGCCCCATATTTATCTCAATGGTGACACCTCTTCCCTTATATTTATTTCCTCAAGGTTTCTCACCTCTTGGGAAAGTGATCCTGCTACGAATTATTTTTCTTCTCTACTCTCAAGATGTGATCCTATATTAGGAATTTCTTCCACCATAGGATACATTATGGGATCTCCTCTAGAAATTTTCTCCTTAAATTGTATCAACATAGAAAACCACTTTTTAATTTGCTTTACAACTTCCTTTTTAGTTATTTCACGATCTTCCCCTATAATTATGGGTGTCCCTCCCAAAGCTTGTCTCATTGTTTTTGTATTAATCAAGGGTGGAGAGGTGAACATGTTTGTTGCATTTTGTGATGTAGACATTATCTTAGTGTGTACATGTGCTCTTATTCCTACTTCTTTATCAGTCAAGGGTTGAGCTAGTAGCGTTGTTGTGGAATAAAATTCCACCTTTGGTGTTTCGATTACATTGGCCAAAGTGGCCACAATTTTTTTACTCAGGCTAGCTAGTCGTGACGCCAATGAAATTCCTTGGCTTGAAGTATCAAGAGCTTCCTCCATACCTTGCTTAGCTTCCCTTGTTTCAACAACCTTCCTTTTTTCTTAATACCCCCATTATGCCTAAATTCATTCACCAAATTTTTATTTCTCTTAACATTATGCAGGTATATGGGTGTTATCCCAGCTTCCTTCATTGTTCTAAGCTAACCATTAATCCAAGATTGAGTATATCTAGGTACTTTCTTATAAATTCCTTTAATGGTCATGACCTCCTTTGTGTAGTATGGGTCTAGGATGGGTTCTTCATAAACTTTGTCTGATTCGTAACCTAGATTGCTTACTTCTCCATTATTAATATCCATTTCTTCTAAAATATCGTGAGTTTCAAGAACCTTTATTCATCTAGTGATAACCTTTAATATGATTGCTTTCTCACATCATGATCATCATCAAAATTATACCAATATTCCTCCAAGTGATAGACATGGGCATATTCCTTTGCTATATTATTTGCAAAACTATCCACCGAGCCATAATTTTCCCTCCAAAGTGTGAACAACTCTAAACCATAGAGTATTAGCTCATCCTCACACAGCTTAGCATTCTTGGCCACTATGCATTTGTAATTCCCAATAGTGATAGGGAATTTTACATATCATTTCTTATGTACTTGTGAAAAAACAGCATGAGACAACAACACCTATCTCACAAGTTCAGGTAACAATATCTTGTTTGTTGGGTACCTGGGTAGCATTAAGGGACAATCTATAAACGCTTCCACTCTAGTGTAGGTGAAAGTAAGAAACTAAATAAACCAACATCTAATAGCTCGTATGACACCTTGTGCTTCAAGAGATAGTATCTTGGCTTTGTCCCCTTCCATAACCTTTCTAGCTTCATAGAAAACACATCATTTACCCTCTGGTAGTGTTCCCAGTACTAATGAATAGAAATCTAGGGTAGATTGTGATAAATCAAATTATTTCTTAGTTGTCTCCCCAGGGTACCTACTCTATTTAAACATTGTATATTTTCACTTAAGGCACAAGAATAGACAACATACAAAGACACTATAAACCATTGGGTATCTAGGAATGTATGCATTTGTTCATGCAAATTGTCACTGATAAAACTTCCTCAATGAATCTGCACGGGGCTATCCATCATTTTCCTCATAATTCCAAACATTTATGATTCAAATTTGTTGGCATCTCTACATCCAGGTATTTTTCTTAATAGGGTTATCATATCTTGAATCTCTTGAATAAATGATGACCTTAGGATTTATTTTTCCATCTTTTCCATCTTCTCCCAAAAATGATGTTGACAACATGAACCTCCTACTTTTTCCTTTTGAGCTTGTATATGTTGTGACAGTGACCTTCATATCCAATTTATTCATCTTTTTGAACATGGGGAGCCCAAATGTACACACAATGCCATTTTTTGAGAGGTCTGCATAGACTCTCCCTTCTTTCACAATGACTCTTAACTAGGTTATACCATTTCATACATTCTAGTACCAACTCAAGGGAATCCATTGACAATGGTAACCCTCGTTCCAAATGTATTCCACTAGCAACCATATTCTTGGCACACTAAGTGACATCTTCTTATTGAATCCTTCTAGTGAATTCATACTCATTGAAGCCTCTCAGATGAGTGTTTGTAATCATTCCATAGATTGGTACAACTTACGAGATGAGAAATTCAAATTCCTCATTAGTTTTCTTCTTTCTTGAAGAACTTATATCTTCTTTAATTTCCTACATTATTAGTGGATATGTGCTCTACATATGATTTAGGGCTAATTCTAGTCATGCATTTTCAATAATTCATGAATATTCCTTACCCATGATCATTTACTAATTAAAATTGGGTTAAATTTTTTAAATATAATTAGTACTTTCTTCTCGACTTAACCAAAGGTAATGCTCTTTAACCAAAGACACGCATGCATAAAGATTAATAGAATTTAGTTACAAGAGATGTACGTAGTTTCACTGATAATGTGATTGAATAAAAATAGGTTCAAACACTAATCTATATGTGTTCTTCAACATTTTGAAACTTACTTTTCTCTACGTTCCACAACCGTTGTTTTAATTCATTAATGTCCTTGTAAATGAATGGTCTTGCATGAGGTAGTCTGTTATGGAAGCAACTCGATGCTTGAGGTAGTGCCAGGTATGTGTTTTTTTTTCCACTTTCATTAATTTCTTTTAATGTGTGTTAATTACCCTAAACAAAGGTGCAATCATGGTGGATTATGGTTCATATTATGAAATCTTTAATTTATGTGCTAGGGCCCACCTTTGAAAAGAGAGTAGAAAAGGTGGTAGATGTGGCACAGTTGTGTGTCATGTTAGTTCTTGTGAGGTGATGGCATAAGAGGAAGTGTCTAGCTTGGATGTTGAATGGTTAACTAACAATAATATTCAAAACACTTGACATCTGACTTCAAATAATTACTGAGTGTTGGGACTTTTTCTTACTGGGTTTATGAGGATTGGGTACAAAGGATACCTAGGGGTTGAGTAAAAAGTAAGACAAGTTTAATTCAAAATGAATTTAGTTCTTGGAACACCTAATTTACAATTTCAAAGAAAAGAAAAGTCATGACCAAAATTAACCAAGGAAAAATTTGACACACAAACACTCAAGATAATTTCCATCATGTGAAAACTTACTAGGTGCAACAATTAGCCAAGCATAATGTGAAATTTGTAGAAAATGTAATGTACTTAGCGCAACAATACCTAACACCCAAAAAATTAGGATTTTGAATAATCAATAATACCAAGGAAAAAGATTTGCATACACTCCAAGCCTAGGAAGACATCAACTTAAGCGGGAGCTAAGAATATTGGAGTTAGACTTTCATTTTACCATTTCCTCCAAAAAAAGCACACCAAAGCAAGAAGAAAGTAAAGAAAGGGAAAATCAAAAGAAAAGAGGGGTCCACATTTTACCAAAGGGAAAAATGGGGCGTGTTGTGAGACCACACAACAACTAGCAACAAAAAAAACCAACTAAAACAATAGAAAATCAACTCTAGAAATAATAGCTATACTTCACCTTTCTGTAGTTTTTGAATTATAAATAATCAAACCCTCATTTTAACATCCTTTCACTTTAATCAACATAAAAAAATTGAATTTCACTTAGCTCACATGTGTGCGAGTGATTTTTTTTGCTATAGTGAATTTAGAGCATAATGGATGTTTGTATTGACCTACATAATTTGGGAATTCCATTTTAAGCTAGTCATGGATAGAG
The DNA here is from genome assembly GCA_007258455.2 of Sequoia sempervirens. Taxonomy (NCBI): domain Eukaryota; kingdom Viridiplantae; phylum Streptophyta; class Pinopsida; order Cupressales; family Cupressaceae; genus Sequoia; species Sequoia sempervirens. Next base: position 204,808,695 of record VDFB02058242.1, on the reverse strand, counting down.
CCTTGCTGTCAATCAAGCATCCATAGCCCCAACAAGGTTATCTATGTAATTCCACCAAACATATCTCTACTACTAGTCAAGCATCTATAGCCCTAGTAGAGATATTTGGATAGCCTAAAGAGTTGAATTTTCTTTCTTTTTTTATATTTATTTGATATTCATTTTCATTTTTCATTTGATATTTCATTGTAAGCTCTTTTTCTTCAACTTGCAGGCAATGAATACCACTATTAGGTTGGAAATTACAGCTATAGAAAAGGTTACCTTTTGATATTTCACTCAATGAAAAAAAATGCTATCCAAAAATCCATTAGAATTCTTTAAGTGTGGGTATTTGTAGCTCAATATCAATTAAATTATTTATGCAAACTAAAGTAAAAGAATTTGAAACAATTCTTTGACTATCTATAATCATAGAACTATTTCTAGTTAAAGCATGAATCATATTTCCAGAATTGATACTCTATAATTTTGACTACCTATGGGGGTTGCTAACTATTTACACATCTCAACAATATGAAACCCTAAAAGAAAACAAAACAAAGAAAAGAGAACAAAAACACGAAAAAAAAATATTCACATATTTACAACAACAACCAATGACCAACACTAAGCTTGAAAATAATGTTTCAGGAATTTTCCATTGATAGGAAATGGAACATCTTCTCCAGTAAGAGTTTTGAGCCCATAAGTGTTGTCTCCTAAGATTTTAGATACCTTGTAAGGACTAGTCCACAACTTTTCAAACTTACCATGTTCACCCTTACATTCATGAGATTTATCCCAGGATACGACTAAAGTTAGATATTCTAAAAGATTTTAATTTAGCCCTTTTGTCAAACCAATGCTTTACTACAGATTGTTTCCTAGTAAAATTATCTATTTCCCTAGCACATTTTTTGTCTAAATGCATTAGTTGTAACAATCGAGCCTCGGTCTGGTCATCTAAACCAACATATTGGGAAAAATTCTAGGTAGGTATTTTCAAATTTATTGACAATATAGGATCGACTCCATAGACCAAATGGTAAGGGGAATTCCTTAATGCAAATTTCATCCTATTCTAGCCAACCCAAAGGGTGAATTTTAGCAGGGAATTCCATTCCATGGGATTCTTTTCAATCATCTTTCTAATTATGTCCAACAAATTTTTATTTAATGATTCTTCTAAGTTGTTTCCTTGTGGGTTATAATTAGATGAAAATTTTAATGTTATACCATATTCAAATGCCCAATTAGAAGATTTCAACAAAGAAAAAGCAAGGCCATTATCATATACCAAGGAATTTAGTACTCTAAACCTAGTAATGATGTTCTCTTCCTAAAATTTCATCACCACTTCTATGGTGCATTGCTTGCTATGGCATGCTTTAGTCCACTTGGTACAATAATCAGTAGCAATTTGTATGTACATGTGGCCTATAGATGATGGCAGGTTAATTGTGCCAATGAAATCTAACCCCCATTGCACAAAGGGATGCATTTCCATCACAGGATATAATGGTTGTGCATTGAATCTTCCTTTGTCTACAACAGTCTGACATGTATAATAGTGCTTTACATGTTCATACATATCTTTATAAAATTTCAGCCAATAGTAGTCGGCTCTTAAAATGAGGCATGTAGTAGCTTAAGGTACTCTCTGCGTTGTGCCAAACCTATCACCTAATTCCTACAACACTTCACTTGCTTCTTTCTTACTTAACCATCTTAAATAAATTCTTTTATGATTTTTCTTGAATAGAACCCCTCCTTTAATCATGTAGCTCTAGGCTTTAATCTTTAGGCCTCTTCTTTGATGTCTCTACATATTTCCTAGACATTTGTTACTGACCAAATAGTACCATATATCCGAGTAACAATCATCTTGATTCTCTACATCTAGAGTATATTTTTGGATAGAAATCTAAGGATCAATCTTAGCAATAGATTTAACCAATTCCTATCTACGAACTAATTTCACGGGTATAATTTCCAAGTCAAATTCATGTAAAATTGTGACCCACTTTTTTGTTTTTTCTCCAAGTTCGCTTTGTGTCAATAACATCTTCACTATTGCATTAGGCACAATAACTTTAACTATACTCCTAAGAATTTAGTGTTTTACCTTCCTTACTACCTTGACCAATGCAAAAGCTTGTTTCTCAATATCCATATATCTTAGCTCAACCTCTTTAAATGGAGCACTCATGAAAGCAATTGGTTTTTCTTCTTTGTTTTCACCTCTTTGCATTAGTGTAACTACACATGTATGACCTAAAGTAAAAGAATAAATGTAAAATGTTTTAACATAATCCAAGCTTACCAGCATCACTGCTTCTGTTATTACAGCTTTTATGTTCTCAAAAGCGAGCTTAGTCTCATTAGTCCATTTAATTTTGACATCCATCATTAATATGTCATTAAGAGGTTGAACACTATCTCAGCAAATCTAGTAATGAACTCCCTAATGAAATTAATCTTTCCAAAATAGGACTTTAATTCCTTCTTGCTTCCCAGGGGTTGCATTTTTAGTAGGGTTCTCACTCTAGCTGGGTCTATTGAAATACTTGTTAACACATAGGATTGTGCCCTTGAGTGATAAGTTTGAAACTCAACAATCTTGTGTAAAATGGGATCAAACTCAGGTTGTGGGTGACCGATAAAGAGAATGAACCTCATATTATGGGCTGGTTCCCCTTTTGATTTTCCTAGAAACTAATTGATTTGGTTGAAAAAGGGATAGAAAGATGCTCTGAAATGAAAATCTAATCCTAGGAAGTGATACACCAATGGTTTGGAATGAAAACTAATGTAGCTTTTACTTATAACTTTGAATCAAAAGATTATTGGTTATGAGGTTCACAATTCATATTTTTCCTAAAACATAAGTATTTCATATGAAGGCTTCAATTTTTTAGCTCTATTTGAAGGTAATTTGTGTTTACACATCAAGTTTCACCTAACATTGAATTGACACAACATATGACCTATTTTAATAAGAAAAACATTCAAATTGTGTTGCTTAGAGGAAAAAGAAGACAGAGGACTCACATGAATCACAATGAAATTTCTAAGAACATAAATCCACAAGGTAATAAGAAAGCTCCAAAAAGGGATCTGTAACTATTTTCTTTATTGATCTCAAAGAAAAATTTGTTGCTACATGAAAATAATTTGTGTTACAATAATGTCTCTCAACTCATAATAAGGAGAATCAAGAACCAAACTCAACAATGAGAAGAGTTTGCAATATATGTTGAAAGGATACCTAAAAGGATATTTAGTTGACTGGAATAGATGCTTCAGTCATTTCCTTAATATATGCATGTGAAAGATCTTTCCTCTATCGTGCAATCTTGAAAACCATGAAAAAGGGTCTTCAAAAGTGGAGTAAATTGAATGTTTAGGTGGCCAAATTCACCTTGAATCAAGGTCAACCCATATGGGACTCCAAAACTAATGTAAATTTCCCTTTATGCCTTAAAATCCTCCTCAAATGATGGCTTAAATGAAGAGAATTCCAAAATAAACTCAATTTGACTTGAAGTCAAAATATAACTCCCTCTGATGTCTTTGCATAACTTTAGGACAAGGATGAAGTGTTTGAATGAATATTAAATATAATCAATAATGATTACTTTAATGTTTGTTATATAACAATCTACTCCTCATGAAAAATATTGAGGTAATTTATAAACATTACCTTTAATATTTGTTTATAATTTATTTATTTTTAAACTCATGCAAAGATAGAAGGGGAAAAACATAAAACCCTTAAGATTCCCATGGACTACACATTCTCTTTAGGTATTTGGCATGAAAAACCTAAGCAAGGCTAAGGTATTAATCATCATGTAAATGTTTGAAAAAACAAAAAGTGATAAAAATCACTTGGGCGGCTTAAAAGTTAGGGTTTCTTAAAAAAAAACTAAAAATGATTCTATTCCTTGGCCACGAGTTCATTTGCATTAGTTTCATTTTACATATGTTTTCCTACTTTGATGTGTCTCAATGATGGCTAGGGTTTGAGCTTCTATGAATTCCTCTTCAAAGATTGGGCCATGACAGAATGCTGGTAAGTTGCTCCTTTGCATGAAAATTATAGATTTTCTCTTTATTGTGAAAGAAAGGTTTCTTTTGCTTCAATTCCACAAAAGAATGATGAAATTTTTCATTCATCTACGGTATTTTCTCTATTAGCGTACATGGTTTCTTTATTTGCAACAAGAGCATGAGATGTAGAAGACTTCAATGTGCCCATGTGAACCAACTTTGCTTGTTCCCTTGTGAGTTGAGCTACAAATTCATCACGAGAAGGCATTTTGTATGCATTGCCAAGGGCATCCATTGTAGCATAAAAAGTGGAAACAAACACAGAATAATCAGGACCAAGATTAGCAAGAATAGAAAGTATCAACTCTTCATCCTCTTTAGTGACCCCACAATTAGATAATTGCAATCTGAGAGAATTAATCTTAGAGAAGTCTTGAATATTGTCAAAATATGAAGGATTAAGACCCATTAGTTCATTCTCCAACTTAAATTTCCTCATCTTATCTGGCTTACCAAATAGAATCTCTAAAGTAGTCCAAGCTTCATTAGGATGAGTGCAAGATGCAACATGATATCTAAGATCTGGAGAAAGGGACAACTTCTGAGTACCAAAAGCTTCATCCCTTCTATCAAGCCATTTTCTTTTCTCTTTTGCTCCTGCGGGTTCTGGATCTTGACCAAATGTGATTCGTTGCAACTTTGATTTTAATAGTAACAACTCCATTTGAGATCTCCACTCATGATAGTTAGATGGAGTTATAAGTACAACTTTTGGAAAATCCATGATACAATGAGATATTACAAGAGAAGAACAAAAAATTTCCCTCACAATACAAGCAATAATCAACCCCTTTATCCCAATATATTTACACTATTTTGCAAACTTCCAACAATATATTCCAAACTATCAAATCAGCACCAAACTGAAAAACTAAAAATATGGAACAAATTTGCAAAAAACTGCATGAATACAACTAAAGTACTCCTCAATACCTTCCTGATGCCACAAATTTGGAGAAAAACAAAGATTGAAGCACAAATATATGAGCTCAGAGATAGAAAATGATGATCAGGCTTCAACCTAGATAAAGAGGCACAAAACTACATAAACTTTGCAAAATATTTGCACCACTGAAAAATCCAAATCTCTAGTTTTCCATTGATATTTCGTTTCAAAAAATTGGCCTTTGTATGCAAAAGTTATGAAAAAATAAAAAAATGGCCTATAAAAGGCACTATGGGGGAAAAAACTAGTCTCCAAAAGACTAAATCGGATCAATTTTTGAGCTCCTGGGAGCTAAGATACAATCTGCTATATGACTTTAGGAAAATAAAGCAAAATAAAACCTTGTGGGCTAATACAACAACTGGTCAGCTTTACAAGGTTTCAATACAAATTTTATTAAATTTTTTTATAAAAATGAAACAATGCCCAATTAAAAAATTTGTACTACCGACCAGTAGTTATTGCCTACACTAAAAAAAGAAAACCCATACCTAAGCAAACCATTGGACAAATCCCACCATACACAGAGGGAAAATAAATGCTTGACCAAATTGAATACGTGAAACTGGTAAGGCGACATGATCATTGTACATACCATATACTAGCTGATGGAAAGATCTTATCCACGACAAAAGGTATGACCTAATGACTGATGTGAGTACCCACGGATATGTAGGTAATACTAGTTGAGGATGATGGGAGCAATCGTGAACAAAGGAAAATGCAATCTATGCCAACCATGACCTGTCTCAGTTGTATGCCGATGTGTAGAGAGGATAGATAAAGATGTCGATAGAACCACTTGTTGGAATATGCTAACAACCTTGCGTTATATGATTTGACCAGCAAATGGATGAAGAAACCCTTGTACTACCAATGTACAGGAAGATTGGACCATGTACCACCAAAGGACAAGGTGGACGTAGACCTGATGAAGTGGAATATTTTGCAATATATGTTGATTGAAAAATACAATTCACAAAATATTTGCCCGAAATAAAATTTTAAATAAAGCTAGAGTATAATAAAATTTTGCCCCAAAATTTTTAACAATATACTGCAGAAAATATTTTCAAAAATATTCTTTTAAGAAATTATGAAAATTGTATCGCTCGGGAGGCAATCCCAGCAAAAAAAATTTGCTTCAAAAACAACTTTACACAAAATAGACAAATTTACAGTAAAAATTCATTTGTGGAACCTTCTAATCTCAACCGTGAGGTTATTGAAACCCCAATCTACACCCAAAAAATATCTTCAAGCCAAAATGAAACCCTCAGATCTGGGAAGGAATCTACAAGACCCGAGAGCTCTGATACCATGTGGGAGTAAATGGTGACTCCCCAACACCCTTGGGAATAGTTGTGACCAAAACCACTTCCACAAGAGAGAGAATGGAAAGAAAGCTTGCTTCACAATGCAAGATTGATTAATGGTTGAATATGATCGATTGATTGATATGCAAATGTACATAAGATGCCTTGGTTATAAAGGCAAGGTAGAGATGTAGTAATGAACATGATTTTGACAAATGTCATAATCCTATGACATGAGACAACTAACAAACTAATAACCTAGGAAATGATGCATCCTAGCTAGATAAGATAAGTTCTAGAAAATCCAACTAAGACTTTTAGAAAGAATCTTATATCCTAAGTAAACTTAACATCTGAATATGTCCCCTAATTACCTAGTGAGTGAATCAGCTAGGTACAAGACATTTATTCACACCAACATACCATGTTTCTAGGGTTTCAAACCCCATTGCAACCCTAAGATCTCTAATAGGTCAGGTCTCTTTATTTCCCTTCCACATAATAGAATCCTAACTACACAAGTTTTCAAGCTCCTTAGTTTTCCTTGTCAATGCTTGCACAGTTTACTCATGATATTGTTATCTTTGAAACCCATTCTTGAACAGGTGTGATGCTTCTTTATTCTCCTAGAAAGAAGTGATTAAAAACCCTCCTTTTGGATTTTCATGGAAGTAACTCTACAGTCTTCTCAGAAGAATAATTACTAATAGAGCTTTGAAGCTCATTGTAAGTCATGGCTCCTCCTATCAAAACTTCATCATTTGCATGGTTATGAAAGATTTTCTTACTATCCCTTTTGGTTCCAAGCAATTTTGAAAACAACAACAAACTCCTTTAATGGAATTTGTACATCACTATTATCTTCATTCATGATACTTGACCCATGATCAATGCTCTTTCATCTCATCCTTGCACCTGTCACTTAAAATCATTGTAGCATGAATACAGTTTTTCTTTTGTTCTTTTATCACTATGTTTTGAATCTGGCAATAGTAATAAGAAAAAAATGTCCTGTCAACATTTTTTGACAAACAAAATCATGCTACTTCTAGTTAGCAGCATCCAATTCATGCTTATAGAAAGAAGGTGATTTTATTTGTGCAGAATTTGTTATCTTTGATGATAACCAAATTCCCTACAAAATCTCTCATGGTATTGTAAATCAAAAATCCTTCTAAAACAACAACAATAATAGTATCCAACTACTAATCAGCTAAGACCATATGTGATGCTTCCTTGACAATGTTTTCTAGTGTTCGTTATAGAAGACTATCTTTGCATATTTATTACCTACATATTCGTTGCTTCTTTAATACACTGTCATGGCCTTTACCCTACTTTTCAATATTTTGACTCTGCAACTCCAACAATTTACTGTCTTTTTAATGCAAGGAAAATGGTGTTAGGATTGCTACTCCACATACTCTATCCAATGCATGTTTCTTTCATGATTGAGTTCCTTGTTATAAATGACAATCTAGGTGGATTTTTCCTTGTAGATAAACTATAAAAACTAGGGATACCACTTCCCACTATGATTAGCATGATATTGCAATGTCCCCTCTTCTTGTTACTATCCTCCTGTACTTTCATTTTCAACCCATTCTGGATTGAAATAGGGATAACCTTATGAACATGGAAAAGTTTCCCCATTACTTGTCATGCTTAGCTTCACTATCCCACTTCTATGTTTTGATAATGAGTATGGATGGTCCTTCACTTGATGAAGAGACTATGAATCTTAGAATGTTGCTCATTTTATTTTAATCATCAAAACATGAATTTACCTACATCATTTTCTTTGATAGGTTTTTCCTTCATATCATTTATGATCTAAAAGTCACAAGGCCTCAATAAAGATCTTTGTCGCTAAAGAGCCATCATGGTTGAATAGTTCAATCATTGCATATGTTACATTAAAGTGACTGTTTTACACTTCTCCATCATAGTATATTGACAAGGCATTATTTTCATAGTAGATAGTTACTAGAGCTAGGGGATTTAAGTTTGATTGACTATGAGGATTAACTTAATAAGAAGGCCTCCACTATTGAACCATTGTGACTACATTATTCCATCCTTGTATAAAAAAATTCCATTTTCCTTTTGTGTTTTTCTCTTCATGTTATCACTTTTAACATGATGCAACTATTGTCCTCTATCTTGATATTGAAAATTATCTTGTTGCTTTTATAATGTACAAAAATCATGACATCATGTAGCATTATTATGACTACAACCCTTCATAATTTTATAAAACTTACTCTTTATTCCTCTTTTGTAACTAAGAGGATAGTATGTTGGGTGCAACCCTTGTGGGAGCCACATTTTCCTCCACATATTGTGATGTTGAATAAATCAATCCTGCAATAGAAAATGTACCTATACCTACACGGTGAACAAACAAGTTAAGAAAACAATGAAGCCCTGAGCTTCATATGATACTTTGATGATTACTTATTTCTTCTTAGATCTTTATGATAACTTCTTAACTAATTTTAATGTCTCAAAATTAGATTGTATGTGTGTTGATATTGCATATGAGGAGAATTGGAATCCCAGGCTCTAACATCATATCCTCAACTTCTTGCAGGAAACTTCTAGAACTTACCAATGAAGGGAGTTGAAGAAGCAGCAAATCAACACCAAAGTTCATCATTTAGGAAATGATGGATCCCTTTTCCTTTCATTTTTTCATTTTTATTTTCTTCAGATGTACAATTTCCTTTTACATTGTAATATTTCAGTTATTCCCATAGCTTGTGTGTGAAACTTATCAACATACTTTTGTAAAATAAATAAAAGATAGCTATATTATGTAAAGTTGTGTAATTCACTCTCTTGTAAAACACTTGCATAATAAAAATTAAAATACTTCATTTTATGTCATTATTTGCATGATAATGAGAATCTAGCAGAATTATCTTTTTGTGTACCTTTCACTCTTAAGTCTTCATAGCAAAAACACCTATGTTGTCTCAACTTGACCGAATTGGGTTGAAAAGCACAATTTGGTAACATTTTTGGCGACCTCTGCTATATGCTTTCCTACTAAGCATCCTTGATCAGCAGCATAACTTATCCATTGGGTATAGGAGTCCATTCTTGCTCTTTGCAACTCAAAAAACTATATGTATCATAGTTGTCAGAAATGAACAATAGCAAAACAAAATTAAAAATAACTACCATGGTTCTATTTAGAACAGGACTAGTAAACTGTGCATCAGTACTTATTGGAAAAAAAAATTGAATGTGCCATGAACAATTATTAATTGAAAACCTCTACTCTACTATGTACACTTGCAAACTTTTCATCTTCGAAAACATTGTTCGAGGTGAATCTCATTGACTAGGATAGGTAAGACCTCTTCATTCAACTTTGAAAGATGAAAAGAACTTTGTAATCACATAAGGGCCATCCCACATGGCATCAAACTTGGTATACTTACCAGGTTTACTTTAAAGCTCATCCCACTTAAATACAAGATCACCTTCATTGAGCACTCTTGTACATCTTTTCTATCAAAAGTCCTTTTCATTTGAGCTTGATAGATCTCCAAATTTATCAGTGTTTCTTTTCTTAACTCCTCTAACTCCATCAGTTGTGCAAGCTTGATTTCCATAGGCTCTTCTTCTAGCATTTCTAGCCCTTTGGTTAGGTTCAAGGTTGGAAACTCAGTTGAAATTGGTAGTCTGGCCTCTTTACCATAAGTTAGTACATATGGTGAATTACCCGTAGCTCTTTTAGGAGTTATCTTATCAGACCAAAGGGCTAGGTTTAACTTGTCATGACAAGTCCTTTGATAATCCTAATCAAGTTCTTGTTAGTAGACTCAGCTTGTCCATTACCCTAAGAATAATAATTGGATGAGGTATTTAGATATATGTTATTCTTAACTAACCAATCAGATACCTTTAAGCCTATAAATTCCAATGAATTATCAAAAATAATGGAATTAGGAGTACCAAATATTGCAACTAGGTCCTAATAGAAGTTGAGAACAATAGTTTCATTAGCATCCTTCAATGTTAGAGCTTTTGACCATTTAGTAAAATAATTTTTTGCTATTAATATCCATTTGTGACTTGCACTTGAAGGTGGGTTAATTGGGCCAATAAAATAAAGGCCCCACTTGTCAAGGGGTTGTTCTACCTGAATTGGGTGTAATGGTAAGGAAGAAAGCCTTTGACCCAAACATGAGCATTTTTAAACAAGTCAATCCAATAATAACCAACTCTCATAATCTTAAGAGTTGTTCTAGCTACAAAATGACCTCTAGAAGGTCCATCATGAAACTCTCCTAGGATTTTATCAATCTGATCTAGTTCAACACATCTCAACAAAACTCCATGATAGTCCTTTCTATATAATACTTCATCAATAACAGCATAAGGAATGGCTTGAATTCTAAAATATGTTTGTTTTGCTCAATCTAAGCCTTCTGTAAAGTCACCAGTTTCAAGATAATGCACCATTTGTTGAATCCAGTTTGCATAAGAGGTTGGAACAATAAATTTTTCTTCACTTTTGAGTATTAGGATAGATTTTTCATTAGTTTCTTTGTTGTTATGTGCATCTCTAGCAAGTTGTTTGCATAAACCTTTTCCCCTTACCAACTTTGTAACCTTGATATTAATGTAATATTCCATTTATTTATTTATCTAACCCATCCTTTTGTCATTAATATCTTTACTCAACAATAATCTTTGATAGTAGGATGGGAAACCAACAATTGAATATTGTTGTTAGAGAGCATATTCCTAAACTTTTTAAGACTTCTAATGACATCAAGTACATGTTTCTCAACAAAGGAATATCTAACTTCGTAATCTTGTAAAAAATGGCTAAAAAATGCAATTGGATACTCCAAACCTTGTTCATTTTGTTGACACAACATAACTGAGATAGTATCAACACTCCCAAATGCATAGAGGATGAAATCCTTATCAAAATTGGGATTTATGAGTGTTGGAGCAACATCTATGGAATTCTTAATTTCCTAAAAACTTCTCTTTCCTTCCTTGCTCAAACTAAAAGTGACATTCTTTCTCAACATAGAAGTTAGAGGTTGCAAAAGAGTTGCAATATTTAGAATGAATCTCCTTACAAAGTTTATTCTACCAAGAAATATTTGCAAGCCTTGCTTGTGAGCAGGTAAAGGTAGAGCAAGAATAGCACTGATTCTTTCTAGATCTATGGAAATTCCATCTTTAGATACTATATGTCCAAGCAATTTACCTTCATGGATAATGAAGATAGATTTCTTGGAATTCAGTGAAACTCCATACTCTCTACACCTCTCAAAGATCTGCGTTGAATGAACTAAATGGTCATTTGCATTTTTAGAGAAAACAGTAATGTCATCTAAGTATACCATTACAAATTTGTTCATTAAACCATGAAAATCCATGTCCATGGCTCTTTGGAAGGTATCCCCTACATTAGATAATCCAAAAGGAATTTTCCTATAAGCCATGGTTCCCCATTTTATCGTAAAGGTTGTCTTAAACTAATCTTCCTCTTTTACCAATATCTAGTTATACCTAGAAAATCCATCTAACAAAGAATTTGTCAGAACTAGCAACAACTTGTAAAATATGCTCCATAAAGGAGATGGTTAATAGTCCTTTAGAGAATCCCTGTTGATATCTCTAAGATCAACACACAACCTGAGTTCATTGTTCTTCTTCCGTACAGGAACAAGATTGGACACCCATGAAGTATGCTTGATTGGAAAAATAATTTTTCTCTCAATCAACTTATTTAGTTCAATTCTCATGAGGTGCTCAAGTTTTGGATTCAAAGGCCTCTACCTCTTACTAGCTTTTCATTTTCTTCTAATGCTATGGTATGTTGTGCCAACTCTAGATTGAATCCCTTCAAGTCATGATAATCCCTGGAAAATACATCAATAAACTCTTGACAAAGTAAAATGAATGCATGTCTCTCCTCCATAGTACATACCTTGCCAAGTTTTAGAAACTTATCCTTGAAGATTTCAATAGGCTCATAATTCTCTTGTTTGATAAATAAAATTTCCTTTTCTTTTCTCACCTGATCACCCGAGTTAAAAATGGAATCAAGTGTTACCAATCCCTTTGGTAGCTTGTTTAATTTTAGCTAAAGAATCTGATCTTCATACTGTTTAGCTAATTTATGTTGATTGGAAGCTAAAAAATCAACCTCCTCTATCAAGAAATTAACAATCTATTTATCACTTTTAAAAACTTACCATTGAGTGTTATTATCTAGAATAGAAGGTCTAACAACAACCTTGAAATATTGTTTCACATTTACATCTTTTACATCACTTGGAATATCCAATTTTGTCCCTATTGTAGCCAACCTATCTGCTTGTTTATTTTGAATTCTAGGAATGGACAACAAGTTGAAAGCATCAAAGTTTTCAATTTAATCCCAAATTCTATGCTTATAAAGCTTTAACAAATCATTCTTGGTGATATTTATATCTCTTACCTAATTTACAACCAACTCACTATCACCAAAGACTTTTAGACAAAAAAAATTCTTCTTTCTATCCCATTCAAGGCCATGCACAAGGGCCTCATACTTTGTTGTATTATTAGTATAGTTGAAAGTAAATCAGAATGTAGAATAGTATTTCTCACCAATTATAGAAATTGGCACAACACCACCAGCAGCTCTCACTTTGGGTTTTGAACCATCAAATACGGACTCCATACTTCATTAGACTATTATATTTTATGCCTTTTTTCATCTTTAACTAGGTTTGGGACAGAAAGCCCATGCTTCTAAATCATATGCATACCCAGATCTATCTATTCCATATGCTTAAATGGGTCTTCCTCATGATTCTCAACTACCCATTGATCGAAAAACAAGATCAAGAATTCCTTCAACTAAAGTGTTAGGCTCTTGGTCAAATTGTTGATCTACTTTATCTTGTTCATAATAAGCAAGATTTGCATTAGTAACACTAGGCACAAAAGGTTCTATGTGGCTTTTATCCAATAATTTAGATATAATGGTAACCTTAGTGATAGACCTTGTCCTAAAGAAGAGATGAGACCAATTAGATGAAAGGTAGCCTCCTAATTTGGTAGTGAAATCTCTGGAAATACATAAAGCAAAATATGGTGGCAAATCTATCACATAGATGTCTTGTGGAATATAAAAATTAGGATAGGCATGAAAAATTAAATATAGATTCTTAATTGCACCTAATTTTTTTATGGTTGTTCCATCTAACTGAACTACACCCTTTTATTGTGGCTCATAGGTCAAACCCAACTTATCAACAATCTGCTTAGGCATTACTGAACTGCTAGCACAAGAATCAATCATACAGTCATGCAAAAGATGCTTTCCTACAAGGAATGTAAGAACCTACCCCCCACTATAGAAGAGGGATCTTGGTTCCAACCTCCTTTATCTCTCTCTCTCTCTACCCAACAACCATAAACTTCAAATTTCCAAGGGGAGGGGGGAACTATATTTCGAAGGGAATTTGATGGAACAAAGGGTAAGATGGTAAACCCCGAGGCTCACCTTGTTGGGACCTAAGGTGTTATCAAAATAGGTGGGTACCCCACACAATATAGTCTAGAATAGAGTGAGAAAAGCTCATTGGAGGTTCGTCAATAGAGTTAATGGATGGAGTTAGTGGGATAGTAGTTGACGAATGGGGGTGGAATGTCCATGGAAGGTTGGTATCCTCAATGGGCAGTCAGTGGGATGGAGGAAGAGGAAAGGAAGTTGGAAAAGTAGGTAATAGATGTTAGGGAACTGAGCCTAGTTAGGAAAGGGCACCAATATAGTGATGGGGAGGAGGAAGATAGTCAAGTTGGGATTGGTAGTGGATAAAATTCAAGTAGGAGAGCCAGTTGAAGGATTGCTCACCTTACTCCCACTAACTATAACTATCTGAACACACCTATCAGACCACTCAGAACTCCTATCCTACAGTTGATGATGGGTTGACACTGATAAAGGTGGGCAGAGGAAAATTTCCTTGGCCTTCTCGATACCCCCTTCTTTAGGCAGGAGGTATCAGTCCAAGGAAGTAGCCCCTATAGTTAGCTCCACGTGGCCTAGCCCTAGCCAGAGAATCCCACAACAAAAAACTTATGTTAGACTTTTTCATATGCTCTAGAATGTTGAATGGAATTGAAATAACTCTTTGTTGTACTTTAGAAGAAGCAACACCTTCAAGTTGAGTCTGCACATATGGTATTTGACCCTTAAGCTACTCTTTTTTCATAATAGGTTGTTGCCTAGGAAAAATCTGGGTAGGTTGAGTAGGAGCTTGTTGTACATTACCTTGTTGGCTCATAGAGGCTTGATATGAAGTAATAACATATTGTTGTTCTACCTCTATAGCTCTCTTCTTTGATCTTGTGTTAGCTACTATAGAGTTATAAGGTTGATTCTGAACATGTCCTTGGGAATAATTCACCCCACAAAACTCATCACACTGCCAGTTCAATAAAGTGACATCATTTTGACCCTAATCTAAACTAGAAACTTGTTGTCCAAGATTTTTTGACTAAAAACCTTATTAGATAGCAATATTATTTTGAACCATCAAAGCTTCATTCAATATCCCATTAAGACAGGTAGTCTAATTGTGTGCTTGATTGCAAGGAAAACACTAATCTATATCTTGCACTAAGTTATTCTAGACCAGAGCTATTTCTTTTGAAGTACTAAGAATATTGGGATTATATGGCTGAAAAGGTCTAGGACTATAAGGCCTTCTTTGTCCTTGGGAATTAGCTTGATAGGAAGGTCTATTAAGCTAGAATAAATTCTAATTTGGCCTAGAACCCTGACCTTGTTGCTTTTCTAGGTTGACTAATTTGTTTCCAAAAGTCTGCAACAACCCTTTGATCTCTTGCAACTCTTGTGATTGTTATGGGACAACAATATTTTTGGCAGTTGATTGATAATATAAGGCTAGAACAGTTGGTAATGTAGTAATAGAAGGCATTTGAATAGGAATCAAAGGCTAAATATCAAGAAATATAGGCATTGGAGGCCTATGTGCAATTTTTCTAACTTGAATGAGGCTATTCTTAGCTCTAATAGAAATATCAAATGATGTAGGTAAGGACACACCACCCATTGATTGGATCATTATATAAATGTCATTATTTAGGCCCTTGAGATAATACAAAAAGGCATGATCAGCTGTAGGCCTCACAAAGACTAGAAGTCTATTCTAGGTCCTCTTGAAATGAAGGTTGAAATCTAACATTTGCTCCTGAGGAGCTCTTTTAATGGTAGTCAATTGTTCAACCAAAGATAAATGGTCAAATTTATGTTGATATTGCCTATTCAATTTATCACCTAAATCATCCCATGATGCAACTAAGTTCATAGATAAACCCCTGAACCATTGAAGAGCCTTACTGTTTAATGAAGCATCTAGGATTTTGACTGCAACATTTTTTGCGGTAATGTGATGGACCCCACATAGTGAAGCCACATCTCTGATGTGTTCTATAGGTGTAGTATGATCTTCACCCGTTAAAATGGGTAATTTTTTAGTGCAACTACTAGAATGGCATCATGTTGAGCCAAATTAAGTGGGTTACATCCATTAAAAGGGACAAATGTGTGTTGTCTAGCCATTAGTACTACTGGTACTATTAAATTCTATACTTGTATCACTAGAATAGGAATTGTAACTACTCTTATTGGGCTATTTGAAGTTGAAACTGACAATCTATAACTAGGAGAAGTAGAATGTGTACTTACTTACCTTCTTATTGGTTTGCCTCTACTCCTAGGCAGTGAAACTAATGATTCTGATCTAAAACCAAGAGGTGCAGATTGAGTCCTTGTAGGTGGCTCAAGTGTTCTTTTTGTTGTCCTTCCTCTTCTTTTCAGTAATGAAAGCTGCAAATATTCAAAAGGAATAGAACTTCTCATTGTTTGAATGCTTCTCATATGCAAAATACACTAGCTTTTCTCAAAACCAACTAACAAAGTCACCAAGTATGAATTTTCTTCACCTAAAAAGCTAAACTTATCACTGCTAATACCAACATAGTAGTGAAAATGATACTTCATGTGGAACTGGAACTATTCAACATCCCACCGAGCATGCCAAAAATTGAGTACTAAGTTTAAAACTTAGCAATCCTAAGCAACATGGGATTAAACTCAAGTTATGGGTGACCTATAAAGAGAATGAACCTCAAGATTATGGGTTGGTTCCACTTTTTATTTTCCTAGAAACTAATTGATTTGGTTGGAAAAGGGATAGAAAGATGCTTTGAAATGAAAATCTAATCCTAGGAGATGATACACCAATTATCGGTCTAGAATGAAAACTAATGTACCTTTTACTTATAACTTTGAATCAAAATATTATTGGTTATTAGGTTCACAATTCATATTTTTCCTAAGACATAAGTATTTCATATGAAGGCTTCAATTTTCAGCTCTATTTGAAGGTAATCTATGTTTACACATCAAGCTTCACCTAAAATTGACTTAACACAACATATGACCTATTTTAATAAGATAAAAATTCAAATTGCATTGCTCAAATGAAAAAGAAGATAAAGGAATCAAAATTATCATAGTAAAATCTGTAAGAACATACATCCATGAGGTAATTAGAAAGCTCCAAAAAGGGATCCGTAACTATTTTCTTGATTGATCTCAAAGAAAAAGTTGCTACTACATGAAAAATATGTGTTACAATAATCTCTCTCAACTCATAATGAGAAGGAGAATCAAGAACCAACCTCAACAATGAGAAGAGTTTGCAATATATGCTAAAAGGAGGCCTAAAAGGATCTTTAGTTGACTAGAATAGATGCTTCGGTCATCTCCCTTAATCTATGTATGTGAAAGATCTTTCTTCTATCGTGCAAGCTTGAAAACCATGAAAAAGGGTCTTCAAAAGTGGATTAAATTGAATGTTTAGGTGGCCAAATTCACCTTGAATCATGTTCAACCCATGTGGGACTCCAAAACTAATGCAAACTTCCCTTTATTCCTTAAAATCCTCCTCAATTGATGGCTTAAATTAAGAGAATTCCAAAATAAACTCAATTTTACTTGAAGTGAAAATATAACTTCCTCTTTTATCTTTGCATAACTTTAGGACAAGGATGAAGTGTTTGAATGAATATTAAATATAATCAATAATGATTACTTTAATGTTTGTTATATAACAATCTACTCCTCATGACAAATATTGAGGTAATTTATAGACATTACCTTTAATATTTATTTATAGATTTATTTTTGTTTTAAACTCATGCAAAGATAGAAGGGGAATAATATAAAAACCTTATGACTCTCATGGAATACACATTCTCTTTAGGTATTTGGTATGAAAAAACTAAGAAGGATGAGGTATTAATCATGATGTAAATGTTTGAAAAAAACAAAGTGATAAAATCACTTGGGAAACTAAAAAGTTAGGGTTTCATTAAAAACCTAAAAATTCTTCTATTCCTTGGTCGTAGGTTCATTTGTGTTAGTTTCATTTTACATTTTCTTTCTTGCTTTGATGTGTCACCACCATGGCTCTGGTTTGAGCTTCTATAAATTCCTCTTTGCATACTAGGTCATGATAGAATGCTAGTAAGTTGCTCCTTTGTGTAAAAATTATAGTTTTTCTCTTTACTATGAAAGAAAAGGTTGCTTCTACTTCACTTCCACAAAAAAATGATGAAATTTTTCATTCTTCTATGGTATTTTCTCCATTAGTGTACATGATTTCTTTATTTTCATTTTTTACATGTCCAGGCTTCACCATGTTTCTAGGGTTTCAAACTCCATTGCAACCTCGAGATCTCTGATATTTGAGAGGTACTACTTCAAAGAAACTATGTTTTGGAGGAACAAATTCTACTCTAAAAGGATATGTTGACTTTGATATGGTGGGTGATATTGATAGCATGAGGAGTACTATAGGGTATGTTTTTAGTATAGGAGGTACTGTAGTCAGTTGGATTTCAAGGCTACAAAAGGTTGTTGCACTTTCAACCACTGAAGCTAAGTATGTTGTTGCTACGAAAGCTAGCAAGGAGATGATTTGTTTACAACATTTTTTGGAGGAATTGGGAAAATGACAAGAATATATCCTTTTGTACACTGATAGCCAGAGTTCCATTCATCTTGAATTCAAATCTACATTCAAAAACTAAGCACATACAACTTAGATACCACTTCATCCGGTCAATTTTGGAGGATGGACAATTCAAGCTGGATAAAATTCACACAAGTGAGAATTGTGCAGATATGTTCACAAAGGAAATTACATGGGAGAAACTAATTTCCTCATCATTTTATGTTTTCCTTCACAACTAATAATGGTGGACATAAGAAACCAACTAGACCTATAATCTAGTGGGAGTTGCAAGTGCAATGGTGTCATCCAAGATCTGTCTCCAAGTGGGAGATTGTTTGGTGTGGAGCTTGATCAGTCTCTAAGTGTGAGATTTTTGATATTTGGTGACTAATCATGCAAATAATATAATCTTTATGTATCCTTTTCGGGGTTCGGGGGTGGTAGCCCCTAATAACAGGGGTTTGGGGGTAGCATCCCCTAATTTTTTTTCTTGTTAACATGTCAAGGCTTCCCCGTTAACATGTCAAGGTTTTCCCGATAACATGTCAAGGGGTCAATAGTTAATTTTTTAACTAATAAATGAAAAATGACTTTGTAAAACCCTAATTCGAAGCTTCCAAAAAGCTTGTTATAAGCGATTGGGATGTATGTTGTGGCATGGTGTTCGTGAGATTGAAATATGTTTTACACTAGATAATAAATCCATTGGATGGTTGAGATTCTGTGGATGTAGCCCATATTGGTTGAAACACATTAAATTTTGTATTGATCTATGTTTTGTTATTCTTCATTATTATTTTTAGGTTATTTAATATGCATATAATTGTTATGTTTATTTCTCTAATCTGCCTGAACCCTAACACCCCTACCTCACCAATCCTCTCCCTCCTTCCCTCTTTCTCTCCCTCCCTCTATCCCTCCCACCCTACCACTCCCTATCTCCCTCCTATCCTACCACTCACTATCTCAGTCTCCTTCCCTCTTTTTGTCCCTTCCTCTCTCCCTCCCACCCTACCAATCCCTATCTCCATCCTTCCCTCTCTCTCCCTCCCACCTTACCAATCCCTATTTCTCTCCTTCCCTCTTTCTCTCACTCCCTCTATTCCTCCCAACCTACCTCTCCTACCCCACCTCTCTCCAACTATCCCTCCCTTCCTCCCTAACTCTCTCTACCTCTCTCTCCCTATCTCCATTTCTCTGTCTAGATTTTTTAATAATAATATAATATATAATATATTAAAATAAATTAACATATATAAATATAATATATAATATATATTAAAATACATTAATATATATAAATATAATAAATTAGAAATAATAATACTAATATATCATATAATACATAATACATAATATAATATATAAGTTATAATATGTAATATTTAATATAAATAGATTCTTTGAGCTTCATATAATGGATATCTGTTATTGATAACACAGGTACCTGTTTCCTTCTTTGTAAATCTTTATTGAATTTAATATATTAATATATTTAATAAATTAATGTAACACAAATAATATAATATTATACATAATATATAAATAATATATAGTATTATAATATTATATAAAATATTAATATATATAATATTATATATATTAATATAAAAAATATATTAATATTGTTGGTTTTAATAAACAAATATTTTTTTCTTAGGTGTTAATAATGAATATCCATTATGCAACCTTAAGTAACAAGTACCCGTTTATTAACAAATATCTTATTTTTCTATGAAGAAACAAATATCTAATATTAATGGATATCTATTTTGCTTCAGTATTGCTTTGGTATTTGGCTTGGGGGAAACCATCCTAAAAATTCAACATCACCAATGTGTTTACAAGGGTTGAAGTTTTTTGAATTTCACCCTTCATGCTGATGAATTTTTTTCATCCGATTTTGATTAAACGAAAAGGGTATTTTCAACAAATTGACAACATTCTACCAATATAAGATATACTTTATTTTGAATTTAATAGGTATTTATTATTGAATTTCTACATACACTATGTGTAAATGTTATCACTTAGGATTGCACCCTAGTTGAGTATGCACTCAACTATCCTGTGAAACATCGAAACATCCCCAAGTTGTGGGTGGCTTAAAGTAAGGATGAATCTCCAGAGTGGGTTGGTTCCCATAATGGATCACCTAAAACTATAAAAAACTTCAAGGAAAATGAATAAAAAGATACTTGAAAGGGAAATCCTAAAACTAAAAGGGGTGATGCATGAGAAATCTAAAAGTTTATTTATTGTTCTAACTCATAATCAACATTAATGAAAGACCTTTTATTTTCAAAACCTCCGTTTACACATGCAATACATAAGTAATTTATATGAAGGTTTGGATTCAAAGGTTATTTGAAGGAAAAAAAGATGTTTTGTCACAACTAAAACCCATTAAAACCATTCAATGCAACATATGACCTGTACTACATGAAATCTTTGCTCCAATACTTGCATAAATGAGACATAAAAAGGATTCAAAGCAAGAAATCACACTTATACATTAGATCATCCATTGCAAAAGAAACAAAAGTACTAAAGAACGAATGTTACAATCTTTTGTTAATCTAAAAGGAGTGTTTTTACGATGATTCTCTTGAAAAAGAGTTACAAGACAACTTTTTTCTATTGCAAAAGAAGCAAGAACTAAAGAAGAAATGACCTAGGAGATGCCTTTATAAAGAAATGACCTAGGAGATTCCTTTATAAAGAAAATCCTTCAAATAAAAAAAATTCCATGACAAGAGGGCCACTAATTGCTTATAATTTGCTTCAAACTCCTTAAAATTAGCTCCTAGGTTGAAGGAATCAACTAATTTCCAAATTTGGGTGCCCTCCTTTGTTGTAGTTCAAACAACTGATTTGTTTCCAATTTGTGTCTTGAAATTTACCCCTTCCATATAAATTATTGTTAAAATCCCTACAAATTAGGACCTTTGGATAGTTTTTTTGATTTAGAAAGGTTGTTTTGACAAGAAAATATGTCCCTAACATCAAACTTCTAAAATCTACCTTCAAATTAGATAATATTACCCTTGAATATCTCCTCAAATCTATAACTTTGCATCTGATCATTGATGTGAATGTATGAAAATGCATTATTCAAATAACCCATGGTCTATTGAGGCATAATTTAAAAACTAGAGAGTCTTCCTAGTTATATCCATAATGAACATTGGCAACATTTTGACCATTATAGAGTTGAACCTTGAGACAATCAAAAGGAAAAGTCTTAAACAAAGATTTTGAGGATAAAAAAATTGGTATGAAGAGGTATAACATCTTATATCATAACTTGTTGTATAGTACCCTATTGCTTTCCTTGACTGTTTCAACCTACCTTGATTGTGCCATAGTTACTTGTGTTCATGTCATGCCTATAAGCATAAGTTTGTCCTCCTTTAGAATGTTGCCTTAATTTCAGCTTTGACACTTCTCAACCTAACCACAACCAGCTGCCACCATACCTTTGCAACTCAATCATCTTTTATGATGACAATTGTCATGTTGTGGTCTCTATTCACTGAACATTATGATTTCTTTTTACATTACTAGGAAAAGAGACAAAATTCTTTTCAATCATACTAGACTACCTCTTTGGTTCCAAGAAATTTGAGAGGAAAAAACAACCATTTGTAACCAAGTCACTCTCTCTAAAACTATGAAGATAAATATTAATAAAAATTATTTCATTCCATGGAGTTGTATATAGGGAATGATCACTACTTTTGCACTTTGTTGCTTGCATAGTCACAATGTTGCTTTTGAATTGAAAACTGCTCTGCCTTTCCATCACTCAACTCTTCCTACTCTTTGAAAACCATAGTGTATAATACCAATAACCATAGTCCAAATAAGGTGATGGAAAAATAAGGGTGTTTGATGCATGGGTAATCATGAACCTCAATGAGACAAAGGAATTCCAATTCTACAAGTCAAACCCAAAAATCATAATTTATTTCATGTAACACTAAAATGTTACCCTTGGAATCTAATTTTATCTTAATGTATTTGTAACATATGAAACCCCCTCATGACTAAGTACCATCCTTGAAAAAGGTCACAATCAATGTCTCATGTCCATAGCATACATCTATGACATACAACATTAATCATTGTGTACTATGGATTTTATCATTGTGAACTTGCATGCAAATCCTCATAAAAGTCACAAATACCCCACATGAAGTCTTCTTCCTACTGGTAACTCTATCATCTAATTTTATATTCACTATAACCTGGGACCATGGAATGTTTCATACTCTACTTATTGAATGATCTCTTGTTTGATGACACTGTGAACATATGTCTCATATCCATTGTCATTTTGACATACATGATGATTGTCATGTACACAATTTGACAAGGAACCTATCATTCTTTCCTCTCTCTACCTTTCAGACTATCCCATACTTCAAAAAACTTCCCTGCATTTTGCACTTCTTATGCAACATGCTTGTACTCTCCCCCTTAGATGCTTTTATCCTTAATTACCTCGCCTCATAGCACTTCCATTGAACATGTCTCTACCTCCATATGTAGGTGAGAATGCTTGCATTCTCACTTGCATACAATGAATTATCAACCACTATACAATTCTTGCATAGTAATTATGTCCCTAAGATAATGGCATGAAACCTTATCTTATGAACCCTCAAAATACTACCACCAAGCAAACCGACTACCCCCTTAACATTGATACTATCATTAGCATATGTTGCATTTGGAACTTATGAAGAAATTCCTACTTGTTACTCACAATTATGTCATGTTACTCAAAATTATGCAAGATAATGATACCTTGGGTTCTCAATGCAATCATTTGCAACACCAAATGCTAACACCTTTGGATTGCCACTGTATAGAATATGTTATCACATTCATAAGATAATGACTAAGTAGCAAGTGAAACATAGTTATAAATCAATGACAATAACATCTTTGTCTCATATTTGTGCCATGAGCAAGAACACAACCCTATTTCTCTTGCCCTATATTTGTAAGG
This sequence comes from Sequoia sempervirens, assembly GCA_007258455.2. Lineage (NCBI taxonomy): Eukaryota > Viridiplantae > Streptophyta > Pinopsida > Cupressales > Cupressaceae > Sequoia > Sequoia sempervirens. The sequence continues at coordinate 204,785,244 of VDFB02058242.1, read as the reverse complement.
TCACATACACTATGCTCATGGCAGCACTATAATTGGAAATGAACTATGACTGAAGATCTACATTATGCATGAAAGCTAGTTATCATTGCATTGTAATAACCCATCCTAAATTATTACTTAATTTTATATTATTGCAATGACATTATGAATATCTAATTAGAAAATACATAACTAAGTAGCTATAGTCAATCATAGCAACACATGTCTAATTAAAATGATTCAAAGATTATATATATTCAAATCAAATGTCAATTACAATATCCAAGTTTGACTTGGCTCATAAGCCACATAGTCAATACAATGTAATAAATTTACATCAAGGTTACATCAAAGACTAAGATAGTCTAGTAAACATCCTAGGTTTCTCTTGGTGCTTGCCTCCACTAGTGGACAAGAACATGGTTGAAGCACTTTACTGCCCAACCATGAAGCTTCTACTTCCCTAGAATTCTTCTAACTTGAAGAATACCTGACCTTACACAAAAAAATTATTAAGAGAACAATCTGCAAGGTGGAATCTGGTGTGTTCCCATACATCAACATGCATCTCTATCTACAAGTTAGAAAATAAAATGCAAGATCTATGCTAGGAATGGCAGAGTGTTATCACAAAGTTCATACATACATAATGAACTAAATTGCTTGGCCAAGCATAAAAATATTGTTGCAACAACAAAGAATAGGTTTTGGTAAAAGCAAAAACCTATACTCTTTGAACTCCATTTTGGCACCCATCCCAAAAGGTAACTTTCATCATCAAGTTATCTCATAGAAACTATCTACCCTCTAGCAACATCTACTCTTAGGTGTTGTTTTTATATTATATTTAAAATTTAGAAAATAAATCAATGGATCGTATCAATAAATTGTCCATCCATTCAAACACATGTCACATGATACATTCATTATATTACAATATTCATTTAAGAATTAAGAAAATAGGTAACAAAAGAAGGCATGTCACAACTATGTGTATGTACATAGACAATGGTCTATGTGCATACACGTATATGTACATAGCCAATGGTCTATGTGCATACACGTATATGTACATAGACAAAGGTCTATGTGCATACACGTATATGTACATGGACGAAGGTCTATGTGCATACACGTATATGTACATGGATGAAGGCCTATGTGCATACACGTATATGTACATGGACGAAGGCCTATGTGCATACACGTATATGTACACGTGTATGTACATAGGCGAAGGTCTATGTGCATGCACATATGTGTACCAACTTGTACGTTATAAATTTGTGCATACATTCTGAAATAAAAAAACCATTAAATCAGATTGCTAAAATTTAAATAATGTTCCATTTTGACATTTCGTTTGTCAACAATTCAAGAAATAAATGAATATAAAAAAAGTCTATTTTAACAATTTCTCACATACTGTTGTGTCATTTGTATCAAACCAAGTTGTGATATTCAAATGATGTTGTTTACAAATAAACACTCACTGTTTAGAACAAAACAATGTTGTTTCAACTAAACAATTATAGAACGATGTTGTTTACATATAAACACTCACTGTTTATAACAGAACAATGTTGTTTCAGCTAAATAATTATAGAATAATGTTGTTTGGAAATAAACACTCACTGTCTATAATAGAACAATGTTGTTTCAGCTAAACAATTACATAATGATGTTTATAAAAAACACTCACTGTTTATAACAAAACAATGTTGTTTCAGCTAAACAATTATAAAACAATGTTGTTTTCAAATAAACACTCACTATTTATAACAGAACAATGCAATTTGCAATAGTTTATAGTTATAGCTCTAAGTTACCATTGTTTTGTTAATTCAAGCTTTATTATTCTAAATAGTTGTATATAAAATTCATGTAAGAAAATAACCAAATGTTGTTATTAACTTTTGAAAGGTAGTTAAAAGAAATCAAACAACATGCTAACTATTTATCAACAATGATAAAATAATCAGAATCATAGGATCATTCTCAACCAGACTCAGGTTTGTAAACCCTCATTCAATGTTAACATATTATACTTTTGTCATTCTAAGTGTAATCAAGGGATTTCTAAGGATTAGGGGAGTTGTTAGCAATAGACAATAAATAATAATTGAAACCCAAAGATTTTACGAAACATAAAGGAAGTAAATAAAAGAACAATTATACTTGATTATTGATACCTCCATGATTCCCTTTCGTGATACCTTCTTGCATGATGGAGAATGCTGCCCTCAGATTCATCTTTTGAGCAATCTAAAATGCCTAAGCCCTACAACAAGATTTGAAGGATTTGATATGCCTAAATGACTATGTCTACAAACCAATGCCTATGTCTAAAATAGTGCCAAAATTGAAATGCTAAGATTTCCTATGACCATGAACATGAGAGTAAATAAATGCCTATAGTAATTATGCCAAATGTGTGTCCTCAAAAATGAGAAGAAGATGGAATTTTATAGAAAAGGCCATTTCGAACGGACGGACGAGATAAATCAATGACAAGAACCTAAAATGAACAATCCAGATTAAACCTAAGAATCCCTAATTAGGGTTAGGGAAAAATATTTAATCGAATGGTCAAAATAAAATCGGATCGACGGTGGAGAATAAATGAGGAAATTAATTAGAAAATAAAGATTTTCGAAAAAATCAAGAAGATAATACTGCCTGATTTACAAGCTTCGAAAAATCAAAGAGATAAGATGTGAAGTGAAGATAAGATTTGGAAAAATCAAGAATCTACCCGATTGCTTGATTTTTAGAATATTAATTACTAATTTGAATTAAAATAATTCAAATTATAGATTTTGAGAGATAATAAATAATCTTTTTCAGATTATTTACCAAAAGGACTGACAGTTGAGATTGACATGACATTTTAAATAATTTAATTTATTTAAAATGAGAAGAATATTAATTGATAATTAAATAATTAAATTTAATTATTTAATTTAGCAGATAAGACCAATTAATTAAATTAATTAATCAATTTATTTAATTAAGATAGTTAGTGACGTATTTAATAAATAAATGAAATTTATTTATTTAATAATCAGGAAGAAATAAATGGCGAAGGAGAATTAAATAAATTAAGAAATTTATTTAATTAAGGGAAGACTTAGCCAATTAATGGCGTATTTAATAAATAAATAAAATTTATTTATTTAATAATCATGAAGAATAAATGACATGAATTAATTAAATAATTATGAATTATTTAATCAATAGTCGAATGTGGACCAAGAACATAATTAAATGACATAATTATGCTAGGACGAAAGTGGTAAAAATGAAGCTTGCAAGCCTAGGTCATTTTTAGGTGTCTACATTTTTCCCCTCTTTGTCATAATGTAGCATGTCGCATTGTGACAAAGAAATAAGTCAAAAATATGCCCCAGTGCAAAATAAGATGAGGAAGAATGACGAGGAGGTTATGGTATGCCCCCTCGAGAGGAAAAACAGGTTCGAAGAACATGGGTGTGCTCTCGAAATGGATTAGAAGACTAGAATATGAAGAGACGAAGAAATTTTAGTGCAAAAGACATGAATGCAATGCTTATATGAGATGGGTGAGAGAAGATGACATGACTAAAGAAGATGCATGTTAGTTCCTATACCAAATCCTTCAAACCCTACCATAGGACTTTTAATATTTATTGCTCTTAATCATCATTGGGAAAATTGTTGTAATGGCCAACAAACACCATGATATGACATAGATCAAGGTGTACAAGGTCATACCATCACATAAGACAAGTAGTCACAAACAAGGATGATCATGACTCATACTAGGAGCGTGCTTGCCCCAGTCTTTTTGCCATAATCAACCACATGCAGAAAAAAGACAAGGACAAATCATGAAACATCGCTGCTTCTCTAAATCTTGTTTCCAGGACATCCTTGAGAAACTAGTAGCATGATTGTCAAAATACAAAAAGAAAGAGTCCTTATTATGATATGTCGTTGTTTTTCTAAATCCCAAAATTAGGACCTCGCTGAGAAACTAGTAGTCATGCGTGTCAATTGACATGATACGTCGCTGCTTCTCTAAATCCTGCTTAGTGGGATCTCGCTGAAAAACTAATATCATGATAAAAACTAAAAACAAATGCCAAGTGTTTGCCAAGTGCATCTGGATGCCGAGTGCATTGATGTGTCAATGTAAATTTAAATGATGCCAAGATGACAAATGCCAAAGGTTGCCATATTCAAGAAGGACACATCCTGAATAATGTCGATGTCTAGGAAGGACACATCCTAAAACACCAATGTCAGAGTTTTGTTCTTCAGAAGGACACATCTGAAAGAACGTTGTTGTCGAGAGGAATGATCCTTAAGTGTCAGAAAGGATCCCTTGAAAATATCAAATGATAGGGACGATGCCTAGGAAGGACACATCCTAAGGCACCAATGACAGAGGTTATTCTTCAAAAGGACCCATCTGAAAGGTAACCAAGAGTTGATAGTTTGACTGGTTGTGATAATTTGACTTGTTTTGACTAAGTTTTACTTGTTTTGACTGAGTTTGACTTGTGTTGGCCATATGTCGATATTGTCATGATGATATGTGCCGATGAGATTGTCTTGATGTGATAATGATTGTCATGATGAGTTTTGTTCGTTTGGGAAAGATTCATGTTGTCTTGAAGAATTTTTGACATGTGTGCCAGTGTGATGCCATGAACCCTAATAGACTGACCTAGTGCGGCCTCGGGGGCTCATCGACAGATGGCCTTGCCTACGTCATGCACTCAGAGACCTCGTAGTTTGACGCGACCAATGACTTTGTCTTGATGAGTAAAGATTGCGTCATGATTTTATTTTGACAAACCTAAAAGGACTGACCTAATGTCTCGGGGACTCAAAATGTGAGTCTTGCCTATGTAGCAAGTGCGTAGAGACAACGTAGTTCGACAATGACATAAACCGATTGACTTGATTGACTTTGACCAGAGATGACACTGCGTTTGTGTTCGTCGAGCGGTCTGATGATTTGTTGTGGTTTTCTTCAAGATTTTTTATGATTTTTAGGTCTTTGTTCAGGACATTTTATGATTTTATGATTTTTTGTCTTTTTTTAGGACATTTTATGATTTTTTTGTCATTTTGTCGTTTTATAATTTTTTTTGGATTTTGAAGTTTAAGAGGATCGTGACAAATGCATATGACTGATGCCTACACATGAGAATCCAAGGACAAACATGATTGTGCCCCTAGTCAAGCTGAATACCAATTGACATGTGATGACAACGTTGTTTGACGTGGGAAGGACGCATCCCAAAACAACGTGAGGATGATGACGATAATGTGATGAAAGTATCATGGTCTACAGCCAACCCAAGAATGCAGTCAAGTAATGTTTTGGATAATGTGCTTGTATGAATTAGACTCGTTGCATTTGGAATGACTTGGTTAGGACTAGATGGGATAATGATTATCCTTAGACCATTTGACAAGGGAAAGCCAAGATAGGTGACAGACATGAAAGGATAGGGGGTGGCCTTGGTAAAGGACAGGAAACATGAGACTAAGGGAATTGTCATATGATTTTCAAGGACTATGTCATATAAGGACAATAAGACTATGACAGTTAATGACCCGATGTTTCATGAATCATGTATGACTGAAGGATAGACATGTCAAAAGGTTTCCCAAAGCATGATTTATGTGTGTCAGTTTTATGTCAAGACTGAGGTAAGTGGGAAAAATGTGTGGAAATGATAGGGTTTAGATGGACGTCAATGTCATGAGGAAGGCATGGGAAATGAGACGACTTGCCCCCAAGTGTAAGATTCCACATAGATGATTTATTTTACACATGATGCCTGTTTGCCAGGTTTTCATCATGGTACTTATCTAGGGCGCCTATTTGCCAAGTTTTCACCATTGGATGAAATTTTTCTCTTTATTGTTTTCTTGACTTTTTGATTTTTTTTTTGTGTCACCAAGATGCCTGTTTGCCAAGTTTTCATCAAGGTGAAATTTTTTTTATTTTTTTATTTTTTTTTGTATTTCTGATTTTGTGGATAGCCTGGATGCTTTAGATAACCACTGACTATTCTGAATCCATTGACGGTGCCGATGTAGAGACTGGTGCCATGATATGCCAATAATGACCTTGCTGAAGGAGTTGTCTTGTCAGTATTGTAGCACTTGTATACAACTAATCAATGTCATTGTGGTCCTTTCTGATACTAGAGTTGGCCTTATCAAAACACGCACATCGCAATAGAGTGCCATGAGAGTCCTTGTTGTAAAGAGTTGCTGCCATGATGTGACGGATTTGTGACGTGGGATTTTTGGACTTTAAATGAGATGTAGGGTTATGACAAATGATGGTAGATGTAGAAAATTTGTTTGGACATTTGGATGAATCACTTTTTATTTTCCAAACTTGGGATGGTGGATGACGGATTTTGGAGGGATGGTGTTTGGAACCAACAGTTTTATATGCCTTATTTGATGACCATTTTGAAGGAGGTGGACATATGTTATATGTGGGAGTCCTCTTGTATTGTGGCTCCACATTGTGATTGACTTTTGTATTTGACTTGGTGTCTTTGTTTGATCCATCTTTCTTTGGAATCCATTTTAATTTTATTTGTCCACTTGTCCTTTTGTTTGATTCAATGGCCTTTGACATTTGATTATGATCTTTTGACTTGTAAGACTTTTGTTTTTGTTGGTTCCAAAGGGGAGGTTGATTCATGATAGAATGATGGTTTATGGTGTGGGTGGAGGGGGTGTTGGCAGCAATCTTATGACAAAGATTTCTCATGGACTCCATTTTGATGTTTGTATTTGACAAGGTTGCCCCCAGTATCAAGGAGGCACCACTGGCATTGTTTGATTTGCTATCTGAGGAATAACAAAGACCTTGATGTATGTAATTTGCCTAAAGTTGTATTGGTTTTAGAATTCCTTGCTCATGTATGCCTAGTCCTTTGCCTTGATATTGCATGCTTTGACAGATTCTATGTGCGATGGGGTATTTATTGTTTTGAAAGCAAGATGCTAACCCATCATTAGGTATGTGGATACTGTCACTTGTAATATTTTCATCTGCGAGAAAGTCTACTTTGACAAAGACAGATGACCCTAAGTGATAAAGTGTCTTAGCTTCATTGTCTTGTTGGACATATTCCTGACTGATATCTTTGGCCTGATCTTGTGACATGTCAGGTTCAGACGATTCTGTTGGTACTTCCAAGTCAATGTCAAAGCCATCATGATGGTCAGTATTATAGATTCCTGTAAATTTAGCTATAGCTTGATCATTTTCAAATATGTCCATATTGGAATACTCTTGTGCTTGAGGAATATTGTCTATGTATGTAATGGAGGCAAGTGTCTCATTTTGGAAACTATCAATAGTCGAAGCCTGTATAGGATTGGAAAGTGTTTGATCATGAATGGCGTAAAGGTCAAGGAGTGGATCATTTTGAACTTCTTGGTCAACAATAGGGTCTTGGTCAAAGATGGGGTTGTCATGGATTTGGACTTCTTGGTCAATGGTAGGGTCTTGTTCAAAGATGGGGTTGTCATGGATAGGTGTGTTTTGGATGTCATGATTGTCTTGAAGGACTCCCTGAATGGAGTTTAAGATAGGGTCATGGGATGGACTACCTTGTTCTTGACATGAGGGTGACATTATAAGGTTATGCTTTGGGCTTTCATTTTGACATGTATCCTCAAGTTTAGACAGTGGGATTTGACTTTGAGCAATGACAAAATTTTCATGACTAGATGTGGCTTGTGAGGGGATGACTTGAAAAGGATTAATGACCAAAGGATTAGGATAGGACGTGGGAACTTGGACTGGACTAGTATGTGAAGGACTAGTATATGACATGGGTACTTGCATTGGACTAGTATGTGAAGGATAAGGGTATGACATGGGGACTTGGACTAGACTAGCATGTGAGGGACAAAGATAGGACATGGAGTCTTGGACTGGATATGTCATGGAGTCTTGGATTGGATTAACTGTTGAAGGACAAGGATATGACATGGAGACTTCGACTGGATTGGTATAAGGTTGATTGAAAGAGGACATGGAGACTTGGACCAGATCGGTATGGTATGATGTGGGGACTTGACATGAGTTGGTAGATGATTGATAAGGGATGCAGACTTGGATGAAATTAATAGGTGAAGGGTTAGAATATGACATGGAGGTTTGGAATGGACTATTGGATAGTTGGCTTCCCTTGTCAAAGTTAGGATAAGGGTGATAACTAGACATTTGTTGTGAATTAATGGCAGGATTTGTGTTAAGTGAATTTTGGTAGTGAGGGTAGATGGACGGAGGACTAGGACTGATGGGTTGTTGGTACAAAGGACATTGATTTTTGGCTTGGATAAATTGTCTCCTAAAGTCTGAGGCTTCTTGGTATTGACCTCTACAGAGTAATTCGTATTCGATTTTACTAGCAAGCCTATCCATATCTTGGTGAAGGGAAGACAAGGTGGTGGATGTCATGATGTTGTTAAATGCAGAGTGATAATGATGTTTTTCTAAGGGAAATGATTAATGCAAGGTGATAAAATTGGTCAAGAAAGGATGCCAAATGCTAAGGTGACAATGAAGATGAACATGAGAGTAAATAAATGCCTATAGTAATTATGCCAAATGTGTGTCCTCAAAAATGAGAAGAAGATGGCATTTTATAGAAAAGGCCATTTCGAACGGACAGACAAGATAAATCAATGACAAGAACCTAAAATGAACGATCCAGATTAAACCTAAGAATCCCTAATTAGGGTTAGGGAAAAATCTTTAATCAAATGGTCAAAATAAAATCGAATCGACGGTGGATAATAAATGAGGAAATTAATTAGAAAATAAAGATTTTCAAAAAAATCAAGAAGATAATATTGCCTGATTTACAAGATTCAAAAAATCAAAGAGATAAGATGTGAAGTGAAGATAAGATTTGGAAAAATCAAGAATATGCCCGATTGCTTGATTTTTAGAATATTAATTACTAATTTGAATTAAAATAATTCAAATTATAGATTTTGAGAGATAATAAATAATCTTTTTCAGATTATTTACCAAAAGGACTGACAGTTGAGATTGACATGACATTTTAAATAATTTAATTTATTTAAAATGAGAAGAATATTAATTGACAATTAAATAATTAAATTTAATTATTTAATTTAGCAGATAAGACCAATTAATTAAATTAATTAATCAATTTATTTAATTAAGACAGTTAGTGACATATTTAATAAATAAATGAAATTTATTTATTTAATAATCAAGAAGAAATAAATGACGAAGGAGAATTAAATAAATTAAGAAATTTATTTAATTAAGGGAAAACAATTAATGACATATTTAATAAATAAATAAAATTTATTTATTTAATAATCATGAAGAATAAATGACATGAATTAATTAAATAATTATGAATTATTTAATCAATAGTCGAATGTGGACCAAGGACATAATTAAATGACATAATTATGCTAGGACGAAAGTGGTAAAAATGAAGCTTGCAGGCATAGGTCATTTTTAGGTGTCTACACTAAGAACGACCCATAGTCATTGATTGTTTCTCTGTAACATGGTGGCCAAGGTTGTAGCCATAAACACCTACCCTTGGCTTGGATATAATTTCCCCAAGGTCGATATGGGTGTCATTCATGGTGAACAATGGCTTACATTACCACACATACGAGCATATTGAGGGAACAAATTCATCATTCAATCTTTGTCCTCTATGGACTAGCTGACTTGATACCATAATGTCACTACGACATAACAATATATTTATAGCTGCAAGGAAATAACAAAAAACTCATAATACAAAACTAGGCGACATAAACCCACCATCGCCTACAATGATGAGGAAATAAAGAACATTAGCAATACCTATCAATCTAGGATCGATGGGTGATGGCTTCATACCATATGGGCATCCATCAGATGGATATTATCATGCAAAATAAAATATATCATAATCTTTCAGCGAAAGATTCAACCTACCCTTAAAAGGGAGGTAACGGTTCATAAATCGCATCACTCAAATCACAAGCTTATCAGATCACTCGATAGCCATGTGATGAGTTAAATAAATAATAATAATACATGTAACATATGCATAAAGGATGTCAACATTACTAACTTATAGAGACATATACAATCAACTTTCCAAGCCTTTAATGAGACATGCACAAGTGTATCCGAGCATAGTAAGGCTAACATGGCCATGCTCTTAATGGTATACATATATCCGATTTGAATAAATGATTGCATAAGAAAATTCGATGAATAAGTTTAATTCATTTCAATAGAATTGCCAATATGACAATTGGTAGGAGCATTGATAATAGATGAAATTGTAAAGGAAAAGACTTGTGCAAACATTAAAATGTAAAACATCAAATACCTCTGAAAATGAGGATATTGCTTCAGCTTTTTCCAAAATACTTTGATGAACCACCCATTCTCTATGTGTTGGTGTCCATAATATCTCATAAGAATATAAACTTTCCTACATTTTTTCATGTTCCTCCACTAAGGGTCATTTCAAATGATTATGGAATTTAATTGCCTTTCTGCCCCATTCTTACAATTTGAATATTGCCTTAATGTCAATGGCAGTCCACTATCACATGAGATCTTTCTCATGATTTTTATTTAAATTCTATCAATTCAATTATGATAATATCGGTTTCAATTTCAATTGATAAGAAATATAAATATGTATGTAAGTATATATACCATACACACACACACACACTCACACACACACACACACACACACACACACACACACACACACACACACACACACACACACACACACACACACACACACACACACACACACACACACACATATATTGATATTCATACACATTCACTCACATATGTTTGTTCTTCAATATATATATGTGTGTGTGTGTGTGTATGTATTTATTTGTAGATGTTTTCTTGTATTTCAAGCATTTTTATTTAAATGAAATAGCTTTTCTGAGTTAGACACATTCATTTATATGTTAAGCCACATTTTCATTTTTTTTCAAATTTGAACAAACAAGATCAACATGAACAATTAAATAAAAACTCACATGTATTTTCATTTCACAAGTCTATCAAATCATTTCAATTCAGATAAATATAATTCTGCTATATGAATTTTAAATGTAGTTATCATGATATTTTATGGTGTGTGCACCCAAATACCATTAGGATTACCGTTCAATCCGGCTTAACAATCCTACTTCAATTATGTTCTCATCCTTCATCCTATCACCTTGCAACTTTGCGCACTTGCACTTGAAAAATTGATCAGTAATGTTCAATTCATAATATATATGATAATTCAAAAGTTCACATAGTCAACGATGATCAACTTCTTTCAATCTTTTCAAAAATATCAAAATTTCCATTCAAAATATTGAGTTTTCTCAATAATTCAATTTACCATATTATACTTAAAAATGAAATAAAATTGGGTTATGACATCCTTCCCCTCTTGGAAGAGACATCATCCCAATGTCTATTTAATCAAAATTCAAGCATATATGTCTATTTCAACATCACATCAATTTTTTCCAAACCAAAACATCATAATATTTCAATCCACTATTTTTCAAATAAAATTATCAAAGTCTTTTTTTTAAGAAAGAAAATGTGGAAAGGAGCATTCTATTTCTTCCGCATCTACCCAAGTAGCACTGTCTTTAGAATACTAGTCCCATTGGACCTTAAATTGAGCAATATCTCTGCTCCACAACTTAACATTGTGTATATCCAAGATTCTAATGCACTCCACTAGCACCACTCCTAGATCATGTACCTACAAGGATTGCTAATGAAGCACATGAACTACATCAGGATGATATGGCTTAGTAAAAGAAACATGTAACACATTATGAAGTCGAGCTAGAGTAGGTGGTAGAGCAATTCTATAAGCAACTGGATTCATAACTTTCAAGACTTCAAATGGTCCCACATATCTTAGGGCCAACTTGGAAGACTTTCCAAAGGAAATGGAACTTTTATGAGGTCTAACTCTCAAGAAAACTTTATCCCCTTCCACAAATTGTCTAAGAGTTATATTCTTGTCGACATACCTTTTCTATTGATTTGTTGCCTCCTTTAGTCTACTCTTAATGATTCTAATTTGTTCTTCAATCTCCTTAAGCATTTCAGTCCTACTATGATCCTGTCATCCAATTTATCCCAATTAATGGTTGTATGACACTTTCACCCATAAAGAGCTTCAAATTGTGCCATACCTAGGGATGTGTGATAAGAGTTACTATAAGAAAACTCCACCAATGATAAATATTCTTCCCACTTATATTGTTGGTCCATGCAGTAAATTCAAACGAGGTCTTTGACTACCTAATTCACCCTTTTTGTCTTCCCGTCAGTCTAAGGATGATAAGCCAAGTTGATATTCAATTTTTTTCCCAATGTGGCATTCAAGGTTGTCCAAAATCTTGAAGTCATATGAGTGTCTCTATCAAAAATCATAGTCTCTAGCACTCCACGCAAATGAAAGATCTCCTAGACAAATTTCTTGGCCAGGGTCAACAATCCATCCTTAAGGTTTCTTGGAATGAAGTGTGCATCCTTGGTCAAATTATCAATCATGACCAAGATAACATCATGTCGATTCTTGCTCAAAGGTAACCCTTGTACAAAATCCATACTGATCACCTGCCATTTATACTTAGGTATGTCATGAGGATACAATAGCATGACTGGATGTGCATGCTCAGCCTTGATTCACTAACACTCTGAGCATCTAGCTACATATAGCTACATACTCCACTACATCCTTCTTGAGTTTAGGAAAAAAGTATAGAGTTTTCAATTCTGTAATTTCATCTTGGATGCTCTGGGTTGCCTTGAATAAGGTGCATTATGAGCCTCCTCTAAAACCAACTTCCTCAACTCTCTAGAGTCTAGAATATGCATTCTTCTCTGGTATCTCAAAATTCCATTCAGTTTGATCTCATACCCATTGAACCGATGATCTGTAGGATTCTCTGCTAGGGCACTTTTCATTCTCTCATAATGTCCATCCCCTGGAAAATGTTGTATCACATGTCTCAAATTAGACCTTGCCAAGAGCATGGTTACCAGATGTTTTTGTCTACTAAGAGCATCAACCACTATGTTCTCTTTTCCTTTTATATACTCTACACTGAAGTCATACTCACTAAGGAATTCCAACCACCTTCTTTGTTGTGAATTAAGGTTTGGTTGAGTAAAAATGTATCTCAATACCAAGTGGTCTATCTTGAGTTCAAATGGCTTTCCCAACAGATAATGCATCCACATTTGTCAATCCCAAGTGGTCTGTCTTGAGTTCAAATGGCTTTCCCAAGAGATAATTCCTCCACATTTGTAAGGAATGAACTATTGTGGCCAATTCTAAATCATGCAGTGCGTAGTTCACCTCATGTTGTTTAAGCTTCCTTGATTCATACGCTACCACTTGTCCATCTTGCATTATTACTACTCCCAATCCCTCTCATGAAGTATTTGTGATTACTATGAATCATCCATTAGGATCAAGGATGGTTAGCACTGGTGTTGTTGTGATCCTCTCTTTCAAGATTTGGGATTCATGTTCACATTTCTCAGTCCATACAAACTATGTTCCCTTTCTTTGGAGTGATGTAATAAGAGATGCAATATGGGAGAACCCTTGCACAAAATTTCTATAATATCCTATGAGGCCCATGAAGCTATGGACTTCTTACACATTCTAAGGAACCAGCCATTCCATGATTTCCTTGATATTCTTAGGGTCTACAAAGATCCTTAGCTAAAATAATAGGGCCTAGATAGTGCACCCTGTCTTGATAGAATGAACACTTGGATAGCTTCCCAAAAAGTTTCTTTTCTCTTAGCTGCTACAATACTATCCTCAAGTTCCTATCATGCTCTTCAATAGATTTTGAGTAGACTAGGATGTCATCAATGAAAAAAAAAAAAAAGTCAAATAGTCTCTAAACACATTGTTCATAAGGTTCATGAAATTTGTTGGTGCATTATTCAAACCAAAATGTACCACAATGAACTCATAATGTCCATATAAAGTTTGAAAAGTAGTCTTCAGAGTATATTCTTCCTTTATTCTCAATTGATGGTACCTTGACCTGAGATCAATTTTAGAGAATATTGTTGCTCCCTTCATCTATTTGAACAACTCATCAATTCTCGGGAGTGGATATCGGTTCTTGATGGTCACCTTGTTCAACATCTGATAGTCTATACATAGACACAAGGTTCCATCCTTCTTCCTCACAAAGATAACTAGTTCTCCCCAAGGAGACACACTGGGTCTTATGAGCCCTTTGTTAAACAATTCCATTAATTGGGCCTTCAACTCATAGCTTTTGATGGTGGTCATCTGATAAGGTGCTTTAGATTGAGGCTCAACTCTTGGTACAAGGTCAATAGAGAAGTCAAATTACCATTTTGGAGGTAACTCTATGAGTTCATCTAAGAATACATCTCAAAACTCCTGGAGAATAGGATAGTCACCAAGATAAAGTTCCTTGATGTTAAGGTTATTGATATGCACATCATAAATTGCACAACCCTTTCAATAAGCCTTTTTGAGTTGCATAGCAGAAATCTATCTAAGCTTTAAGGGTCTTTCCATTCCATAATCTTGACTAGGTCCCCATAATCATCTAGATAATTAACTACCTTATCCTCATAGTTCACTATAGCCTTATGCTTAGTTAACCAATTTATTCCCAAAATTACATCATATGAGCCTAAAGGTGCCACATATAGGTTGACCTAGGTTTGGAAGGCTAGAAACTCTAACTAGCTACAAAAGAGATAGGTATCTACCCTCTACTCTGCTTGATTATCATACTGGACTATCCATGAGTTTTCCATGTATCCAGGTATAATAGGTATTTTGGATATTATTCTAGGATATATGAAACATTTAGTAGCTCTGGTATTAATTAAAATAGAGACAGTTTGGCCATAGAGCTTACGCATCAACTAAATTTGTGAAGCCTGATACTCTACCTATTTTTCATGCACTACAACATGGATCTGGTGATGTGTCTACTAATAGTTCCCTTCTACAACTTCAACTACTATGGACAATTCGATGCATAATGATCACCTCCACAAGTATAGAATCCATCATGAGCTCCTTTACAACCTCCTAGCTTGTCATCCTTGAAGCCTTTCTACTTTTGGTTGTCCTTACCTTTATTTTTGTTTTCCTTATTGTTCTTTCCACCATTACCATCTTCACCTTTCTCCTATGACTCACTTCCCCTCTTGAGATTATGGATCTGATGGTTCTTGTCTCCTTTATGAAATTTCTTGTTACCAAACCATGACTTAGGATTTACATTATTGTGGAAATTTGATAACTGCTATAGTTTCTATTCCTATTTGGTGGCCTTTAGGAAGACTTAATTCATGGTGAGAGGATCATCAATGTCCACTTCAGCTCCAATGTGGGGTCTTAGTCCCAATATGAACTTTCAGATATGAAAACGTTTTCTCCCTGATACTAGGGCACATACTTCAATAAGTTGGTGAAATTTTCCTAGTATTGGGTCACAATCATAATCCCCCGAGTTAAATTTTGGAATTTTATCAGCTTCTTGTTGAAAAAGAGTTGTGGTAACCATCTCTTCCTAAAATATTTGGGGAAGGGTTCCCAAGTAATCTTAGTAGGCTGAAGGTTCCTTTCTGAGGTTTCATTATCCCACCAAGTTGTTGCTTCACTTGAAAGTTGATACGAAACCCATGCCGCTTTAGTCTAGTCGAATAAGTTATGAATTCCAAAGTATTTTTTCATATCAATAATCCATGCCTTCCACTCTTGCTCTAATAACCTCACCATCAAACTTAGGCAGTGCTACTCTTTTGAGATCTTTTCCAAGCTCTTCCTCAATTTGACCTCTAGGACCTTCTCGTAGACCACTGCCTCCTTGATTGAATTTTGCATTCCTACGGTCCCAGTCATTGCATGCCACTCAAACCTCTTACCTATTTAGAAGCTCTAAAATCTGCTCCATCCTCTTGTTTGGTCCATTGTTTGACCCACTACCACCCATCTCTTTCCAGGTGCTCACCATGTTGGCTCACACTTCACCTGCATCACATTTCACGTCTATCACATCTTAACTCTAGGTTTTACAAATAAACATTCTTATTCTTCATGTCATTACATATACATGCATATATCACTCATTCATCAAGGACATACACATTCATGCATTTAAAACATATTTTGGAGTTCTTCATTTGAACACACCAAAATATCATCTTGTTTTATTTATATCAACTGTAGGTCAATAGAACTTTATTTACAAAGGCTTCTTGTTACATTATCTAGTTTTCTTGTTATCAAAAAGAGGACATTGCTTTGCGTCCTCATTTGAATTTAAATAAAATTTTATAGAAGAGGATGGTTGAGCACATAGGCTTTCCTTTTCCTCCTTAGTTAACAAGGGTGTGTTGGGTCCACACCCTAGAGGCCAATCTCTACTTGCAAAAATATTTTTGATCTTAGGTGTTTGATTCTCCTCAATATTCTTGCCTCTCCAACTTAAGTCATGTGAGGGCTTGAGCTAGAGTCTCATCATCGAGAATCTTGGGTTGAACCTTCGTCTTAGCATTTTCTTCCATTATGACTTCTTATGTGAGGTCCTAATGGTTTTCCCTTTCTTTCATCCTACCTTTGACCTTCCCATACCTACATTCAATCAAATTTTAGTCAATTATCAAGAAAACTAAACTCAGTCAAGGGTCAACTATCCTCTAGTCAAGACTATGGTAGAATCAAAAGGCCTAGAGTTGAACCCTAAGCTTTAATACCAAATGTAATAACCCATCCTAAATTATTACTTGATTTTATATTATTGCAATGCCATCATGAATATTCAATTTAAAAAGACATAAATAAGTAGCTATAGTCAATCATAGCAACACATGTCTAATTAAAATGAGTCAAAGACTTATATATATTAAATCGAATGCCAATTACAATATGCATGTTTGACTTGGCTTATAAGCCACATAGTTAATACAATGTAATAACTTTACATCAAGGTTACATCTATTGGCATATGGCTTCTAGTATTGTCATTGATGGCAACCTAAGTCATTATTCTAGTCCGCAGTTCAGAATTTGTTCATATTGATAAGCAGAGTATAGAATAGAGTATTACCAAAATAGAGAATGAAGAACAGGGTATCCAGTTAGTAAGTCAATCTGTATGGTTCACCGGATTATCATTTTGAGTTGTGGATCTCAAGGAAGGTTGTTAAGCATCTATATTATCTTACTATTAAGTTTTGTAATGTCGCATTAATCAGTGTATAAGTTAAGAGATCTAGTAGGATGATTTTTCTATTCATTAGCTATCGGTGGTCGACTTAGTGTATGTAGGATGTCGTTGATGTATAAGGAGTAATTGTTTAAATTTTTCTATGTTCGAGCATTTTGGTTTGGGGTGACAACCATGCATTAGCTGACTTCAATGGGTACACATCAAATAGAAAATGTGGATTGAGCTAACAGTTGGAAAACATTTTTGTTTTGTTGAAGCCAGCATAAAGTGACTAAATCTTTGATAGAGGATATATATGAGTTTAGGTAATTCATTTTGTGGTATGAGAGAGTAGATGTGTGAAGAGGATATTAGATGTGAGTGTGAATATCATAAGATCAGTTGAGAAAATTTTACTTGTGCAGAAGAGGATTTTTGTGAAGTGAATTAAGGAAAAGTAGAGCAAAGTGTAGAATCAGATAGAAGGTCTAGAATCTGACCAATGAGCCTAACTAAAATTGTAATCAAGCATTTGTAGATTCTATCCTCTCAGTTCAATTTTTGTTGTAATCCAAATCTCTTGTAAGCTAGTGAGCCTTCCTTCTTTTGAGCAGTGAGCTCCAGAAAGTGTGCCTAAATGCATGTGCATTCCCTTTTTCTTCATACTTTTAACAAAGTATAAATTATGTATTAACTTCCAACGTGGTTTTTCCCTTCACAAGGTTTCCACATAAAAGTCTTCGTGTGTATGTTATTTTGATTGTTTCCTTCATGTGCTTGCATATCTACTTTTGTTGAAATGTTGTAAATGGTTTAAGATCTGGAAAAAAAATTAAATATTGTTGAACACCGATTCACCTCCCCCTCTTAGTGTTCCTTGAGTCCAACAATTGGTATTAGAGCAAGGCTTCTCTATAGAATTTTAATATCTTGAGGTGGATATTGGAGTGCAATGGACTATAATGGTCTTCAACAACAACTTTTGGTGGCACTTGATGATCTTGATTAGTCCAAAGCAGAAGTCCTAGAATTAAAAGAAAATCTTGAGGATGCTGAAAAATTCATTCAATCATTGAAGGATAAAATCAATGACTCAAGAGAAAACAGGAAGGAACTATATGATTAGCTAAAGAAAAAAGAAATTAAATGCTTGGAAGATGTTCAATTGAATCAAACCCTAAAAGAAATAACTAAAGAATGTGAAAAGCTTGCTAGAGACAGTGCTACTCTAAAGCTTGAGATGAAATCTATGATGATGAAGCTAACTAAAGAGATTGAAGAAAGAAAAAATAATGAGGATAATCTAGCTCAGTCCTTAAAAGAAAGATCTAAAGAATGCAACAGAGTTAATAGTGGATTCATTCAGCTGGAGATTGAACTGCAACAATCCAAAAATAATGAACAAGAGCTTGAAAGACAAACAATTATCCTCAGAGATGAACTCACTACTGCAAATGAATACAAGGAGAAGTTTAGGATCAGTTATGCTAAGATTGATGAGCTGACTAAAGGACAAAAGGATGCAAATGACAAGTGAGGTCTTGAATATGAGAAGGGAGAAAGCTCCATATTTGAACATAAGGATTCTAGACAAAGAAATTAGATGAAAAAAGGTAGAAGGTATCTGGTAAGACAACCCAATGCTTAGAAGTTTAATGGTCATTGCTTTGCCTATAATAAATTTGGTCATATAGCTTGTTAGTGTAGAAGTAAAATAAATCCAAGTGAACCATCATTCTTAGGTCAGTACTTTAATTATGATAAGTTTGGTCACAAGTCAAATGAATGCAAAAATATGATGAACAACTTTCATAGAGGTGTCAAATGTTATGCATGCAATAGATTTGGGCATATTTCTAGTCAATGTATATCAAGAGGAAATCAATGGAATGAATGGTCTAGACAAAGAAATCTTGTGTGTTACAATTGCAACAAATTTGGTCACATTGCAAGATTCTATAGGACCAAAAACATGGATAAAAGAGGTCCAGTGTACAAAGGTAGAATTTCACAGAAAGATGATAAAGGAAAAGGGAAAGTGATTGTGGAAGACATAAGAGATCAGATGAAGAAAAATGGGTAAGGAAGAGTGAGTCGGATGAAGGAAATAAGCCCACACCAAAATCTACTTCTGGTAATTCCTTTGGAAATTGATCTTAGGCCACTAGCCTAGGGGGAGTTTTTCAAGAAAATCCTCTGTCCCCTTGTTAGCAATTGGCACCAGAATGCAAGAAATTGTTAGTAGTTGTGCTAGTGGTTTACAAGTGTATTGGTGGTCACTTGTGTAGAAATTTGAGAAGTAGAAGGTCCATAGATGAATTCTTCTTTTGTTGTCTAAGAAACAAAGTATTTGGAACATCTAGGGAAAAACATTTAATGTGGTAAAAAGGTTAGGTGTGCGAGTTATAAAAGGGTATTTGGAACCCTCATTTGTCATCGTTCACTAAAGAAGAATAGCAGGAGAGCCTCTGTAGTAGAATTTCAAAGGATTCAAGTCAATTTGGCAGCGAATTCATCAAGTATTTCAGTTGCTCGTAGAATTCTCCCTCAAATTGGTGCTCGGTAGAAACTTGTTTGACACAAAAAGGAAAATGATGCAAATCAAAGGAATGGTGAATTTAGATGAATATAGCAGTGAGAAGATTAGGGATGTGAGCAATATGTTGTTGGCCAATGAATTGAAATGGCTTGAAGGTGTGAAACACAAGATTTTGGACATTTGGAGTGAATTTCCATATTTCATAATGCAGAAGTCATTAGGTTTATCCTGAATAGATTGAATGATGACATTCTAACTCTAGATAAACCATATCTCATTTTGAAAGAGGTGATTAGGAATCTAACTGGATTATGCAATGTTGGGGATATTCTGAAAAGAAGTCGATTCAAAACAAAGAATTTGAAACCCTAACCAGAGTAACTGGGGATTAGAGGGCTTTGATAATTTTGGCGATCAAATATCTAATAATAAGGTACATTGCACATGGAATCTCATACAAAATATTTTTTAGAAATAGGGAAGGTGCAACTTTAGTAGGTACAATTTACATCTCTCATAAAATGATAATGGAGGATCAAGACTTTGACTTGTGTGGATTGCTAAAAGATCAATTAATGGAAAATGTGTAACTAAAAAAGAAGGAAAATTACCCCTTCAGGTTTGGTACCTTGGTCATATGTCTTGTGATGTATTTTTTGAATTGCTTGCCACAAATCAATAATGTTGTATGGAAAGAGAATGAACCAGTTTGCAAACAAATTTTTGAACATTCTAATACTTTGACAAATTGTGAGCAAGAGTATGCAAATTTCTTCAAAGAATTGCTAGGGAAGTTTGGAGCAATTAGCATTTCCCTTCTGATAAGAGCACTTGAAGTTGGATCCTCTTTCAGTGAGATGGAGAGGAAGAAGAAAAGATCACAAGAGATTGTTGATTACACTCCTTCGGCACACAAAACTCCAAAAATTGAAGGAAAAGGCAAAGAACAAGAGATTGTGGACATACCAAATGAGGAATATGATGAGTACACTCCAAGGGGAGAACCAGAACTAGTTGAACCAGATGTAGTAATGGCAGAAGGAAGCAAAGAAGGTGTTTTATCTAAAGTAAAGATACTGCAGCTTGTTTAGGAGAAAGATGGGATGAAGAAAATTGCTCACATATGGTCTAATAGACCCTCATATGAGTAGGACCTTATCGAGAGCACATTGCATACTTATTTTGTGCATAATAACATTGATTTGGAGAGTTTGTAGAATGTGTTTCCTTAAGAGATGAGTGAATGCATCAAGGAAGCCATGGTCTCTAAGTCTCAGGACAGAAAAGAGGGAGAAATAATTCTACATCTGAAGGAGTAGTTTAGGCTATCTCTTACCAAACTAAAAAGGAAAATGAATGTGTTGAGGCAATGCATAAATACAGAAAATAACATATACAACTGTTGTCTTCGTTGGCCTCATGTAGTTGGGAGATACAATGACAAGCTGGAACATATTGAAATTGAGTTGATCAAGATTGGTCAAGATTACAACATGTTTTAGGATCAGGACAGTGCATTCAAGAAAATGATTCAATAGTTGTAGTTTGAGCATACAAAAGTTCATTTCACCAGAAACAATCTTGTGGACACCTTTTAGAAAGTGAATGATTGAACCGAATGTAGGCTAGAGCAGTTAATTGAATTTTTTAGGAAAGGAGAGAAATTAGAAGAGGCAATCACAATTCTAGAATCTATCATCCAGATTATCAACCAGACATCTGAGAATAACAACATGATCATAATCATTGGCATTTCAGTAGAAGCTTGGAGTAAACTTCTTCCAGAAATGAAAGATAAGTACAAGATAATTTTCTAACTTGAGTAGTAGTTGTATGTCTTCAAATTTTGCTCCAATTTTTGAAAGGGGAGAGAGTGTAGTGAAAAATGTATTTATCATTGATTTCAAAGGGAGAGAGAGTGTAGTGAAAAATGCCTTATCACTTTAAGGGGGAGTTGTGTTTTGAAATTTTGGATGTTGGTAGTGTAATCATATTGGTTCCAACACTTAGTCATTTTTCACTAAGTGTTGCCATCAATGCCAAAGGGGGAGATTGTTGGAATATGGCTTCTAGTGTTGTAATTTATGGCAACCTAAGTAATTATTCTTGTCTATAGTTCATAATTTGTTCATACCAATAGGCAGAGTATAGAATAGAGTATTACTAGAATAGAGAATGAAGAATATGGTATCTGGATAGTATGTCAATTTGTATGCTTCACCAGATTATCATTTTGAGTTGTGGATCTTGGGGAAGGTTGTTAAGCATCTATATTATCTTAATATTAAGTTTTTTAATGTCACAATAATCGGTGTATAAGTTAAGAGATCTGATAGAATGATTTTTCTATTCATTCGCTATTAGTGGCCGACTTAGTGTATGTAGGATGTCATGGATGTATAAGGAGTAATTATTTAAATGTTTTTGTGTTCGAGCATTTTGTTTTGGGGCCAGAGCCATGCATTAGCTAACTTCGATGGGTACACATCGAATATCAAATGTGGATTGAGCTAATAGTTGGAAAACATTTTTGTTTTGTTGAAGCCGACATAAAGTGACTAAATCTTTGATAGCGGATATATATACATATGAGTTCGGGTAATTCATTTTGTGGTATGAGAGAGAAGATGTGTGAAGAGCGGAGTAGATGTTAGTGTGAATATCAGAAGATCAGTTGAGAAAAATTTTCTTGTGTAGAAGAGTAGTTTTGTGAAGTGAATTAAGGTAGAGTAGAGCAAAGTGCAAAATCAGATAGGAGGTTCAAAATCTGACCAATGAGCCTAACTGGAACCATAATCAGGAATTCATAGATGCTATCCTCTCAGTTCATTTTTTCTTGTAATCCAAATCTCTTGTAAAGCAGTGAGCCTTCCTTCTTTTGAGCAGTGAGCTCTAGGCAATGTGCCTAAATGCATGTGCATTCCCTTTTTCTTCATACTTTTAATAGAGTATAAATTATGGATTAACTTCCACTATGGTTTTCTCCTTAACAGGGTTTCCATGTAAAAATATCTATGTTATGGTGTTTTGATTGTTTCCTTCATGTGCTTGCATCTCTAATTTTGTTGAAATGTTGTAAATGGTTTAAGATCTGGAATAAAATTTAAATATTGTTGAACACTGATTCACCCCCCTCTCAATGTTCCTTGAGTCCAACAACATCATGGTTACATAAAAGACTAAGATAGTTTGGTAAACATCCAAGGTTTCTCTTGACGCTCGCCTCCACTGGTGGATGAGAACACAGTTGAAGTTCTTTACCACCCAACCATGAAGCTTACGCTTCCCCAAAATTATTCCAACTTGAAAAATAGCCAACCCTACATGAAATTTTTTAGCAAGAGAACAATCTACAAGGTGGAATCTAGTGTGTTCCCATACATCAACATGCATCTCTATCTACAAGTTAGAAAATAAAATGCCAGATCTATGCTAGGAATGGCAGTGAGTTGTATCACAAAGTCCTTACATACATAATGAACTAAATTGCTTGGCCAAGCATAAAAAATTGTTGCAACAACAAACAATAGGTTTTGGTAAAAGAAAAATCATATACTCTTTGAACTCAATTTCGACACTTGTCCCAAAAGGTAACTTTCATCATCAAGTTATATCATGGAAACTATATACCCTCTAGTAGCATCTACCCTTAGGCACTCTAGTCTATCATGTGTTGTTGTTCTATTCTATTTAAAATTCATAAAATAAATCAATGGATCTGATCAATACATTATCCATACATTTCAAGCATATGTCACATGATACATTCATCATATTGCAGTATTCATTTAAGAATTAAGAAACTAGGTAACAAGAAGGTATGTCACAAGTATGTGTGTGTACATAGATGAAGGTCTATGTGCATACACATATATGTTCCAACTTAAGTTATAAATTTTTGCATACATTCTGAAATAAAAACCATTAAATTATATTCCTAACATTTAAATAATGTTCCATTTTGACATTTGGATTTGTCAGAAATTCAAGAAATAAATGAATCTAGAACAAGTTTGTTTTGACAGTTTCTCACATACTATTGTGTCATTTGTATCAAACCAAGTTGTGATATTCAAATGATGATGTTTACAAATAAACACTCACTGTTTATAATAGAACAATTTTGTTTCAACTAAACAATTACAAAACGATGTTGTTTACATATAACAACTCACTATTTATAACAAAACAATGTTCTTTCAACTAAACAATTAAGAACAATACTTTTGCAAATAAATGCTCGCTATTTATAAAAAAATGATGTTTCAGCTAAACAATTATAGAATGATGTTGTTTACAAATAAAGCACTCACTTTTATAACAAAACAAGTTGTTTTAGCTAAACAATTATAGAACAATGTTGTTTACAAATAAACACACATTGTTTATAACAGAACAATGTAGTTTGCAATAGTTTATAATTACAGCTCCAAGTTACCATTGCTTCATTAATTCAAGCTTTATTATTCTAAACAGTTGTAAATAAAATTCATGTAAGAAAATAAGCAAATGAAGCTATTATTAACTTTTGAAAGGTAGTTAAAAGAACTCAAATGACATGCCAACCATTTATCAACAATGATAAAATGATCAAAATCGTGGGATCATTCTGAACTGGACTCGGGTTTGTAAACCCTCATTCAATATTAACATATTATACTTTTGTTATTCTAAGAATGACCTATAGTCATTGAATGTTGCTTTGTAACATGGTGGCTGAGGTCGTAGCCATAAATACCTACCATCATCTTGGATATAATTTCCCCAAGGACAATATGGGTGTCATTCATGGTGAACGATGGTTTACATTACCACACATTTAAGCATATTAAGGGAATGAATTCATCATTCAGTCTTTGTCCTCTATGAACTAGGCAACTTGATACCATAATGTTAGTGTGACATAACGAGATATTTATAGATACAAGGAAATAACATGAAACTTATAATACAAAAATGGGCAACATAAACCCACCATCACCCGTGGTGACAAGGAAACAAAGAACATTAACAATACCTGTCACTCTAGGATAGATGGGTGATGGCTTCACACCATACAAGTAGCCATTAGATGGATATTATCATGCAAAATAAAATATATCATAATCTTTTAGTGAAAGATTCAACCTACCCTTAAAAGGGAGATATCAGTTCATAAATCACATTGCTCAAATCACAGGCTTATCATATCACCCAATAGCCCTGTGATGAGCTAAATAAAAAAAAGAATACGTGCAACCTATGCACAAAGGATGGTAGAATTACTAACTTACAGAGATATACACAATCAACTTTCCAAGCATTTAATGAGACATGCACAAGTGTATTCGAGCATAGTAAGGCAGACATGGCCATCCTCTTAAGAGTATACATATATCCAATTTGAATAAATGATTGCATAAAGAAAGTTTTGATGAACAAGTTTAATTCATTTCAATAGAACTGTCGATATGACAATCAGTCAAAGCATTGATAATAGACGAAATTATAAAGAAAAAAAAGTGAAAACAATAAAATGTAAAAGATCAAATACCTCTAAAAATGAGGATATTGCTTTGGCTTTTTCACAATGCTTCGATGAACCACCTGTTCTTTATGTGTTGGTGTCCTTAATATCTCACAAGAATTGCAACTTTCCTACATTTTTCCTTGCACCTCCACCAAGGGTCGTTTTGAATGATTATGGGCATTAATTATTTTTCTGCTCCATTCTTACAATTTGAATACTGCCTTAATGTTGATGATAGTCCACTATCGCATGAGATCTTTCTCCTGATTTTTATTTAAATTCTATCAGCTCAATTATGATAATATTGATTTCAATTTCAATTGATAAGAAATATAAATATGTATGTATATATATATATATATATTTGTACATTTTGATATTCACTCACATATGTTTGTTCTTCGATACATATGTGTGTGTGTGTGTGTATTTATTTGTAGATGTTTTATTGTATTTCAAGCATTTTTATTTAAATGAAACAACTTTTTTGAGTTACACACATTCATTTATATGTTAAGCCATATTTTCATTTTCTTTCAAATTTAAACACACAAGATCAAGATGAACAATTAAATAAAAACTCACGTGTATTTTCATTTCACAAGTCTATTGAATCATTTCAAGTTAGATAAATATAATTCTGCTATAGGAATTTTAAATGTAGTTATCATGCTATTTTGTAGTGTGTGCACCAAGATTCCATCAGGCTTATCATTTGATTTGGTTATACGATCCTACTTCAGTTGTGTTCTTGTCCTTCATCATGTTTCCCTGCAACTACATACACTTGTAGCTACAAAATTCATGATCAGTAATGTTCAATTCATAATATATATATATATATGATAATTAAAAAAGATCACATAGTCAACAACGGTCAACTTCTTTCACTCTTTTCAAAAATATCAAAATTTCCATTCAACATATTGAATTTTCTCAATAATTCAATTTACCATATATTATTAAACATGCAATAAAATTGGGTTATGACATGCACAAGTTGCTTTCAATAGGGAACTTGGCATTGTATTTTCAACATGAAACATGCCATTACTCACTGTCAAACATTTGACCTCCATGAAACCCTAAGGGTTTTCTCTTGACTACCTCCTTGAGCATAATATTGTGCTTCAAACTCAAGGTTACCATTGTTATAAGCTTTCTATTTCACTACCTAACCAACAATGACATGGTAAGAAGAGCCTTAAGGCTATCTTGACAATGATGCTTGCATAACAACATTCTCTCATCCTCTTTAAAGAACATTTCCCTTTTGATCTTTGACTGTCAATCTCAAATGATTATATTATTGCCTTCATGATAGTGATGGATCACTCAAGGTTTGGACTTCTATAATCACTTATACATCATTAATGTTTATAGTCACTGTAACATTGACATTCTCAATCAAATCTACATCATTGATCCTTATAGCCACTTGGAGATCATTAGCACTCATAGTCACTAGGAGTGAGATCAATTTATCATCAACCTACTCAATCAAACCAACATCCATATCTTCAATGTTGTCTCTTGATGTTTCTTGAAACAATGGTTTAAATAGTAATGATACAAAGCCACTATCCCTTGATACAAAGCCATGACACCTTTGCTACATTTTTGAAATCCTAGGTTTTAGAGTTTAGTGATTTAAAATCACCATCCAATGATTACATTTGCAAGGGTTTTAAAATTGAAACTCTCTTAATGCCTATTTTTTCTTCTAACTCAATGCATAGGGGATCTAAAAGCAATCTAAATGATGAACATGTATTTCAAAAAAAATGTGACAAACCCTAGCCTGTGACAAAACAAGAAGCCCTCAAATAGATGGAAACACCTTCATAAGAAAATAATGAAGAAAAGAACATTCCTTTTTCCTTTGTAACATAAAAATAAAGTAATAAAAACACCAAGAAGATGGAAGCATGCAAAAAAAAGGAAGTGGATGCAACCAACCTTGAAAATAAAGGTGAAACTGATTGAGAATATTTCCATGGAGCCGTTCCTTCAGTATGATTGAGTAAAACTCATTCAACACACTAAAAACACTAAAAAATTCCTCTAAAATGCAATAAACATCAATCATGGTGGCCACTTAGGGATTGTAGAAGTAACAACAAAGGGTTTCCTTCTTGAAAATTGAAGCTTTCCTTCCAGAACTTGTACAATTTCTATATTTTTTCCCAAAAAACAAGTGAATGAAGTTACAACAAGGAAACCTATGTGAGTTTCCCTTTCAACTTCAAAAAAATCAAAGTTTCATCTTTATCTCTTTGACCATTTGCACATGAATTTCATGAAAATGAGATTCTAAAAGGCATTTAAATACCTTTTCTAATGTTTTATCATAAAATACATCCCATTTTGACTTGAAAATGTAAAGCACATGACCTAAACCTCATTTGAAACCTAAAATGGATTAATGCAATGGACCTTTAATGAAAAACCATAAACCCTATCCAAATCTAGAGATTTATGACAAATGATCAAACCTTTGGAAACACTAAATTTTTTGTAAGAATGTAAACTTTATGCCATTTTGAAATAATGATCAATATTTTAAAATGCAAATTAGGTTGAGACCTGATTTGGATTACAATAAAGTCTTGATTGATAGGTTGATTAAAAAACATCTATAACTTTTAAATAGTTAAACATTTTTTGAATATGAAAGATGCGTCACACACAATGCTTAACAAATTATAATTTAAAAAATAATAATTAAATTTCATGATTTTTGACCAAGTCAGGGTGGCCGGACAAATGGTTTTTAATATTTTAAAAAATTCCTTCCAGAAAATTCATAACTAAATATTTACTTGCTAAAAAATTACAAAAAAATATGTGACACATATGGGCATGTGTCCTCTACTTATATTGAAAGATTCAGAAAAATATATATATTTCTTATCCACATTAGGGTGGTTAGACAAACACCCACTTTTTATTTTTTTCTATGAAAAATTTAGTACTACTGCATTGAAATTTCAAATTTTCACTAAATAGGTTTACATTTTTTCCAAAAAAGGACTAGTAGCTTAGAAACTAGATTCGATTTTCTATAAATTCTATTTTTACATACTTTTCAAATTGTGTTAATAACCTATTCAAAATTTCATGTCAAGTTGTGTAACTCTATTTTTCTGAATTTTCATTGCCACTTAGGGGCCTAGTGTGGACCCCCATGATCCTACACTGACCCATACAAAGATTGTTTCTAGCCATGAACTAAGGGCCTTTCTCAAAGACAATTTCTTTGTCTTTTATCAAGTGAAAGAAGATTATCCTCCCATAATAGGAAATGTCTAGCTAAAAATGAATAAAAGTCAAATATTTTTATATCTATGATTGTATGCCCTTGGGAATGCCCAAAGATTAAAAAACTTAATCTACACTTTAAGAGATCATTTTTTAAAAAAATAATGATGTTTTGAGCTCCAAATTTAACCTTTATAATTTTCTCCTTCTTGGTAACAAAACCACTTTTCTTAATGAGAGAAGTAGCCTCCAATTTTCTCCTTTGAGATTTAATGATACCTTTATTAATATCACTCAAAGTATTTTTCAAAGAACTCTAGGATCCACCCCTTGGAGGGTGATCCACATATTGCCATTCATCCATAAAAATACTAGCAACACACTTACCTAAACTAAAATCATCACTAGTAAACTTGGGTCCTCCAAACACCTACTAATCAACAAAAGACAAGATTCCCATCGTTTGATGAAAAGAAGTCCCAAAACCATAGATATAGAGAATTTTACCCTTTAAAATCTAGACCCTTACAACTTATGCTTGTGTAGACACAAGTTCAATTGACCTCCCTTCAACCCTTCAAGAATGCTTCCACCTCTAATTTAATCAATTACATATATTTTTTAAGTGGAGTAAGACACTTAAATTTGGTTAATTAGTTATTTAAGTCTTATTAATTAATTAGGAAATTTAGTTCATTTAAAGAAATACAATAAAATAATAGATACATACATTTATTTGAAATAGATTATTTTTCCATATACTTCAAAATATTAAAATGACAAAAACATTTCTATTCAAACAAATTGATCACTTAATTAAACAAAACAAACACTCTTACATCAAATTAAATCCAATAAAGAATAGTAAAATTAATTGAACAAATATTTTTTATGAAAACAATTAAATTATATAGATATTGGTATTTATATCTTTTGAATAAATATATTATAACATAATAAGTAAATAGACATCTAAACAAAAATAAACAAGAGTTGCAGGGAGCAAAGTTTCTCCAAAATGTTATAAAATAGAGATTTATGTTTTAAAAAGTTCGAAATGAAATTATTGATGACAAAAAGTTATAAAATATTTATATTTTAAAAATTTAGAAATGAAATTATTGATGAGGTGGGACAACAAATGATTAAGCTAAGGATTGTATTTGTTGTCATAACTTTAGTTCTAGAGAATTCTTAATTACCAATTCTTATTTTTGTATTTGGATATGAATCCAATTGAATTCCTTTCCATATCATTATGGAAAATTTTATTATTGCAACCCTAACTCTAACACTAATTAAGCCCTGACCTGTTATAACCCTAACTCTAACACTAATTGAACTATAATTGTAACTCTAGGTATTGTTGAAACCTAACCCTAATTGTATCAAAACCCTAGAGAACTCTAATTGAACCCTAACCCTAAAATAAACAATAACCTTTACCTTAATTGAACCCTAACTCCAATCCTAGCCCTAATTTAAGACTAATCTTAACCCTGACCTTAATTAAACCCTTATTGAATTGTAACCCTAATTGATCAATCCCTAACCCAAATTGAATACTAATTGAACCCTAACCCTAAGTGAATAGAAACCTTAATTAAACTCCAACCATAACCTTAATTAAAATCCAACCATAATCCTATTTGAGTTTTGACCCTAATCATAACCATAATTCAACCCTAACCTTAATTGAACCCTAACCCTAAACATGGTTTCAATTAAGTTTAAGGTTCAAATAGGGTTATACTTTAATTAAAATTAGGTATGGGATTGAATTAGGAATAGGGTTAGAGTTGGTGGTAAAGATTAAGGTTCTATGATAAAGCTTGGGGTTATTGTTAGGGTTCAATTGGGGCAAGGGTTAGTATTAGGGTTAGGGTTATGGTTCAACTAGGATTTCATTAATGTTATTTTTAGAATCATAGTTATGTTTAGGGTTGGATATAAAATTAGAGTTAGGTTTGAAGTTAATTAGTGTTAGTTTTAGGGCTAGGGTTATGGTTAGACTTATAATTAATGTTAACATTGGGATTAGATTCTATCACTTTAATAAAAATAATCTTCTATAAATTCATTAATTTTTTTTGAAATTATATAATTTAAAATATTTTCAAATTTACCTATGTTGATATATGAGAGATATAGCAAATCTAAACTCTATACCATTTATATTTAAATTTAAATTATTTTATTAAATTGTTAAAAAAAATTAAGTTTATGTGTTCTAATTAACTTGACATTGTGTATAAAAGGTTTAAGTTATGAATGTTATAATGTACAAAATAAATTTGTTTTCAATGTTTATTTGTTAGTTTAAAAGGTTCAATTAGGGTTAGAATTTAATTAAAATTAGGTATAGGGTTGAATTAGGATTAGGGTTGGGGTAAAGTTTAAGGTTCTATAAAAAAGCTTGGGGTTAGTATTATGGTTCAATTGGGGTAGGGCTTAGTATTAGGGTTAGGGTTATGGTTCAATCACGATTTTATTAATATTAGTTTTAGAATCATAGTTATGTTTAAGGTTGGATATAAAATTAGAGTTTGGTTTGAAGTTAATTAATGTTAGTTTTAGGATTGGGGTTATGGTTAGACTTATAATTAGTGTTAGTATTGGGGTTAGATTCTATCACTTTAATAAAAATAATCTTCTATCAATTCATTCATTTTGTTTTGAAATTATATAATTTAAAATATTTTTAGATTTACCTATGTTGATATATGAGAGATATAACAAATCTAAACTCTATTATATGTTGTTAAAAAATTTAAGTTGCTTATAAATAATTTTATTTATTTTTATAATTAACTTGGCATTGTGTATAAAAAGGTTTAAGTTACAAATGTTATCATATAAAAAATAAATTTGTTTTTAATGTTTATTTATCTATAATAAGTAAATTTATCATTGATTTTTTCTTGACAAGTAAATCAATATTTCATAAATTTTTCTTATTTATATTAAATTATATTTTATTAAATTGTTAAAAAATTTAAATTGTTTATGTGTTTTTTATAATTAACTTGATATTGTGTATAAAAGGTTTAAGTTATGAATTTTATAATATAAAAAAAAAAATTAAGAATGGTGATCTGCTGACCGCAAAACAAACCAATATACAAAAGCCCCAAATTGCCTTGATGAAATGAGAGGCAGGGCATCTATTAAATGGAGATTCAAAAGAGAGGTGACATTATGGCGCACAACCATATTCACCAATAACTCGACTACATTATTTATAACACACAACAACATTATTTATAACAGACCATAAAGTCAATAAAGACTGCTCCAATGGGAATTATTGTTGTCATTCTCCCTACTAATAACCATTGGGAAGAACATGAAGTAGATCTCTAAGTTTCTGGAACCTTTCACGAGCTAGAGACTTTGTGAAAATATCTACTATTTGATCTTTTGTACTATAGTACACAATCTCAATCAATCCCTTTTGAATCAATATAGTGATGTTGAATCTCAATATGTTTGGTCCTGCTATGAAATACTGGATTCTTTGTCATTTGTCTAGCGCTCTTGTTGTCACAGTACAACAATGTAGGTCCATTTTGTAATTGGTGTAAATCCTCTAGTATTTTTCTCGACCACATATTTTGGCAAGTTGTTGATGTTGCAGCTTTATACTTAGCCTCTGCTGTAGAAAGTGAGATGGTTGTTTCTTGAACTTTGAAGAGAATACTATTGAACCAAGACTAAAAGTGTAACCAAAAGTAGACTTTCAGTCATCTGTGGAATCTCCCATTTGAATCTGTATAGCCAACCAACTTGCTATCCTTTGAATATTGAAATTTGAGACCATAACTCAATGTCACTTTGACATATCTAAGAATCCTCTAAGCTATACTCCAATGTGTTTTCTTAGGCTCTGACATGAACCTAGATACCAAGCTCACTGCATATGTGATATTTGGTCAAGTAGTAGTTAAGTAGATCAAACTTCAAATCAACTATTTGTATAGAGTGGGGTCCAGTGGATTTGACACATCTAAGCTAGACAACTTAAGTCCAACTTCAATGGGTGTTGCAACTGGTTTGCAACTCTCAGCTAAAGTTTTTGTAGGATATCTGAAGCATATTTATTTTTCCATACTTATATACCAAGAAAGTAATGCATTTGTCCCAAATCTGTCATTTCAAATTCAACAATCATAGCTGCTCTAAACTCTACAAATAAAGATGTATTGTTTCTAGTATAGATAAGATCGTCAAGATAGAGAACTAAGATAAAAATATCCTTAGTGGAGCTCTTAATGTAAAGACTTTGATCCGACTAACTTCTTAGAAAACCTTATTTTTGTAGATATGAATCTATACTTGAATACCATGCTTTTGTTACCTACTTAAGACCATACAAGGCCTTCTTTAATCTATAAACATAATGTGCTTTAGATGATATTTCAAAACCTTTAGTGTCATGTTCCCAATTTGATTTGAAATTCAAATTTGGCAAGGGTGGGAAAAAGTGTTTTTGAACACTAGTTTCCATATTTTAATTAAATATAATAATAATAATTTAAAAAAAAAATAATTGAAAAAAATAATAATAATAATAATAATAATTTATATATATATATATATATATATATAATCGAAAAGTAAAATAAAATAAAATAAAGGAGGTTAGCCTTGTTAGGGCTATTTTGGGAGGGCTATAAAGAAAGGTAAAGTGCAAGTCATTTGGCATCCATTCATATCATATTTCATTTGGAGATTCTTCTCTTTGGTTGCAACTTTGGTTGGGCTTAATTCCAAGGACGAAGCACTTGTGAATAGGGTGAGTTGGACGAAAACCTAGCTTCTCTTGCGGAGGACTCATAATGGAGTTCTATTTTCACTTCATTGGAGACATTTGGAGGTTGGAGCATCATTGCATAATCAGATTTGGAGCAGAATTATTGTGACATTTCATGAGCAGAGTGCATTAGGGTTTTTCCCTAATTTAGAGCACCACTTGGAGAAAACTTGAGTGCCCACCTTTGGAGGCTAATTTTGCATATTTTAAGCAGCAAACCCTAAGCACTTACCAAGGAGGTATTTTTCCCATCTAGTGTTTGATATTTGAAGACTATTTTGAATATATTCGGTATGTATAATAATAGTTTTAGATCTGATTTGTACAGAAAAAATCTGGGCATATTTTTGGCATGTTTGAGCCCTTGAGTTCTTTGTAAAATCAGTCTAGAATATTCAGTTTGTAGCAGTAGAAGTTATCTATAGAGAATCAGATCTGTATGTTGCATTTGGATGCCCTATCTTGTCTTTTTCATGGTGGACTTCATGTTTGATATGAATATCAATTGGTAGTATCATTTGACATGTTTATTTGTCATGTTTGGGCACTTGTATCCAAGTTTACTTGCATGTTTCATTTTCTTTGTAGCTTCAACAGCTGCAACCAAAGCTTTACAAACTATAATCTACGATCTGGTTGTGCTTGTCTTTGAACAACAAACCTTCTATCCTTCTTTTCTTTTCTTGGTGCTCATGGTCTTCTAGATCTTCTTCTTCAATAACTCTCTCCTAATATTTGGGCTTTGATACCATATGAGAGAAAATAAATTAAGAATGGCGCTCTGCTGATCACAAAACAAACCAATATGCAAAAGCCCCAAGTTGTCATGATGAAATGAGAGGCAGGGAATCTATTAAATAGAGATTCAAAAGAGAGGTGACATTATGGCACACAACTATATTCACTAATAAGTCAATAAAATTATTTATAACACACAACAACATTATTTATAATAGACAATAAAGTCAATAGAGACTGCTCCAATGGGCATTATTACTGTCATCTTTTTCTAAGTTGCAATGAAATTTGTTGCAAATGAAATTATTTAGTGTAGAGGAGAATAAGGACAATGCTTGATGCTTGTTGATGATTTATGGGCCTCATGACATGTATTTTAAGGTAGTAGACAATAAACCACCTCGTCACATTTTTGACAACAAAGACCATAAAATCTGGTTGGACATCTAAATACATTCTCACTTTCAATCACTTCTTTGAGTTTACAAAAATTCAGTGAATCTACTGTACAGAATGCCCTAGTTGGGAATGGTTTGCTATTGCATATCGTGATGGTATTATTTGCTACTAGTTACCACCAATGGGCAAACTGGCTTTTCTTCATAAGTATGACTAGTAATCTCATTATCCATTATGTGCAGATACTTTAGTTCATAAGCTTTAAGTTGAATTGTTTATGGCCATCATTGACGACTTTTATCTACTAGCTTGCCCTTTGTTCATTAGAGTACACGTGTTCATTTTTTGTGGGAATCAACAGTCCTCCAATATTATCTGAAATGTTCCATTGCTACCCTATTTTTTTGATCTAGGGTTTTTGATTGAAAAATTCAGTCTGAGCAAATAGAATCATGCACAAATCTAGAAAAACTGCTAACCCTACTTCCATTTGATTGAATGAAAAAATTAGATTAGATTTAGCTACTCAGTAGTGCTGAGAAACAAAGGATCTCAGAATCATCCAATTTCATATTATATAAGTGCAAACATGAAATACACGAGGAGACAAAATAGAATTCTCTGGAATTAATAGTGTTGCCACCAGCAGACAGTTCACATAGAGCATATTACAGAAATGTATAATATCAGATTTGTAGTTAATATACCCTTACCTCTGCTGTAGACAGGATTAAACACCTGGATATTGCATCCAAAGTCCCCATAGGGGTCTGTGCTAGGCTTTTCTTGTGCTGGTGATTGTAATGTCCCTTTTTGGGGAATCCCTAATTTAAGGCCTGCAAACAATATTAATCACTAAAAACTGATATTAGTAATAACAAGTATCAAATTTATGATAATATTCAAATCCATACATAAAACATTATAATATTGAGATCAATAAATCATTAGCTAAAACATCATAATATTTAGATCAATAATACAATCTTCACATCATCATTAATATTTAAATTAATAACATCATTAATATTTAGTTCATAACATATTCCTCATAGCCAATCACATCATGAATTTATTGGAAATACTTGCAACGGCAATCTCAAGGTTGGTCATCCTTGTATTGCGAGAGCATGGAAGGTGGGCCGCCCTTCAATCCCTCAGTCCACTTGGAGGCTGGGATCCCTCCTTGATCAAGCCCAAGAGCATGGAAGGCTGGTCTTCCATTCCACCTCCTGGCCTGCAAGCATGGAAGGCTGGCCATCCATTCCATCTTGGGGTGGCGTACTTGATAAGAGCATGAAGGTTGGTCTTCTTTCACCTCTTGTGAACTCTAAAGGTTTATTTGCAAGACACTTCACAAATTCAAGATATGATTCATCAAGATATTTGCTAGAATATTTTTAAATAAATACCTTTTTTAATGAAATGAAAAAATTTCCTCTTATGTGGCTGCCTCCAATTATATTTCTGAATATTACTAATGTCTGTTCTCAATCTCTATTCCAAAGAGATTACCTTATATTTCTTATTTTTCTTTTCTTTTTTCCAACTTCATGTTCCAAGTTATATCCCTCTCAAAATGAATTGATACTCTTCTTATACCTTCAAATGAGAAGGAGTCGCCTCTCTTCACTTTGCAAACGACACCTCTCTTTACTGCTTGTAAACTTTAATTCTTATTTTCTTACCTTGGAGTGGCTGCTCATGGCGTGCTCCTCTATTTAATATTCATCGATCCCTTTTTGCTATCTTTAAACCTTGATCGACTCCTAATATTGAATTGCTATTAAATCCTAGGTCGACTATTTGCTAATATATTTTTTCATCACTTGGTTTAGTTGTTATTAAAGCTGAGAATTATGGAGGAAGGAGTTGTGCGATGGTGGTGAAACCCTAAGTGCCTAGAGAGGATTTTTCAGACGGCTACGGTGGTGGGGGAGGCTGTTCCCTCCCCCACTAAGGTTTGTTTTCTCATAAGGTCTCCTACCCTTTGTGTTTTTCACATTTTTTCTTTCTATTGTGCCATTATTCTCTCCCGCCCTGTGGTTTTTCTTTTCCGCCCGCTTGTGTGTGTCTTCTCTCGGTTCTCTCCTCTTTCTCTGCTCTAAGGTTAACTCTCCTTAATGGAGGGGGGTTCAGAACCCCCTAACCCGCCTGGTAATGCTGATGGGGGTTGCTCTCACTCTCATTTGCCAAAATCCTTCAGTGAGGTTATGGTTGAGCAAGGGTTTTCTACTTCGGCGGGTGCGGAGTTCAGCGTTGAAGAGGTGAACAAAAAATTTAGTGGGGAAGGTAAGGTTGTCTCTAAAGCCTCTGTTGATTTTCATCTGTTCCCTAATAAGGAATTGAAAGAAACTATAAACAATGAAAGACTAAGGCTAAAAGACTCTACCATTTTTCTGGCGGCTGTGGATGTAAATAAACTTCCTGCAAGAAAATACTATGATTCTTGGTTCTTGAATGTATGGGTTAACAAATTTGGCATTCAGTTATCTTACTGTAGACTATTGCAAAAAGGTTTATTTGTAATTTTTTTAAAGAGCCAGGCCATGCAAAAGAAAGCTCTGGCCAAGCCATACTGGAACATAGGAGGATGTGTTTTTTGTGCCCTCCCTTGGTCTCCCATGGCCATTGCTGATGAAATTTTAGTGCTTTCAACCCCAAGGTGGGTTATTGTCAAGAACCTTCCTCCCGAATTCTAGAAAATTTTTCATCTTATCTTGGAACCTGTTGGTAAGGTTATTAGGATCAATGAGACCAAGGCGTCTCTACCAACTCTAGATGCTCGTGCCCTAGTCTCCATTAATTCTGGTGTTGAAATCCCTAAAAACTTAAAGATTTTTGAAGATTATGGGGCTATATCTTTCCCATTGGAGGTCTTGGGTGGGGTCAATGCCTGCTTTCTCTACAGGAGAGAAGGCCACATCAGAAGAAATTTCCCTTTGATTCATAAGAAAAATGGGAAGGTAGCAAGGGGAAACCCTAGCACTGGTACCAAAGATCCCAACCCAGAATTGCTGAAGGATGTTGGGGCTGGAAATAGCCAAACTCCATCGTAGCCTGTTGAAACAAATAACCAGGGCCCCTCACTAAATCCTGAGCCCTCTAATTCTTTGGTTGAGCACATTAATCTTATGCTTTTGGATGCTGAGGGTGGTAGCCGATGCCTTTCCTCGTCTAGTGGGAGTGGGCCTAACCTTGGCTTGGCCAACTCCTTTGATGCCCTGGCCCTAAAACCTACGGGTGGAGAGGGTGAAAACAAAGAAGACACCTCTAATGGTGTCAATGACACTCCTAGCCCCCCTCGTGGGAATGCTGCATGTGCAAGTTTTGGGGACATTCCTCTGCTCTAGAAGCTAAATGCCCAACAACTTGCCATGAAGAAGATTAGGCAACGCATTGAGGAGAACTTCCTAATTCTTGGTAGCAATGCCAAAAGAAATTCAGAGTCAATAATCATTAAAAAAGTTTCCAGCCAATTTGACCTCCATCTTGAGGCTTAGAGCCTGGGTAAGGCTAAGAGCACAGATGTGGGCGGGAGCTCCAGGGACCTCGCGTTGGCTATAAAAACCTCCCAAAATGAGAATCCTAATAATGAGGCAACGTAGGATTTTAAATGTTGTTTCCTGTTTGCGTGGACCTGGATTTAGGGATGTTGTGGTAGGCAACACTGGATCCCTTGTAGCCCCCGACCAGACCTATGAGCTTAGTCTTACCCCCCTCCCTCCTCAAATGGAAGGCCTGCCCATAGCTAATAGCCTACAAACTGGTGACCCTCCTATGGAGGCTAGTGGGCTTGAAGAGTCTAATGATGTTGGGGCGACAAACCCCGATCAAGGTGAGGATACTGAAGCTAAGCACCCTGAGAATGTCACTTTTGGGCAGTCCTACCAGGCCCCTAAACAAAAAGGTGGTCTTGGAAGACCAAGAAAAATCAAGACTTTGATACAATTGGGTAAAGGCCCTTCAGTGGTTAAAAACAAAAGAAAGAAGAATAGCCTTGTCATCCAGTCGCCTGTGGCAAAGAGGCCAGAAATAGAGGAAAAGCTTCCTAAGTGTTTTGAACTATTTAGGAATGACCAAGTTGATACTGCCATGACTATTGATGATGAACGTTAAATGTATATCTTGGAACGTCAGAGGGCTTGAATCACCTAACCGGAAATACATCGTCAGAAGATTTTTAAATCTGGAAAAGAATAAGGATTTTGTGCTCTTACAAGAGACCAAATCCATAGGGTTCACGCTGGAAACTAACCTAAGGTTCATTTGGAACGGGTCAGCCTTTTGTACTACCTCTCATGAGAAAGGGAGGGGAGGTGCTGCGATCTTAATCTCCAATCAGTGGTCCCAATGGGTTACTGGCACTAGCTCATCTCCTTGCAATGGGGCTGTGTGGGTAACTATAAAGAAAGAGGATCTGGTTTTCGGTGTTTGCTCTGTGTACGCCCCCAACGACCATAGGGACAGAACTACGTTGTGGCAGTGGCTTTCTGGCCTTCCCGGGATACCCTGGATTGTTGGCGATGACTTTAACATGGTTGAACAAATGGAGGACAAATGGGGGGGATTGATATGGCTTGGAAAGGAAACGAGAAGTACTTCTGGTACAGGATGAAACATAGACTCAATTTAATTGACCCCATGGAAAAAGGGAAAGGGGATTGCAAGGGTGTGTGGTACACGTGGTGCAATGCCCAAAAAGGTGGAAATAGAATCTATTGTCGGCTTGATAGGATTTATGCAAACAAAGAGCTCTTCAACTTTATCCCCAATGAGGATGGGCTGAAGGTGTGGGTATATCCCTACACGCTCTCGGACCACCACCCCATCTTGGCCAACCTTACAATCTTCCATAACAAACCTGATGAGACGATGAGGAAGCCTGCTTTCATCTTGAACACAAGTCTTCTCAAGGATGAGGACTGTAGGGAAGCCATTACTTCCCTCAGGGAAATTAACAAATGGTTGTTAAGTGGGGTTAGCGCCATTGAAAGATGGAATATCAACGTCAATAGTTGGAGAAAGTTATTTCAAACTATTGGCAAAAAGAGAGCCTTAGATGCTAGGAGAGAGGAAAACAAGCTTCAGGAGTCCCTCCTTGATGCTGAGACTAGGCTGCAACAGTCTCCTAATAATGCTTTGTTCATTGAAGAGATGGTGAAAGCAAGGGATGGCTTGAGAAGGATCCAGGCCCACAAAGTTAAGGGGCAGAAGGTTAGGGCCAAGCTAAACTGGCTGACTTGTGGTGACAGGGGTTCCAAGTTCTTCAAATTTTTGAGGGAGAAAAATATTAAAGAGAAAATCAATCTAATATGGGATGGGGAGGCGATTCTTTCTTCCCACCTTGAAATTCTAAAACAATTCCAATCCTTCTACATGGATCTCTTTACAACTAAGGGGGGATCTGAAGAATGTTGCAAGGCACGGGAGTCTATTAAGAGGCTCATTCCAAGGAAAATCTCTAAGGAAGACTCTGCCAAACTTCAGGCTAGATTAACTAAGGAAGAAATTGAGAAAGCTATTGCCTCCATGTGTAATGATAAGTCCCCAGGAAATGATGGGTTGCCAATTAAATTCTACAAGTGCTTCTCGGATTGGGTCAGTGATGACCTATTGCAGGTGTATGAGGAGGTCCTGATCACAGGGACTCTTGGCAAAGAGATCAATAACGGGGTAATTAAGCTTCTTCCCAAAGGGGGGGATAAAACCTTAGTTAAAAACTAGAGGCCCATAACTCTCCTCAATGTGTCCTATAAGATTCTTGCTAAAGTGTTGGCAATGAGATTGGTCAACATCCTTCCCAAATTTGTTAGCAGCACCCAGATTGGTTTCATCAAGGGAAGATACATTCTCGAGAACCTAATTACGAGTTGGGAAGCTATGCAGTGGGCTAAGTCTTCCAACCAAAAGGCTGCAATGCTTCTTTTGGATTTTGAGAAAGCGTATGATAGGGTTGAATGGGACTTTTTTGCGTAGCACCCTCCAAGCCTTTGGCTTCCCTATGGATTTTTGCAAGATGGTGGATGTCTTGTTGAAGGATGCCAATGCCCATGTGGATGTTAATGGGATTCTTTCAAAAGAGATCAAACTTGAAAGGTCAATCCGTCAGAGTTGTCCCTTGGCACCCGCCCTTTTTGTGATCACTTATGATGCCCTTTTCTACTTATTAAGAGATAGCTCTGTGTCACCCAAGGTCAGAGGCATCAAGCTGCCTAAAGGGGGTGAGCTAATCAATGTGCATTTTGCAAATGACACGGCTCTTTTCCTAGAATTGAGCAAAGAAAATGTTGAATCCCTAATGGCGAAACTTGAAGTGTTTTGCAAGGCCTCTGGGGCTAAAATTTCTTTTTCAAAGTCTGTTGCTCTTGGGTGGGAGGAGAAACCACCAGACTGGATGAGAGATCTTAACTTTCAGTGGGGAGGGCCTAATTTGTAGGTAAGATACCTAGGCATCCCCTTTGCAGTGGATCCTAACCTTCAAGAAATGTGGATCTAGATAAAGGGTAAAATTGAAAAGAAGCTGGATAATTGGAATAAGCATTATCTCTCCCTGGCTGGGAGGGTACAGGTCTATCAAAAGATTTTTTCCTCTTATAGTATCTACTTTGCTTTGGTTTAGTTATTCAATAGCTATCAGGTTGACGAGATCTAGAAAAAGATTAGGGGTTTTTTGTGGTCGGATGCGAAAGGGAAAAGAAAGAAGCATGTGGTGAATTGGGATTGGTGCTGCATGGACAAAGTTTTTGGTGGCTTGGGTTTAAAGGACCTGAAGGTTCAAGGTGTTGCCTTGGCTACAAAATGGGTGGTAAGGGCCTTGAATGGCAATGAGCCATGGAAGGAGTTGATAAGAAATAATATACTGTTGGTTGTTCCCAAACAAGCAAAGTCCTGGAAGTTGTTGCCCCTGAGTGACATTCTCTTGAGTGGTTGCGTGATGTCCCTAGCTGGATCAGTGGTCTTCAAAAGCCTGTGGAAGGCTTGGGAGCTTGTCAAACATGGTGCCCATTTTAAGGCTAGCAGCATAACCCTCAATAGTGATGTTAGGTGCCAAAGCTACAGCTCCATTCAGTGGAATGTGTTCCACAAAGGTAAGCCCTTAGCCCTTTTGCAAGGCTATTCGGCTAAAAATTGGTACAAAAAAGGCATAAGAACTTTTGGTGACATTCTGTCTTATGGGAGGATTAGAAGCTGGGCTGAATTGGAGTCAGAATTTGACCTCCCCACCTCCAACTATAGGACCTACTATGTGCTCTTAGAGGCCTGTAGGGATGCTTCCTTTCCCCAGGATGCCAGGTGTCTCCTAGACTTGTCCAAGGACATAACTTGGAAAGATGGGGGACCCATCACCGAGCGTAAAGCCAAAACTATCTACAAGGAGCTGACCTGTAAGGACTGTATTTATGATCACCTGAATAGGTGCTAGAACATGGGGTTAGATGTCATAGATTGGCATAAAATCCTAACTGACCTCTGGTATATTGGCCTTGAGCCTAAAAAGGCTTGCTTCAGATTGTTGACACTGCTTCATCAAATTCCATACAAATCCAATTGTGATGATATTGATGTTTGTAGCATTTGTAAAACTCCTGAGTCAGTCAATCATATTCTGTTTGATTGTTTTTATGCTAAAGAAGTATGGAAAATTTTTTGTAGCAACTTAAGAATTTGGGATGTTGATGGCAAGCTTATTTTGAAAGATGTCTTAATGTTTGATAAGAGGATCAATAATGATTGTAAGGAATTCTGGTTTTTTCTCTCTACTGAGATTATGTGGCACAATTGGAAAGCTAGAAATGATGAAAAATTCAAAGGCTATAGGAGGTACCTTACCGAGTCATCTAAAAAACTTACTTTCCTCTCTGTTGCATTGCAGGTGTTAACCCAAATTGAGATCAGCCAAAGGGAAATTAGGAGCAAACATGCCTATCAGCTAGAAGGTGTTGATCATCAGATCTTCTTGATAGCATTAAGCAAATTCCAAATCAATTTTAACGCAACGGTGGAAGCCCAGGGCAGACACAGGACCTCTCAACATGCTAGGTAGCAGCAAGGGGATGTTCAATATGTTGAAGACTTTTTGAAGGCCCTACATGACTTTCAAAATGAGATCAAAGAGGAAGCACTCAGTGGAAGTGACAACCAGTCACTCAAAGAAGTTCTCATAGAGTTCCAAAGACATTACAACAATAGATTCAACCTTCATTTCCAGTTCTAAAACTCCAAAAACAGCAGACAAAATAGTTGTAGAAAGCTGCAAAAATGCACAGCAGCAACTATGTGGGTGATATAATGCATATATGTAATATGTATAGTCAAATTGTATATAGCCAAACATAACAGCTGTAAATTGCAGCCAATCATGTGCAAAATGCCTTATCAGGAAAATGTATGTAATAGCTAATTGAAAGGTGTATTGATTTGTTGCACTATGTTTAATACAAAAAAATTGTTATTAAAGCTACAATTTGTGTGGCAAAGGTTGTGATCTCTATTGTGGGGGCATGACATGGCGACTGGGTCAAACCCTTGGATCACCCTCAAAATGACTTCAAACCTAATGGAGTGGTTGGCGTTGGGGATGGAATGCTGGTAGCAAGTCAAGCACTCTAAATTGCCTCT
Organism: Sequoia sempervirens; assembly: GCA_007258455.2. NCBI lineage: Eukaryota > Viridiplantae > Streptophyta > Pinopsida > Cupressales > Cupressaceae > Sequoia > Sequoia sempervirens. The sequence goes on along the minus strand of VDFB02058242.1, from coordinate 204,742,077 downwards.
TATTTTTGCCTCTAGATGTGAACAATTATTGGGCATTGGGTTTGAATTTCCTTCAAATCCCCTCTAGTGATGTTTGTTGGCTTGAAATTGGTACCAAAATATCCTTCATAGCAATGATTACCAGATTTGATCATGAAATGGCCTCTTGTTTTCTATCTTTGTCTAAGCGTTGGATTGGAGAAAGGCACTTTGCTTTAGATTCATGAACTTTCAATATAGGGAATTGTGAAACACTAGGATTGAGGATGGGAAATTCACTCTATCTCAAGATTTTCATCCTTGTTGAGCAAAATACAAGTTGTAGCAATCGATTTCCCCAAAAGTATCCTCAAAATGGTGCCTCCAACCTCTTTTATATTTCCTTGCATAGTGAATTTATTGGGCCCAAAGCTAGGTGCTAGGATTTAAAATTCAAAAATTAACTTATTTTATTTTATATTTATTATTATTATTTTATTTTAATTATCTATTAACTAATATTTTAGTTATAGTGTTAAAAAACACCTTTAGTTTTGGTGCTAGGCTAACCTAATTGGTAAGGAACATGACAATCCTCCCTTCCCCAAATTGTTTGCCCCTTAACAATTTCAAACTTGGATGTTCAAAAATCTTCACTCTTTCCCATGTAGCATCCTTGAGAGGAAGGTTCTTCCATTTTACCAAATATCTATTTCTCAACTTCTTTTCTCTGATGTTAATGACAGCCTCAAGTTCCAAAATCAATTTCCCTTCATCATCAAGTGGTGGAAACTCTAATGAAGGAGTGACTTGTTGTCCAAGGGCTCTCTTGAGGCATTACATATAAAAAATGTTGTTAATTTTGCTATTTTTTGGAATTTCTAGCTCATATGCGAGTTCACTTATCCTCCTTATGACCTTGCAAGGCCCATAAAAGCGTGGCCTAAGCTTTTTTGCACCGCTTTCCATGTGAGAAGATTGTTCATAGGGTTGTAGCTTCAAGAAAACCATGTCTTCCACCTCAAAAATTCTCTCTATTCAGTGATTAACATACATCTTTTGCTGGTTTTGGGACTGCTATAGATTATCTTTGGGTGCATTCACAATATCTAAGCTTTGTTGAACCAAATCTCTAGCTCCAAATCCATGACCGAAATAGCATCACAACCATAGAAAGCCTTGAAAGGAGTCATACCTATAGATGTGGTGAGTACAATTGTAGCAATGCTCTCCAAGGTGGAGCTATTTGACCCAAGTTGTTTGTTGTCCTATGACATAGTTCCTCAAATACCCTTCTATCCATTGGTTCACATTTTTTGTTTGTCCATTGGTTTGGGGTGATAGCTAGTACTTGGAGTTAATTTTGTGCCTTTTAATTGAAAGAGCTCTTGCTAGAATAAGTTGATAAATCTGTTGTCTCTATCAATTACAATGTTCTTTGGCAGCCAATGAAGTCTAAAAATCTCCCTAAAATATAGATCAGCCACTTGTGGAACCTTGTACTCTAAAGATATAGCATGAAAATGAGCATATTTAGTGAGTCTATTAACAACCGCATAGATGCAATCCTTACCTTGCACCTTTGGGAATCATATGATGAAATCCATAGAGATGCTCTTCCATTCTGGTTTGGAATGGGTAGAGGCTGCAAAAAACCAGCTGAAAATGCATGTTTTGTTTTGCTTTACTCACAAAACAAACACTTCCTAACATGCCTCAAAACATCGCCTTTGAGTTCCTTCCATGAAAAATGCTCCCTTACCTGCTTGTATGTCTTGAAGTGTCCTGGATGACCAGCAAGTGGTGTGTCATGACATGCCCTTAAATTTTTCTCCTTCACCTTTGATTTTGGTACAAGATACACCTGATCCTTATAAGCAATGAAGTCACAAACCACTTTGTACTTGTCATCTTGTAACTTAACATCCAAAATGTCAACAGTAAATGTGTTTTTGGCATATTTAGCTATTGTAGAATCCTTCCAATCAATAGATATATTAATCATAGAGCATAAATAAGGTTTCTTGGAAAGAGTATCAACCACCACATTATTCTTTCCCTAAACATATTCAATGTCAAAATCATAGGCTTGTAGCTTACTCATTTTTGTGGTCTATCATTCAAATCCTTCAAATTGAGGAAAATCTTCAAGCTATTATGATCCATTTTTATCACAAACTTCCCACAAACCAATTATTGCCTGAATTTGTCTAATGCATGCATGATGACTAACATCTTTTTGTCATAAATTGATAAATTCGTCTCTGTCTCCTTGAGCTTCCTACTCTCAAATGCTATA
>VDFB02058242.1:204704617-204739720 GCA_007258455.2 Sequoia sempervirens | reverse complement strand
TTGGATCCTCAACCTTATACCCTAAACCCTTAAATCCTCATTCTCATACCTCAACTCTTAAACCCTTAAACCCTCAACTCTTAACCCTTCAACATTTAAACACTTAAACCATCTACCCTCTACCCTATACATTGGACCTCAACCCTAATCCCTCAACCTATATCCCTCTCTATCTATCTATCTATATCGCATCTCTCTCCCTCACTCTTGATGCAGAGGGGAAGGAGTCAAAACAAACACCCTGAACACTTCCAAACAATATTTCAACACAAAGGATTCCATTGTGCACATAGGTTCACTCTAGGCAATGAGATACTTAGCATAAACATGGGGGAAACATCCTAATGGCACTAAACCTTTGAAAACAACATGGAACAAGAGAAAATTAGTGTATTTAGACCTATTACAACATCTCCTAGGGGTTACCACACATACATAGCCTCGACCAAACAACTAAGACAATGAACCAAGCGAACTAGGGTTTCTATCACTAGGTGTATTAAGGGTAATGACTCCAAGAAAAGGTAAGTACATTTGTCATATTGAACCCAGGCTTGTGCAGACCTATTACCACATCCCATAATGTTTCTCCTTGTCATCAACCACAAATGGTACATAGATTTATCAAGACAACATTGAATCTAGGGTTTTGGAATAGTTTGCACATAAATGCAAGCTTATTGTCAATGAGAACTTCTTCAAAATAGAGTATATCAAGAATCATCATTTTTCCAATGTGTGGGAAGAAATAGGATAGATATTTCCACCAATTTTCATGGGTTTTGAGTGGTGGAAACTATGTCCATTGATTTTTGTTTAGTTCGTAGAAACCCTAGGTAGGGTTTATACCTGTCCTCACAAAAATGGTGATATCTTTCACAAAATTCAATGAAATTAGATCAAACAAAAATAATTGAGAAGCTAATACACTTCTTAAACTTCCTCCTTCACTAGAAAGTGCTTATTGGATTGTACCAAGTCATACAAAGAAGAATGCAGTCAAATTTTACAAAAAAAATGTAACATTCAACGTGGCAAAATGGTGTTCTTCTCATTCACGCTTTCTTCAACCCTTGGGATCGATGATGCAAGTCATATTTATCATTTCCAAATATTGCATTTCCAACTTAAAAAACCTACCAACAACCTTTTGTTAACTCTAATGACATCATTTGCAGCGTTTGACAACATTTTTTACAACATTTAGCAACTTTTGTAACTTTTTACAATATGACTCCAAGACATCCTAGAACATCCTAAAATGACTCCAAATGACTCAAAATGGTCTCAAATGAACTTATTGACTCCAACCAACCCAAAAACCAAAGTTTATCAACATTTTCAATATTTTTTCTCAAAAAGTGCATCAAGGTGCCCCTGCACCATACTCCCTAGAGAGAAAAAATAAAAACTCCATTTGAATTAAGGTTTACAACAGTGTAGCCATGCTTAAGAATGTCTCCTTCAGTCATCCATGTTGCATCTCCAATGGGAAGACCCCTCCACTTGACCAAATATTGGAGATATGCCTTGTTCCTTGTCTTCTTGAGTTCTTTGGTATCAATGATGCACTCCAACTCCATAGGCTTGATAGGTGGAAGACCTTGAACCCATTAAGCATTTGAGAATGAAGATGAACCTGCTCCATCACTACAACAATATCCCCTTTGAAAGGGTGAAAATTACAAACATTGAATATGGGATAAATGCCAACACCTGGGGTTAACTCAATTTCATATGCATTATTTGCAAATTTGTGCACAATCTTGCAAGGCCCTATCTTTTTCATCTACAACTTGGAGTACTGACCCTTTGGAAATATCTTTTTCCTAAGATGGGCTAAAACCAAATCTCCAACTTTGAAACCAACTTCTCTCCTCTTCATATTACCCTTTGTTTATACTTGTCAACATTATTTTGAAGTTGTTCCCTAACTTGTTGATGGATCTCCTGCATTGCAACAAAAAATTGTTCTCCTTTAGAACTTTTCCTTTACATTCCACTTATATCCCTCAACTCAAATACCCCTCTAGGTTGCAAACCATACACTACTTGAAAAGGACTCTTCACAATACTCTTGTTCATGGAATCATTGTAGGCAAACTCTACCTAAGGAAAAGCAAAATTTTAACATGGTTCACCCAATATGGGCCACATGCATAGAAACTCAGCCACCTAATGATATTTTTATCCAGTGCAAAACATATCACAATCTCACAAATCACACCTACTACAACTTACATCCCAGCCGCTTATAACAAGATTTTTGGAAGCCTCCAGAAATAGGGTTTTACAAAGTCATTTTTCATTTGACGTGTTAATGGGAAAACCTTGACGTGTTAACAAGAAAACCTCGACAAGGATACATCACGAGTGTACAGTATTTTCATGATCAATCGCCACATACCAACATCTCCCTCCCACCCCATCTCTCTCTCTCAAGTCTCTCCCTCTAGCACCCTACCTAGGTAAATCTCTCTCTCTCCCTCTCCCTCTATCCCTCCCACCCTACCTAGCTAATTACCTCTCACTCCATCCCCTTCTCTTCCACTCCCTCTCTCTTAGGTCTCTCCCTCCTATCCCCCCTCTCTCTCTCTCAAAATTCTCCCTCCCTCTAAAGACATGCATACATACATACAAACATACATACATATGTGCATACAATCTTACATACATACATACATATACATACACTGATACATACATACATGGAAGCATACATACATACATATAAGCATACATACATACATACAAGCATGCATACATACATGCATGTCATACAAGCATACATACATACATACATACATACAAATATATATTCATACATTTAATAGACTAGTATTTAACACAAAGAAAGACATAACGTGAGTGCGTTATAATGCGCTCATGTTATGTCTTTCTTAGGCAACTCTTGGGCACAAACACAAAAAAAACATGTCAAAACTATGAAATAATGTGAGTGCATTATAACACACTCGCATTATAAATTAACCGTTCATCAAAATTTCAAATAAATTACATTTTTAGAAACTAGACTCTGTTCTACACATATTTTAAAAAATGGTTTTCAATTAGTTTTCAAATTTTATAGGGGTAGCACGACCAAAATTTTGTTTTTTAGGAAGTGTCCACTTTGAAAATTAGTAAAAAATAAAATATTCATTAAAAAATTATCAAAAAAATCAAGCATAAACTACATCATGTTAGCTAATTTCTCACTGAAGCAATTTTAGAAATACCAAACAAAAGTTAACCTTTTGAGGGAGCCACAAAAGTCGCTATGCTATGTTTTTTTAACAAAAACAACACCAAGTTTTGTGGCTCCCTCTTTTGAACCCCTTAATATCTACCATTTTCAAAAAAAAAAAATAGTTTAGAAAGTAGACTCAGAGCACTATGATCCTTCTTTTTGTTGCATCTAAAATTTGTGAGTGTAACTATCTTCAATTTCACATCCAACGTCAGTATTTCCTGATTTCAAAAAAAAAGTGGCCACTTAAGATCCCTTTTTGGCCCCCCATCTTTTTGCACTTACCCTTATGTTGTGCTTGACCAGTGTCAACCTAGAATCTAAATTAGGAGTGATTCTGGAATCCCTCTATGTCATGAAATTCTAGTGTATGCATAATTTAAACTATTTATTAAGTTTTACATTTTTTGTAAAAATATTTTATGAGATGCAAGTATATGTGATTAATTTGTTTTTTAAATTGTGAAATTAGAATGAGTTAAAACGTTTATTTGAATTTTAAATTTCATTATGATGCTTAGCATTAATGGGATTTTATTGTTGGTCAAAGAAAATTTTAAAAGGATAACATAATAGAAAATGAAATAGGGTTGCATATTGTTGATTATTTTTTAGCTTTGAAATGGGAACAATTAGGAAAGGAAAGTGAAATTAGAAAATAAAAAATAAAGAAAAATGTGAAAAAGAAAAGAGAAAATAGGATAAAAAGAAATTAGAAAGCCATTTTGTATTGATTCATTCATTTTGGAAAGAAATGGATTTTTTCTCCAAAACACTCTTTCAAGAAAATCTTGTTTTGTGAATTGGTAGTACATTTGTGAGTGGAATTGCATGGGATTTGAAGAATTGGGTTAGAAATGGGTATGTGATTTTTCATGGAATTGGATTTCTTTTCTCCTTTGGTGTGTGCAAAGTTTACTGTGTTTGTTCATTTGGAAAAAAGTAAGTTAAGTCTTTCAATTCTTCTTATTTGTTCATTGTTTTTGGATTTTAATGGTTTGTGCATTGTTAGAGGAGCATCAAATACTCTCAATCCATGTTTAAAAATGAGTTTAAATTTAAAATTAAAGTAGAATTTTTTTATTTATTTTTTTTGAAATTTTCTTAAATGCACCCTCATAATGTCAAAAAAAATTGAAATTATTAGAAATTGTATTTTATTGCATGAATCAATTGTTGTTAATATTTGAATCAAAAGAGTATTTTTATTTTTAAAAATTTTGATTTTTAGAAAATGGAAGATTTAAGTTGTCTTTGATGGAGTTTAAGAGTAAATTTTTGGTTTTTGGTATTGAAGAAGAATTATAAATTTTGAACTTTTAAATTGATTTTGAATATTTGGAATGGGGGATTTGAAGTCTCTTTCATGAATTCTCTTTCATGTCACATTTTAATTTTTGGTGAATGTAAAGAACCTAGGATATAGTCCATTTACCCTTTTGTTGCTTGATGTTTTCCTCCATTGGTGGAAGTGTCCAGTGAGTTCTTTGTTATACCATTGGTGATCATGCCCAATGATGACTCCTTTGCTTACTACATCATTGATTGTACCCAATGGGAGTGTCTGGTTATGCCATTGGTGTTTACACCCAATGTGTTATTTGTTTGATCCATCATGTGATGTTGATTGACCTTTCTTTACATGTGTGATGTGGGTATTCTTCATTTATGCAATGTATGTAAAATTTCTCCCAATATGTTTGGTGTGAGTGTTCTTGTGGTCTTTGTGACCATCTAGAATGATGGGAGTGGGTATTTTATTCTAGGAGATTGAATGGTATAAAAACCACCATCGAGGATTGGAGGATCATGGTTGGAGTCAAAGACAACTTCAAGTTGGTAAAAGTTTCATGTTTTATTTATTCCTTTTTATGATGTAATCTACGTAATGATTGAAATGACATTTGATTCTTAAATTTGTATAATGTAATTGTATTTCATTAGACCTCACTTGTAGGGATGAATTTTAATATTCCACCTATATGTGGTATCATTATTTATCATGTTTACATACATTGATGTTGGATTTGAACACACATTCCTAATATTTGCTTGCAATGCTTTCATATTTTGGTTTAAGAGAAATGAATTTAGGTATCTTCATTTGGGTTTTAAAATGAATCCTTAATTAGATAACAGCCAATCTTTGGAATATCCTTGATCCAATCATCTCCAAAGTTTTGGATTAAGTGTAATTAAATTTTTCTCATCTTGGAGATTGTGTTAGGTCTCTTGTGTAGTCTTGTAGGTAGTTAAAGGTGTTGTATCCACCTTTCCCTTTCCCTCCTTACTTAGGGTAGCATTTTGGAGTCTTAGGGAGGTCAAATTACCCCTTCAAACTTTCTCTTATGTGTTTCTTGTGTGTTGTGTGTTGGGACATATAATTCTCTGTTGGCCCTATGTTTTTTTCTTCTTTCTAAGTCTATTAGTTGTTGGGCACATAATGTTACATTGTTCCAAGGTTTTTTGGAATGTCTTGGGAACCAAACCCTAGCTTTGGTTTACTCACTAGCCATGATTCCAATTCATCTATAGGGATTCTAGAATTCTTGACAATGGTAGCAACGCTTGGGCACTAGTGTCCCCTCTAGGTGCTGGTGTCCCATTTGGGCACTAGTGTCCTTTTTTTTCTCTATTTTACCTTTGTTCAAAGAGTGAAGGGTCTTCCTTTTGTTTCTCAAGGAAACCTTGTATACAAAATTTTTCCTTCTTGGTCTTATGAGTCTTCTACCATACATCAATACTTATGACATCTCCTTGCATTGAGAAGCATGTCCTTACCTAGAAGTGACTTTTCATTGTTCTAGATGGTGGAGGGTTGTACCTCCTAGTTAGATAGCCTCTTATGGAGGTCATTCCTTGTGTTTATTGTTTTCTTTGGTTGTGGATAAGTGGATTCAAGGTGAATTTACCCTCATCCTACTCCTTGTTTTAAAAATATATGGTCTTGTTTTCTAGTCAAGTGGTGATAGTTCCTAGAAATTTCCTCATTTGTGTTAGTTTTTGAATGTGTTGTCAATATTGTAAGTGTTTCTAGGTCTATATTGGAGGTTGATGATCCCCTCATCCTATCTTGGTGTGGTCAAATTACAAGAGAAAATGATATGTTTTAGTAACTCATGTCATTTAGGTGTTTTCCTCTCTCTCATTTGTTCATCATGGTAGATATATCCCATGAGTGTTAGGTCTTTCACTATTGTCACCTTGTTTATGCAATGGTGAGTTTATCTTGTTATCATTGTCTTTGTTTCATTATGTTTCACATGAAACTTGTGTGCACATTATTGTGCCAATGCGACATGTTGTTATCACATCTTTAGTGTTGTTTTTTTTTTAAGTTATTCTATCAGTTTTTATCAGCTTGGGGCATTACAACAAATTAGATTTACTACAACTAGTGATAAGGTATATTATTATCCTTCCAAAATTTGAAGCATGGTTTCCTTCTTAGTAAAGAATGAATTTATTTTTCATCCTCACCTTTTCCACCTTTCTCAAGTGATTATATCTGGGAATATGGCTGATTGGGAGAGAGATATGGGATAGAGAGTTTAAGGCTCTAGAGTTTAAGCAGGGAGAGACAGAGGGAGGAGTGGGAGGAGAGAAATACCCAAGAGAGGGAGAAGAGGTAGGGAGGGTGGAAACCTGAGATAGAGTGAATGAGTGGGAGAGAGAGACCAAAGAGGGAGGGTGCTAGGAAGGAGGCACTGAGAGAGAGAGGGAGGGAGTGGGAGAGATAGAGGGAGGGAGGGTTAATGGTAGAGGGTGCAGATGGTTTAAGGGTTTAAGGTTAAGTGCGGGAGGGGATAGAGATAGAGGGAGTGAGGGAGAGAGAGAGACCTAAGGGAGGGTGAGGGGGTAGGATATTGGAAGATACTTGAGAGAGAGAGGGGATGGAGTGGCTATGGGCACAGTGGTAGATGGCTTATGTGTTTACATTACAAATTCCAATTGTTGTACATATAAGAACAATATTTTTTCACTATGATAACAACACTTGTTTCAATGAGTGTCTTATTTTATTAAATGACCATTTTATTTTTTAAATGATATACTTATAGTGGAGAGTTGTGATATTTTATTTGAAACAAAAAAAATACTTATTTCACTTCATGAAATATGTCACTTCTTTATGAGTTATGAGAGAGGGGAAGGGGAGAGAGAGAGGAATGGTTGTCACTAAATCTTGGCTCACCCAAATAGTTGATCATTGCACTAAGATGTGCATATTCAATCAAAAGTTAAAATTAATAAAACTCAGACTAAAAGAGTGGAATATCCAAGTCTTTAGAAACCTTTTCAAGGAAAGGATCTCCTTGAAAGTAGAATGGATAAGATCCCAAAAAACCTCTCAAATGATTTTTCTTACATCCTAATAAAAGAAGAGAGGAATCTCATAATTCAATTGGATGGTGTCTATAGTTTTAAATAAATCTATTGGAGACAAAAATCAAGGATTAAATGACTTAAATAAGGTGTAAAACCAAGTTTTTTCATTTAAAATGCAAAATTAGGAAAAGAAACATAATATGAAGATTGAAGATGGAAAGAGGGAAAGAGGGAGGGAGTGGGAGACATGGGGTGAGGCTGAAATGTAGAGGGTAGAGGTTTCAAGAGTTTAGAGTTTAAGGGTATGGAGGGGAGAGAGATGGAGGGAGTGGAGAAAGATCTGAGGGGTAGGGAGGGAAGGACTGGAGGAGGAATGGAGGGAGGAGAGGAGGGAGGGAGAGGAGGGTGGAAGGAAGAAGGGATAGATAGAGAGGGAGGAAAGATCTGGAGGAAAGGGGAGAAGGGGTGAGGGAGAGACTTAAGAGAGAGACCCGAGAGAGGGAGAGGGGGTAGGGAGGGGAGAGACTTGGAGGAGAGAGAGAGAGGCAGAGGGTTTAAGGGTTAAGGGTTAAATGGGCTTCAGGGCTTAGGCTTAGGGTTATGGGTAGTGGCTTGGAACTTCAAATTCTTGTCTAATTGTTCTATTTTATAAAAACAACACATAAGGGATCTTCAATAGTTGAACACAAAAATCTATTTGTTGTTATAAAACAACACATAAATGACAAAATACAACTTATATTGAACAAAAATGGACCAATAGTTGAACACTATAACTTTTGAAAATCCTTCACATTTAATGGGAAAATACATGTTATTTAGTACCTTTTATATTTGTAATAGGAAAACTATTAATATAAAATTATCCAGTTTGTTACCAATGGAACTTCAAATTTTGTTCCTAATGTTTCACTCATGCCCTACCTTATGTCACTGGTCTTTCATGGTGTTGGAAAATTTCTTAGGGCTGGGGTTTTAGCTTTGTCTTCATCTTTGGCCTCATGGACGTCATTAAAATATTTCATTTCATTTCTTAAACCCTTGTGTTTACATAATGCCTTGGTTGGGATCTATTTCACCATTACCTTTTTTGAAGGGTTTTAAAAAAATCTTATGCCCATCATTCCATCTAGGCCTGGTCCCTTTGGTATTAATATTTTATTTCCTCCGTGGGTTTTATTTTGCTAAGTCCTGGTTGGCCCTGTGCTGAACGGTTTTAAAAAAACTTATGTCATTTTCCATCCGCCTAGTAATGTCCCCTTGCCCTTTAATGAATGTTTTATTTTTTATAAGGATGAAATTTGTGCTATCGTCGATCAAAATTCCTTCAAGATCAATAATTGCCTGCCATCCTGTGATTGGGAATTGTAAGATGGTGATATCATGGGCGGGCGACATGTGTCCCATCTGGGGATCAAATTTGCATGACTGTTCATCAATTGTCCTTTGATTTGAGCCATTCCCCGCCATCCTACGATGGTGCTTTGGTTGATTGTGAAATCACGGGCGGCTGCCACGTGGACTATACAAGATGGGGCCCGAGGAAATTTTCCATCTGCCTAGTAATGTCCCCTTTCCCTTTAATGAATGTTTTATTTTTTAGAAGAATGAAATTCACGCTGCCGTCGATCAAAATGCCTTTAAGATCAATGGTTTCCCGCCATCCCATGATCGGGAATTGTAGGATGGCGATATCATAGGCGGGTGACATGTGTCCCATCTGGGGATCGAATTTGCATGACTGTTCATCAACTATCCTTTGGAGAAAGGTCTCGGCAAGATCTGTATGTCCCACCAACCGACCATAGGGAGAAACCATATCGGCGAGAGATTTTGACTTTGGGGTGAAGTCTCGGTGACTTCATTATGTCTCACCGACTACCGCGGACCACGTTAACACTTCAGCAAGAGTTGTATCTTCAGTATGTGATCTTTCCAAAAGCCTCATGTCTCACCGACCACCGATAAAGATATACCTTTCGGTGAGAAACTATCACGGTGGAGAGATATCTTAGCGAAATCTTGAAGTCTCACTGACAAGGCACCAAAAGGGGGTCTATCGATGAGAGGTCTTGCATTCTTGCCGACCCGTTTTGTCATGATGACCAAAAAAGTGAGCCTATGGAGATTCCTTGGCGAAACAAAAGGTGACTATAGGATGTCTCCCCGATAAGAGGATGTTATAGCGACACATGTTAGATGAAAGGATGCATATCAGTGTGACTAAAGGGAGGTCTTGGCGACAACATGGGCCAGAAAAAGGTTGTTGTTTTGGCATAATGTTTGGCCAAATGAAGGAAGTCACTCCAAGGAAGGTTTGTCTTTGCGGAGAGTGGTTCACCTTCAGCATGAAGTCTGGCTGATGTTCTGAGGTCCTGGCGACATGAAGGAGATATCGCCATAAGTATTGCCGACAAAGGTTCCCCAAGGGTTTTCAGGGAATATTTAGACTCGCACCAAGAGGTCTCGGTGACTAAGAAGTTTCACACCGATAGGGTATCCCCTTGGTGAGAAGAAAGATGTGCGCCAAGAGGTCTGGCAAAATTTTGAAGGTCTCGCCGACATGAAATTTGAGTTCGGCGAGATGGATTTGTTTTAGGGAGATATTTCCCCAACAGTTGGGGGTTTCGTCAAAGGGTTCCCCTTTTGGTATAATGTCTTGCCGAAGAGCAAAGGTCATGCCGAAGCAAAAGGAGCTCGACGAGAACAAGAGGAAATCAGGGAGACTTCAAACGAATGACTGCTGAGGGACATCAACATAGTTGAGACCCAACTACAAAGACCTTGGGAGCTAAGGCATCCATGTGTTGTCTTTCTCTTTCAAGAGAAGCAGAGTAGCAATATTTTGTTTGCATTTTGTTGTGCTAAGACACATGTCAACACTTCCTAACATCATTAAAAGGTAAGTTTATAATTATAAAAATTTAACATTAGAATTATTTAACATTTGAAATATAAAATTTAAATATTATATTATAATAGTTTATAATTTACTTATATAGTATTTTGAATAATAGAAACAATTTTGATTGATTTAATATTTTCTAAGTTCATTATTGATTTTAAATCTTATAAATATAATTATATATCTTTAATCAATATTATAATTTAAAAATAATAATGAATATTGAACATCTTAGATTTTGGTATAACTTAAATATTAAAAAATTTAATGTATAAGTTTATAAAATATAATATATATTTTTTTAAATAAAGATTTAAAGATTATTATTATATATGTATATTTAAAGCATCCATAGAATTATCTTTTAACTATGAAATTAATATGATTAATTTCATATATAATTTTATCTTATCTTTTTGACAATTTTTGGTGGTATCCTACATAATTTTTGTTTTCTTATGTCACAAGTTGTAGTTACTCTTTATATGGAAGGTAGTGTTTTTCTCAATGGAGCTAATAAATGCAAGGAGAGAAGAGAATCCAAGGCTCCCATGTTTTATTAGGAGAATGATGAAGAAGTGAAAGTCAATCCACGTAGTAGAGTTCAAAAACACTTCAAGAAGGAAGACAACCAGTGAATTAGGGTCAAGTGTTTTAATTTTTCTTTGAATGGGACATCGCTGATGCGCGGCTTTCAATGCCATTATGAAGTCGAAGAACTCTCAGACTGCACAAAGGAAGTTAAGGTAGCATTACAAAACCTACCTTCGAAGAAGCAGGTCTCAAGTAATTTGGGCATTGGCCCACAAGGAAGAAAGCCGACATTGCTAATGGTTAACCAAATTTCAAAGGAAGATTAATAATAAAGAGGGCTTCAAAGACTACAACAACCAAAGCCACTAGTTTAACTGTGAATGTGGCCAAGTTGGCTCAAAAGACTGCTGAAAGGGAGGAGGCTGAAAGAAAGAGCCTAATGGAGAAGTATAACATTTTAATTGAAGAATATAGTAAAATGCAACAGAGGAATGTTGAGCTGCAAATTGAAGTAGAAAGGTTCAAGTATAGACATACTAGGGAAACATCCAATGCTCTAGGAACCAGCACATCACCTCCCACAGCGGGTCAATGCCTCCTGCTTCTCCAAATGCTTCTACACCAGGGTCTCCCATTCAAAATTCTGCTCTTACCCCCTCCTCTAGAATAAATAAGTTGAGCTAGCAAACAGTGCTCTGCTGATCCAACAAAGAGGCGTACCATGGAGAAAATTCTGATCAATTACAAAATCACTAAGGCAAAGAGAAGGGCTTCTTCAAAAAAAAGCAAATCGTTACTCTTAATTTGGACAAATGTGTATGGTGGATAATAAAATACCCTCTATACATTCTTTGTATTATTTTCTATTTGAAGCAATAAATAATATTGATAGGGATCAGGGGATAGTGATTCTAATAATTCAAAATTTGATCCCTAGGGAAAATAATCTAGATGTTAAGGAATAAAGCCTCAAGGGTTTGATGTGGGGTTAATAGGTCCCAATCATTGAAGCCTACTTATATATTAAGCTATTAAATCATTGTAAGGTTTTCAAACCTTACCATATGACTTGAGTAGGAAGATCAGGGAGTTGGTGAAGAATTTTGATGATTGGGGCAACACATTGTTACTTGACATAATTGATGAGTAGGGGAATCGAGGGTGATCCCATAATAGTGGTTTACAATTTTGCCAAATTGGACACCCACTATTATTTTTAACTAAATCTTCACATTCTGCACCTAGCGGCTAAACTCAGGAGGAATTTTAATATTGGTGCAAACTAGAGGCTCGTCACATTTTTTCTGTAGATTCTAAAAGTATTTTTTCAAAAATTTTAGAATCAAATTGCACTTCTTTTTCCATCTCCCACGAAAATAGATTTTTTTCAGAAAACAACATTTTTAAAAAGTGACACACACCATATAACACATAACTTTTTTTTCATGAAGGATAAAATTATAATTCTTTCAAATTTAGATTTGTAACACTGATATCTAGTGCTTCCACTTGGTTAGATGGTTTTTTATTGAATATTTTTTCCTTAATCAAGTTTCAAAGTCAAACAAATTACAATTTAGACACAACGCGACTGTATAATGCGTAACTTTTTTTGTATATGTCAAAAAAAAAATTTTATTTTTGTTGGATCAAGGACTTCAATATCTAGTGCACTCATATTTTTCAATTTTTTTTTTGATAATATTTTATTTTTTTCCACATGTACAAACAAAGAAAATTCATTTTCGATGAAAACCCATGTTTAATAAACTTCTAAAACAAATACATAACAAAACCAAAAATATTAAACATATTCATTGATAGCTTGTTCTAAGGAATACCATAACATTTGAAATAATTTTAAATGAATTATTTGATCCCCCAAAATCTAAATCAAAAGTGATTTTTATTAGTATTTTGATAGGTGTAAAGGAGATGCATTTCTGAGTAGTATGGTTTAAAACTAGCAAGGTTCTATCCAAGGGGGTTTGATCTAAGGTGATTTGATCAAACCCTCTTCAATTGGAATCCTAAAAATGGAACTTTTTAAGGCTTAAATCATTATATTTTCTAAAAATATGTGATTTCAGCTAAAATTCGTTCCTCTCAGGAATTGTAAACCACTATTATGACAACACCCCAGAACACTCTAGCAATGACAGGATCAAGCAAGTGAAGTCATCAATAATCAAATTAAAATAATTTGTGATGACTCAGATGATGATTTTTTGGTAAATTGTATGGATAAGATTATTGGTACCAACTCATTTTTGGAATCTTTTAAAAGAGATGCTAATTAGGAAGCAGTAAAGTATTTTCCTTATAGTACAAAGGTAAAAGAGGTTATTAATTTTGACTGGCCAACTAACAAAGAATACAAGAGGTGGGTGGCTAAGTATTTGAATGATGATGAGTAAAAAGAGTGGGCTACCGACAGGTGGCAAATTAGATGTTGTGGTTATAGCGTTTCTAGTTTTGTGTGGATGACTTTCTTGTCATGGGTTTCTCATGGGTTTTTGTTATTGCATCAACCTTCCTCCGCCGACATGATGAATGAGAATATGCTCCAAGATGATTGTTATTATAACGATTTTTGAACAAGAATACTTTTCAAGGTGGTGGCTATTGTAACAAATTTTGGAATATCACCAGGTGCTCCAATTGACTGGTGACAGGTGTACTTTCTGGCCCGGTGCTTGTTTGCTCCATTTTCTATAAGAAAGATTTCAAAGCCAGAAGTACGGGTTAGCAAGTTAGATAATTTTTGTCGAGTCTAGGTGAAGTTGCAAAGCGAATTGTAAAGTCCCATGGTTTTAGAGAAATGCAATTTAGGTTTTGAGTCATTATCTAATAGGTTTTGAGTTCATAGAGATTTAATGTTGTATAACAGTACTAGCATTTGAGTTGAAATGAAAATTTGAGCTCATGTCTCTCCATTGTACATGCATATCTGAACTTTCAATTAAATAACTAAGGGTTGTTTTATCCATCTCACTGTTGTGGTGTGTATGATTCTATTTTAGCTTTAATTCAAGGAATTAATCAAAATGCTTGAATGGGATTATAGGCAGATATGTGTTGTAGAAGGATTTGATAAGTAGTCCTGGGTTAGAATGCACACTGATAAAATTGTAATGCAATATTGTTAGGGATCTTATATGTGATGTATTAAATATGTTATAAACCTCTAGATGCTTATGAATTTGACTGCTGCAATGGATATATGGCACTAATCTAAGTTGTAATTATTTGTGTAGTTCAGTATTTGTTTGTCTTTTCCAAGAGCTTGCTACAAATTGAAAATCATTGACTATCTTATACAGTGGATTGTGTTTAGTTATCTCACACTCCAGATAGTTGATATTGTCTATGAACAACCAATTCTTGTTGATATTATCTTATCGAGTTGAGCTATTAAGTGAGATCATCTGCACTATTATTAATGTTGTTTATAATAATGGTGCAGAGGTTGTAAACACATTAAGGGATCACCCTCCTGGGTCTTGCAAAGCCTGAAGTGTACGAGGTGTTAGAACTATAAAATTTTGAATTTTTCACAGTCAATTGCATTCACGAGTTTTCAAATTGAGTCCTCATCATAAGCATAAAGTTCCCTCCTTATGGCATCTTGCTTGTATTTTGTCATATGATTCATTTGAATCCATCTAGTCTTTGATATTTCATTGTATTACCCATATTGGCAAGACAGGGTGAAGGTCTCCCTGACCTATATTTTTCACTAATGTATGCTTGTTGCAGATTATCGGTGGGACACATCTATTGTTTCGGCGATAGGAAAGTCATATCAGCAAGAGAATTGTTATCAAGATGAGTCATAACAAACTCATGTATGTCTCACCGACCAGCGCAGGGAATGATGTATTGGCCAAACAAAAGGTTATCAGAATGATGTCTTACCGAAGGCGTTGGGTCTTGTCAATAAGGCGCAAGGGGGGTTTCATCAAAAAGCTATTAGGAAGAAGCTATGTAGTCTTGCCGAGTCAAATGTCACACCAATAGAGAATTGCATCGGCGAGAGAATAAGTCTTGGGCGTGAGTTCTATAAAAAATTGAAGGTTAGACTGAAAGAATACTTTGGGGAGAGTCTCACTGAATAAAATAATTTGGAGGAACGTGTTGGGCGAGACATTTGGCATCGGTATGAGTCTTTTCGAAGATTCGTAAGTCTTGCTGATGAAATTTATTTCATCGGTAAGATTGTTTTCATCGATAAGAGAATGATATTGTCATGGCGACAAGAAGTAAACTTAAGGAGATTTTTTGGTGAGACATAGGATATCTATGGGATGTCTCCCCGACAATAAAATGTTTCAACGACCCACATGAGACAAAAGAATACATTTCAGCGAGACAAAATATTGTCTGTGAGACTTCTCCCCGACTCTAAAGGTCACAGCGAAACACAAAGAACTAAAGGATGATTGTCGATGAGACATTGGCCTTCGGTGCAACTACATGATGTTTTGGCGAAAGATCTAATGAACGTTGCAAAAAAGATTTCACCACAAATTTAAAAATCTCTCATCAATAAGACATTTGATGCGACAGTGCAAGTTTCAAATAACTCTTCATTCGTGCTTCAGCTAACACATTAATGGCACGATGGGATATAGCAGGGTAAGTGTAATCAAATGCATTTGTGTTGAATTTATTGCAAAAGAGTCAGCAGTGCGAATAGAGAACTAGGACATCTTACAGCCTGAGGAGCTCGAGCAATACACTGTAAGTGACTACATCTTAGCCTTCTAAATTTGAACTTCTAAAATCTTGAAGAATGGATTCCCCTAGTTTTGGAAAAGTCAAAAGTAGAAAAAAGGGTGAAAGTAGTCAATCAAAAGGGAAGAAACAAAAAATTTATACAGAACATGAGGGCACTGAATGAAGATTAAACCAAGATCTCATTGATCAGTTGCCTAGTTTAGGGCCTAGAGCCAGAAGGTCTACACAACCTAGGGTAGAGATTGATAAACTAGATGACAAATGAAAATTCATAGGAGATTTCTGGACTACCATAAGGGGGTACGAATTGTTCAATTTCCATTATCATAGAAGAAGTCATTTTCAACTAGTTTTCAACCCATGGAAGCTAAATTTGGGAAAACGGGTGTGCCCTAATGTGTTTGTGAATGTTGAATTGGTAAAATTATTGGCTGATAGCTATGACCCGAAGCATAAAGCTATATGTGACCCATCTAGAAAGCCACAAATATATCTCTCAAAAGAGGCAATTGAGCATGTTTTCAATTTAGAAGGGTTTTGGAATGAGGATATCATACATGAGGAATTGGAGAAGGAATTCTTGAGAATGGATACAATCTATAAGGGTTGGAGGTTGCAATTCATAGAGTTAAACAAGGTAGCAAGCCATATCCTCTATAGGATAGTGAGGGCCCCCCTTATCATGTGGACTTGTTTGAACCCTATATGAAATACACCTATTTTTCAGTGTGTCGGGTATTGGGAATGGATGCCCTGGAGTATATGTCAATTGTGCCCATGATTATCACAACAGATATCCAGTATCATAATTCTCATCCATTTGACTATGCCTCATACATTTCTAGGGGGCTTGATTCAAGACTGATGGCTATAAAAGGTGGATCATCTACTTTTTATCTCAGGAATTATTCATTGTTGATGCACCTGGTACTCTATTTTGGACATGAGTTGGGAGTATGGCCTCCAGAAATGAGAATTTCTCAGCTTGGTAAAGATGGTGAAGCATTACTTGTTCAATTGTGGACTGCTATTTGGGATAGCAGGTTTGCTAATGCTAGTTTCATTTATTTTGAAGAATATTTTATGAAAAAATTGTACAAATTGTATAAATATCCCTGTAATTATTCATTATCAAATGAGATTAAGAGATTTCTTCAGCCAAAATATTTCAATGGGCCAATTGATCATAACTGGGGAAATTGGTATTGTTTGGAGGGAGCTACAATGATCAGAGTCTATGGGTTTGAAGAGGCCCCTTTCATTCTGCCAAATACAGTTCCAAATAGGATTGCATATCTGGAGATTGTCAAGCAGATGGATTACTGTAGTGTAATGAATTGTAGTTCTTTTGGGAAGCAGGATTTTATGCCTAGCTCATTATGCTTTGGTGATTTCACTGTGTTGGCCAAGGAAGGATACAATTTGATCCTTGACAAACTGATTCAGTACAACATGAAGAGAGGATCACCAAGGAAGAGCTTTGACCCAGAAGGATATATCAATTCTGCTAAAGAGAAGATACACTTTGGAAAGTATCAGCATCTGCCCTATCCCTTTGATGATATGATTCAGAATCTAAAGGAAGATGAAGCTGAGATGGTGGTTGAAAGATATAACCAAGGGTTGCATGATGCAGAGAAATTGTCTTCAGGGGAAGAGACACCACAAGATAATGTGCCACAAAGCCAACCAGAAAAGGTATCCAGATTGAGAACTTAGTAGTATGTTTGCCCAACTAGAGAGCTGAGTGTTGAGAGTGGTGATGCAGATGCGGGGCATATTGAGTATAGATCATTTGTTTTAGATGATGAGTTCATAAACTCCCCATAATTCAAATCATTTTTGTATAAATAGAAGGGGAAGGAAATAAGAAAAAAAGGTTGATGATGTCACTATAGGAAATGAAGAAAAATTGCTGAACGAATTGAGGAAATGTGTGGATGATGAAATGACAAATATGACCCTTGAAAAGGGGAGGAAAATGTTGCAATATGTTGGTGTCATGATCTTTCCCAAACTAGATCTCAATTTAGCCCTTTTTTTTATAGTTTCCTGAGGGACAACAATGCTACACATAAGCTTGACAAAGAAAGTGTAACAGAGGTGTATGCTAGATCAAAATACAATACTCATGAAGGGTCATTGATGATCTAGACATTATACCCACCCCACAGGAAATCAGTAGTCATTGACATTGAAAAGGTATTTGGCCATGTCATGAACCTAAAGGTTGGGGAAGTTGATCCTATGGCTACTGCAGAAATTAGAGTGAATATTGCAAAGCTGAACAAGGCCCAAATTCATATGTTGATAAAGGAAAGGGATATTTACAAAGCAAATAATGAAAGAATGTTGAGAGAAAATGACAGACTAAAAGATTTAGTTGGTGTTACAATGAAGACACCCAGGATGCTCACTCAAGGAGAAAGCTCTCAGACAAAGGATCATTGGGTTGGATCAAGTGCTTATTCCCAAGGAAAGCATGATGCAATTGTTGCAATAATCAAGAAAAGGCAGGATAGTTTAACACCTTGGTTGAATAAACTTTGGGGCAAACATTCACATACTCTTGTTGCATTAAGGAGCATGAAAGGATGGATGGATGGATTATGGAGAAGTTTCATGAGATAGATCAAAGAGATGCTTCTAACAATGCATCAATTGAAGCTGCAAATCATATTATAAATTGACATTGAAACTTCAACAATGAGTTACAAGGGGATGAACAGGGTTTGATAAATGCTACCAAGAAAACATTGATTGCATTCTCTAATGACAAAGGGGAACTGAAAGAAGCTACCAGATGGAAGAATGAAAGTGAATCATTGTTAAATGAAGTCATGAGGATAGCTTCTATGGAGAATACAACATTAGAAGAAGTGAGCGAGCAGAATGAGAAGATGATAAAGATGGAAATCACGATCCAGAATGCAGTTGGAGATGTGGATACATATGAGCACTGAGATTATTTGGATCATCTTGCTAAAACTCTCTTGTGGCTTAATAGAGCTTAATTATCCTCTAATCTTTTGTTTTGTAAACATGTGACATTTCAATTTCCGAAAGGAAGCATCCTTTCGTATTCTCAATGTATAAATATCCATTTTTAAAATGAAATGAAGGAGCGATAAGTAGAATAGGTTAGAGGATAGAAAATATAGAGTGTAATACAATTTTTTTCCAATATGAGACTATGCTGCATGTTTCGAATCATGGAGATATCAATTCAAATCTAATAATATGGTGCAGTTATTTATGGTTTTTGTTGAAAGTATTATTAAAGTTGTCTCCAATATGGTGTTTTCTGGTTATTTAAATTGGTGGAACAAGTTTACATTTGGTTTGTCAGTGGACATTTACTGCATCTATATGGTCAATTGATTGGTTCTTTCCAGTAAAGATTAAACCCTTTAAATTGATCGTAGTAATTAGAGAATGTTAATTGGATCACTAAGAAGAACTCGGTAATCATAACCTTGCATGTTTATACAAGTTATAAACTAAATCAGATGCTAAACAACTTGAATTTCTGCCAGAACAAAGTACTTGTTTCAGATTTCTCTTGAATCTGCATACCCAATAAGGCACTACTCTCTGCATTTTCATCATTAAGATTCATTCATTTTACTTTACATTTGTTAACTGAGCATATTAGGATTTAGTTTTGAATATTGCTATATGATCTATACCATTTTCCATCGTGGACAAATCACTGCAAGAGACAAGATCAAAAGTCAAGTCTGCCCAATTCACATAGGTACACCTGCCTAGGTCTAGCAGCACCTAAAGAGTAGAAAGCTTAAACCATTTGGCTTTGTCTGTTACCCTAAAAAGTTCCAAGAGATTGGAAACCTCTTGAGGTATTCTTACCTACATTTTTGAGAGCTAACATGAGGCTTTTAAATTCCTTGTCAATTGGTCTAGGTCCTTTGAGTTTCCTTCAATTAGAATTGCCAATTGCACAGGTATATTAGAAGACAAACCCGGTTACATTGTAAAAAGAACCAACATACACATCAACCATTGAACAACCACCTCTACAACTGAATTTTTAATCTTTTATGATCACATGAAACATAAAACACACTAATTTTAAGGTTCTTAACATCACTATTGAAATGTTTAATTTTTTTGACCTTTTCAAACATTAAAGTAAATAATTAAAATTAATTATGTAATGGCATAAAAATTAAAAACATCATGAATTAATTATGTAACCACATAAGTCCAAATATAATTCTATCAAGAAATTAATATCAAATAGATAATATAATCGCATAACTTATACATTTCAATGTCATTGATCTTCTTCTTCATCAACTCTTTGTCTATATCATCAATCTAGATTCGACATTGTAGTAGTCATATCATGTCATCATCGATGTCGGTTTACGATAATGTCATCATCCACAGGATGTAATCTTCTAAACATTAACTCCTACATCATCATCATCCTAGTTCCTCCTCTTCGACATCTTCATCAAAGACATCATCTACATCATCTTCTAGTTTTTCAATATCCTCTTCTTCCACCATTATACTTTACCAGCCTTCCTCTTGGATCATTTCTAACAAAAAATGAACAACCCAATTTACCTGGAACCTCTAAGTAAAATACTTGCTCACATTGGCTTGGAAGAACATAGGGCTCATTCCCAACTCGCTCGATCAACCTTGTATTAACCATGGTAAATCCATTATCATGTTCAATAACAATTCTCTTAGGATCATTTTCATTCAATCGTAGCATGTACCATAGGACGATGAACAAAATTAATCTTAAGGACTTAAAGTCACACTCAAGTATATCATCAAAATCCATAGTATCAATTTTGAGACTTCTAGATGTATGTAAACTTCTAGATGAAACATTAGTCACTTGAAAGACTGCAGTTATACTAGAATCACAAGTTTTCTTCATGTCATCCAACATTTTGATTTGAAATTTACAACCATTGCACCACATAGCCTTGTGGTGTTTCACCTGCAATATGTCAAACATGTAAAATTATTGCAATATCGTCAGTTGATAAACATATTTATTCTTGGCTAAATGTATGCAAAGAAAACAATCTCAAGATATATATATACATCAATATATTTGAAAATAATTAAATAATATGGGTGATTAATATATTTATACATACCTTTTTATCTCTTAAACCATATGCTAAATCAATTTCCCTTTGTGTAACATTGGAATCTCCATTACGATGAGCTTCCTTAACCAATGAAGCCACACCTTCCCATGTTAATGCGCGACCATATTGTTAACATCGTTCAATCCATACCGTCATCCAATCAAGATTGTTGGTGATGTACAAATGTAGTGCATCCCACTCTCGACCAACTATACCAAAATAAATTGAAATTCACAAATGATGTATAATTAGCTAAATACCACAGTATATGACCTTAATTTATAATTGATTTATATTGAAGATTAAAAATTAAATAAGTACAATATACATAAAAACCATATGTAAAATGCATTCCAATTAATCTCCATGACCATCTTATAATTACCTCTCACTTTCCTCAATATACCTTTCCCCAACAGGTACTCCCCTTCAAATTTGTTAACATGGAGTTGGGATCCCAAATGCAATCTAAATAGATCTTTGCTGCAAACTTAGGAAGATATTCACTAATGTACACCATGGTCTAGTATACCATATATCCCTCCACCATAGAACCCTCAGGATGTGATCTTTGTCTAACCAAAGCCATCAAAAATTTCAAGTGCCTCTCAACCATCAACATTGACCTTGTGTGTCCAGGTCCACACAATTCAATCTCCTCAACTTGGTGTATGAGGTAGTGTTCTTGTGCATTGAAAAATGTTGAAGGTAGACATTTTTGCATTTCACACATTAGACGAGGAATTTTTCTCTTCCAATAATTTGTATCTTCTTTATGGATTTATTTAGATGATAGCCATCTACAAGTGATTCAAGGTAGAAATATATTAATGATATTTAACAAAAATATACAGTATATTACATAACAAGTAAAACAAATGGCAATTATAAGATGTATATAGCAAATTGAACAAATCTCGCTACTTACCTCATGTATTTTCCAAGATCATATATAACTTGCTTGACATTGTTGTCAAAGTTGTCTGGGAGAGATAGAGGTAGAACATACTACAACAATTATAAAATGATCTTTTCATTATTTTTCCAAGTAGTAAACACAATACCTTCGAAAAGTACATGCATTAGACAAGTGTATATAATATGCTAGAATAATTACCTTAATGAAGGTATGCCAATCATGCATTTTCATCCTTGACCCAAATTCACCTTTCTTTATTATTATATTGTTTATGTTAGCAACAAATCCTGTGGGAAATCAAAATTTTCATATGACTTTTTTTATAGCATTGCTTTGCTGCTTCATTAATAACCAAAGAAGGGCACTTATATTAATTTGGTCTCCATCGCTATTTAATTGAATGACATTTTTCATTGCATGATTGGCTTCCTGAATGTCACTGCAAATTTTGACAATTTTTTCTTTGTCATACCTTCCATCCAATATTTTCCATAGCGTTTATGTTATATTCTTTCTGATATGCATTGTATCAAACAAATGCACAATTTGTAGCTGCTCATAGTAGGGCAACCTTCTAAATTGTTTGGGGATAACTTTAAGTCCCTATGGAAGCCAACCATTAATTCCTTGACGACCTTCATAAAGCATATAAGTTAAACAAATTAACAACGAAAATCATTGTCAATTACAACATGAGTAAACACAACACAATATAAAAATATAAATTCAAAACATATCATCTATGATAGATAAACAATTTGATCCAATGTATAACCTTGACGATTGATTCTATTATATTCCAACTTCCATAGGTGAGGTGACATTCTTCGTGGTTTTGATGTAGCCTCCTCTTTCCCATTGAAAAGATGTTTTTCAGTAGTTCGATACTTATAATTTCTATGGAGGAAGTGCCTATACTCATCAAACACCTGCTTTCCTAAACTTGTTGAACAACGAGATTTCATCGTTGGACCACAAATTGGACATGCAAATTTACCACTTTGTTTGAAGACTGCAAGATGATATATAATTGGATTAAATATGTCAATTTTTATAGTATATAAAATGAATAAATTATTTTAAAAATATGCATGATATCTACTTCATCAAATTAAATATTGTTAAGGTGTAGTTGAATGTTATAACATACCATAAAAATGTGTTAGCCCTGGGGCATCATGAATTGTCCATACAAGCATTGCATGGAATTGAAATTGTCTTTGTCCTATTGGTCTAGAGACATCATACATAGTGGCGCCATTCCATAACTTTAGTAACTCGTCGATAAGAGGCTCGATATATACATTCATATCTTTAACTTGGTACTTACCTAGTTGAATGAACATAAACATTACATAATTATTATAACCATTTTATTGCAATATATATAAATTAATGTAAATGACTATTAAATGAAAAAAAATATAAGTCATTATGCAACAAATAAGACAAATGAGATGCTACTACATTAAAGAAATTGATGTAAACAAATACCTAGAACAATCATTGACGACATTATGTGCTCCCTCTTTATTGACATCCATGGAGGAATGTTATTGTTGATAACAAAAACAGGCCACACCGAATAAATAGATCTTAGCTCTCCAAATGGATTGACACCATCCACTGCCAATGAAAGCCTGAAATTATGAGGTTCTTCTTTAAAGTGTGGCCATTTTTCCTCCATGTCCTAAATCTGAGAACCATCTCTGAGGAATTTGAAGAATGTCATCTCCCTTTTATTACGTGCATGGTAATCCATAAATTGCGCTAAGATTTCACACCTAAATAATTGTTGCATACGTGAAATAATGGGAATATAACGAAGAACCTTGCGAGACACCTTTTTTGTTAGTTGATCTGTTCAATATCTACTGATATGACATTCTGAGCATTCTATTGCAAATTCCTGTTGTTTATGATATATAATATGATTATTGGGACATGCATCTATTGCTTGATACTCCATTCTGATATCTTTCATAATGGCACATAAATCTCGGTATGAGCGAGGTAAAATATTTGATGGTGGTAACAAAAATTCATCAATCAATCTACAACAAAAAATAATTTGTTCATATAAAGAATATTAATGGTACATATTTCATCCTTTACTAGTGATGAACTAACATGAATTAAAATAGATGAAAAAAAAAGATGACATATATGACATACCTTAACATCCATGAGATTTCTATGTTTGATAAACCATTCATAACCTTAAAGTTCAACAACAACAATACAGCAGAGAGAAGAGTTGTTTTAGAGCCTTCATAAAGGGGCTTGTATGCCTTGTCAAGTACAGGTAAATCATGAACATCATCAAAGTCATCTTGATCATCATGATCAGCTCTACCACTAAATGTGGCATGGATCAATGTATTCGTACCATCATGCTGCTTGTGTTTTCGAAGCGTGATCATCTTATTCCATAGGATCATTAACTCCATCTTCGATATTCATAGCTCCATGTTCCTCCGCTTGCAAAACCACAATCTCTAGGGCATGATAATCCATATCTTGTGCCCTACGGTGCCCCATATTTATAATAATGATCAACACAAATAAACCATGATCATGATCAAGTGATTTTTTATATATATAAAAATGATAAAATGATATAAACATTTACAAATTCAATCAATATAAAGACATATAATGAACTTACCAATGGACGATAATCATTTCCCCCTTCAACATGGGCATGCCCTTTTCTAATGTTTCTCATTGGTTTTACGTTAAAATTCTTCTAGTCTTTTAAGCCCGCTTGCAAATGTTGCAAGGACAATAGCTTCCCATCACCCATAACTTTCAATCAGCCACAATCTATCAGAATTAATGCTGCTTCATTTTTCTGGACTAATATTATCATGACATGATTTTTCTTTACCAGGCTTGACTATTTAGATCTTCAAAAAATATCAAACTCACACTCCAATAATTTGTATTCATAGACAGGTAACATAATCTAATAATTCTGATATTTTACACCAAAAAATTTGGCATGCAACTACCTGTAAAGAGAAGATAGTACGAGTTAATGACCCCAAAAACACTTTACAATGCTAATTCCAAAAATTATTAAATTTTGATTTTACTATGATTTCCAACCAATAAGACTCCTAAGAATTGGAATATTGAACTTGATCACAAAATTCCTACAACAATTGAGGTAGCGAGCTAGTAAGAGCAAGTGATCCATTTCTAAGGAGCAACAAGTCAGAATCATCATTGCTAATGTCAATATGGATTTATCCTTGTAGTTAAAGATGAAATATGTCACTTCTTATGGCGAGCTTATCCCTAGGGCCCTCAACATTGAGAGAGCCCCAATAAAAAACAACAGAAGCATTGGTAAGAGAATGATTAGGGTACAAACCCTAGGCCTCCATAGAAACATAAACAATAACTATAGCGGATTAGTGAGGTTGCAATACCAGAAAGATTAAGACATTGTAGGTAATAATAAAATCTTGCAATCTAAAGATTATAGCCAATAACAAGCACATTATGTAGCTTAGTGACATTTTTAAAATGCAATCTATGGTAAGAAGAATGACAATCACTTGAGATGTGGCAGGTCAAAAGCTTGAGGCTAAGCGTTGACAAGATGATAAAGCTCAAACCTTACTGCATAGTAAAGTGGAGATTTTTAGCAGTGAGTTTCGCCCCTTATGACCGTAAGGTTTTTCAGTACTTTTGGTAGTGTTAGACAAGCATAAAATGCAATCAAGGAATGACTATCCAAATGAAGTAATAGTGGTAATCATAGGTTCAATGTTTCTTCTTAGCCATTAATATTGTATAATGGAGGTAGTGGATTGCATGTTTGAGCAGTGTTTTGAGACTCACCAAAGATGGGAGAATAGTGAACAATACCTTGTGGACTATGAAGTAGTGTCAATAAGGTTGAAGGATCTTAAGAACTACAATACCATAAAATAATGGGTCCCCTATAGTAAGTAGGAAATCTATAGGGCATAGTTTGATTTTATAGAAGGATGCTCATGAAAAGAATCTTCAAGTGATAGTAGTGAGCTGTTTGAGATTGTAGCTGAGGGTGCAATACCCAGTCTTAAAGGAAGTTAGCAAAGCAGTAAATGTGCAAGAAAATTGAATCGTACACAACAAACAATTCACAATGTTAACTTCCATAATGCCTTGAGTTTGAAGACAAAAATCTTATTGTAACTTCATGATGAAAGTGGTGACCTTAATGGTCAATCACTTGCAGCCATGATTTTAAAACATGCTATTGTGCTTATGGAGGGAACATTTTAAGCAAGGTAGTGAATGGTGGTTTGGAACAATGGCAGGTATGAAGGACTTGCTTTATATGCATACTATGCAGTCTAGCTTAAGATAGTGTTCTTAGAAGAGATTGAAGGTGGATTATGGAACTCAAGGGTTACCATGAAAAGGATTAAAGAAAAGATTGAGATCTATTTAAAAGCCATGATCATGAAGATATTAAAGATGTCACATGCAAAAACCTAGTAGCTGGAGTAATGAATACAGTGCCAAAGAGGATAGTGTGTTGGGGCAGATTTAGGAGATCTCCACATTATCTAATTACAGGGAAATACATCATTTATTTATCTTTTTAATTAAAAGAAATCATTCTAAACCCTATATAGGATACATTAATACTTCAAAAGTCTCTGAAGGAATTTGAGATTATGCAAATATATGTCAAGCAACATTCATAAGGTTTAGAAAATCTTGATCACTCTCTAGAATAGCCCATTAAACATGGGTTGTGCTTGAATGCACTACATATTGGATATAACACAACCACTCTGCATATCAACCAGAGTTATAGGCTCTTTATTACAAGAGGTAAGCACTCTTCGATCATGCTATAATTACATCCTAACCTGTTAAACTTGAGACAACCTAAATGCACCCAATGATGATTGACACCTACATTATACAACCTGAATTAACTACATTATATGAGTGCCTCCATTTCTATTACAACATAGCCACATTAAACTTGGGTCACACATGAATGCATCCTGTATTTGTTATAGCACAACTGTGCCACATGACCAATAGAGTTATGGATCACATAATTATAGTCACAAGAATTTTTTCCTCAGTTGTGATCTTATGGTGATTCCACACAACAAAATCTAGACATGAAATTCTCAAAACCCTTAACCTCTAAAAATGAAACCTAATGAGATGTTGCTTTAAAATATGATTTTCAAACATGGAACTACAAATCTGACTTCACAACTAAATTCTACAAAAAGACAATGACTACCCTCAACCTAGTGATATCTTCTTGAATTTTTTTTTATTTTTCCCAAGAAAATCATCCTTAGTTCTCCACAAATTGTCTCAAGTAGAGCAAAACACTGTTGCAATAAATCAGGCACGAACTCACTTTTCTTTATGTCAGCCACAATTTTTTTTTTTTTTTTTTCATGTTTGTCAAAAATTTGAAGAAAATGATAGCTGACATTTTGATGAACCCCAGGTTCATCAAAATTTTGATGAATGTCAAGGATAAACTTTCAAAAAATTGTAAATTACACATCAAATCTTACAAGCACTCAATGAACATCGAATCTAACATATTTCGTCAGACAGTTTCATCGTATTTTGCAGTCAAATGTATTAGTGTGTTTTTTATAAACTTGTATTGAAAGACATACAAATGTGATGGTGAGCATAGATGAAAATATGAGGAAATTTGGAAAATCCTATCAATTCACTCATCCAAAGTAGGTCATTTGGTGGGCACCAAATTTTCCCTTGCTAAATGGCACATCACATTTGGCAAGCTCCAAATTTCGCTTGCACCAAATGTGATGTCTCATTTGACAAGAACAAAATTTGGTGCTCATTAAATGACCTTCTTTGAACAAAATCTAACTTTCCCCTCTCTTTGGTAGACCACTTTGATAATGTTGAGAGTGTATGGTTTATGATTATAGATGGATAGTTGAGGTTTTACCTTTCATATTCTCTCTGCCTCCTTACCCTAATTGGATAACCTCTATCCCTCTAAAGTCTCTCTCTCTCTCTCTTAGGTCTCACTCCCTCCCATGCTACCTAGACCACTCTCTCCCTCTCTCCCCCTCCCATCCATCTATCCCTCTCTCTCATTTATCTCCATCTCCCTCTCTTTCTCTCTCTATCTTTCTCCACCCCCCTCCTCCGTCTCCACTCCTATATCTCACTCCCTCTTTCTCTCACTACCTCTATCTCTCTCCCTCTCTTAGGTATCTCCCTCCCACCTCTCTCTCACTCAAATACACTCCCTCTCTCTCATTCCCTTTATCTCTCTCTCTCTCTATTAAGTCTCTCCCTCCCATCCCTTCTCCCTTTATATCTCCAACTCCCTATTTCTCTCACTCCCTATATCTCTCTCCCTCTCTATCTCTCTCTCCCTCTCTCTCAAGTCTCTCCCTCCTAGCCCCTCTCCCTCTCCCTTCCTCTCTCTCAAGTATCTCCCTCTCTCTTTGTCAAGTCTCTCTCTCTCTTTGTCTATCTCTCTCTATTATCTCCCTCCCACCACCTCTCCCTCTCTCTCTTAAGTATCTCCCTCCAACCTCTCTCTCTCTCTCTCTTTATCATTCTTTCCCATCCCTCTTCCTCCCTCCCCCTCCCCCTCTCTCATGTCTCTCTCTCACTCAATTTATCTCTCTCCTACCCCTCTATCTCCACTCCCTCTCTTGTAAGGAAAATTAGATGCAAAAACAATTCTCCTAACGTCAATACCTCAGGAAAGAATTTAGATGTACTTTTAAATTTTACAATTACAGTCCAATTAAGATGCACTATGAAACAAATAACAGAAATAGAGTTTTGACAATCACACAAGAACACCAGATATATGTGGGAAAAACCTTATAGGAGAAAAACCCACCACACCAAGAGAAATCTCTTTGTATTACAGTAATTTAGATTACATACAAATGACAGACTTATCTTTCTGGTGTTTATTTTCAGCAACATTCACCATTAACAATATTGCATAGGAACCTTTTCGTTACAGTCCACATAATAGAAATCATACATTGATACAATCACACAATCATTTGTTGAACCAACCAATTGATCACAATCAACAATCTTTGAGTATATCCAACTCGATCTCTATCTGTAGAACTTCCTTGCAGAACTGTCACAACAAATAGACTTCTAACTATTCACATTCAGCTCCTCCTATTCATCCACGAGATGCCACATCAGAAAGTCTTACTTGGTCAACAGAATTCATACTGTGTTGGCATCTCGGTGAGACACTAACAGTGTCTTGCCGATGCCACATAGACTTCATATCAACATCACCAAGAGTTTCCGCAGTCGCCAAGATGTTTCACCAAGCTTAAAACTTGTATCAGCTTCAGAATTCCTTTCGGCAAGACTATCGTTCTCATCAAGACATCTCAACAAGCTTTCTTATATTACCCTGAAGCACCAAAAATTTGGCGAGACCAATCGTTATCGCCAGGAGATCATAGCGAGGTCCAAAAGTCTCATAGATATGAGTTTACTATTCAGCAAGAGTATCATGCTTTGGTGAGACTTCATATCAATGACACAAGTCACACCGAAGAAACATTCTTTTGGAAAAACATTCATCCTTGCCAGGACCTCATGCCGAGTCATTAAAGATTATACTGATGAGATCATAAGTCATCTCGAGCTCCAAAGGATGGTTGGAAAGACATACCGCTATCGACAAGAGGTCTCATAGAGCAACATAGAGATACACCGAAAGCATACAACTATCAGAAAGACCAATCACCTTCACTGAGACTCTACTTCGAGATCCATATGTTTCACCGAAGCCGTCAGCAGTCGCCAAGACTATCGTCCTTCACCGAGACTTCTTCTCGAGATCATTAAGTTACCTCGATAGCCATAGGCTATCGGCAAGACATCCTCCAATCGCTAAGACCTCTCTTTGAGATCCTTTTTGTTACTCCGATTGGTAAGACATTCGCTTTCACGGTGACTTCTCACTGAGCAATCATAGGTTATCCTAAAACTTGTGGTTGCCAAGAGTCTCCCCAATGCCCAATTGAATGGCCTGTCGGCCAAAGATCTCCATGAGTGCTAAGAGGTCATACCAAATACTCCTTGTCACAGCGACATGCTCAAAAGGAAACGATGTTCGATAAGACAAAAGCTAGCTCATAGCGACCTGTTCAAAACATGATGATATAAACTGCTAGTCGTCCAGACAATGAAGTTGTCACATCGACTTGGCTCTAATGAAGGTTTTAGCCTATATTGTTTGAGGCACACATTTCCAACAATCTCCCACTTGACGAAGATCATACAGGCACCTCCAGAGCACATTAAAACTTACTAAAAATCATGGGCACTAAGGCCCATTAAACTGGGACACCACCTAAACTTGTCTGTGCTCACTGGCTTCATCAATGCATCTGCAACATTTTGTAGAGTATCAACCTTCTCCAAACTGACCTTTCTATCCTCAACCATATCTAGTACAAAGTGGTACTAGACGTCTATATGTTTCATCCTAGCATGGAAAGTAGGGTTCGTTTCCAGATAAATTGCACTTTGACTGTCACATAAAATAGTTATTTCCCCTGCATCAAAACCAATGTTAGAACACAAACGTTTCAACCAAACTGCTTCTTTACAAGCATGAGTAGCTACCATTTATTCAGCCTTCATAGTGGACAAAGCAAATATAGCCTGTCACTTGCTCATCCAACTCACTACACCACTATTCATCATGAAAATGTATCCACTGGTGGATCTCCTACTGTCAATGTCCCCTACCCAACCAAAATCTACATAGCCTCAAATACTAAGAGTCCTCTTTGATTCAACCGAATTCCCATGGTAACACAAAGCAAAATTTGAAGTTCCCTTCAAATATTTGAAAACTCTTTTCATAGCATCTAAATACGTTCTTCCTGGATTAGCCATAAATCGACTAAGAAATCCCACTCCTTGGGCAATGTCTAGCCTTTTACAAACCATTACATACATGAGACTTCCAACCGCACTAGCATAGGGTACACTAGTCATGTCCTCCATCTCAGTAGGAGATTTTGGACAGTCCTCAATAGATAGTTTCATTCCCTGCAAGACTAGAACCACTAGCTATTTGCAATCATTCATACAAAATCTCTCAAGAACAGTCTTGATATACTTACTCTGACTGAGCCATAGTTTTCTATTCTTCCTATCCCTGGTTATCTCCATCTCTAGAATATACCTTGTTGCACCAAGATCTTTCATTTCGAACTTAGCAAACAACTGATACTTAAGATCATAAGTCATTAGCTTGCTATTTCCTATGAACAACATATCATCATCATAAAGAGAAATAACAAGAACTCGATCACTTTCAGCTTTATAATAGTCACAGTGATTAGATTTTGATCTCACAAATCCCAAAGACAATACAAAAGTATCAAATTTATGGTACCACATTCTAGGTGACTGCTTTAACCCATACAAAGACTTCTTTAATTTTCATACCAATTTTTCTTTACCTTTTTCAACAAAGTGCTTAGGCTGAGACATATAGATTTCTTCTTCAGGATCACCATGAAGAAATGTTGTCTTCACATCCATTTGTTCTACCTCTAAGTCATATGCTGCTGCAAGTGACAAAAAAATTTGATAGATGTCAGCTTCACTACAAGAGAAAAAATCTCCCCATAATCAATTCCCTCGACCTGGGAATAACCCTTTGCAACCAGTCTTGCCTTGTACTTTTCTACACTGCCATCCAAACCAATCTTTTTTTAAATACCCATTTGCATCCCACAGGTTTTCTACCTTCAGGCAAGGGCACCAGACTCCAGGTTTCATTCTTTTCTAAAGATGCCATCTCTTCATTCATGGCTTCCAACCAAGAGTCTAAATCAAACATTTTAAATGCCTCCTTTACAGACCTAGGCTCATCAGTACTAGAAATCAAAGCATAGGCACAAGTAGAATCAATCAATGAGAACCCATACCTATTTGGTTGTTTTCTTTCTTGGGTTGACCTCCTCAGTGGCTGAGGCTGAGGTTGTTCTTCTTCTTCCGAACTTTTAGAACTACTTGAGCTCTCCTCAGTTTCAGGTACATTTTGAATTTCCAATTCCTCTTTCTCAGGTGTAGGAGGAATTTCAACTACATCCTTATTATTTTTTGACTTTGTCTCTGATTGTAGATCCAAGGTGGAAGGTTTTAGCTCATGAAATATTACGCTTTTGTTGTATAGAACCTTCTTTGTATCAGGATTCCAAAGCTTGTATCCCTTTATGACAACACTATCGCCAATAAAAATACATTTGACAGCCTTGTTCTCCAATTTATATCTTTTCACATATGGCACATATGCATATGCCTCACAGCCAAAGACTTGAATATGTCTAAGAGAGGGCTTCTTACCAGACCACACTTCCAAGGGTGTTTTCTCAACAAGAGTAGAATTTGGAGAACGATTTATTAGGTAACATGCAGTAGATATAGCCTCAACCTAGAACTTCTCCTCCAAGCCAGCACTATTAAGCATACTTCATGCTCTCTCCATCACTGTCCTATTGAACCTTTCTACAACTCCATTTTGTTGTGGATTATAATGTGTAGTCTTGTGTCTTTTGATTCCATGGTCTTTACAGTATCTTTCAAATTCATCATAACATAATTCACTACCATTATTAGTCCTTAAGCATTTTATTTTCCTACTAGTCTAATTTTCAACAAGGTTCTTAAATTCCTTAAATCGACAGAACACTTCTGATTTACTTTTTGAAAAATAAACAAATGCTCTTCTTGAATAATCATCAATGAACGACACATAGTATCTTGATTTAGACAAAGAAGGAACATCCATTGGACCAAACACATCCAAATGAATATAATCAAGCAAACCAGAAGATTTATGAGGACTGGAATAAAATGAAACACAGTGTTGCTTTCCATATATACAGTGTTCACAAAATTCAAATTCAAAATTACAATCTTCAAGCCCCTCAACCAGGTTTTTATTCTTTAAGGTTTTTAAACCTTTCTCTCCTATGTGGCATAACCTATGATGCCAGAGCATAGTCTTCTCTACAGGAAGTTTTACTTCCATAGAGTTTACATAATTAGGGATATTTCCCTCTTTACCTCCATGAGTAGCTTTTAGTGGCTTTCTATAGACACTATTACATTGAATAGCATGTGCATCCGGCTTGTACAGGGTACCAATTCGAGAACCTCTAGCCAGTACCATAGAGCCTCTAGTCATCTTACAGCCATTTCCAGAGAATGAGACTTGTACTCCAATATCATTCAACTTACTGACAGACAGTAGATTTCGAGCTAGACCTGGTATGTGCATAACATCATTGATCCCCTTCACTCTTCCATCAAGGAATTGTATTCTGACTCTTCCACGACCAAAAATCTCCAAAGTTGAATCACTCACCAAGTACACCTTTCCACCATTGTATTATTTGTACTTTGTGAACCACTCTCTATGAGAGGTCATGTGGAAAGATGCTCCATAATCAATCAACCAGACATCATCTGATGCTTGTGTAGCCAAGGCTGCAATGAAGGTGTCACCATCACTATGAGAAGACTCATTGTCGAAAGAGCCCTTCTTCTTCTCCTCCTCTTTATAATCCTTTCAGACATGACTAGGTTGCCCATAGTTATAGCACTTCACCTTGGACTTCTTTCCAAGAGACTTTGATCTCCCTTCTAATTTTGATTTTGATTTCTTGTCCTTCTTTCCTTTCTCCTTTGACCTTCCTCTAACAGCAAGAGCCTCCTTCACCATCTTAGAAGATTTCCTTCTCATTTCTTCTGACAGCAAAGAGCCAACAATATCTTCCATCTTGAAACTGGATGTTGTACTCCCAATAGCCATCACTAGATGATCCCATGAGTCTGGAAAAGAACACAATAGTAGCATACAATGATCCTCTTCTTCAATTTTTACACCAACAGATGTCAATTAAGCAATTAGCATGTTAAATGCATTAAAATGATCAGCTACATACCCTCCTTCCAACATTCTCAAAGAGTATAGTTTCTTCCTTAGGAATAGTTTATTCACCAAGGACTTCCCCTGATAAATAGACACCTATCTCTTCCACAAGGAAGATGCAGTCTTCTCTTCATGCACATTCAGAATCACTGAGTCTTCCAAATAGAGCCTTATCAACCCCTTAGACTTCCTATCTGCAAGGTCCCAATCCTCTTGCTTCATTCCTATAGGTTTAGTTCTGACCGCAACAATCCAAAGATCACAATCCACTAAAAGATCCTCCATCTTGAGTTTCCACAACTCAAAGTTACTGCCATTGAATTTCTTTATTTCAATCTTACCAGATGTACTAGCCATCTTAATATGTAATTAGAAATAAAAAAACTCTACAAAACTCCCACTAGATAGAATTGACACAAAAAACCCAACGTACCCACAAGGATAACACAACTGGCCAGGCTCTGATACCACTTGTAAGGAAAATTAGATGCAGAAACAATTCTCCTAATGCCAATACCTCAGGAAAGAATGCAGATGTACGTTTAAATTTTACAATTATAGTCCAATTAAGATGCACTATGAAATAGATAACATAAATAGAGTTTTTGACAATCACACAAGAACACCAGATATATGTGGGAAAATCCTTACAGGAGAAAAACCCACCACACCAAGAGAAATCACTTTGTATTACAGTAATTGAGATTACATAAAAATGACAGACTTATCTTTCTAGTGTCTATTTTCAGGTGCATTCATAATTAACAATATTGCATAGGAACCATTTCGTTATAGTCCACATAATAGAAATCATACACTGATACAATCACACAATCAGCAATCTTTGAGTATATCCAACTTGATCTATGTTTGTAGAACTTCCTTGTAGAACCATCACAATGAATAGACTTCTAACTATTCACATTCGGCTCCTCCTATTTGTCAATGAGATGCCACATCAGAAAGTCTTACTTGGTCAATAGAATTCGCACTATGTTGGCATCTTGGTGAGACACTAACAGTGTCTCTCCGTTGCCACATAGACTTCATATCAACATCACCAAGAGTTACTATAGTCGCCAAGATGTTTCACTGAGCTTACAACTTGTATCAGCTTTAGCATTCCTTTTGGAAAGACTATCGTTCTCATCAAGACATCTCAATGAGCTTTCTTATATTACCCTGAAGCACCAAATAGTTAGCAAGACCAATCACTATCTCTAGGAGATCATAGCGAGGTCCAAGATTCTCATAGATATGAGTTTACTATTCGGAAAGAGTATCGTGCTTTGGTGAGACTTCATATCG
>VDFB02058242.1:204680989-204704517 GCA_007258455.2 Sequoia sempervirens | reverse complement strand
GTGACAGTCAAAGTGCAATTTATCTGGAAACGAACCCTACTTTCCATGCTAGGATGAAACATATAGACGTCTAGTACCACTTTGTACTAGATATGGTTGAGGATAGAAAGGTCAGTTTGGAGAAGGTTGATACTCTACAAAATGTTGCAGATGCATTGATGAAGCCAGTGAGCACAGACAAGTTTAGGTGGTGTCCCAGTTTAATGGGCCTTAGTGCCCATGATTTTTAGTAAGTTTTAATGTGCTCTGGAGGTGCCTGTATGATCTTCGTCAAGTGGGAGATTGTTGGAAATGTGTGCCTCAAACAATATAGGCTAAAACCTTCATTAGAGCCAAGTCGATGTGACAACTTCATTGTCTGGACGACTAGCAGTTTATATCATCATGTTTTGAACAGGTCGCTATGAGCTAGCTTTTGTCTTATCGAACATCGTTTCCTTTTGAGCATGTCGCTGTGACAAGGAGTATTTGGTATGACCTCTTAGCACTCATGGAGATCTTTGGCCGACAGGCCATTCAATTGGGCATTGGGGAGACTCTTGGCAACCACAAGTTTTAGGATAACCTATGATTGCTCAGTGAGAAGTCACCGTGAAAGCGAATGTCTTACCAATCGGAGTAACAAAAAGGATCTCAAAGAGAGGTCTTAGCGATTGGAGGATGTCTTGCCGATAGCCTATGGCTATCGAGGTAACTTAATGATCTCGAGAAGAAGTCTCGGTGAAGGACGATAGTCTTGGCGACTGCTGACGGCTTCGGTGAAACATATGGATCTCGAAGTAGAGTCTCAGTGAAGGTGATTGGTCTTTCTGATAGTTGTATGCTTTCGGTGTATCTCTATGTTGCTCTATGAGACCTCTTGTCGATAGCGGTATGTCTTTCCAACCATCCTTTGGAGCTCGAGATGACTTATGATCTCATCAGTATAATCTTTAATGACTCGGCATGAGGTCCTGGCAAGGATGAATGTTTTTCCAAAAGAATGTTTCTTCGGTGTGACTTGTGTCATTGATATGAAGTCTCACCAAAGCATGATACTCTTGCTGAATAGTAAACTCATATCTATGAGACTTTTGGACCTCGCTATGATCTCCTGGCGATAACGATTGGTCTCGCCAAATTTTTGGTGCTTCAGGGTAATATAAGAAAGCTTGTTGAGATGTCTTGATGAGAACGATAGTCTTGCCGAAAGGAATTCTGAAGCTGATACAAGTTTTAAGCTTGGTGAAACATCTTGGCGACTGCGGAAACTCTTGGTGATGTTGATATGAAGTCTATGTGGCATCGGCAAGACACTGTTAGTGTCTCACCGAGATGCCAACACAGTATGAATTCTGTTGACCAAGTAAGACTTTCTGATGTGGCATCTCGTGGATGAATAGGAGGAGCTGAATGTGAATAGTTAGAAGTCTATTTGTTGTGACAGTTCTGCAAGGAAGTTCTACAGATAGAGATCGAGTTGGATATACTCAAAGATTGTTGATTGTGATCAATTGGTTGGTTCAACAAATGATTGTGTGATTGTATCAATGTATGATTTCTATTATGTGGACTGTAACGAAAAGGTTCCTATGCAATATTGTTAATGGTGAATGTTGCTGAAAATAAACACCAGAAAGATAAGTCTGTCATTTGTATGTAATCTAAATTACTGTAATACAAAGAGATTTCTCTTGGTGTGGTGGGTTTTTCTCCTATAAGGTTTTTCCCACATATATCTGGTGTTCTTGTGTGATTGTCAAAACTCTATTTCTGTTATTTGTTTCATAGTGCATCTTAATTGGACTGTAATTGTAAAATTTAAAAGTACATCTAAATTCTTTCCTGAGGTATTGACGTTAGGAGAATTGTTTTTGCATCTAATTTTCCTTACAAGAGAGGGAGTGGAGATAGAGGGGTAGGAGAGAGATAAATTGAGTGAGAGAGAGACATGAGAGAGGGGGAGGGGGAGGGAGGAAGAGGGATGGGAAAGAATGATAAAGAGAGAGAGAGAGAGAGGTTGGAGGGAGATACTTAAGAGAGAGAGGGAGAGGTGGTGGGAGGGAGATAATAGAGAGAGATAGACAAAGAGAGAGAGAGACTTGACAAAGAGAGAGGGAGATACTTGAGAGAGAGGAAGGGAGAGGGAGAGGGGCTAGGAGGGAGAGACTTGAGAGAGAGGGAGAGAGAGATAGAGAGGGAGAGAGATATAGGGAGTGAGAGAAATAGGGAGTTGGAGATATAAAGGGAGAAGGGATGGGAGGGAGAGACTTAATAGAGAGAGAGATAAAGGGAATGAGAGAGAGGGAGTGTATTTGAGTGAGAGAGAGGTGGGAGGGAGATACCTAAGAGAGGGAGAGAGATAGAGGTAGTGAGAGAAAGAGGGAGTGAGAGAGATATAGAGGAGTGAGTGAGAGACTTGAGATATTTAGAGGGGGTGGGAGGGAGAGACTTGAGAAAGATAGAGAGAGAAAGTTAATGACCTAAGAGAGGGAGATGGAGTGAGAGATAAAAATACTAGAGGAGGAGAGAGAGGGAGTGTGAGAAAGGGGGTTGGAGTGAGATAGATTTATTTGGGTAGGTTGGGAGGGAGTGAGACTTGAGAGAGAGGGAGAGAGTGGTCTAGGTAGCATGGGAGGGAGTGAGACCTAAGAGAGAGAGAGAGAGACTTTAGAGGGATAGAGGTTATCCAATTAGGGTAAGGAGGCAGAGAGAATATGAAAGGTAAAACCTCAACTATCCATCTATAATCATAAACCATACACTCTCAACATTATCAAAGTGGTCTACCAAAGAGAGGGGAAAGTTAGATTTTGTTCAAAGAAGGTCATTTAATGAGCACCAAATTTTGTTCTTGTCAAATGAGACATCACATTTGGTGCAAGCGAAATTTGGAGCTTGCCAAATGTGATGTGCCATTTAGCAAGGGAAAATTTGGTGCCCACCAAATGACCTACTTTGGATGAGTGAATTGATAGGATTTTCCAAATTTCCTCATATTTTCATCTATGCTCACCATCACATTTGTATGTCTTTCAATACAAGTTTATAAAAAACACACTAATACATTTGACTGCAAAATACGATGAAACTGTCTGACGAAATATGTTAGATTCGATGTTCATTGAGTGCTTGTAAGATTTGATGTGTAATTTACAATTTTTTGAAAGTTTATCCTTGACATTCATCAAAATTTTGATGAACCTGGGGTTCATCAAAATGTCAGCTATCATTTTCTTCAAATTTTTGACAAACATGAAAAAAAAAAAAAAAAAATTGTGGCTGACATAAAGAAAAGTGAGTTCGTGCCTGATTTATTGCAACAGTGTTTTGCTCTACTTGAGACAATTTGTGGAGAACTAAGGATGATTTTCTTGGGAAAAATAAAAAAAAATTCAAGAAGATATCACTAGGTTGAGGGTAGTCATTGTCTTTTTGTAGAATTTAGTTGTGAAGTCAGATTTGTAGTTCCATGTTTGAAAATCATATTTTAAAGCAACATCTCATTAGGTTTCATTTTTAGAGGTTAAGGGTTTTGAGAATTTCATGTCTAGATTTTGTTGTGTGGAATCACCATAAGATCACAACTGAGGAAAAAATTCTTGTGACTATAATTATGTGATCCATAACTCTATTGGTCATGTGGCACAGTTGTGCTATAACAAATACAGGATGCATTCATGTGTGACCCAAGTTTAATGTGGCTATGTTGTAATAGAAATGGAGGCACTCATATAATGTAGTTAATTCAGGTTGTATAATGTAGGTGTCAATCATCATTGGGTGCATTTAGGTTGTCTCAAGTTTAACAGGTTAGGATGTAATTATAGCATGATCGAAGAGTGATTACCTCTTGCTGCAATAAAGAGCCTATAACTCTGGTTGATATGCAGAGTGGTTGTGTTATATCAATATGTAGTGCATTCAAGCACAACCCATGTTTAATGGGCTATTCTAGAGAGTGATCAAGATTTTCTAAACCTTATGAATGTTGCTTGACATATATTTGCATAATCTCAAATTCCTTCAGAGACTTTTGAAGTATTAATGTATCCTATATAGGGTTTAGAATGATTTCTTTTAATTAAAAAGATAAATAAATGATGTATTTCCCTGTAATTAGATAATGTGGAGATCTCCTAAATCTGCCCCAACACACTATCCTCTTTGGCACTGTATTCATTACTCCAGCTACTAGGTTTTTGCATGTGACATCTTTAATATCTTCATGATCATGGCTTTTAAATAGATCTCAATCTTTTCTTTAATCCTTTTCATGGTAACCCTTGAGTTCCATAATCCACCTTCAATCTCTTCTAAGAACACTATCTTAAGCTAGACTGCATAGTATGCATATAAAGCAAGTCCTTCATACCTGCCATTGTTCCAAACCACCATTCACTAC
The DNA here is from genome assembly GCA_007258455.2 of Sequoia sempervirens. NCBI lineage: Eukaryota > Viridiplantae > Streptophyta > Pinopsida > Cupressales > Cupressaceae > Sequoia > Sequoia sempervirens. The sequence goes on along the minus strand of VDFB02058242.1, from coordinate 204,700,133 downwards.
CTTGCTTAAAATGTTCCCTCCATAAGCACAATAGCATGTTTTAAAATCATGGCTGCAAGTGATTGACCATTAAGGTCACCACTTTCATCATGAAGTTACAATAAGATTTTTGTCTTCAAACTCAAGGCATTATGGAAGTTAACATTGTGAATTGTTTGTTGTGTACGATTCAATTTTCTTGCACATTTACTGCTTTGCTAACTTCCTTTAAGACTGGGTATTGCACCCTCAGCTACAATCTCAAACAGCTCACTACTATCACTTGAAGATTCTTTTCATGAGCATCCTTCTATAAAATCAAACTATGCCCTATAGATTTCCTACTTACTATAGGGGACCCATTATTTTATGGTATTGTAGTTCTTAAGATCCTTCAACCTTATTGACACTACTTCATAGTCCACAAGGTATTGTTCACTATTCTCCCATCTTTGGTGAGTCTCAAAACACTGCTCAAACATGCAATCCACTACCTCCATTATACAATATTAATGGCTAAGAAGAAACATTGAACCTATGATTACCACTATTACTTCATTTGGATAGTCATTCCTTGATTGCATTTGCGTTGTCTAACACTACCAAAAGCATTGAAAAAACCTTATGGTCATCAAGGGGGTAAGGAAACTCACTGTTAAAATCTCCACTTTACTATGCAAGGTTTGAGCTTTATCATCTTGTCACTGCTTAGCCTGTTTTTGACTGTCACATCTCAAGTGATTGTCATTCTTCTTACCATAGATTGCATTTAAAAATGTCACTAAGCTACATAGTGTGCTTGTTATTGGCTATAATCTTTAGATTGAAATATTTTGTTATTACCTACAATGTCTCAATCTTTTTGGTATTGCAACCTCACTAATCTGCTATAGTTATTGTTTATGTTTCTATGGAGGCCTAGGGTTTGTACCCTAATCATGCTCTTACCAATGCTTCTATTATTTTTTATTAGGGATTTCTCAATGTTGAGGGCCCTAGGGATAAGCTCGTCATAAGAAGTGACACATTGCATCTTTAACTAAAAGGATAAATCCATATTGACATTAGCAATGATGATTCTGACTTGTTGCTCCTTAGGAATGGGTCACTTGCTCTTACTAGCTCACTACCTCCATTGTTGTAGGAATTTTGTGATCAAGTTCAATATTCCAATTTTAGGAGTCTTATTGGTTGGAAATCATAGTAAAATCAAAATTTAATAATTTTTGGAATTAGCATTGTAAAGTGTTTTTTGGGGTCATTAACTTCAGACTATCTTCTCTTTTACAGGGGTAGTTGCATGCCAAATTTTTTTGGTGTAAAATATCATAATTATTAGATTATGTTACCTGTCTATGAATAAAAATTATTGGAGTGTGAGTTTGATATTTTTTGAAGATCTAAATAGTCAAGCTCGGTAAAGAAAAATCATGTCAGATAATATTAGTCCAGAAAAAAATGAAGAGACACTTGATAGATTGTGGGCTAGATTGAAAAGAAAGGGTGATGGGAAATGTTATTGTCCTTGCAATATTTGCAAGGGCTTAAAGACGAGAAGAATTTTAATCAAAACTGCTGAGAAACATTGTAGGCAGCATGTTCATGTTGAAGGGGGGCATGATTATCATCCATTGGTAAGTTCATTATATGTGTTTATATTGATTGAATTTGTAAATGTTTATATTGTTTTAACATTATATATATATATAATTACTTGATCATGATCATGGTTTACTTATGTCTATCATTATTATAAAGGTGGGGCACCCTAGGGTAGATGATATGGATTATCATGGCCTGGAGAATGTGGTTTTTTAAGTGGACAAATGTGGAGTTGTGAATATCGAAGATGGAGTTAATGATCCTATGGAAGAAGATGATCACGCGCCAAAAAACACAGTTAAAGATGATGGTACGAATACATTGATCCATGCCACATTTAGTGGTAGAGCTGATCATGATGATCAAGATGACTTTGATGTTCATGATTTACCTGTACTTGACAAGGCATACGAGCCCCTTTATGAAGGCTCTAAAACAACTCTTCTCTCTGCTGTATTGTTGTTGAACTTGAAGGTTATGAATGGTTTATCAAACATAGAAATCTCATGGATGTTAAGGTATGTCATATATGTCATCTTTTTTCATCTATTTTAATTGTTGTTAGTTCATCACTAGTAAATAAAGGATGAAATATGTACCATTAATATTCTTTATATGAACAAATTATTTTCTGTTGTAGATTGATTGATGAATTTTTGTTACCACCATCTCGCTCATACCGAGATTTATGTTCCATTATGAAAGATATCAGAATAGAGTATCAAGCAATAGATGCATGTCCCAATAATCATATTATATATCATAAACAACAAGAATTTGCAATAGAATGCTCAGAATGTCATATCAGTAGATATCGACAAATCAACTAACAAAAAGGTGTCTTGCAAGGTTCTTCTTTATATTCCCATTATTCCACATATGCAACAATTATTTAGGTGCAAACGCTTAGCTCAATTGATGGATTACCATGCACAGAATAAAAGTGGAGATGACATTCTTCAAATTCCTGTAGATGGTTCTGCATTTAGGGACATGGAGGAAAAATGGCCACACTTTAAAGAAGAACCTCATAATTTCAGGCTTTCATTGGGAGCGGACGGTGTCAATCCATTTGGAGAGCTAAGATCTATTTACTCAGTGTGGCCTATTTTTGTTATCAAGAATAACATTCCTCCATGGATGTCAATAAAGAGGGAGCACATAATGTTGTCAATGATTGTTCCAGGTATTTGTTTACATCAATTTTCTTTAATGTATTAGCATCTCATTTGTCTTATTTGTTGCATAATGACTTATATTTTTTCATTCAATAGTCATGTACATTAATTTATATATATTGCACTAAAATGGTTATAATAATTATGTAATATTTATGTTCATTCAACTAGGTAAGTACCAAGTTAAAGATATGAATATATATATCCAGCCTCTTATCGATGAGTTACTAAAGTTATGGAATGGCGTCACTATGTATGATGTCTCCAGACCAATAAGACAAAGACAATTTCAATTCCATGCAATACTTGTATGGACAATTCATGATGCCCCACAGCTAACACATTTTTGTGGTATGTTATAACATTCAACTGCACTTTAACAATATTTAATTTGATGAAGTAGATATCATGAATATTTTTAAAATAATCTATTCATTTTATATAATTATAAAAATTGACATATTTAATCCAATTATATATCATCTTGCAGGTCTTCAAACAAAGGGAAAATTTGCATGTCCAATTTGTGGTCCAAAGATGAAATCTCGTCATTCAACAAGTTTAGGAAAGTAGGTGTTTGATGAGTATAGGCACTTCCTCCATAGAAATTATAAGTATTGAACTACTGAAAAACATCTTTTCAATGGGAAAGAGGAGACTACATCAAAACCACGAAGAATGTCACCTCGCCTATGGAATTTGGAATATAATAGAATTAATCGTCAAGGTTATACATCATATCAAATTGTTTATCTATCATAGATGATATGTTTTGAATTTATATTTTTATATTGTGCTATGTTTACTCATGTTGTAATTGAAAATGATTGTCATTGTTAATTTGTTTAACTTATATGCTTCATGAAGTCGTCAAGGCATTAATAACTGACTTCCATAGGGACTGAAAAGTTATCCCAAACAATTTAGTAGGTTTCCCTGCTATGAGCAGCTACAAATTGTGCATTTGTTTGATACAATGCATATTGGAAAGAATATAACATAAACGTTATGGAAAATATTGGATGGAAGGCATGACAAAGAAAAAATTGTCAAAATTTGTAGTGACATTCAGGAAGCCAATCATGCAATGAAAAATGTCATTCAATTAAATAGTGATGGAGACCAAATTAATATAAGTTCCTTCCTTGGTTATTAACAGAGCAAAAAAGCAATGCTATAAAATAAGTCATACAAAAAATATGATTTCCCACAGGATTTGTTGCGAACATAAACAATATAATAATAAAGAAAGGTGAATTTGGGTCAAGGGATGAAAATGCATGATTGGTATACCTTCATTAAGGTAATTATTCTGGTATATTATATACACTTGTATAATGCATGTACTTTTCAGTGTATTGTGTTTACTACTTTTGGAAAAATAATGAAAAGATCATTTTATAATTGTTGTAGTATGTTCTACCTCTATCTCTCCCAGACAACTTTGACAACAATGTCAAGCAAGTTATATATGATCTTGGAAAATACATGAGGTAAGTAGCGAGATTTGTTCAATTTGCTATATACATCTTATAATTGCCATTTGTTTTACTTGTTATGTAATATACTGTATATTTTTGTTAAATATCATTAATATATTTCTACCTTGAATCACTTGTAGATGGCTATCATCTAAATAAATCCATAAAGAAGATACAAATTATTGGAAGAGAAAAATTCCTCGTCTAATGTGTGAAATGCAAAAATGTCTACCTTCAACATTTTTCAATGCACAAGAACACTACCTCATACACCAAGTTGAGGAGATTGAATTGTGTGGACCTGGACACACAAGGTCAATGTTGATGGTTGAGAGGCACTTGAAATTTTTGATGGCTTTGGTTAGACAAAGATCACATCCTGAGGGTTCTATGGTGGAGGGATATATGGTATACTAGACCATGGTGTACATTAGTGAATATCTTCCTAAGTTTGCAGCAAAGATCTATTTAGATTGCATTTGGGATCCCAACTCCATGTTAACAAATTTGAAGGGGAGTACCTGTTGGGGAAAGGTATATTGAGGAAAGTGAGAGGTAATTATAAGATGGTCATGGAGATTAATTGGAATGCATTTTACATATGGTTTTTATGTATATTGTACTTATTTAATTTTTAATCTTCAATATAAATCAATTATAAATTAAGGTCATATACTGTGGTATTTAGCTAATTATACATCATTTGTGAATTTCAATTTATTTTGGTATAGTTGGTCGAGAGTGGGATGCACTACATTTGTACATCACCAACAATCTTGATTGGATGACGGTATGGATTGAACGATGTTAACAATATGGTCGCGCATTAACATGGGAAGGTGTGGCTTCATTGGTTAAGGAAGCTCATCGTAATGGAGATTCCAATGTTACACAAAGGGAAATTGATTTAGCATATGGTTTAAGAGATAAAAAGGTATGTATAAATATATTAATCACCCATATTATTTAATTATTTTCAAATATATTGATGTATATATATATCTTGAGATTGTTTTCTTTGCATACATTTAGCCAAGAATAAATATGTTTATCAACTGACGATATTGCAATAATTTTACATGTTTGACATATTGCAGGTGAAACACCACAAGGCTATGTGGTGCAATGGTTGTAAATTTCAAATCAAAATGTTGGATGACATGAAGAAAACTTGTGATTCTAGTATAACTGCAGTCTTTCAAGTGACTAATGTTTCATCTAGAAGCGACATACATCTAGAAGTCTCAGAAAATTGATACTATGGGATTTTGGATGATATACTTGAGTGTGACTTTAAGTCTTTCAGATTATTTTTTTTTGTCGTCCTATGGTACAGGCTACGATTGAATGAAAATGATCCTAAGAGAATTGTTATTGAACATGATAATGGATTTACCATGGTTAATACAAGGTTGATCAAGCGAGTTGGAAATGAGCCCTATGTTCTTCCAAGCCAATGTGAGCAGGTATTTTACTCAGAGGTTCCAGGTAAATCAAGTTGGTCATTTGTTGTTAGAAATGATCCAAGAGGAAGGCTGGTAAAGTATAATGTGGTGGAAGAAGAGGATATTGAAAAACTAGAAGATGATGTAGATGATGTCTTTGATGAAGATGTCGAAGAGGAGGAACTAGATGATGATGATGTAGGAGTTAATGTTTATGAAGATTACATCCGTGTGGATGATGACATTATCGAAACTGATATCGATGATTATGATGATATGACCAATACTTACAATGTCGAATCTAGATTGGATGATATAGACAAAGAGTTGGATGAAGAAGAAGATCAATGACATTGAAATGTATAAGTTATGCGATTATATTATCTATTTGATATTAATTTCTTGATAGAATTATATTTGACTTATGTGGTTACATAATTAATTCATGATGTTTTTAATTTTATGCCATTACATAATTAATTTAATTATTTACTTTTAATGTTTGAAAGGTCAAAAATTAAAACATTTCAATAGTGATGTTAAGAACCTTAAAATTAGTGTGTTTTATGTTTCATGTGATCATAAAAGATTAAAAATTCAGTTGTAGAGGTGGTTGTTCAATGGTTGATGTGTATGTTGGTTCTTTTTACAATGTAACCGGGTTTGTCTTCTAATATACCTGTGCAATTGGCAATTCTAATTGAAGGAAACTCAAAGGACCTAGACCAATTGACAAGGAATTTAAAAGCCTCATGTTAGCTCTCAAAAATGTAGGTAAGAATACCTCAAGAGGTTTCCAATCTCTTGGAACTTTTTAGGGTAACAGACAAAGCCAAATGGTTTAAGCTTTCTACTCTTTAGGTGCTGCTAGACCTAGGCAGGTGTACCTATGTGAATTGGGCAGACTTGACTTTTGATCTTGTCTCTTGCAGTGATTTGTCCACGATGGAAAATGGTATAGATCATATAGCAATATTCAAAACTAAATCCTAATATGCTCAGTTAACAAATGTAAAGTAAAATGAATGAATCTTAATGATGAAAATGCAGAGAGTAGTGCCTTATTGGGTATGCAGATTCAAGAGAAATCTGAAACAAGTACTTTGTTCTGGCAGAAATTCAAGTTGTTTAGCATCTGATTTAGTTTATAACTTGTATAAACATGCAAGGTTATGATTACCGAGTTCTTCTTAGTGATCCAATTAACATTCTCTAATTACTACGATCAATTTAAAGGGTTTAATCTTTACTGGAAAGAACCAATCAATTGACCATATAGATGCAGTAAATGTCCACTGACAAACCAAATGTAAACTTGTTCCACCAATTTAAATAACCAGAAAACACCATATTGGAGACAACTTTAATAATACTTTCAACAAAAACCATAAATAACTGCACCATATTATTAGATTTGAATTGATATCTCCATGATTCGAAACATGCAGCATAGTCTCATATTGGAAAAAAATTGTATTACACTCTATATTTTCTATCCTCTAACCTATTCTACTTATCGCTCCTTCATTTCATTTTAAAAATGGATATTTATACATTGAGAATACGAAAGGATGCTTCCTTTCGGAAATTGAAATGTCACATGTTTACAAAACAAAAGATTAGAGGATAATTAAGCTCTATTAAGCCACAAGAGAGTTTTAGCAAGATGATCCAAATAATCTCAGTGCTCATATGTATCCACATCTCCAACTGCATTCTGGATCGTGATTTCCATCTTTATCATCTTCTCATTCTGCTCGCTCACTTCTTCTAATGTTGTATTCTCCATAGAAGCTATCCTCATGACTTCATTTAACAATGATTCACTTTCATTCTTCCATCTGGTAGCTTCTTTCAGTTCCCCTTTGTCATTAGAGAATGCAATCAATGTTTTCTTGGTAGCATTTATCAAACCCTGTTCATCCCCTTGTAACTCATTGTTGAAGTTTCAATGTCAATTTATAATATGATTTGCAGCTTCAATTGATGCATTGTTAGAAGCATCTCTTTGATCTATCTCATGAAACTTCTCCATAATCCATCCATCCATCCTTTCATGCTCCTTAATGCAACAAGAGTATGTGAATGTTTGCCCCAAAGTTTATTCAACCAAGGTGTTAAACTATCCTGCCTTTTCTTGATTATTGCAACAATTGCATCATGCTTTCCTTGGGAATAAGCACTTGATCCAACCCAATGATCCTTTGTCTGAGAGCTTTCTCCTTGAGTGAGCATCCTGGGTGTCTTCATTGTAACACCAACTAAATCTTTTAGTCTGTCATTTTCTCTCAACATTCTTTCATTATTTGCTTTGTAAATATCCCTTTCCTTTATCAACATATGAATTTGGGCCTTGTTCAGCTTTGCAATATTCACTCTAATTTCTGCAGTAGCCATAGGATCAACTTCCCCAACCTTTAGGTTCATGACATGGCCAAATACCTTTTCAATGTCAATGACTACTGATTTCCTGTGGGGTGGGTATAATGTCTAGATCATCAATGACCCTTCATGAGTATTGTATTTTGATCTAGCATACACCTCTGTTACACTTTCTTTGTCAAGCTTATGTGTAGCATTGTTGTCCCTCAGGAAACTATAAAAAAAAGGGCTAAATTGAGATCTAGTTTGGGAAAGATCATGACACCAACATATTGCAACATTTTCCTCCCCTTTTCAAGGGTCATATTTGTCATTTCATCATCCACACATTTCCTCAATTCGTTCAGCAATTTTTCTTCATTTCCTATAGTGACATCATCAACCTTTTTTTCTTATTTCCTTCCCCTTCTATTTATACAAAAATGATTTGAATTATGGGGAGTTTATGAACTCATCATCTAAAACAAATGATCTATACTCAATATGCCCCGCATCTGCATCACCACTCTCAACACTCAGCTCTCTAGTTGGGCAAACATACTACTAAGTTCTCAATCTGGATACCTTTTCTGGTTGGCTTTGTGGCACATTATCTTGTGGTGTCTCTTCCCCTGAAGACAATTTCTCTGCATCATGCAACCCTTGGTTATATCTTTCAACCACCATCTCAGCTTCATCTTCCTTTAGATTCTGAATCATATCATCAAAGGGATAGGGCAGATGCTGATACTTTCCAAAGTGTATCTTCTCTTTAGCAGAATTGATATATCCTTCTGGGTCAAAGCTCTTCCTTGGTGATCCTCTCTTCATGTTGTACTGAATCAGTTTGTCAAGGATCAAATTGTATCCTTCCTTGGCCAACACAGTGAAATCACCAAAGCATAATGAGCTAGGCATAAAATCCTGCTTCCCAAAAGAACTACAATTCATTACACTACAGTAATCCATCTGCTTGACAATCTCCAGATATGCAATCCTATTTGGAACTGTATTTGGCAGAATGAAAGGGGCCTCTTCAAACCCATAGACTCTGATCATTGTAGCTCCCTCCAAACAATACCAATTTCCCCAGTTATGATCAATTGGCCCATTGAAATATTTTGGCTGAAGAAATCTCTTAATCTCATTTGATAATGAATAATTACAGGGATATTTATACAATTTGTACAATTTTTTCATAAAATATTCTTCAAAATAAATGAAACTAGCATTAGCAAACCTGCTATCCCAAATAGCAGTCCACAATTGAACAAGTAATGCTTCACCATCTTTACCAAGCTGAGAAATTCTCATTTCTGGAGGCCATACTCCCAACTCATGTCCAAAATAGAGTACCAGGTGCATCAACAATGAATAATTCCTGAGATAAAAAGTAGATGATCCACCTTTTATAGCCATCAGTCTTGAATCAAGCCCCCTAGAAATGTATGAGGCATAGTCAAATGGATGAGAATTATGATACTGGATATCTGTTGTGATAATCATGGGCACAATTGACATATACTCCAGGGCATCCATTCCCAATACCCGACACACTGAAAAATAGGTGTATTTCATATAGGGTTCAAACAAGTCCACATGATAAGGGGGGCCCTCACTATCCTATAGAGGATATGGCTTGCTACCTTGTTTAACTCTATGAATTGCAACCTCCAACCCTTATAGATTGTATCCATTCTCAAGAATTCCTTCTCCAATTCCTCATGTATGATATCCTCATTCCAAAACCCTTCTAAATTGAAAACATGCTCAATTGCCTCTTTTGAGAGATATATTTGTGGCTTTCTAGATGGGTCACATATAGCTTTATGCTTCGGGTCATAGCTATCAGCCAATAATTTTACCAATTCAACATTCACAAACACATTAGGGCACACCCGTTTTCCCAAATTTAGCTTCCATGGGTTGAAAACTAGTTGAAAATGACTTCTTCTATGATAATGGAAATTGAACAATTCGTACCCCCTTATGGTAGTCCAGAAATCTCCTATGAATTTTCATTTGTCATCTAGTTTATCAATCTCTACCCTAGGTTGTGTAGACCTTCTGGCTCTAGGCCCTAAACTAGGCAACTGATCAATGAGATCTTGGTTTAATCTTCATTCAGTGCCCTCATGTTCTGTATAAATTTTTTGTTTCTTCCCTTTTGATTGACTACTTTCACCCTTTTTTCTACTTTTGACTTTTCCAAAACTAGGGGAATCCATTCTTCAAGATTTTAGAAGTTCAAATTTAGAAGGCTAAGATGTAGTCACTTACAGTGTATTGCTCGAGCTCCTCAGGCTGTAAGATGTCCTAGTTCTCTATTCGCACTGCTGACTCTTTTGCAATAAATTCAACACAAATGCATTTGATTACACTTACCCTGCTATATCCCATCGTGCCATTAATGTGTTAGCTGAAGCACGAATGAAGAGTTATTTGAAACTTGCACTGTCGCATCAAATGTCTTATTGATGAGAGATTTTTAAATTTGTGGTGAAATCTTTTTTGCAACGTTCATTAGATCTTTCGCCAAAACATCATGTAGTTGCACCGAAGGCCAATGTCTCATCGACAATCATCCTTTAGTTCTTTGTGTTTCGCTGTGACCTTTAGAGTCGGGGAGAAGTCTCACAGACAATATTTTGTCTCGCTGAAATGTATTCTTTTGTCTCATGTGGGTCGTTGAAACATTTTATTGTCGGGGAGACATCCCATAGATATCCTATGTCTCACCAAAAAATCTCCTTAAGTTTACTTCTTGTCGCCATGACAATATCATTCTCTTATCGATGAAAACAATCTTACCGATGAAATAAATTTCATCAGCAAGACTTACGAATCTTCGAAAAGACTCATACCGATGCCAAATGTCTCGCCCAACACGTTCCTCCAAATTATTTTATTCAGTGAGACTCTCCCCAAAGTATTCTTTCAGTCTAACCTTCAATTTTTTATAGAACTCACGCCCAAGACTTATTCTCTCGCCGATGCAATTCTCTATTGGTGTGACATTTGACTCGGCAAGACTACATAGCTTCTTCCTAATAGCTTTTTGATGAAACCCCCCTTGCGCCTTATTGACAAGACCCAACGCCTTCGGTAAGACATCATTCTGATAACCTTTTGTTTGGCCAATACATCATTCCCTGCGCTGGTCGGTGAGACATACATGAGTTTGTTATGACTCATCTTGATAACAATTCTCTTGCTGATATGACTTTCCTATCGCCGAAACAATAGATGTGTCCCACCGATAATCTGCAACAAGCATACATTAGTGAAAAATATAGGTCAGGGAGACCTTCACCCTGTCTTGCCAATATGGGTAATACAATGAAATATCAAAGACTAGATGGATTCAAATGAATCATATGACAAAATACAAGCAAGATGCCATAAGGAGGGAACTTTATGCTTATGATGAGGACTCAATTTGAAAACTCGTGAATGCAATTGACTGTGAAAAATTCAAAATTTTATAGTTCTAACACCTCGTACACTTCAGGCTTTGCAAGACCCAGGAGGGTGATCCCTTAATGTGTTTACAACCTCTGCACCATTATTATAAACAACATTAATAATAGTGCAGATGATCTCACTTAATAGCTCAACTCGATAAGATAATATCAACAAGAATTGGTTGTTCATAGACAATATCAACTATCTGGAGTGTGAGATAACTAAACACAATCCACTGTATAAGATAGTCAATGATTTTCAATTTGTAGCAAGCTCTTGGAAAAGACAAACAAATACTGAACTACACAAATAATTACAACTTAGATTAGTGCCATATATCCATTGCAGCAGTCAAATTCATAAGCATCTAGAGGTTTATAACATATTTAATACATCACATATAAGATCCCTAACAATATTGCATTACAATTTTATCAGTGTGCATTCTAACCCAGGACTACTTATCAAATCCTTCTACAACACATATCTGCCTATAATCCCATTCAAGCATTTTGATTAATTCCTTGAATTAAAGCTAAAATAGAATCATACACACCACAACAGTGAGATGGATAAAACAACCCTTAGTTATTTAATTGAAAGTTCAGATATGCATGTACAATGGAGAGACATGAGCTCAAATTTTCATTTCAACTCAAATGCTAGTACTGTTATACAACATTAAATCTCTATGAACTCAAAACCTATTAGATAATGACTCAAAACCTAAATTGCATTTCTCTAAAACCATGGGACTTTACAATTCGCTTTGCAACTTCACCTAGACTCGACAAAAATTATCTAACTTGCTAACCCGTACTTCTGGCTTTGAAATCTTTCTTATAGAAAATGGAGCAAACAAGCACCGGGCCAGAAAGTACACCTGTCACCAGTCAATTGGAGCACCTGGTGATATTCCAAAATTTGTTACAATAGCCACCACCTTGAAAAGTATTCTTGTTCAAAAATCGTTATAATAACAATCATCTTGGAGCATATTCTCATTCATCATGTCGGCGGAGGAAGGTTGATGCAATAACAAAAACCCATGAGAAACCCATGACAAGAAAGTCATCCACACAAAACTAGAAACGCTATAACCACAACATCTAATTTGCCACCTGTCGGTAGCCCACTCTTTTTACTCATCATCATTCAAATACTTAGCCACCCACCTCTTGTATTCTTTGTTAGTTGGCCAGTCAAAATTAATAACCTCTTTTACCTTTGTACTATAAGGAAAATACTTTACTGCTTCCTAATTAGCATCTCTTTTAAAAGATTCCAAAAATGAGTTGGTACCAATAATCTTATCCATACAATTTACCAAAAAATCATCATCTGAGTCATCACAAATTATTTTAATTTGATTATTGATGACTTCACTTGCTTGATCCTGTCATTGCTAGAGTGTTCTGGGGTGTTGTCATAATAGTGGTTTACAATTCCTGAGAGGAACGAATTTTAGCTGAAATCACATATTTTTAGAAAATATAATGATTTAAGCCTTAAAAAGTTCCATTTTTAGGATTCCAATTGAAGAGGGTTTGATCAAATCACCTTAGATCAAACCCCCTTGGATAGAACCTTGCTAGTTTTAAACCATACCTATAAATGCATCTCCTTTACACCTATCAAAATGCTAATAAAAAATCACTTTTGATTTAGATTTTGGGGATCAAATGAATTCATTTAAAATTTATTTCAAATGATTATGGTATTCCTTAGAACAAGCTATCCAATGAATATAATTTTAATATGTTTTGGTTTTGTTATGTATTTGTTTTTTAAGTTTTATTAAACATAGGTTTTTCATCGAAAATGAATTTCTTTGTTCTTCACATGTGGAAAAATAGAAGATTATCAAAAAAAAAATTGAAAAATATGAGTGCACTAGATATTGAAGTCCTTGATCCAACAACAAAAATAAAATTTTTTTTTTGACATATACAAAAAAAGTTACGCATTATACAGTCGCGTTGTGTCTAAATTGTAATTTGTTTGACTTTGAAACTTGATTAAGGAAAAAATATTCAATAAAAAACCATCTAACCAAGTGGAAGCACTAGATATCAGTGTTACAAATCTAAATTTGAAAGAATTATAATTTTATCCTTCATGAAAAAAAGTTATGTGTTATATGGTGTGTGTCACTTTTTAAAAATGTTGTTTTCTGAAAAAAATCTATTTTCGTGGGAGATGGAAAAAGAAGTGCAATTTGATTCTAAAATTTTTGAAAAAATACTTTTAGAATCTACAGACAAAATTTGATGAGACTCTAGTTTGCACCATCTTAAAATTCCTCACAGTTTAGCCGCTATAGGTGCCCGAATGTGAAGATTTAGTTAAAAATAATAATTTCAGTGTCCAATTTGGCAAAAAATTGTAAACCACTATTATGGGATCACCCTCTGATTCCCCCCTACTCATCAGTTATATCAAGTAACAGTGTGTTACCCCAATCATTGAAGTTCTTTACCAATTCCCTAATCTTCCTACTTAGATCATCTGGTAAGGTTTGAAAACCTTGCAATGATTTAACTAATATATAAGTAGGCTTCAATGATTGGGACCTATTATTTACATCAAACCTTGAGGCTTTATTCATAACATCTAGATTATTTTCCCTAGGGATCCAATTTTGAATTATTGGAATCACCATCCCCTGATCCCTATCGATATTATTTATTGCTTCAAATAGAAAAGAATACAAAGAATGTATAGAGGGTAGTTTATTATCCACCTTTTCATTTAAATACTCCAAATTAAGAGTAACGATTTCTTTTTTTTTGAAAGAAAGCCCTTCTCTTTTACCCTTAGTGATTTTTGTAATTGATCAATTTTCTCCATGAGCTGCCTCTTTGTTGGATCAACAGAGCACTCTGTTTCTTCATCAACTTATTCTAGAGGAGGGGTAAGAGTAGGATTTTGAATGGGAGACCCTGGTGTAGAAACATTTGGAGAAGTAGGAAGCATTGACCCTACTGTGGGAGGTGATGTGATGGTTCCTAGAGCATTGGATGTTTCTCTAGTATGTCTATACTTAAACCTTTCTACTTCAATTTACAACTCAACATTCCTCTATTGCATTTTACTATATTCTTCAATTAAAATGTTATACTTCTCCATTATGCTCTTTCTTTCAGCCTCCTCCTTTTCAGCAGTCTTTTGGGCCAACTTGGCCACATTCATAGTTAAACTAGTGGCTTTGGTTGTTTTAGTCTCTAAATCTCTCTTTATTATTAATCCTCCTTTGAAATTTGGATTAATATTAGCAATGTCTGGCTTTCTTCCTTGTGGAGCCAATGCCCAAATTGCCAAGGTCTCATATTCTTCACTGAAGGTAGAGTTTTGTAATGCTACCTTAACTTCTTCTTTAGAATCCTGAAAGGATTCTTCGACTTCATAATGGCATTGAAAGCCACTGCATCCGCGATGTCCCATTCAAGAAAAATTAAAACACCAGCCTAATTCACTAGTTGTCTTCCTTCTTCAGAAGTGATGTTTTTGAACTCTTCCATTAGTTCAGCTTTCACTTCTTCATCATTCTCCTAATCTGACTTGTCAGGCCTTAGTTCTCTTCTCTCCTTGCATTTATTAAGCTCCATGAAAAAACACTACCTTCCATATAAAGAGTATACAACATGATACTTATAGAAAACAAATTATGTAGGATACCAAAAAATTGTCAAAAAGATAAGATAAAATTATATATGAAATTAATCATATTAATTTCATAGTTAAAAAGATAATTCTATGGATCTTTAAATATACATATATAATAATCTTTAAATCTTTATTTAAAAAAATATATATTATATTTTATAAACTTATACATTAAATTTTTTAATATTTAAGTTATACTAAAATCTAAGATGTTCAATATTCATTATTATTTTTAAATTATAATATTGATTAAAGATATATAATTATATTTATAAGATTTAAAATCAATAATGAACTTAGAAAATATTAAATCAATCAAAATTGTTTCTATTATTCAAAATACTATATAAGTAAATTATAAACTATTATAATATAATATTTAAATTTTATATTTCAAATGTTAAATAATTCTAATGTTAAATTTTTATAATTATAAACTTACCTTTTAATGATGTTAGGAAGTGTTGACATGTGTCTTAGCACAACAAAATGCAAACAAAATATTGCTACTCTGCTTCTCTTGAAAGAGAAAGACAACACATGGATGCCTTAGCTCCCAAGGTCTTTGTAGTTGGGTCTCAACTATGTTGATGTCCCTCAGCAGTCATTCGTTTGAAGTCTCCCTGATTTCCTCTTGTTCTCGTCGAGCTCCTTTTGCTTCGGCATGACCTTTGCTCTTCGGCAAGACATTATACCAAAAGGGGAACCCTTTGACGAAACCCCCAACTGTTGGGGAAATATCTCCCTAAAACAAATCCATCTCGCCGAACTCAAATTTCATGTCGGCGAGACCTTCAAAATTTTGCCAGACCTCTTGGCGCACATCTTTCTTCTCACCAAGGGGATACCCTATCGGTGTGAAACTTCTTAGTCACCGAGACCTCTTGGTGCGAGTCTAAATATTCCCTGAAAACCCTTGGGGAACCTTTGTCGGCAATACTTATGGCGATATCTCCTTCATGTCGCCAGGACCTCAGAACATCAGCCAGACTTCATGCTGAAGGTGAACCACTCTCCGCAAAGACAAACCTTCCTTGGAGTGACTTCCTTCATTTGGCCAAACATTATGCCAAAACAACAACCTTTTTCTGGCCCATGTTGTCGCCAAGACCTCCCTTTAGTCACACTGATATGCATCCTTTCATCTAACATGTGTCGCTATAACATCCTCTTATCGGGGAGACATCCTATAGTCACCTTTTGTTTCGCCAAGGAATCTCCATAGGCTCACTTTTTTGGTCATCATGACAAAACGGGTCGGCAAGAATGCAAGACCTCTCATCGATAGACCCCCTTTTGGTGCCTTGTCAGTGAGACTTCAAGATTTCGCTAAGATATCTCTCCACCGTGATAGTTTCTCACCGAAAGGTATATCTTTATCGGTGGTCGGTGAGACATGAGGCTTTTGGAAAGATCACATA
Source organism: Sequoia sempervirens (assembly GCA_007258455.2). NCBI lineage: Eukaryota > Viridiplantae > Streptophyta > Pinopsida > Cupressales > Cupressaceae > Sequoia > Sequoia sempervirens. The sequence continues at coordinate 204,683,535 of VDFB02058242.1, read as the reverse complement.
CTGAAGATACAACTCTTGCTGAAGTGTTAACGTGGTCCGCGGTAGTCGGTGAGACATAATGAAGTCACCGAGACTTCACCCCAAAGTCAAAATCTCTCGCCGATATGGTTTCTCCCTATGGTCGGTTGGTGGGACATACAGATCTTGCCGAGACCTTTCTCCAAAGGATAGTTGATGAACAGTCATGCAAATTCGATCCCCAGATGGGACACATGTCACCCGCCTATGATATCGCCATCCTACAATTCCCGATCATGGGATGGCGGGAAACCATTGATCTTAAAGGCATTTTGATCGACGGCAGCGTGAATTTCATTCTTCTAAAAAATAAAACATTCATTAAAGGGAAAGGGGACATTACTAGGCAGATGGAAAATTTCCTCGGGCCCCATCTTGTATAGTCCACGTGGCAGCCGCCCGTGATTTCACAATCAACCAAAGCACCATCGTAGGATGGCGGGGAATGGCTCAAATCAAAGGACAATTGATGAACAGTCATGCAAATTTGATCCCCAGATGGGACACATGTCGCCCGCCCATGATATCACCATCTTACAATTCCCAATCACAGGATGGCAGGCAATTATTGATCTTGAAGGAATTTTGATCGACGATAGCACAAATTTCATCCTTATAAAAAATAAAACATTCATTAAAGGGCAAGGGGACATTACTAGGCGGATGGAAAATGACATAAGTTTTTTTAAAACCGTTCAGCACAGGGCCAACCAGGACTTAGCAAAATAAAACCCACGGAGGAAATAAAATATTAATACCAAAGGGACCAGGCCTAGATGGAATGATGGGCATAAGATTTTTTTAAAACCCTTCAAAAAAGGTAATGGTGAAATAGATCCCAACCAAGGCATTATGTAAACACAAGGGTTTAAGAAATGAAATGAAATATTTTAATGACGTCCATGAGGCCAAAGATGAAGACAAAGCTAAAACCCCAGCCCTAAGAAATTTTCCAACACCATGAAAGACCAGTGACATAAGGTAGGGCATGAGTGAAACATTAGGAACAAAATTTGAAGTTCCATTAGTACAAGCATTGGATAATTTTATATTAATAGTTTTTCCTATTACAAATATAAAAGGTGAGCACAATAAATAATTAAATGTATTTTCAAAAGTTATAGTGTTCAACTATTGGTCCATTTTTGTTCAATATAAGTTGTATTTTAAATCATTATGTGTTGTTTTATAACAACAAATAGATTTTGTGTTCAACTATTAGTCCATATGTGTTGTTTTTATAAAATAGAACAATTAGAACAAAATTTGAAGTTCCATCACTACCCATAACCTAAACCTAAACCTAAACCATTAACCCTTAACCCTTAAGCCCTCTACCCTCTCTCTCTCTCAAGTCTCTCCCTCCTACCCCCTCTCCCTCTCTCAGGTCTCTCTCTTAAGTCTCTCCCTCCTACCCCTTCTCCCTTTCTTAGGTCTTTCTCTCACTCACTCACTCCCTCTCTTAGGTCTTTCTCTCTCCCACTCCCTCCCTCTCTCTCTCTCTCAATTATCTTCAATATCCTACCACCTCTCCCTCCCTTAGGTCTCTCTCTCTCTCACTCACTCCCTCTATCTCTATCCCCTCCACCCTTAACCTTAAACCCTTAAACCATCTACCCTCTACCATTAACCCTCCCTCCCTCTATCTCTCTCCCACTCCCTCCCTCTCTCTCTCTCTCAAGTCTCTCCCTCCTAGCACCACTCCCTCTCTGGGGTCTCTCTCTCACTCATTCACTCTATCTCAAGTCTGGCCTCCTGCCCCTTCTCCCTCTCTTAGGTCTTTCTCCTCCTTCTCCTCTATCTCTCCCCTCCATGCCCTTAGAGCTCTAAACTCTTAAACCCTCCTACCCTCTACATTTTAACCCTCTGCATATCCTCTCTCCCACTCCCTCCTCTTTCCCTCTTTCCATCTTCAATCTTCATGTGTATGTTTCTTTGCCTTCTAATTTTGCATTTTAAATGAAAAAACTTGGTTTTACACCTTATTTAAGTCATTTAATCCTTGATTTTTGTCTCCAATAGATTTATTTAAAACTATAGACACCATCCAATTGAATTATGAGATTCCTCTCTTCTTTTATTAGGATGTAAGAAAAATCATTTGAGAGGTTTTTTGGGATCTTATCCATTCTACTTTCAAGGAGATCCTTTCCTTGAAAAGGTTTCTAAAGACTTGGATATTCCACTCTTTTAGTCTGAGTTTTATTAATTTTAACTTTTGATTGAATATGCACATCTTAGTGCAATGATCAACTATTTGGGTGAGCCAAGATTTAGTGACAACCATTCCTCTCTCTCTCCCCTTCCCCTCTCTCATAACTCATAAAGAAGTGACATATTTCATGAAGAAGTGAAATAAGTATTTTTTTTGTTTCAAATAAAATATCACAACTTTCCACTATAAGTATATCATTTAAAAAATAAAATGGTCATTTAATAAAATAAGACACTCATTGAAACAAGTGTTGTTATCATAGTGAAAAAATATTGTTCTTATATGTACAACAATTGGGGTAGCAATGTATAAA
>VDFB02058242.1:204617592-204680889 GCA_007258455.2 Sequoia sempervirens | reverse complement strand
CATACCCTTAAACTCTAAACCCTTAAACCCTCTACCCTCTACGTTTAACCCTCTACCCCATATCTCTCTCCCACTCCCTCCCTCTTTGCCTCTTTCCATCTTCAATCTTCATATTATGTTTCTTTGCCTTCTAATTTTGCATTTTAAATGAAAAAACTTGGTTTTACACCTTCTTTAAGTCATTTAATCCTTTATTTTTGTCTCCAATAGATTTATTTAAAACTATAGACACCATCCAATTGAATTATGAGATTCCTCTCTTATTCTATTAGGATGTAAGAAAAATCATTTGAGAGGTCTTTTTGGATCTTAACCATTCTACTTTCAAGGAGATCCTTTCTTTGAAAAGGTTTATAAAGACTTGGATATTCCACTCTTTTAGTCTGAGTTTTATGAATTTTAACTTTTGATTGAATATGCACATCTTAGTGCAATGATCAACTGTTTGGGTGAGCCAAGATTCAATGACAACCATTCCTCTCTCTCTCCCCTTCCCCTCTCTCATAACTCATAAAGAAGTGACATATTTCATGAAGAAGTGAAATAAGTATTTTTTTTGTTTCAAATAAATTATCACAACTCTCCACTATAAGTATATCATTTAAAAAATAAAATGATCATTTAATAAAATAAGACACTCATTGAAACAAGTGTTGTTATCATAGTGAAAAAATATTGTTCTTATATGTACAACAATTGGGGTAGCAATGTATAAACCCTTAAACCATCTACCCTATACCCTTAACCTTCCCTCCTTCTATATGTCTCCCACTCCCTCCCTCCCTCCCTCTCTCTCTCACAAGTATCTTCAATATCCTACCTCCTCTCCCTCCCTTAGGTCTCTCACTCACTCACTCACTCCCTCTATCTCTATCCCCTCCACCCTTAACCTTAAAACCTTAAACCATCTACCCTCTACCATTAACCCTCCCTCCCTCTATCTCCCTCCCACTCCCTCCCTCTCTCTCAAGTATCCCTCCTAGCACCACTCCCTCTCTGACGTCTCTCTCTCACTCATTCACTCTATCTCAAGTCTCGCCCTCCTACCCCTTCTCCCTCTCTTAGGTCTTTCTCTCACTCACTCACTCCCTCCCTCTATCTCTCTCCCCTCCATACCCTTAAACTCTAAACCCCTAAACCCTCTACCCTCTACATTTAACCCTCTACCCCATATCTCTCTCCCACCATTGGGGATTGGAGGATCATGGTTGGAGTCAAAGACAACTTCAAGTTGGTAAGAGTTTCATGTTTTATTCATTTTTTTAATGACATGTAATTCAAAGATTGAAAGGAAATTTGAGTCCTCAATTTGTATAATGTAATTGTATTTCATTAGACCTCACTTGTAGGGATGGATTTTAATATTCCACCTATATGTGGTATCCTTATTTATCATGTTTACATAATGTTGGATTTGAACACACATTCCTAATATTTGCTTGCAATGATTTCATATTTTGGTTTAAGAGAAATGAATTTAGGTATCTTCATTTGGGTTTTAAAATGAATCCTTAATTAGATAACAATCAATCTTTGGATTATCCTTGATCCAATCATCTCCAAAGTTTTGGATTAAGTGTAATTAAATTTTCCTCATCTTGGAGATTGTGTTAGGTCTCTTGTGTAGTCTTGTAGGTAGTTAAAGGTGTTGTATCCACCTTTCCCTTTCCCTCCTTACTTAGGGTAGCATTTTGGAGTCTTAGGGAGGTCAAATTACCCCTTCAAACTTTCTCTTATGTGTTTCTTGTGTGTTGTGTGTTGGGACATATAATTCTCTGTTGGCCCTATGATTTTTTTCTTCTTTCTAAGTCTATTAGTTGTTGGGCACATAATGTTACGTTGTTCCAAGGTTTTTGGAATGTCTTGGGAACCAAACCCTAGCTTTGGTTTACTCACTAGCCATGATTCCAATGCATCTATAGGGATTCTAGAATTCTTGACAATGGTAGCAACGCTTGGGTACTAGTGTCCCCTCTGGGTGCTAGTGTCCCATTTGGGCACTAGTGTCCTTTTTTTCTCTATTTTACCTTTGTTCAAAGAGTGAAGGGTCTTCCTTTTGTTTCTCAAGGAAACCTTGTATACAAAATTTTTCCTTCTTGGTCTTATGAGTCTTCTACCATACATCAATACTTATGACATCTCCTTGCATTGAGAAGCATGTCCTTACCTAGAAGTGACTTTTCATTGTTCTAGATGGTGGAGGGTTGTACCTCCTAGTTAGATAGCCTCTTATGGAGGTCATTCCTTGTGTTTATTGTTTTCTTTGGTTGTGGATAAGTGGATTCAAGGTGAATTTACCCTCATCCTACTCCTTGTTTTAAAAATATAGTCTTGTTTTCTAGTCAAGTGGTGATAGTTCCTAGTAATTCCCTCATTTGCGTTAGTTTTTGAATGTGTTGTCAATATTGTAAGTGTTTCTAGGTCTATATTGCAGGTTGATGATCCCCTCATCCTATCTTGGTGTGGTTAAATTACAAGAGAAAACGATATGTTTTAGTAACTCATGTCATTTAGGTGTTTTCCTCTCTCTCATTTGTTCATCATGGTAGATATATCCCATGAGTGTTAGGTCTTTCACTATTGTCACCTTGTTTATGCAATGGCGAGTTTATCTTGTTATCATTGTCTTTGTTTCATTATGTTTCACATGAAACTTGTGTGCACATTATTGTGCCAATGCGACATGTTGTTATCACATCTTTAGTGTTGTTTTTTTTTTTAAAGTTATTATGTCAAGTTTTATTAGCTTGGGGCATTACAACAAATTAGATTGACTACAACTAGTGATAAGGTATATTATTATCCTTCCAAAATTTGAAGCATGGTTTCCTTCTTAGTAAAGAATCAATTTATTTTTCATCCTCTCTTTTCCACCTTTCTCAAGTGATTTATAATCAAATATGGTTGATTGGAATGGACTTATTTAATCAAATATGGTTGATTGGGAGAGAGATATGGGATAGAGGGTTAAACGTAGAGGTTAGAGGGTTTAAGGGTTTAGAGTTTAAGGGTATGGAGGGGAGAGAGATAGAGGGAGTGAGTGAGTGAGAGAAAGACCTAAGAGAGGGAGAAGGGGTAGGAGGTCGAAACTTGAGATAGAGTGAATGAGTGAGAGAGAGACCTCAGAGAGGGAGTGGTGCTAGGAGGGAGAGACTTGAGAGAGAGAGAGAGAGCAGGAGGGAGTGGGAGAGATAGAGGAGAGGGAGGGTTAATGGTAGAGGGTAGATGGTTGAAGGTTAAGCATGGAGGGCTAGAGATAGAGGGAGTGAGTGAGGAGAGAGACCTAAGGGAGGGAGAGGTGGTAGGATATTGAAGATAATTGAGAGAGAGAGAGAGGGAGGGAATGGGAGAGAGAAAGACCTAAGAGAGGGAGTGAGTGAGTGAGAGAAAGACCTAAGAGAGGGAGAGGGTAGGAGGGAGAGACTTGAGAGAGAACCTGAGAGAGGGAGAGGGGGTAGGAGGACTTGAGAGAGAGAGAGGCAGAGGGTTTAAGGTTAAGGGTTAATGGTTTAGGGTTTAGGGTTATGGGTAGTGATGGAACTTCAAATTTTGTTCACGAGTGTTCTATTTTATAAAACAAATACATATGGACTAATAGTTGAACACAAAAATCTATTTGTTGTTATTAAAACAACACATAATGATTTAAAATACAACTTATATTGAACAAAAATGGACCAATAGTTGAACACTATAACTTTTGAAAATCCTTCACATTTAATGGGAAAATACATGTTATTTATTGTGCTCACCTTTTATATTTGTAATAGGAAAACTATTAATATAAAATTATCCAATGCTTGTATTGATGGAACTTCAAATTTTGTTCCTAATGTTTCACTCATGCCCTACCTTATGTCACTGGTCTTTCATGGTGTTGGAAAATTCCTTAGGGCTGGGGTTTTAGCTTTGTCTTCATCTTTGGCCTCATGGACATCATTAAAATATTTCATTTCATTTCTTAAACCCTTGTGTTTACGTAATGCCTTGGTTGGGATCTATTTCACCATTACCTTTTTTGAAGGGTTTTAAAAACATCTTATGCCCATCGTTCCATCTAGGCCTGGTCCCTTTGGTATTAATATTTTATTTCCTCCGTGGGTTTTATTTTGCTAAGTCCTGGTTGGCCCTGTGCTGAACGGTTTTAAAAAAACTTATGTCATTTTCCATCCGCCTAGTAATGTCCCCTTGCCCTTTAATGAATGTTTTATTTTTTATAATGATGAAATTTGCACTGTCGTCGATCAAAATTCCTTCAAGATCAACAGTTGCCCGCCATCCCGTGATTGGGAATTGTAAGATGGCGATATCACGGGCGGGCGACATGTGCCCCATCTAGGGATCAAATTTGTGCGACTGTTCATCAACTATCCTTTGATCTGAGCCATTCTCCGCCATCCTGCGATGGTGCTTTGGTTGATTGTGAAATCACGGGCGGCTGCCACATGGACTATACAAGGTGGGGCCCGAGGAAATTTTCCATCCTCCTAGTAATGTCCCCTTTCCCTTTAATGAATGTTTTATTTTTCAGAAGAATGAAATTCACGCTGCCATCAATCAAAATGCCTTCAAGATCAATGGTTGCCTGCCATCTCGTGATCGGGAATTGTAGGATGGCGATATCATGGGCGGGCGACATGTGTCCCATCTGGGGATCAAATTTGCATGACTGTTCATCAACTATCCTTCAGAGAAATCTCTCGGTGAGATCTTTATGTCTCACCAATCGACGACAGGGAGAAACCATATCGGCGAGAGATTTTGACTTTGGGGTGAAGTCGCGGTGACTTTGTTATGTCTCACCGACTACCACGGACCAGGTTAACACTTCAGCAAGAGTTGTATCTTCGGTATGTGATCTTTCCAAAAGCCTCATGTCTCACCGACCACTGATAAAGATATACCTTTCAGTGAGAAACTATCGCGGTGGAGAGATATCTTGGCGAAATCTTGAAGTCTCACCGACAAGGTACCTAAAGGGGGTCTATCGATGAGAGGTCTTGCATTCTTGCCGACCCATTTTGTCACAGTGAAAAAAAAAAGTGAGCCTATGGAGATTCCTTGGCGAAACAAAAGGTGACTATAGGACATCTCCCCAATAAGAGGATGTTATAGCGACACATGTCAGATGAAAGGATGCATATCAGTGTGACTAAAGGGAGGTCTTGGTGACAACATGGACTGGCAAAAGGTTGTTGTTTCAGCATAATGTTTGGCCAAATGAAGGAAGTCTCTGAGGAAGGTTTGTCTTCGGGGAGAGTGGTTCACCTTCAGCATGAAGTCTGGCTGATGTTTTGAGGTCCTGGCGACATGAAGGAGATATCGCCATAAGTATTGCCGACAAAGGTTCCCCAAGGGTTTTCAGGGAAGATTTAGACTCTCACCAAGACGTCTTGGTGACTAAGAAGTTTCACACCGACAGGGTATCCCCTCGGGGAGAAGAAAGATGTGCGCCAAGAGGTCTGGCAAAATTTTGAAGGTCTCGCCGACATGAAATTTGATTTCGGTGAGATGGATTTGTTTTGGGGAGATATCTCCCCGACAGTTGGGGGTTTTGTCAAAGGGTTCCCCTTTCGGTATAATGTCTTGCCGAAGAGCGAAGGTCACACCGAAGCAAAAGGAGCTCGATGAGAACAAGAAGAAATTAGGGAGACTTCAAACGAATGACTGCTGAGGGACATCAACATAGTTGAGACCCAACTACAAAGACCTTGGGAGCTAAGGCATCCATGTGTTGTCTTTCTCTTTAAGGAGAAGCAGAGTAGCAATATTTTTTTTGCATTTTGTTGTGCTAAGACACATGTCAACACTTACTAACATCATTAAAAGGTAAGTTTATAATTATAAAAATTTAACATTAGAATTATTTAACATTTGAAATATAAAATTTAAATATTATATTATAATAGTTTATAATTTACTTATATAGTATTTTGGATAATAGAAACAATTTTGATTGATTTAATATTTTCTAAGTTCATTATTGATTTTAAATCTTATAAATATAATTATATATCTTTAATCAATATTATAATTTAAAAATAATAATGAATATTGAACATCTTAGATTTTAGTATAACTTAAATATTAAAAAATTTAATGTATAAGTTTATAAAATATAATATATATTTTTTTAAATAAAGATTTAAAGATTATTATATATGTATATTTAAAGATCCATAGAATTATCTTTTTAACTACGAAATTAATATGATTAATTTCATATATAATTTTATCTTATCTTATCTTTTTAACAATTTTTTGGTATCCTACATAATTTGTTTTCTATAAGTATCATGTTGTATACTCTTTATATGGAAGGTAGTGTTTTTCATGGAGCTTAATAAATGCAAGGAGAGAAGAGAACTAAGGCCCCCACAAGTTAGATTAGGAGAATGATGAAGAAGTGAAAGATGAAATAATGGAAGAGTTCAAAAACATCACTCCTGAAGAAGGAAGACAACTAGTGAATCAAGTTGTTGTTTTGATTTTTCCTGAATGGGACATCGCAGATGCAGTGGCTTTCAATGCCATTATGAAGTCCAAGAATCCTTCAGGATTCTGAAGAAGAAGAAGGTAGCATTACAAAACTCTATCTTCATTGAAGAATATGAGACCTTGCAATTTGGGAATGGCCCCACAAGGAAGAAAGCCAGACATTGCTGATATTAATCCAAATTTCAAAGGAGGATTAATAATAAAGAGGGCTTCAGAGACTACAACAACCAAAGCCACTAGTTTAACTATGAATGTGGCCAAGTTGGCCCAAAATACTATTGAAAGGGAGGAGGCTGAAAGAAAGAGCCTGATGGAGAAGTATAACATTTTAATTGAAGAATATAGTAAAATGCAATAGAGGAATGTTGAGCTGCAAACTAAAGTAGAAAGGTTCAAGTATAGACATACTAGAGAAACATCCAATGCTCTAGGAACCATCACATCACCTCCCATAGTAGGGTCAATGCTTCCTTCTTCTCCAAATGTTTCTACACCAGGGTCTCCCATTCAAAATCCTGCTCTTACCCCTCCTCTAGAACAAGTTGATGAAGAAACAGAGTGCTCTGTTGATCCAACAAAGAGGCAGCTCATGGAGAAAATTGATCAATTACAAAAATCACTAAGGGTAAAAGAGAAGGGTTTTCTTTCAAAAAAAAAGAAATTGTTACTCTTGTTTTGGAGCATTTAAATGAAAAGGTGGATAATAAACTACCCTCTATACATTCTTTGTATTCTTTTCTATTTGAAGCAATAAATAATATTGATAGGATTAGGGGATAGTGATCCCCAATAATTCAAAATTGGATCCCTAGGGCAAATAATCTAGATTTTATGAATAAAGCCTCAAGGTTTGATGTAAATAACAGGCCTCAATCATTGAAGCCTACTTATATATTAGTTAAATCATTGCAAGGTTTTCAAACCTTACCAAATGATCTAAGTAGGAAGATTAGGGAATTGGTAAAGAACTTCAATGATTGGGGTAACACACTGCTACTTGATATAACTGATGAGTAGGGGGGAATCAGAACACTCTAGCAATTGTAGGATCAAGCAAGTGAAGTCATCAATAATCAAATTAAAATAATTTGTGATGACTTAGATGATCATTTGTTGGTAAATTGTATGGATAAGATTATTGGTACCGACTCATTTTTGGAATCTTTTAAAAGAGATGCTAATCAGGTAGCGGTAAAGTATTTTCCTTATAGTACAAAGGTAAAAGAGGTTATTAATTTTGACTGGCCAACTGACAAAGAATACCAGAGGTGGGTGGCTAAGTATTTGAATGATGATGAGTAAAAAGAGTGGGCTACCGACATGTGGCAAATTAGATGTTGTGGTTACAGTGTTTCTAGTTTTGTGTGGATGACTTTCTTGGCATGGGTTTCTCATGGTTTTTTGTTATTGCATCAACCTTCCTCCGCTGACATGATGAATGAGAATATGCTCCAAGATGATTGTTGTTGCAACAATTTTTGAACAAGAATATTTTTCAAGGTGGTGGCTATTGTAACAAATTTTGGAATATCACCAGGTGCTCCAATTGACTGGTGACAGGTGTACTTTCTAGCCCGGTGCTTGTTTGCTCCATTTTCTATAAGAAGGATTTCAAAGCCAGAAGTACGGGTTAGAAAGTTAGATAATTTTTGTCGAGTCTAGGTGAAGTTGCAAAGCGAATTGTAAAGTCCCATGGTTTTAGAGAAATGCAATTTAGGTTTTGAGTCATTATGTAACAGGTTTTGAGTTCATAGAGATTTAATGTTGTATAATAGTACTAGCATTTGAGTTGAAATGAAAATTTGAGCTCATGTCTCTCCATTGTACATGCATAATTGAACTTTCAATTAAATAACTAAGGGTTGTTTTATCCCTCTCACTGTTGTGGTGTGTATGATTCTATTTTAGCTTTACTTCAAGCAATTAATCAAAATGCTTGAATGGTATTATAGGCAGATATGTGTTGTATAAGGATTTGATAAGTAGTCCTGGGTTAGAATGCACACTGATGAAATTTTAATGCAATATTGTTAGGGATCTTATATGTGATGTATTAAATATGTTATAAACCTCTAGATGCTTATGAATTTGACTCCTACAATGGATATATGGCACTAATCTAAGTTGTAATTATTTGTGTAGTTCAGTATTTGTTTGTCTTTTCCAAGATCTTGCTACAAATTGCAAATCATTGACTATCTTATACAGTGGATTTTGTTTAGTTATGTCACGCTCTAGATAGTTGATATTGTCTATGAACAACCAATTCTCATTGATATTATCTTATCATGTTGAGCTATTAAGTGAGATCATCTGCACTATTGTTAATGTTGTTTATAATAATGGTGCAGAGGTTGTAAACACATTAAGGGATCACCCTCCTGGGTCTTGCAGAGCCCGAAGTGTACGAGGTGTTAGAACTGTAAAATTTTGAATTTTTCACAGTCAATTGCATTCACGAGTTTCCAAATTGAGTCCTCATCATAAGCATAAAGTTCCCTCCTTATGGCGTCTTGCTTGTATTTTGTCATATGATTCATTTGAATCCATCTAGTCTATGATATTTCATTATATTACCCATATTGGCAAGACAAGGTGAAGGTCTCACTGGCCTATATTTTTCACTAATGTATGCTTGTTACAGATTATCGGCAGGACACATCTATTGTTTCGGTGACAGGAAAGTCATATCAGCAAGAGAATTGTTATCGGGATGAGTCATAATGAACTCATGTATGTCTCATCGACCAGCACAGGGAATGATGTATTGGCCAAACAAAAGGTTATCAGAATGATGTCTTACCGAAGGCGTTGGGTCTTGTCAATAAGGTGCAAGGGGGGTTTCATCAAAAAGCTATTAGGAAGAAGCTATGTAGTCTTGCTGAGTCAAATGTCACACCAATAGAGAATTGCATCGGTGAGAGAATAAGTCTTTGGCGTGAGTTCTGTCAAAAATTGAAGGTTACACTGAAAGAATACTTCGGGGAGAGTCTCACTAAATAAAGTAATTTGGAGGAATGGGTTGGGCAAGAAATTTGGCATTGGTATGAGTCTTTTCGAAGATTCGTAAGTCTTGCCGATGAAATTTATTTCATCGGTAAGAGAATGATATTGTCATGGTGACAAGAAGTAAACTTAAGGAGATTTTTTGGTGAGACATAGGATATCTATGGGATGTCTCCCTGACAACAAAATGTTACAATGACCCACATGAGACAAAAGAATACATTTCGGCGAGACAAAATATTTTCTGTGAGACTTCTCCCCGACTCTAAAGGTCACAATGAAACACAAAGAACTAAAGGATGATTGTCAATGAGACATTGGCCTTCGGTGCAACTACATGATGTTTCGGCGAAAGATCTAATGAATGTTGCAAAAAAGATTTTGCCCCAGATTTAAAAATCTCTCATCAATAAGACATTTGATGCAATAGTGCAAGTTTCAAATAACTCTTCATTCGTGCTTCAGCTGACACATTAATGGCACAACGGGATATAGCAGGGTAGTGTAATCAAATGCATTTGTGTTGAATTGATTGTAGAAGAGTCAGCAGTGCGAATAGAGAACTAGGACATCTTCCAGCCTGAGGAGCTCGAGCAATACACTGTAAGTGACTACATCTTACCCTTCTAAATTTTAACTTCTGAAATCTTGAAGAATGGATTCCCCTAGTTTTGGAAAATTCAAAAGTTGAAAAAAGGGTGAAAGTAGTCAATCGAAAGGGAAGAAACAAAAATTTATACAAAACATGAGGGCACTGAATGAAGATTAAACCAAGATCTCATTGATCAGTTGCCTAGTTCAGGGCCTAGAGCCAGAAGGTCTACACAACCTAGGGCAGAGATTGATAAACTAGATGAAAAATGAAAATTCATAGGAGACATCTGGACTACCATAAGGAGTTATGAATTGTTCAATTTCCATTATCATAGAAGAAGTCATTTTCAACCAGTTTTCAACCCATGGAAGCTGAATTTGGGAAAACTGGTGTGCCCTAATGTGTTTGTGAATGTTGAATTGGTAAAATTGTTGGCTAATAACTGTGACACGAAGCATAAAGCTATATATGACCCATCTGGAAAGCCACAAATATATCTCTCAAAAGAGGCAATTGAACAGGTTTCAATTTAGAAGGGTTTTGGAATGAGGAGATCATACACAAGGAATTGGAGAAGGAATTCTTGAGAATGGATACAATATATAAGGGTTGGAGGTTGCAATTCATAGAGTTAAACAAGGCAGTAAGCTAGATCCTCTGCAGGATAGTGAGGGCCCCCCTTATCATGTGGACTTGTTTGAACCTTATATGAAATACACCTATTTTTCAATGTGTCGGGTATTGGGAATGGATGCCCTCGAGTATATGTCAATTGTTCCCATGATTATCATAGCAGATATCCAGTATCATAATTCTCATCCATTTGACTATGCCTCATGCATTTCTAGGGGGCTTGATTCAGGACTGATGGCTATAAAAGGTGGATCATCTACTTTTTATCTCAGGAATTATTCATTGTTGATGCACCTGGTACTATATTTTGGACATGAGTTGTGTAGTGCCCCTCCCCGATTCACCATGTCATGATTTAGATTATTTGATTTTATGTGTATGGTTGTTTAAATTATAAACCGTTTGATAAACGAGGATGCGCATAAGGAAAACTAGAGTCTAAGATAGTGCCTGGAACCTTTTTCTCAAAGCTCACTATTTTTCAATGCCTTATGCTTTGTCGATGTTGAGTAGACCTTTAATACCGATACTTAGTATCTTTGAAACATGTGTAAATTCAAATCATAGTCAGTCATGTTAAATCAGGTCTCTCGTTACAAAACTCCCTCCATGAATGTAACTTAGATTTAATTCTGCCCATCAAATTAATTCTTCATACTCACCATCTTCTATCAACCATTATGGGAAATGGAAATTTTTATCAAAATGAAGTTGTCAGTATCCTGTCATTTTGTGAGAATGCAAAATCCACTTATTAATAAAATCTTCTAATTAATCAAATAATAGTATCTAATATTTATTAAAGAAGATTCTCCAACACAAAACTTTATAACTATTGTTCATATAGGCTTGAATTCATTTGAGGTGGAATATAATTTTATGCGAAGATTGGATAAGGGAGTAATGATTATTTAATATAGTCAAGATAAATGTTTATTGATCATTTTAGTTAAATAAATTAGGGAATAAAATAAAAGAAGATTTATTTAAATAATTGAAGGAATGATAAGAGGAATATGTGAATCATATATTGGTAATTACAATACATTTTCATTTAGGTATATGTATGTATATGAATGTGAACACTACTATATATATATATATATATATATATATATATATATATAGGTATATCCCATAATTAGGAATGTAAATATTTTATATGTTAAAATTTGGGTTGACATTCACATTGTATGTAATTTTATTTACGTACATGTTTATAATATGTTTGTCCACCTATGAATACATGTTGTGAGTAAGTATGGAGAGATTGCATAAGCTTTTGTTGTAAGTCGGTTATGGGATTCCCTTGTTAGCGCCATGGAGTAGCACCCATTAATTGTCTTTTTACCAGTTGGAGGATATCATTAATTTTCTAACCGCTTTATAGGAGAAAGGAAACCCGTTCTTGTAGACTGCTTTAACTAACGGTTAGTGGGACACCTCATTCAGTGCGTAGACATGTAGTTCAGTTATGCAAAAGTTAATGATCAACCGCGATGCAAGAGGAAGCTGTGAGGTTTCATTGCCGAAAAAAAAAAATGGTGCTCCTCTGATGGTTCGGATCGCATGGCACTTTGCTGGGACTTATGATGTAAAGACTAAGACTGGAGGGCCTTTTTGGAACTATGAAATATTCTGCTGAGTTGGCTCATGGGGCTAACGCTGGCCTGGATATTGCCATTAAGTTGCTTGAGCCTACTAAGGCGCAGTTCCCTATTATCATTTATGCTTATTTCTACCAGTTGGCTGGAGTTGTGGCTGTTGAGGTCACTGATGGATCTGATATTCCATTTCACCCTGGCAAAGAAGACAAGCCTGAGCCACCAGAAGAGGGATGGTTTCCCGAGCCACAAAAGGACCTGATCATTTGAGAGATGACTTTTCTGCTCACATGGGATTGAGTGACTAGGACATCGTAGCTTTGTCTGGTGCCCACACTTTGGGAATTGGTGCTAAGATAGTCAGACCCTACAAGTATGTGAAGGCTGCTAGCTGGGAATAAGAAGTTTGGCATCATTCGATAGCTCTATTAGTCAGCTTCAACCAGCGTCTATAAACACACAAGCTGAGTACACTATTCTTGTCTGAAACTCTGTTCATCATACCTCTAGTTTGCGCCATGTTCTATGGTTGGGAATAATGAATCTAAATTTGCTAGCATTTGATTTTAAAGGGATTAGATGCTTGTAGGGTCCATATTCAGTTCATGCATGCTAAACTTTCCTCTGTAGAGATTTACTTGATGGCGTCGAATATCTCTTGTTCCTCAACCATCATTGGGTTTGGCTGTCACTAAGTGAACTAAGAACTCAGTAAAACCCTTAAATTGTGCCTTATTGTTATTGTATATGCCCCATTTTTCACTTGAGTAAATCTTTATTTAGCCACGGCCTATAAGGGATTTGCGTACTTTGCTTATGATCTTTTATATCCTGAGTCAGAGTTGCGCGTAGGTTTCTATTTTCTGAATTTAGATCTTTCTTTTTTTATGGAAGATGATTTAAACTCTGTTTATTACGAGTCACTGCCATGCATAGGAAATGCATACTTTAAATATTTGTTTTTTTTTTGTTCATTCGTTGCACTTCTTCTTAAGAAGAGATCGACACTAGGACTGCCTCTATTAATTTTGCTTAGCTCGCATGTGTGTTCTATAATTGGTAGACCCTCTTGTATTGAATTTTCAATTCGTATTGTTATTTGTAGAATTACCTTAGAATAAATTATAGATTAACCTTTCTGTATTGCACCTATATGAGAGGCGATGACGTTATCTTATGAACCTGTATTTTTGAGTAAACATCATAGTGCCTATGCTTTAATTCCTTGTGTGAGATGTATTATCGGTTGTGTGTCCCATGCCTTGAGCATTGGGCTTTTTGTTGTTCTCTATTTTATCCTTAAGTCATGCAAAGTTTAGAAATTGATAATAGAAAGGAAACTGACCAGCCTTTTGGCCTATTTTTGAAAGCTGAAGTTTCTCCTGAGCTGCCAGCGTAGTTCTCTCCACCTTACTCCAAAACATCTATGGAATTTAATTACTTGAACCACATGATTGATGTGTCAGTTTGAACCCTTAGATCTAAAGAGAATTACCTTATCATGTGTACCTTTGCAACCTGTCATAGTGGCAGCACATGAATATGGTAGGGTGTATAGATTTGAATAACCTCCCTAATTCCTTGGGAACTTGCTACATCCGCTGCACTTGAAAATAGAATGTTGTAGAGGTTTAGATAATCTCTCTAATTCTGCTGTCAATCTGTCTTAGCCACAGCACTTGACCATTATTTTGAAATTAGTGTCTAAGGTGCTTAAAATTCTACGATGGTTTGGTCATTGAGATTCCACTTTAGGGCAGTGAAGAGACTAAAAATTGAATTTGTCCTTAGAATCTTATAACTGTATGTTAGACTATGGTATAATGGTTGGGACCCAGGTTGATAACTGCAACCAGCTTGGGAACTAAATGGAGTCTTGGGAGCTTGTATAGGTTCTCTTTATTTATAGTATCGAAATATAAAATTAAAATATAATAGTTGATTAAATGTTTATAATCGTTTATTAGATTGAAATATATTGTTATTATATGTGTATCCGTTTAAGTAGAAAAATTGGTGGTTTGTTGAAAGAAGATGTTATTTAAATAAAGAATATAAAACGAGAATATGTAAGAGGATGGGTATTATTATAAAAGATGTTTAAATTATTAAGTATGTAGTAGTAGACTGAAAAGTGGATTAGAAATAGAAGGGAATTGCTTTTATTATAAGACAAAAGAAGAATTTAATGTTTAAATGAAGTGTAAGTTTACGAACAAAATAATAAGAGATAGATAAGGCTTAAGTATATGATTAGAATATAATTTTTGTTAGATTATATAATACAAGTATTTCGCTAATATTTATATATTTATTGTGAACCTTTATTTGTTGGTTGTATTGTTTAATTGAATGTTATCTCATGTATTGTGATATTTGTCAATTGAGAGTGAACTTTGTTATTGTTCTAGTGGTAGAGTTGTTCATTTATAGAAGTTGTTCTTGATAGGAGAGTTAATGAGAGTTGTCCTTAAAAGTAAGCTTTAAGGTTGTAATGTCGGATTGTTTCCCTGTGGTGAATTTTGTGTGTAATTTTGGAGTTTATGACAAATTTATTTATTGAGGTTGTTTTGGCTATGAGTTTGATGTTGATTTTGAGATCAAGTTTTGTTGTCACCTTGTTGGGAAACCCTTGTTTTAATGATTTATCAGTCTTCCAGAGAAAGGGAAAGATAGGTGTTGCTTTATTATTGGCCCTCACTTTTGGTTCTTTGTGAACTAATGTTCATATGATCTATTTGATGATTGGGTTTAGCCTTGCACTTGAAAATAGTTTCGTTTTGAAGATTTTGTGTAGGATGGTGTATGCTTTGCTTAATGCAATCTATCATGTGGATTTGTATGTTGTGCATGTGGGCTTACCCTGATAGTGTCTTTTGAGTTTTTGTTGTTCATAAGGAGAGTGGCTTTCAATGGGGGCCGAGACCCGGAAGTGGTCTCAGGGTAACTCATTGGAAGTTTATTAATCAAGTGAAAACATTAATATTTAACTAGGGTTTTTGGATAGAATCACACTTTAACAAGATATAAGTGAATGCCTCACTCATGGCTCAAGTGCTTGTATGGGCTTGAGATGAGTTGAGAAGGCCTGGAATGGAAAAATCATTGTCTTGTCCTTATGAAAGATAATCGATGCCGCATTGGATTGCATGTGGGGCCGGGTTTCGTAGGAGGTCACCAAGGTAACCCAAGTTGGGGGCCGGGACCTAGGAAGATTCGCCAGGGTAACCCATGCAACATTGCGATGACACTCTTCCTTAAACAACTAAGTATGCTTTGTTTCCTTTTTATGATATTCTTGAGCTTCTGGAAGCACATGTTGGCATTTCTATGTTCATGCTTTATTGGTTATTCCTTATGTTAGGCACATCTTGTGTTGGTTATATCTTGTGCTGAGATTTCCTTATGTTATTGTGGATCTTGTTGTGAAGTCTTGAACCCTTGTTATGTATGATGGTTATCATTGGGGATCCTTCTTGTCATCTCTTAGCACGGGGGGTGGGCCTTCGGGTCCACGTGGTTGGGTGGAACGTGCTATGCACCCCATTGGGTCCCCAATCATCGATTCAGAAGTGCGAAATTGTACCTTGCAGCGACTCCTGAGTTGATCCAGAGTTTAATCCAGTATTGCAACTTTGTACTCCTTCATTTCAAATGTATCATTCTATTTTATTGTAACCTTCCCCATTCATGTTGGGAAGCGACAATGTATTATTGTAACCCTTGATTAATTTATTAACCATGTTCATGTTATCTTATGATTATTGGTGTATACTTACCATCCATGTGATGTAATGATGTTGTTGTGAAAAGTAATGCAGTCAAGTAAACCCGAGGGATTTGTTATATGTAGTTCATGTTTAATTTTCATTTTTTTTATGGTATATGATTATTATGATGTATGTAAGTACTTTTAAAAAAAAAAAAATTGTGCCATAAATTTTAGATGTATTGTATCCTTTGGGATTGCTTGGCGGGGCATTACAGTTGGTATCAGAGCATAGGTTCGCACACTGGGGAACTATGAGCCCATTGTGATGACCTAGCTGCTCATACTCATAAGGGTGTGTTAGTCTATTTGTGTAGTCTGTACTTGGTTGCCTTAGTTTGTCTCTGGGTGATGTAGGTTCTATGGTGCAAAAATCCGTTGGAAAGGATAGGACCCTCGGTGTAGTGCGCAATGCACCGATATCCTTCCTACTGGAAATGCATTTTGGAACTCCTGTGTTACCCTTAGGTTGCTTTGTGGTGTCTCTAGTGTGAAGTGAACTTGAGTGTGTATGTGGTGTATGTGTGTTAAATCTGAAATTATGTGTGTTTTGAAGTGATAATTATGTTTTTTTTTTGTTTTTGAAAAGACCATAGATTATGATCTTGTGACTCATATATTGTGAGATTTTGCATTGAGTAATGAATAGAAAGTAGTACATGATGTTTAAATGATGAAATGGCATGAATAACTGGTGCTAATGTGTTATGTTTCCATCTTAGTTTATGATTTTCAGGTAGTCGGCTTCGAATCTTGATGATGAAGGTAATTAATTGGTTATGTTTAACATGTGGATTTAATACTATGGTTGCATCTGATTAGTAATTGTTATTGATAATTGTTTATGATGTATCACTAATTGTAGAGTGTTAGAAGGACGATGTCATATCACTCATTCATGAGAGGCATACGACATGACAATTCCCTCTACACTAGGTTGATTTGATATATATATGGTGTACACAATGTTTGCTTTTATGCAGGTTGCAGGTAGTAAGCCTCGATTCCACCTGCTCTGGCAGGACTGGGCAAGCCTCATGAAACCCAATGGGAATAATGTGGAAAAAAAAAAAAGAGTTGACAAGAAAGTTTCCCAACTTTGCCATCATCCTCGACGAGAATATGTACCCCCATTGTGTAACCTAGTCGGTATGGTTTTTATGTTTTGTCAATTGTCTTGGTTGTTCTTCTGCTTTTTGGATTGTGTTGTCGTGTTGATATTGTGATTATAATGTTTAATATGTGATGACATGTCGATTGGTCATTTTCATATTTGGTTACTTGAATTTTGATGACTCTTATAATTATGAATGCTACGTTTAACCATGCAACTTCCAGGAGTAAGTTGAATCCTTGGGGGGGGGGATGTAGTGCCCCTCCCCGATTCACCATTTCATGATTTAGATTATTTGATTTTATGTGTATGGTTGTTTAAATTATAAACCGTTTGATAAACGAGGATGCGCATAAGGAAAACTAGAGTCTAAGATAGTGCCTGGAACCTTTTTCTCAAAGCTCACTATTTTTCAATGCCTTATGCTTTGTCGATGTTGAGTAGACCTTTAATACCGATACTTAGTATCTTTGAAACATGTGTAAATTCAAATCATAGTCGGTCATGTTAAATCAGGTCTCTCGTTACAAAACTCCCTCCATGAATGTAACTTAGATTTAATTCTGCCCATCAAATTAATTCTTCATACTCATCATCTTCTATCAACCATTATGGGAAATGGAATTTTTTATCAAAATGAAGTTGTCAGTATCCTGTCATTTTGTGAGAATGCAAAATCCACTTATTAATAAAATCTTCTAATTAATCAAATAATAGTATCTAATATTTATTAAAGAAGATTCTCCAACACAAAACTTTATAACTATTGTTCATATAGGCTTGAATTCATTTGAGGTGGAATATAATTTTATGCGAAGATTGGATAAAGGAGTAATGATTATTTAATATAATCAAGATAAATGTTTATTGATCATTTTAGTTAAATAAATCAGGGAATCAAATAAAAGAAGATTTATTTAAATAATTGAAGGAATGATAAGAGGAATATGCGAATCATATATTGGTAATTACAATACATTTTCATTTAGGTATATGTATGTATATGAATGTGAACACTATTATATATATATAGGTATATCCCATAATTAGGAATGTAAATATTTTATATGTTAAAATTTGGGTTGACATTCACATTGTATGTAATTTGATTTACGTACATGTTTATAATATGTTTTTCCACCTATGAATACATGTTGTGAGTAAGTATGGAGAGATTGCATAAGCTTTTGTTGTAAGTCGGTTATGGGATTCCCTTGTTAGCGCCATGGAGTAGCACCCATTAATTGTCTTTTTATCGGTTGGAGGATATCATTAATTTTGTAACCGCTTTATAGGAGAAAGGAAACCCGTTCTGGTAGACTACTTTAACTAACGGTTAGTGGGACACCTCATTCAATGTGTAGACATGCAATTCAGTTATGCAAAAGTTAATGATCAACCGCGATGCAAGAGGAAGCTGCGAGGTTTCATTGCCGAAAAAAAAACGGTGCTCCTCTGATGGTTCAGATTGCATGGCACTCTGCTGGGACTTATGATGTAAAGACTAAGACTAGAGGGCCTTTTTGGAACTATGAGATATTCTGCCGAGTTGGCTCATGGGGCTAACGCTGGCCTGGATATTGCTGTTAAGTTGCTTGAGCCTACTAAGGCGTAGTTCCCTATTATCATTTATGCTGATTTCTACCAGTTGGCTGGAGTTGTGGCTGTTGAGGTCACTAATGGATCTGATATTCCATTTCACCCTAGCAGAGAAGACAAGCCTGAGCCACTAGAAAAGGGATGGTTGTCCGATGCCACAAAAGGACTTGATCATTTGAGAGATGTCTTTTCTGCTCACATGGGATTGAGTGACCAGGACATTGTAGCTTTGTTTGGTGCCCACACTTTGGGAATTGGTGCTGAGATAGTCGGACCCTACAAGTATGTGAAGGCTGCTAGCTGGGAATAAGAAGTTTGGCATCGTTTGATAGCTCTATCAGTTAGCTTCAACCAGCATCTATAAACACACAAGCTGAGTACGCTATTCTCGTCTGAAACTCTGTTCATCATACCTCTAGTTTGTGCCATGTTCTATGGTTGGGAATAATGAATCTAAATTTGCTAGCATTTGATTTTAAAGGGATTAGATGCCTATAGGGTCCATATTCAGTTCATGCATGCTAAACTTTCCTCTATAGAGATTTACTTGATGGCGTCGAATATCTCTTGTTCCTCAACCATCATTGGGTTTGGCTGTCACTAAGTGAACTAAGAACTCGGTAAAACCCTTAAATTGTGCCTTATTGTTATTGTATATGCCCCGTTTTTCACCTGAGTAAATCTTTATTTAGCCACAGCCTGTAAGGGATTTGTGTACTTTGCTTATGATCTTTTATATCCTGAGTCAGAGTTGCGCGTAGGTTTCTATTTTCTGAATTTAGATCTTTTTTTTTAATGGAAGATGATTTAAACTATGTTTATTACGAGTCACTGCCATGCATAGGAAATGCATACTTTAAATATTTGTTTTTTTTTTGTTCATTCGTTGCACTTCTTCTTAAGAAGAGATCGAAACTAGGACTACCTCTATTAATTTTGCTTAGCTCGCATGTGTGTTCTATAATTGGTAGACCCTCTTGTATTGAAATTTCAATTCGTATTGTTATTTGTAGAATTACCTTACAATAAATTATAGATTAACCTTTCTATATTGCACCTATATGAGAGGCGATGACATTATCTTATGAGCCTGTATTTTCGGGTAAACATCATAGTGCCTATGCTTTAATGCCTTGTGTGAGATGTATTATCGGTTGTGTGTCCCATGCCTTGAGCATTGGGCTTTTTGTTGTTCTCTATTTTATCCTTAAGTCATGTGAAGTTTAGAAATTGATAACAGAAAGGAAACTGACCAGCCTTTTGGCCTATTTTTGAAAGCTGAAGTTTCTCCTGAGCTGCCTGCGTAGTTCTCTCCACCTTACTCCAAAACGTCTGTGGAATTTAATTACTTGAACCACATGATTGATGTGTTAGTTTGAACCCTTAGATCTAAAGAGAATTACCTTATCATGTGTACCTTTGCAACCTGTCATAGCGGCAGCACATGAATATGGTAAGGTGTATAGATTTGAATAACCTCCCTAATTCCTTGGGAACTTGCTACATCCGCTGCACTTGAAAATAGAATGTTGTAGAGGTTTAGATAATCTCTCTAATTCTGCTGTCCATCTGTCTTAGCCACAACACTTGACCATTATTTTGAAATTAGTGTTTGAGGTGCTTAAAATTCTTTGATGGTTTGGTCATTGAGATTCCACTTTAGGGCAGTGAAGAGTCTAAAAATTGAATTTGTCCTTAGAATCTTATAACTATATGTTAGACTATGGTATAATGGTTGGGACCCAGGTTGATAACTGCAACCAGCTTGGGAACTAAATGGAGTCTTGGGAGCTTGTATAGTTTCTCTTTATTTATAGTATCGAAATATAAAATTAAAATATAATAGTTGATTAAATGTTTATAATCGTTTACTAGATTGAAATATATTGTTATTATATGTGTATCCGTTTAAGTAGAAAAATTGGTGGTTTGTTGAAAGAAGATGTTATTTAAATAAAGAATATAAAACGAGAATATGTAAGTGGATTGGTATTATTATAAAAGATGTTTAAATTATTAAGTATGTAGTAGTAGACTGAAAAGTGGATTAGAAATAGAAGGGAATTGCTTTTATTATAAGACAAAAGAAGAATTTAATGTTTAAATGAAGTGTAAGTTTATGAACAAAATAATAAGAGATAGATAAGGCTTAAGTATATGATTAGAAAATAATTTTTGTTAGATTATATAATACAAGTATTTCGCTAATATTTATATATTTATTGTGAACCTTTATTTGTTGGTTGTATTGTTTAATTGAATGTTATCTCATGTATTGTGATATTTGTCAATTGAGAGTGAACTTTGTTATTGTTCTAGTGGTAGAGTTGTTCATTTATAGAAGTTGTTCTTGATAGGAGAGTTAATGAGAGTTGTCCTTAAAAGTAAGCTTTAAGGTTGTAATGTCAGATTGTTTCCCTGTCGTGAATTTTGTGTGTAATTTTGGAGTTTATGACAAATTTATTTATGGAGGTTGTTTTGACTATGAGTTTGATGTTGATTTTGAGATCAAGTTTTGTTGTCACCTTGTTGGGAAACCCTTGTTTTAATGATTTATCAGTCTTCCAGAGAAAGGGAAAGATAGGTGTTGCTTTATTAATGGCCCTCACTTTTGGTTCTTTGTGAACTAATGTTCGTATGATCTATTTGATGATTGGGTTTAGCCTTGCACTTGAAAATAGTTTCGTTTTGAAGATTTTGTGTAGGATGGTGTATGATTTGCTTAATGCAATCTATCATGTGGCTTTGTATGTTGTGCATGTGGGCTTACCCTGATAGTGTCTTTTTATTTTTTTTTGTTCATAAGGAGAGTGGCTTTCAATGGGGGGCCGAGACCCGGAAGTGGTCTCAGGGTAACTCATTGGAAGTTTATTAATCAAGTGAAAACATTAATATTTAACTAGGGGTTTTGGATAGAATCACACTTTAACAAGATATAAGTGAATGCCTCACTCATGGCTCAAGTGCTTGTATGGGCTTGAGATGAGTTGAGAAGGCCTGGAATGGAAAAATCATTGTCTTGTCCTTATGAAAGATAATCGATGCCGCATTGGATTGCATGTGGGGCCGGGTTTCGTAAGAGGTCACCAAGGTACCCAAGTTGGGGGCCGGGACCTAGGAAGATTCACCATGGTAACCCATGCAACATTGCGATGACACTCTTCCTTAAAGAAATAAGTATGCTTTGTTTACTTTTTATGATATTCTTGAGCTTCTGGAAGCACATGTTGGCATTTCTATGTTCATGCTTTATTGGTTATTCCTTATGTTAGGCACATCTTGTGTTGGTTATATCTTGTGCTGAGATTTCCTTATGTTATTTGAGATCTTGTTGTGAAGTCTTGTACCCTTGTTCTGTATGATGGTTATCGTTGGGGATCCTTCTTGTCATCTCTTAGCATGGGGGGTGGGCCTTCGGGTCCAGGTGGTTGGGTGGAATGTGCTATGCACCCCATTGGGTCCCCAATCGTCGATTGAGAAGTGGGAAATTGTACCTTGCAGCGACTCCTGAGTTGATCCAGAGTTGAATCCAGTATTGCAACTTTGTAGTCCTTCATTTCAAATGTATCATTCTATTTTATTGTAACCTTCCCCATTCATGTTGGGAAGCGACAATGTATTATTGTAACACTTGATTAATGTATTAACCATGTTCATGTTATCTTATGATTACTGGTGTATACTTACCATCCATGTGATGTAATGATGTTGTTGTGAAAAGTAATGCAGTCAAGTAAACCCGAGGGATTTGTTATATGTAGTTCATGTTTAATTTTCATTTTTTTATGGTATATGATTATTATGATGTATGTAAGTACTTTTTGAAAAAAAAATGGTGCCATAAGTGTTAGATGTATTGTATCCTTTGGGATTGCTTGGCGGGGCATTACAAATTGGGAGTATGGCCTCTAGAAATGAGAATTTCTCAGCTTGGTAAAGATGGTGAAGCATTACTTGTTCAATTATGGACTGCTATTTGGGATAGTAGGTTTGCTAATGCTAGTTTCATTTATTTTGAAGAATATTTTGTGAAAACATTGTACAAATTGTATGAATATCCCTGTAATTATTCATTATCAAATGAGATTAAGAGATTTCTTTAGCCAAAATATTTAAATGGGCCAATTGATCATAACTGGGGAGATTGGTATTGTTTGGAGGGAGCTACAATGATCAGAGTCTATGGGTTTGAAGAGGCCCCTTTCATTCTACCAAAGACAGTTCCAAATAGGATTGCATATCTGGAGATTGTCAAGCAGATGGATTATTGTAGTGTAATGAATTGCAGTTCTTTTGGGAAGTAGGCTTTTATGCCTAGCTCATTGTGCTTTGGTGATTTCACTGTGTTGGCTAAGGAAGGATACAATTTGATCCTTGACAAACTGCTTCAGTACAACATGAAGAGAGGATCACCAAGGAAGAGCTTTGACCTAGAAGGATATATCAATTCTGCCAAAAAGAAGATACACTTTGGAAAGTATCAGCATGTGCCATATCCCTTTGATGATATGATTCAGAATCTAGAGGAAGATGAAGCTAAGATGGTGGTTGAAAGATATAACCAAGGGCTGCATGATGCAGAGCAATTGTCTTCAGGGGAAGAGACACCACAAGATAATGTGCCACAAAGCCAACTAGAAAAGGTATCCAAATTGAGAACTTAGCAGTATGTTTTCCCAACGAGAGAGCTGAGTGTTGAGAGTGGTGATGTAGATGCAAGGAATATTGAGTATAGATAATTTGTTTCAGATGATGAGTTCATAAACTCCCCAGAATTCAAAGCATTTTTGTATAAATAGAAGGGGAAGGAAATAAGAGAAAAGGTTGATGATGTCACTGCAGGAAATGAAGAACAATTGCTAAACAAATTGTCAAGCGATAAGTAGAATAGGTTAGAGGATAGAAAATATAGAGTGTAATACAATGTTTTTCCAATATGAGACTATGCTACATGTTTTGAATCACGGAGATATCAATTGAAATCTAATAATATGGTGCAGTTATTTCTGGTATCAGTTGTTTATGGTGTTTGTTGAAAGTATTATTAAAGTTGTCTCCAATATGGTGTTTCCTGGTTATTTAAATTGGTGGAACAAGTTTACATTTGGTTTGTCAGTGGACATTTACTGCATCTATATTGTCAATTGATTGGTTCTTTCTAGTAAAGATTAAAACCTTTAAATTGATCGTAGTAATTAGAGAATGTTAATTGGACCACTAAGAAGAACTTGGTAATCATAACCTTGCATGCTTATACAAGTTATAAACTAAATCAGATGCTAAACAACTTGAATGTCTGCCAGAATGAAGTAATTGTTTTAGATTTCTCTTGAATCTGCATACCCAATAAGGCACTAGTCTCTGCATTTTCATCATTAAGATTCATTCATTTTAATTTACATCTGTTAACTAAGCATATTAGGATTTAGTTTTGAATATTGCTATATGATCTATACCATTTTCCATCATGGACAAATCACTACAAGAGAGAAGATCAAAGGTCAAGTTTGCCCAATTCACATAGGTACACCTGCCTAGGTCTAGCAGCACCTAAAGAGTAGAAAGCTTAAACCATTTGGCTTTGTTTGTTACCCTAAAAAGTTCCAAGAGATTGGCAACCTCTTGAGGTATTCTTACCTACATTTTTGAGAGCTAACATGAGGCTTTTAAAGTCCTTGTCAATTGGTCGGGGTCCTTCGAGCTGCCTTCGATTAGAATTGGCAATTGCATAGGTATATTAGAAGACAAACCCAATTACATTGTAAAAAGAACCAACATACACATCGACCACTGAACAACCACCTCTACAACTGAATTTTTAATCTTTTATGATCACATGAAACATAAAACACACTAATTTCAAGGTTGTTAACATCACTATTGAAATGTTTTAATTTTTTGACCTTTCAAACATTAAAAATTAAATCATTAAATTAATTATGTAATGGCATAAAAATTAAAAACATCATGAATTAATTATGTAACCACATAATTCAAATATAATTCTATCAAGAAATTAATATCAAATAGATAATATAATCGCATAACTTATACATTTCAATGTCATTGATCTTCTTCTTCATCCAACTCTTTGTCTATATCATCCGATCCAAATTCGACATTGTAAGGATTGGTCATATCATCATCATCGATATCAGTTTTGATAATGTCATCATCCACATGGATATAATCTTCATGAACATTAACTCCTACATCATCATGATCTAGTTCCTCCTCTTCAACATCTTCATCAGGGACATCATCTACATCATCTTCTAGTTCTTCAGTATCTTCTTCTTCCACCACATTATACTTTACCGCCTTCCTCTTGGATCATGTCTAACAACAAATGACCAACCCGGTTTACCTGGAACCTCTGAGTAAAATACCTTCTCACATTGGCTTGGAAGAACATAGGGCTCATTTCCAACTCGCTCGATCAACCTTGTATTAACCATGGTAAATCCATTATCATGTTCAATAATAGTTCTCTCAGGATCATTTTCATTCAATCGTAGCATGTACCATAGGAACGACGAACAAAATTAATCCGAAGGACTTAAAGTCACACTCAAGTATATCATCCAAAATCCCATAGTATCGATTTTCTGAGACTTCTGGATGTATGTCACTTCTAGATGAAACATTAGTCACCGGAAAGACTGCAGTTATACCAGAATCACAAGTTTTCTTCATGTCATCCAACATTTTGATTTGAAATTTACAGCCATTGCACCACATAGCCTTGTGGTGTTTCACCTATAATATGTCAAACATGTAAAAATTATTGCAATATAAATTAGGTTGATAAACATATTTATTCTTGGCGAATGTATGCAAAGAAACAATCTCAAGATATATATACATCAATATACTTGAAAATAATTAAATAATATGGGTGATTAATATATTTATATGTACCTTTTTATCTCTTAAACCATATGCTAAATCAATTTCCCTTTGTGTAACATTGGAATCTCCATTACGATGAGCTTCCTTAACTAATGAAGCCACACCTTCCCATATTAATGCGTGACCAGATTGTTAACATCGTTCAATCCATACCGTCATCCAATCAAGATTGTTGGCGACGTACAAATGTAGTGCATCCCACTCTCAACCAACTATACAAAAATAAATTGAAATTCACAAATGACATATAATTAGTTAAATACCACAGTATACGACCTTAATTTATAATTGATTTATATTGAAGATTAAAAATTAAATAAGTACAATATACATAAAAACCATATGTAAAATGAATTCCAATTAATCTCCATGACCATCCTATAATTACCTCACTTTCCTCAATATACCTTTCCCCAACAGGTACTCCCCTTTGAATTTGTTAATGGAGTTGGGATCCCAAATGCGATCTAAATGGATCTTTGCTACAAACTTAGGAAGATATTCACTAATGTACACCATGGTCTAGTATACCATATATCCCTCCACCATAGAACCCTTAGGATGTGCTCTTTGTCTAACCAAAGCCTTCAAAAATTTCAAGTGCCTCTCAACCATCAACATTGACCTTGTGTGTACGGGTCCACACAATTCAATCTCCTCAACTTGGTGTATGAGGTAGTGTTCTTGTGCATTGAAAAATGTTGAAGGTAAAAACTTTTGCATTTCACACATTAGACGAAGAATTTTTCTCTTCCAATAATTTGTATCTTCTTTATGGATTTATTTAGATGATAGCCATCCACAAGTGATTCAAGGCACAAATATATTAATGATATTTAACAAAAATATACAGTATATTACATAAAAAGTAAAACAAATGGAAATTATAATATGTATACAGCGAATTGAACAAATCTCGCTACTTACCTCATATATTTTCCAAGATCATATATAACTTACTTGACATTGTTGTCAAAGTTGTCTGGGAGAGATAGAGGTAGAACATACTGCAACAATTATAAAATGATCTTTTCATTATTTTTCCAAAAGTAGTAAACACAATACACTAAAAAGTACACGCATTAGACAAGTGTATATAATATACCAAAATAATTACCTTAATGAAGGTATGCCAATCATGCGTTTTCATCCCTAACCCAAATTCACCTTTCTTTGTTATTATATTGTTTATATTCGCAACAAATCCTGTGGGAAATCATATTTTTTGTATGACTTCTTTTATAGCATTGCTTTGTTGCTCTGATAATAACCAAGGAAGGACACTTATATTAATTTGGTCTCCATCACTATTTAATTGAATGAAATTTTTCATTGCATGATTGGCTTCCTAAATGTCACTACAAATTTTGACAATTTTTTCTTTGTCATGCCTTCCATCCAATATTTTCCATAACGTTTCTATTATATTATTTCCAATATGCATTGTATCAAACAAATGCACAATTTGTAGCTGCTCATAGTAGGGAAACTTACTAAATTGTCTAGGATAACTTTTCAGTCCCTATGGAAGTGGGTTATTAATGCCTTGACGACCTTCATGAAGCATATAAGTTAAACAAATTAACAATGACAATCATTTTCAATTACAACATGAGTAAACATAGCACAATATAAAAATATAAATTCAAAACATATCATATATGATAGATATACAATTTGATCCGATGTATAATCTTGACGATTAATTCTATTATATTCCAACTTCCATAGGCAAGGTGACATTCTCTGCGGTTTTGATGTAGTCTCCTCTTTCCCACTGAAAAGATGTTTTTTAGTAGTTTGATACTTATAATTTCTATGGAGGAAGTGCCTATACTCATCAAACACCTACTTTCCTAAACTTGTTGAATGACGAGATTTCATTTTTGGACCACAAATTGGACATGCAAATTTTCCCTTTGTTTGAAGACCTGCAAGATAATATATAATTGGATTAAATATGTCAATTTTTATAATTATATATAATGAATATATTATTTTAAAAATATTCATGATATCTACTTCATCAAATTAAATATTGTTAAAGTGCAGTCGAATGTTATAACATACCATAAAAATGTGTTAGTCGTGGGGCATCACGAATTGTCCATACAAGCATTGCATGGAATTGAAATTGTCTTTGTCTTATTGGTTTGGATACATCATACATAGTGAATCCATTCCATAACTTTAGTAACTCATCGATAAGAGGCTCGATATATACGTTCATATCTTTAACTTGGTACTTACCTAGTTGAATGAACATAAACATTACATAATTATTATAACCATTTTACTGCAATATATATAAATTAATGTACATGACTATTGAATGAAAAAAAATGTCATTATGCAACAAATAAGACAAATGAGATGCTACTATGTTAAAGAAATTGAGTGTAAACAAATACTTGGAACAATCATTGACAACATTATGTGCTCCCTCTTTATTGACATCCATGGAGGAATGTTATTGTTGATAACAAAAACAGGCCACACTGAGTAAATAGATCTTAGCTCTCCAAATGGATTGACACCGTCCACTCCCAATGAAAGCCTGAAATTATGAGGTTCTTCTTTAAAGTGTGGCCATTTTTCCTCCATGTCCCTAAATGCAGAACCATCTACAGGCATTTGAAGAATGTCATCTCCACTTTTATTCTATGCATGGTAATCCATCAATTGAGCTAAGCTTTTACACCTAAATAATCGTTGCATATGTGGAATAATGGGAATATAAAGAAGAACCTCGCGAGACACCTTTTTTTAGTTGATTTGTTCGATATCTACTAATATGACATTCTAAGCATTCTATTGCAAATTCTTGTTGTTTATGATATATAATATGATCATTGGGACATGCATCTATTGCTTGATACTCTATTCTGATATCTTTCATAATGGAACATAAATCTCAGTATGAGCGAAGTAAAATATTTGATGGTGGTAACAAAAATTCATCAATCAATCTACAACAGAAAATAATTTGTTCATATAAAGAATATTAATGGTACATATTTCATCCTTTATTTACTAGTGATGAACTAACAACAATTAAAATAGATGAAAAAAGATGACATATATGACATACCTTAACATCCATGAAGTGCTATGTTTGATAAACCATTCATAACCTTCAAGTTCAACAACAACAATCTGATGAGAGAGAAGAGTTGTTTAGAGCCTTCATAAAGGGGGCTCATTATGCCTTGAGAGTATAGGTAAATCATGAACATCATCAAAGTCATCTTGATCATCATGATCAGCTCTGCCACTAAATGTGGCATGGATCAATGTGTTGTACCATCATCTTCAACCCGTGTTTTACGGCATGATCATCTTCTTCCATAGGATCATTAACTTCATCTTGATATTCACAACTCCGTTAAGTCCGCTTGCAAAACCATTCTCAGGGCCATGATAATCCATATCATCTATCTGGGAAGCCCCACCTTTATAATAATGATATACACAAATAAACCATGATCATCATCAAGTGATTATATATATAATGTTAAAATGATATAAACATTTACAAATTCAATCAATATAAACACATATAATGAACAACTTACCAATGGACAATAATCATGCCCCACTTCAACGTGACCATGATGCCTACAATGTTTCTCATTTGTTGTGATTAAAATTTGTCTCATCTTTAAGCCCTTGCAATTATTGTGAGGACAATAACATTTCTCATCACCCTTTCTTTTCAATCTAGCCCACAATCTATCAAGTGTCTCTTCATTTTGTTGGACTAATATTATCGACATGATTTTCTTTACCAAAGCTTGACTATTTAGATCTTTGCAAAAATATCAGGCACACTCCAATAATTTTTATTCATAGGCAGGGTAACATAATCATAATAATTCTAATATTTTACACCAAAAATTTTTGGCATGCAACCACCCCTACAAAAGAGAAGATAGTCTGAAGTTAATGACCCCCAAAAACACTTTAAAATGCTAATTCCAAAACTTATTAAATTATGATTTTACTATGATTTCCAACCGTTAAGACTCCTAAAATTGGAATATTGAACTTGATCGTAAACTTCCTACCATGATGGAGGTAGCAAGCTAGTAAGAGCAAGTGACCCATTCCTAAGGAGCAACAAGTCGGAATCATCATTACTAATGTCAATATGGATTTATCCTTTTAGTTAAAGATGCAATGTGTCACTTCTTATGACGAGCTTATCCCTAGGGCCCTTAACATTGAAAGCCTAATCAAAAACAATAGAAACGCATTGGTAAGAGCATGATTAGGGTACAAACCCTAGGCCCTCTGTAGAAACATAAACAATAACTATAAGCAGTTAATTGAGGTTGCAATGCCAGAAAGATTGAGACATTGTAGGTAATAACAAAATCTTGCAATCTAAGATTGTAGCCAATAACAAACACTATGTAGCTTAGTGACATTTTGTAAATGCAATCTATGGTAAGAAGAATGATAGTCACTTAAGATGTGACAGTCAAAAAGAGGCTGAGTAATGACAAGATAATAAAGCTCAAACCTTGCATAGTACAGTGGAGATTTTAGCAGTGAGTTTCCTTACCCCCTTGCTAACCTTAAGGGTTTTTCAAAGGCTTTTGGTAGTGTTAGACAAGGAAAATGCAATCAGGGAATGACTATCCAAATGAAGTAACAGTGGTAATCATAAGTTCAATGTTTCTTCTTAGCCATTAATGTATAATGGAGGTAGTGGATTGCATGTTTTAGCAGTGTTTTGAGACTCATCAAAGATGGGAGAATAGTGAATAATACCTTGTGGACTGTGAAGTAGTGTCAATAAGGTTGAAGGATCTTAAGATCTATAATACCATGAAACAATGAGTCCCCTGTAGTAAGTAGGCAGTCTATAGGGCATAGTTTGATTTTATAGAAGGATGCTCATGAAAGGAATCTTCGAGTGATAGTGAGTGAGTTGTTTGAGAGTGCAGCTGAGATTTAATGCCAGTCTTGAAGTTGTAAAGCGATAAATGTGCAAGAAAATTGGTCCTACACAACAAACAATTCACAATGTTAACTTCCATAATGCCTTGGGGTTTTGAAGACCAAAATCTCATTGTATCTTCATGATGAAAGTGGTGACCTTAATGGTCAATCAGCAACCATGATTTTAAAACATGCTATTGTGCTTATGGAGGGAACATTTTAAGCAAAGGCGGTGGAGTGGTGGTTTTGGAATATGGCAGGTGTGAAGGACTTAGCACATATGCATACTATCATAGGTCTAGCTTAAGATAGCATTCTTAGAAAGAGATTGAAGGTGGATTATGGAACTCAAGGGTTACCATGAATAAAGGATTAAAGAAAATATTGAGATCTATTTAAAATCCACGGTCATGAAGATATTAAAGATGTCACATGGAAAATCTAGTAAGTGGAGTAATGAATCTGAGTGCCAAAGAGGATAGTGTGCTGGGGGCAGATTTAGGAGATCTCACATTATCTAATTACAGGAAATACATCATTTATTTATTTTTTTAATTAAAAGAAATCATTCTAAACCCTATATAGGATACATTAATACTTCAAAAGCCTCTGAAGGAATTTGAGATTATGCAAATATATGTCAAGTAACATTCATAAGGTTTAGAAAATCTTGATCACTCTCTAGAATAGCCCATTAAACATGGGTTGTGCTTGAATGCACTACATAATGGATATAACACAACCACTCTGCATATCAACTAGAGTTATAGGCTCTTTATTGCAACAAGAGGTAAGCACTCTTCGATCATGCTATAATTACATCCTAACCTATTAAATTTGAGACAACCTGAATGCACCCAATGATGATTGACACCTACATTATACAACCTGAATTAACTACATTATATGAGTGCCTCCATTTCTATCACAACATAGCCACATTAAACTTGGGTCACACATGAGCATCCTGTATTTGTTATAGCACAAGTGCCACATGACCAATAGAGTTATGGATCACATAATTATAGTCACAAGAATCTATTCCTCAGTTGTGATCTTATGGTGATTCCACACAACAAAATCTAGACATGAAATTCTCAAAACCCTTAACCTCTAAAAATGAAACCTAATGAGATGTTGCTTTAAAATATGATTTTCAAACCTGGAACTACAAATTTGACTTCACAACTAAATTCTGCAAAAAGACAATGACTACCCTCAACCTAGTGATATCTTCTTGATTTTTTTTTTATTTTTCCCAAGAAAAACATCCTTAGTTCTCCACAAATTGTCTCAAGTAGAGCAAAACACTGTCGCAATAAATTAGGCGCGAACTCACTTTTCTTTATGTCAGCCACAATTTTATTTTTTTAAATTTTTCATTTTTGTCAAAAATTTGATGAAAATGATAGCTGACATTTCGATGAACCCCAGGTTCATCAAAATTTTGATGAATGTCAGGGATAAACTTTCAAAAAATTGGAAATTACACATCAAATTTTACAAGCACTCAACGAACATCGAATCTGACATATTTCATCAAACAGTTTCGTCGTATTTTGCAGTCAAATGTATTAGTGTGTTTTTTATAAACTTGTATTGAAAGACATACAAATGTGATGGTGAGCATAGATGAAAATATGAGGAAATTTGGAAAATCCTATCAATTCACTCATCCAAAGTAGGTCATTTGGTGGGCACCAAAATTTTCCCTTGCTAAATGACACATCACATTTGGCAAGCTCCAAATTTCGCTTGCACCAAATTTGGTGCTGATTAAATGACCTTCTTTAAACAAAATCTAACTTTCCCCTCTCTTTGGTAGACCACTTTGATAATGTTGAGAGTGTATGGTTTATGATTATAGATAGATAGTTGATGTTTTACCTTTCATATTCTCTCTGCCTCCTTACCCTAATTGGATAACCTCTATCCCTCTAAAGTCTCTCTCTCTCTCAGGTCTCACTCCCTCCCATGCTACCTAGACCACTCTCTCCCTCTCGCTCAAGTCTCACTCCCTCCCAACCTACCCAAATAAATCTATCTCACTCCAACCCCCTTTCTCACACTCCCTCTCTCTCCTCCTCTAGTATTTTTATCTCTCACTCCATCTCCCTCTCTTAGGTCATTAACTTTCTCTCTCTGTCTCTCTTTCTCAAGTCTCTCCCTCCCACCCCCTCTAAATATCTCAAGTCTCTCACTCACTCCTCTATATCTCTCTCACTCCCTCTTTCTCTCACTACCTCTATCTCTCTCCCTCTCTTAGGTATCTCCCTCCCACCTCTCTCTCACTCAAATACACTCCCTCTCTCTCATTCCCTTTATCTCTCTCTCTCTCTATTAAGTCTCTCCCTCCCATCCCTTCTCCCTTTATATCTCCAACTCCCTATTTCTCTCACTCCCTATATCTCTCTCCCACTCTATCTCTCTCTCCCTCTCTCTCAAGTCTCTCCCTCCTAGCCCCTCTCCCTCTCCCTTCCTCTCTCTCAAGTATCTCCCTCTCTCTTTGTCAAGTCTCTCTCTCTCTCTTTGTCTATCTCTATCTATTATCTCCCTCCCACCACCTCTCCCTCTCTCTCTTAAGTATCTCCCTCCAACCTCTCTCTCTCTCTCTCTTTATCATTCTTTCACATCCCTCTTCCTCCCTCCCCCTCCCCCTCTCTAATGTCTCTCTCTCACTTAATTTATCTCTCTCCTACCCCTCTATCTCCACTCCCTCTCTTGTAAGGAAAATTAGATGCAGAAACAATTATCCTAATGTCAATACCTCAGGAAAGAATTCATATGTACTTTCAAATTTTACAATTACAGTCCAATTAAGATGCACTATGAAACAGATAATAGAAATAGATTTTTGACAATCACACAAGAACACCAGATATATGTGCGAAAACCCTTATGGGAGAAAAACCCACCACACCAAGAGAAATCACTTTGTATTACAGTAATTTAGATTACATACAAATGACAAACTTATCTTTCTAGTGTCTATTTTCAGTAGCATCTCACCATTAACAATATTGCATAGGAACCTTTTCATTACAGTCCACATAATAGAAATCATACACTGATACAATCACACAATCATTTGTTGAACCAACCAATCGATCACAATCAACAATATTTGAGTATATCCAACTCAATCTCTATCTGTAGAACTTCCTTGCAGAACCGTCACAATGAATAGACTTCTAACTATTCACATTCGGCTCCTCCTATTTGTCCACGAGATGCCACATCAGAAAGTCTTACTTGGTCAACAAAATTTGTACTGTGTTGGCATCTCGGTGAGACACTAATAGTGTCTCACCAATGCCACATAGACTTCATATCAACATTGCCAAGAGTTACCACAGTCACCAAGATGTTTCACCAAGCTTACAACTTGTATCAGCTTCAGAATTCCTTTCGACAAGACTATCGTTCTTGTCAAGACATCTCAATGAGCTTTCTTATATTACCCTGAAGCACCAAAAAGTCGGCGAAACCAATCATTATTGCCAGGAGATCATAGCGAGGTCCAAAAGTCTCATAGATATGAGTTTACTATTTGGCAAGAGTATCGTGCTTTGGTGAGACTTCATATCGATGACACAAGTCACACCGAAGAAACATTATTTTTGCAAAACATTCATCCTCGCTAGGACCTCATGCCGAGTCATTAAAGATTATACTGATGAGATCATAAGTCATATCGAGCTCCAAAGGATGGTCAGAAAGACATACCGCTATCAGCAAGAGGTCTCATAGAGCAACATAGAGATACACCAAAAGCATACAACTATCAGAAAGACCAATCACCTTCGCTGAGACTCTACTCCAAGATCCATATGTTTCACCAAAGCCGTCAGTAGTCGCCAAGACTATCATCCTTCACTGAGACTTCTTCTCGAGATCATTAAGTTACCCCGATAGCCATAGGCTATCAGCAAGACATCCTCCAATTGCTAAGACCTCTCTTCGAGATCCTTTCTGTTACTCCGATTGGTAAGACATTCGCTTTCACAGTGATTTCTCACCGAGCAGTCATAGGTTATCCTGAAACCTATAGTCACCAAGAGTCTCCCCGATGCCCAATTGAATGGCCTGTCAGCCAAAGATCTCCACAAGAGCTAAGAGGTCATACCAAGCACTCCTTGTCATAGCGACATGCTCAAAAGGAAATGACGTTCGACAAGACAAAAGCTAGCTCATAGCGACCTATGCAAAACATGATGATACAAACTACTAGTCGGCCAGACAATGAAGTTGTCACACCGACTTGGCTCTAATGGAGGTTTCAACCTATATTGTTTGAGGCACACATTTCCAACAATCTCCCACTTGACGAAGATCATACAGGCACCTCCAGAGCACAATTAAAACTTACTGAAAATCATGGGCACTAAGGCCCATTGAACTGGGACACCACCTAAACTTTTATGTGCTCACTGGCTTCATCAATGCATCTGCAACATTCTATAGAGTATCAACCTTTTCCAAAATGACCTTTCCATCCTCAACCATATCTCATACAAAGTGGTACTATACATCTATATGTTTCATCCTAGCATGGAAAGTAGGGTTCGTTGCCAGATAAATTGCACTTTGACTGTCACATAAAATAGTTATTTCCCCTACATCAAAACCAATGTTAGAACACAAATGTTTCAACCAAACTACTTCTTTACAAGCATGAGTAGTTGCCATGTATTCAGCCTTCATAGTGGACAAAGCAAATATAGCCTGCCGCTTGCTCATCCAACTCACTACACCACTATTCATCATGAAAATGTATCCACTGGTGGATCTCCTACTATCAATGTCCCCTACCCAACCAGAATCTACATAGCCTTGAATACTGAGAGTCCTCTATGATTCAACTGAATTCCCATGGTAACACAAAGCAAAATCTAAAGTTCCCTTCAAATATTTGAAAACTCTTTTCACAGATCCGAATGCATTCTTCCTGGATTAGCCATAAATCGACTAAGAACTCCCACTCCTTGGGCAATGTCTAGCCTTGTACAAACCATTGCATACATGAGACTTCCAACCGCACTAGCATAGGGTAGTGGTCATGTCCTCCATCTCAGTAGGAGATTTTGGACAATCCTCAATAGATAGTTTCATTCCCTGCAAGACTGGAACCACTAGTTGTTTGCAATCATTCATACAAAATCTCTCAAGAACAGTCCTGATATACTTACTCTGACTGAGCCATAGTTTTCTATTCTTCTTGTCCCTGGTTATCTCCATCCCCAGAATATACCTTGCTGCACCAAGATCTTTCATTTCGAACTTAGCAGACAACTGATACTTAAGATCATAAATCATTAGCTTGCTATTTCCTATGAACAACTTATCATCAACATAAAGAGAAATAACAAGAACTCGATCACTTTCAACTTTATAATATTCACAGTGATCAGATTTTGATCTCACAAATCCCAAAGACAATACAAAAGTATCAAATTTATGGTACCACATTCTAGGTGATGCTTTAACCCATACAAAGACTTCTTTAATTTTCATACCAATTTTTCTTTACCTTTTTCAACAAAGTGCTCAGGCTGGGACATATAGATTTCTTCTTCAAGATCACCATGAAGAAATGTTGTCTTCATATCCATTTGTTCTACCTCTAAGTCATATGCTCGCAAGTGACAAAAAATTTGATAGATGTCAGCTTTGCTACAAGAGAAAAAATCTCCCCATAATCAATTCCCTCGACCTGGGAATAACCCTTTGCAACCAGCTTGCCTTGTACTTTTCTACACTGCCATCCAGACCAATCTTTTTTTTAAATACCCATTTGCAGCCCACAGGTTTTCTGCCTTCAGGCAAGGGCACCAGACTCCAGGTTTCATTCTTTTCTAAAGATGCCATCTCTTCATTCATGGCTTCTAACCAAGAATCTGAATCAGACATTTTAAATGCCTCTTTATAGTCCTAGGCTCATCAGTACTAGAAATCAAAGCATAGGCACAAGTAGAATCAATCAATGAGAACCCATACCTATCTGGTTGTTTTCTTTCTTGGGTTGACCTCCTCAGTGGTTGAGGCTGAGGTTGTTCTTCTTCTTCTGAACTTTTAGAACTACTTGAGCTCTCCTCAGTTTCAGGTACATTTTGAATTTCCAATTCCTCTTTCTCAGGTGTAGGAGGAATTTCAATTACATCCTTATTGTTTTTTGACTTTGTCTCTGACTGTAGATCCAAGGTGGAAGGTTTTAGCTCACGAAATATTACACTTTTGTTGTACAGAACCTTCTTCGTATCAGGATTCCAAAGTTTGTATCCCTTTATGACAACACTATAGCCAATAAAAATACATTTGACAGCCTTGTTCTCCAATTTATATCTTTTCACATCTGGCACATATGCATATGCCTCACAGCCAAAGACTCGAATATGTCTAAGAGAGGGCTTCTTACCAGACCACACTTCCAAGGGTGTTTTCTCAACAAGAGTAGAATTTGGAGAACGATTTATTAGGTAACATGCAGTAGATATAGCCTCAGCTTAGAGCTTCTCCTCCAAGCCAGCACTATTCAGCATACTTCATGCTCTCTCCATCACTGTCCTATTGAACCTTTCTGCAACTCCATTTTTTTGTGGATTATAACGTGTAGTCTTGTGTCTTTTGATCCCATGGTCTTTACAGTATCTTTCAAAATTCATCATAATAGAATTCACTACCATTATTAGTCCTTAAGCATTTTATTTTCCTACTAGTCTAATTTTCAACAAGGTTCTTAAATTCCTTAAATTGACAGAACACTTCTAATTTACTTTTCAAAAAATAAACAAATGCTCTTCTTGAATAATCATCAATGAACGACACATAGTATCTTGATTTAGACAAAGAAGGAACATCCATTGGACCAAACACATCCAAATGAATATAATCAAGCAAACCAGAAGATTTATGAGGATTGGAATGAAATGAAACATGGTGCTACTTTCCATATATATAGTGTTCAAAAAATTCAAATTCAAAATTACAATCTTCAAGCCCCTCAACCAGGTTTTTATTCTTGAAGGTTTTTAAACCTTTCTCTCCTATGTGGCCTAACCTATGATGCCAAAGCATAGTCTTCTCTGCAGGAAGTTTTACTTCCATAGAATTTACATAATTAGGGATATTTCCCTTTTTACCTCCATGAGTAGCTTTTAGTGGCTTTCTAGAGACACTATTACATTGAACAACATGTGCATCCAGATTGTACAGGGTACCAATTCGAAAACCTCTAGCCAGTACCATAGAGCCTCTAGTCATCTTACAACCATTTCCAGAGAATGAGACTTGTACTCCAATATCATTCAACTTACTGACAGACAGTAGATTTCGAGCCAGACCTGGTATGTGCATAACATCATTGATCCCCTTCACTCTTCCATCAGGGAATTGTATTCTAACTCTTTCATGGCCAAAAATCTCCAAAGTTGAATCACTCACCAAGTACACCTTTTCACCATCGTATTCTTTGTACTTTGTGAACCACTCTCTATGAGATGTCATGTGGAAAGATGCTCCATAATCAATCAGCCAGACATCATCTGATGCTTGTGTAGCCAAGGCTGCAATGAAGGCGTCACCATCACTATGAGAAGACTCATTTTCAGAAGAGCCCTTCTTCTTCTTCTTCTCCTCTTTATAATCCTTTTGGACATGACCAGGTTTCCCACAATTCTAGCACTTCACCTTGGACTTCTTTCCAAGAGACTTTGAAATCCCTTCTAATTTTGATTTGTATTTCTTGTCCTTCTTCTTTCCTTTCTCCTTTGACCTTCCTCTAATAGCAAGAGCTTCCTTCACCATCTCAAAATATTTCCTTCTCATTTCTTCTAACAACAAAGAGCCAACAATATCTTCCATCTTGAAACTAGATGTTGTACTCCCAATAGCCATCTCTAGATGATCCCATGAGTCTGGCAAAGAACACAATAGTAGCATACAACGATCCTCTTCTTCAATTTTTACACCAACAGATGTCAATTAAGCAATTAGCATGTTAAATGCATTAAAATGATCAGCTACATACCCTCCTTCCTGCATTCTCAAAGAGTATAGTTTCTTCCTCATGAATAGTTTATTCACCAAGGACTTCCCCTGATAAATAGACACCTGTCTCTTCCACAAGGAAGATGCAGTCTTCTCTTCATGCACATTTAGAATCACTGAGTCTGCCAAACAGAGCCTTATCAACCCCTTATACTTCCTATCTACAAGGTCCCAATCCTCTTGCTTCATTCCTATAGGTTTAGTTCTAGCCACAGCAATCCAAAGATCACAATCCACTAAAAGATCCTCCATCTTGAGTTTCCACAACTCAAAGTTACTGCCATTGAATTTCTCTATTTCAATCTTACCAGATGTACTATCCATCTTAATCTATAATTAGAAATAACAAACTCTACAAGACTCCCACTAGACAAAATTGACACAAAAAACCCAATGTACCCACATGGATAACACAATTGGCCAGGCTCTGATACCACTTGTAAGGAAAATTAGATGTGGAAACAATTCTCCTAATGTCAATACCTTAGGAAAGAATGTAGATGTACTTTTAAATTTTACAATTATAGTCCAATGAAGATGCACTATGAAACAAATAACAGAAACAAAGTTTTGACAATCACACAAGAACACCAGATATATGTGGGAAAATCCTTATAGGAGAAAAACCCACCACACCAAGAGAAATCACTTTGTATTATAGTAATTGAGATTACATAAAAATGACAGACTTATCTTTCTAGTGTCTATTTTTAGGTGCATTCACAATTAACAATATTGCATAGGAACCATTTCATTATAGTCCACAGAATAGAAATCATACACTAATACAATCACACAATCATCTGTTGAACCAACCAATCGATCACAATTAGCAATCTTTGAGTATATCCAACTCGATCTATGTTTGTAGAACTTCCTTGCACAACCGTCACAACGAACATACTTCTAACTATTCACATTCGGCTCCTCCTATTTGTCCATGAGATGCCACATCAAAAAGTCTTACTCGGTCAACAAAATTTGCACTGTGTTGGCATCTTGGTGAGACACTAACAGTGTCTCGCCATTGCCAAATAGACTTCATATCGACATCACCAAGAGTTACCGTAGTCGCCAAGATGTTTCACCAAGCTTACAACTTGTATCGGCTTTAGCATTCATTTTGGAAAGACTATCATTCTCGTCAAGACATCTCAATGAGCTTTCTTATATTACCCCAAAGCACCAAACAGTCGGTGAGACCTATCGCTATCTCTAGGAGATCATAGCGAGGTCCAAAAGTCTCATAGATATGAGTTTACTATTTGGCAAGAGTATTGTGCTTTGGTGAGACTTCATATCAATGACACAAGTCACACCGAAGAAACATTCTATCGGTAGAACATTCATCCTCGCCAGGACCTCACGCCGAGTCATTAAAGATTATACTGATGACATCACAAGTCATATCGAGCTCCAAAGGATGGTCGGAAAGACATACCGCTATTAGAAAGAGGTCTCATAGAGCAACATAAAGATACAATGAAAGCATACAACTATCGGCAAGACCAATCACCTTCACTGAGACTCTACTCTGAGATCCATATGTTTCACCGAAGCCGTCAGCAGTAGCCAAGACTATCGTCCTTCATCGAGACTTCTTCTTGAGATCATTAAGTTACCCTGATAGCCATAGGCTATCAGCAAGACATCCTCCAATCACTAATACCTCTCTTTGAGATCCTTTGTGTTACTCCAATCAGCAAGACATTCGCTTTCACAATGACTTTTCACTAAACAGTCATAGGTTATCCTGAAACCCGTGGTTGCCAAGAGTCTCCCCGATGCCCAATTGAATGGCCTGTCATCCAAAGATCTCCACGAGCGCTAAGAGGTCATACTGAACACTCCTTGTCATAGCAACATGCTCAAAAGGGGACAACGTTCAGCAAGACAAAAGCTAGGTCACAAAAACCTGTGCAAAACATGATGATACAAACTGCTAGTCGGCCAGACAATGAAGCTATCACACTGACTTGGCTCTAATGGAGGTTTTAGCCTGTATTGTTTGAGGCACACATTTCCAACATCTCTCTCCTACTCTCTCAAGTCTCTCCATCCAAACCCATTTCTCTCACTTTGTCTCCCTCTCCCTCTCTCTCAGGTCTCTTCCTCCCACACTCTCTGCATCTCCCTCTCTCTAAAGTTTCTCCCTCCCACCCCCTCTCCCTTCCCCCTTCTCTCTCCCCCTCTCTCTCCCACTCCCTCTCTCACTCCCTCTATCTCTCTCCATCTCTCTATCTCTCTCTCTCTTAGGTATCTCCTTCCCACCCACTCCTCTCTCTCTCAAGTATCTCCCTCCTGCCCTCTCTCCCTCTCCCTCTCTCGCAGGTCTCTCCCTCCCTCTCTCTCTCAATTCTCTCCCTCCTACCCACTCTCTCTCATTGACTCTCTCTATCTCTCTCCCATACCTTTATCTACAACTCTCTCTCCCTCTCCCTCTCCTAGGTAGGAGGGAGAGACTTGAGAGAGAGTGAGAGGGAGTGAAAGAGATATGGTTTAGGGTTGAGCATTGAGTTTTTAAGGTTTTAAGGGTTAAGGGATTAGGTTTTAGGGTAGGAGGTATCAGGTTGAGGGTAGAGGTTTTAAGGGGTTTAGGTTTTAATGGTTGAGGGTTGAGGGTTTATGGTTTAGGGTTGAGTGTTTAAGGTTTTAAGGGTTGAAGGTATGTAGTTGAGGATTAGGGTAGAGAGGAGGAAGGATGAGGTAGAGATGGATGGAGAAGTGAGATAGCGAGGAGAGAAGAGGAGGAGGGAAAAATATATATGAGGGTTGAGGATCCAATGTTTAGGGTATAGGGTTGATATTTGAGGGCATAGTATTGAGGACATATAGGGTTGATGGTTAAGGGTAGAGAGAGATGGGGAGAGGGTTTAGGGTAGAGTGTAGAGAGTAGAGGGTAGAGGGTTTAAAGGTTAAGGGTATAGAGTAAAGGGTTAAGGGTAGAGCAGAGAGAAATAGAGGGAGTGAGAGAGAGACCTAAGAGTGGTTGAGAGAGGTAGGATGGAGATACTTTAGAGAGAGAGAGAGGGAGTCAGAGAGAGTGATGCTTGAGGGTTTAGGGTAGAGGGTAGAGGGTAAAGGGTTATGGGTAGAGGGT
Organism: Sequoia sempervirens; assembly: GCA_007258455.2. NCBI lineage: Eukaryota > Viridiplantae > Streptophyta > Pinopsida > Cupressales > Cupressaceae > Sequoia > Sequoia sempervirens. The sequence goes on along the minus strand of VDFB02058242.1, from coordinate 204,639,066 downwards.
CGAGGGTTTAAGGGTTAAGGGTAGAGAGTAGAGGGATTAGGTTTTATGGTTTAGGATTTAAGGGTTGAGGGTAGAGGGTTGAGGTTTCAAGGTTTAATGGTTAAGGGTTAAGGGATTAGGGTAGATAGTATAGTTGGGTTTAAGGGTTGGGGGATTAGGTTTGAGGGTAGAGGGTTAAGGGTTGAGGGTTTAGTATTGATTGTTTAAGGGTTTAAGGGTTGAGGGTATATATTTTAGGGATTAGGGTAGAGAGGGAGGAATACATAGAGGCAGAGAAGGATGGAGACATGAGATAGATAGAAGGAGAGAAGAGAAGGGAGGGATAGTTATAGATTAGGGTTGAGGATGCAATGTATAGTGTATAGTGTAGATAGTTGATAATTGAGGGTATAGTGTTGAGGACCTATAGGGTTGATAGTTTATGGGATATATATATATATGGAATGAGTGAGAGAAAGAGAGACCTAAGAGAGAGAGAGGGATTGGGAGAGAGATAGAGATAAAGGAGTGAGACAGAGAGACAAAGAGACAATGATAGACAGAGACAAAGACACAAAGAGAGAGAAGATAGAGGGAGGGAGGGATGGATGGAGAGAGAGATAGAGAGAGAGAGGGGGGGAGGGGTAAGGGTAGAGGGGAGATAGATAGAGGGAGTGAGTGAGGGGAGATAATGAGACTAGAAAAATAGATGGGGTAGAGAGTGTAGGAAAGAGGAGGTAGGGAGGGAGGAGAGATAGATAGAGAGAGAGAGAGAGGAGGGAGGGAGGGAGGGAGGGATGGAGGGAGAGATAGATAGATAGATAGAGAGAGAGAGATAGGGTTAAGGGAAGAGGAGAGAGAGATAGAGGGAGTGAGTGAGGGTGACAAACAAACTTGAGATAAGGAGATGGGGTAGAGAGAGAGTGTGTGGGGGGGAAGAGAGGGGGGGAGAGAGAAAGAGAGAGAGAGGGGGGTTAAGGGGAGAGGGGAGAGAGATAGAGGCATTGAGTGAGGGAGAGGGATAGACCTAAGACAAAGAGTGGAGGTAGGAGGGAGAGACTTGAGAGAGAGTGAGAGGGACTAGAGAGAGAGAGGGAGAGAGAGAAGGTTGAGGTTAGAGGGAAGAGGGTGTAGGGTTGACATAGAGAGAGATATGGTTGAGGGATTAGGGTCAAGGGTAGAGGGTACATGGTTTAATGTTTTAGGGTTTAATGGTTAAGGGTTAAGGGTTAAGGTTTTATGGTTTAGGGTTTAAGGGTTAAGTGTAGAGGGTTGAGGGTTGAAGGTTTAGGGTTAAGGGTTGAGAGTTGAGAGTTGAGGGTTAAGGGTTGAAGGATTGAGGGTAGAGGGTTAAGGGTAGAGAGATAGATTATATATGGAGAGGGGGTAGGAGGGATAAAATTGAGAGAGAGAGGGGGGGTAGATGGTAATGGGTATAGGGGAGAGAGATAGAGGGAGTGAGTGAAGTAGAGATACATACCTAAGACAAAGAGAAGGGGTATGAGGGAGATACTTGAGAGAGTGAGAGAGGGAGTGATGGAGAGTGATAGAGATAGGGTAGAGGGTAGAGGGTGTAGGGTGTAGGGTTGAGAGGGAGAGAGAGAGGGTTGAGGGTTGAGGGTAGAGGGTAGAGGGTAGAGGGTAGATGGTTTAATGGTTAGGGCTAGAGGATTTATGGTTTATAGATTAATGTAGAGAGTTTAATTATTTAGGGTTTAAGGGTTAAGGGTAGATGGTTGAGGGTTAAGGGTTAAGGGTTGAAGGGTTGAGAGTTGAGGGTAGAAAGAGAGGGGGAGAGAGAGAGATGTTAGAGAGAGAGGGTTAAAGGTAGAGGGGAGAGAGATAGGAGTGAGTGAGGGAGAAAGATATACATGAGAAAAATATATGGGGTAGAGAGAGAGTGAGGGAATGAGGGAGGGAAGGAGAGAGAGGGGGGAGAGAGAGAGAGAGAGAGAGAGAGAGAGAGGAGAGAGAGAGAGGTTAAGGGTAGAGGGGAGAGAGATATAGGGAGTGAGTAAGGGAGAGAGATATACCAAAGAAAAAGAGAGGGGGTAGGAGGGAGAGACTTGAGAGAGAGTTAAAGGGAGTGAGTGAGAGAGAGGGCGAGAGAGAGGGTTGAGGGTAGAGGGTAGAGGGTGTAGGGGTTAGAGAGAGATACATGGTTGAGGGTTTAGGTTTGAGGGTAGAGGGTAGATGGCTGAAGGGTTTAAGGTTTAAGGGTTAAGGGTAGAAGGTTTATAATTTATGGTTTATGGTTTAGGGTTAAGGGTTTATAGTTTAAGGGTAGATGGTTTAAGGGTTTAGTGTTTAAGTGTTAAGGGTAGAGGGTTAAGGGTTGAGGGTTGAGGGTTAAGGGTTGAAGGGTAGAGGCTGGAGGGTTGAGGATAGAGATGGAGAAGGGGTAGGAGGGAGGGACTTAAGAGAGAGAGATAGTAGAGGGTGAAGGGTAGAGGGGAGAGATAGAGGGACTAAGTGAGGGAGAGAGACAAACCTAATAAAAATAGAGGGGGTAGGAGGGAGATACTTGAGAGAGTGATAGGGAGAGAGAGAGAGAGATAGGGTTGATGGTTTAGGGTTGAGGGTAGGTGGTAGATGGTAGACAGTTTTAGGTTTTAGGTTTTAAGGGTTAAGGGTAGAGGGTTTAGGGTTTATAGTTTAAGGGTAGAGGGTTTAAGGGTTTAAGGTTTAGGGTTTAAGGGCTAAGGATTAAGGGTTGATGGTTAAATTTTGAAGGGTTGAGGGTTGAGGGTTGAGGGTTGAGGGTTGAGGATTGAGGGTTGAGGGTTTAGGGTTGAGGGTTGAGGGTTGATGGTAGAGAGAGATGGAGAGAGAGAGAGAGAGCTTAGAGATGGAAATGGGGTAAGATGGAGAGACTTGAGAGAGAGAGAGACCTTAGAGATGGAGAGGGGGTAGGAGGGAGAGACTTGAGAGAGAGAGAGAGAGAGTTAAGGGTAGAGGAGAGAGAGATAGAGGGACTAAGTGAGGGAGAGAGGCCTAAGAGATAGAGGGGGTAGGAGGGAGATACTTGATAGAAAGTGAGAAGGAGAGGGAGAGAATTGAGAGAGAGGGAGGGAGGGAGGGAAGAGGGTGAGGGTTGAGGGATGAGGGTAGAGGGTAGAGGGTGTAGGGTTGAGAGAGAGAGAGGGTTGAGGTTAGAGGGTAGAGGGTAGAGGGTAGAGGGTAGAGGGTAGAGTGTAGATGGTTTATGGGTTTAGGGTTTAAGAGTTGAGGGTATAAGGTTTAGTTTCATGGTTTAGGGTTTAGGGTTTAAGATTTATAGTTTAAAGGTAAGGGGTAGAGGGTTTAAGGGTTAAGGGAAGAGGGTAGACAATTGAGGGTTTTTGGGTTTAAGGGTTTACGATAGAGGGTATAGGGTTGAGGGTTGAGGAATTGGGTTATAGAGTTTTTTTGGGTTGAAAATTTTAATGGTTGAGGGTATAGGGTTGAGGGTAGAGGGTAGAAAGTAGAGGTTTTAAGGGTAGAGGGTAAGGGATTTAAGGGTTAAGGGTAGAGGGTTTAGGGTTTAGATTTCAAGGTTTAAGGGTTGAGGGTTGAGGGTTGAGGGTTGAGGGTTGAGGGTTGAGGGTTGATGTTTAGGGTTTAAGGTTTGAGGGATTAATGGTTGAGGGTTGATGGATTAGGGTAGATAGTTTAGTTGGGTTTAAAAGGGTTTAAGGTTTGATGGTAGAGGGTATTGGGTTGAGGGTAGAGGGTAGAGGATTTAAGGGTTGAGAGTTGATGGTTTAGGGTTTAGGGTTGAGGGTTTAAGGGTTTAAGGGTTGAGGGTATGGGGTAGAGGGATTAGGGTAGAGAGTTTAGTTGGGTTTAAGGGTTTAATGGTTGAGGGTATAGGGCTGAGGGATTAGGGCTAAGGGTAGAGGATATTGGGTTGATGGTAGAGGTTATAGGGTAGAGGGTTTAAGGGTTTAAGGTTGAGGGTTTAGGTATCTTGTCCTTCTATCTCCCACTCCCTCTCTTAGGTCTTCCCCCCCACCCTAACTCAATAAATCTTTGTCCCTCTCAAGTCTCTCTCTCTGAGGTCTCACTCCCACACATGCTACCTAGACTAATCTATCTCACTCCAATCCCCTCTCTCATACTCCTCTCTATCAAGTCCCATGTACCTCCCACCCTACCTAGACAAATCTATTTCACTCCAAAACCCTCTCTCTCTCTCTCTCTCCCTCCCCCCTTTTGTTTTTTTATCTCTCATGTCTGATCCCTCCCAAACCCTCTCCTATTGTCAGGTCTTTCCCCCACCCTATCTAGATAACTCTCTATCCCTCTCAACTCTCTCTCTTAGGTCTCACTCCATACCATGCTACCTAGACTAATTTCTCTCACTCCTATCCCCTCTCTCTATCTCAAGTCTCACTCCCTTCCTCTCTATATCTTAAAAACATTTCAAAGCAACACATTTGGTGCTCACCAAATTTGGAGAGCACCAAATTTTTTTTTACCTTGAAATGGTAAAATAGGGGTTGAGTTGGTCATTCAGGCCCACATGATTATGCATTTGTTGGGTTCAATACTTTATCTGACTCAAAAGTACCTTTTTATATATATGACTCTTTTTTGTGCCAATCTATTCTTGATCCATCACCTTTTTACCACCAATTTGCATGTTAGAAAATGTAGAAGAAGACAATTTGAAGTTTCTACATCATTTTACATTATCCTAGGTAATATATTCATTTTGGTAATATTGAAATATTTTTATTTAGTATATTTGTTTTTTTTTTACAATATAAACTAAATTCCTTTCATGATTTTATTAATCATAACAATTGGAAATAGAATTCAACATTGAATTAGATGGGAGTTGCATAAAAAAGTTTATTTTTTATGAGTTTGAAGAAAATGAAAAACATGACATAATTTAGATGAATTCATGTTTAAAATTATATAAACAAAATCAACTTAACACAAATTTTCTTATGAATTCTATGTGCATTGCTTATAGTAGTCCATTTCTAGCATGGCTACTAGAATTAACTCTATTTTAGTTTAGGTAGATGTTTATATTGAGTTTTTTTGTTTTGTTTCGACAATTTATAGACCTTTCATTTGATGATTTTATTAATCTTCATTGTTACACATAGAATTCAACATTAAATTTGATGGATCTTGCATGTAAAATTTTAATTTTTAGGAGCTTGAAGATAAGAAATGGAAAACATGACATAATAGATTCAAATTATTTATTCGTGATGGTTGTGGGAAAACTTTTATTTTCAACTAATTTGGAAAACCCAAGAGCTTTCATCAATGTTAATGCAAGTTTCTATTAACTTTATTTGTGTCATAAAAAAATAGCCTTCATCATTTGCTTAGATAAATTCAAGTGACTTGACAGTTGTTAATGCAAGTTTCCATTCATTCATACCATTTACCTTTCTAAGAAATAAAAAATGGAAAATTTTGTGCAATTTAAAATGCTTTTTGTCTTTCTAAGTTACGTTATTGTCAAAGAAATAGTGAATAATTCCAAGATATAGCATCACAAACCCTTCTTTGAATTTATTTTCTTCATGGCCTAGTTGATAATCACAATGTGGTTTTGACAACAATAAGCACAGGATTCTCTAGTTTTCAAAGTTGGCAGCAACTTATACCCTAGATTTGACACTTATTTTCTCCTAAGAATTGGTCCACACTCCAAATAGTCCCCTCAAACCCTTCTTAATGTTGATCAATTCTTACACAAAACAATTTTGTACAAATCCCTCAAAGTACTAGGTTTTGCATAGTATAGTTGCAAACCAAAACAAATTATCCTCATTAACTCACAAAAGATGATGATATAGCAACCCTTATTTTGTTAGCACATGCATATAGGCCTATACAATATTATTACCAAGTTTCATATATTTTCACCAGACACATGAAAAGTTATGGATTTTTTGAAGCTCGCTATAAACCCTAAGTTGGTGACAACAACGTTTGATAAGTTACATTAGTTATGCAATGTAAAGTAATGCTTTTATTTTTAAAGATATGCAATGCAATGTAATCAGTGAAATGAGTATGTTTTATAAAATTATTGGTGTGTTTCATAAAATGCAATGTAATTAGTTGTATGGATATGTTTGGAAAAATGCATTACTTACTTTTCTTGTGATATGGAGGTAGACATGAATGAAAAATGTTGGAGAATAGACATGTTTGCTAAGATGCATTGTTAGACATGTTTAGAAAATGTGGTAGCATAGAATAAGGTAGTGAGTTGTTTGAAAGAATGCCTCAAACAAACATTGTCTCATGTTGATGTCCATCACCATGAGACTACATTTCTTGGAGGAATTTTTCCAAATATCTCATCACCTTATTTCATAAAATTATTTGGTAGAATTGTATGAAAAAGGCTAAGGTAGACATGTATGAAAAATTTTGTAGCATTGACATGTTTGATAAGATGCTTTGGTAGACATGTATGGAAAATGTGGTTGCATAGAAAAAGGTAGTGAGTTGTTTGAAAGAATTCCTCAAGGAAATCTAGTCTTGCATGGTGATTTCCATCACCATGAGACCAAATTTATTGGAGCCATATTTCCAAATAGCTCACTACCTTCTTTCATAAAATTCTTTGGTGTGTTTCATAAAATGCAATGCAATCAATGATATCAATATGTTTCACAAAATGCATTACTTAGTTTTGTTCTATGTGTGTTTGTGAACATGTAGCATTCAATGTTATGCCAAGGAAATGAAAAATGCCTCTAACACTAGAAGAATGTGAAGTTAAGAATTCAAGGAGAAGAGAATAAAAAATGCAAGCTCATGGAGCAAAGGAATTGCAGCCCATACAACAATAAATTCTTGTTCAATCTAAGAGAGATGTCCAATTGGCAAAAAAAAGGGCATGAATGAACAAAATTCATGGAAGAACACAAATGGATCCTAAAGTTGGGGGAACATCATCAACGATATGTGAAATTCAATGGACACCATCTACAATATATCATGCTCAAAGTACAAAAATAATCACATCTCTAGTTGAAGACATACCAACAACAACATGTGGTTTTCCAAGTACATAGAAAAACACATCTCTAGTTGAAGACACACCATCAACAAAATTGGGTTTTGAAAGTACATCAGAACACAAATCTCTATTTGAAGGAACTCCACATATGATATCTCAAGTTGGAGGTACAACATCGTTTACATGTAAATCTCAAGGTATGTCATCAATTTCACCTCTAATTCAAGGTAGATGATCTATCCATGATATTGTTGAAATTCCCAACCTTGACACAACTTTACATTTGACAAATCCTCCTAGATTTTTGCATAGAAAACCTAGATTTCTTATTGATATTAATTCCAATTTTTTTAAATGGATACCTAATAAGATTCCAAAACATACATGTCAAAGATATGCACAAAGGATATGGAGTTTATTTTTTGAGAAGCTACATAAGGGTGGAAGATGTCAACTATTTTTTGAAATGATGAGGTAACTCAAATTTAGGCTCACCATGAAGGATCTTGGGCTAATATTTTTGAATGACTCAAGTGAAAATTCCATTGTAAAGAATTTTATGAGTGCATACAAGAGCATGGGTTATACCTCACACACAAAGGATAGTTGTGCCACACGACATGTGATGACAACAACACTATTAAGCAATGAAACAAGGAACAAGGTGAACCTTACAAAGAAAATTAATTATTTGAAAATAAGTAGATTATCTCTAATGAGAGCCAAAGTAAGGCATGAAAGAGTGGAGGATCCAAATAGCAATGGGTTATGGGCATTCTTGGGTAGAGTGCCACAAAAAGATAAAAAAATTTCTCAAGCATTGAGATTTATAATACAAGATTATTGGAAGGATAACAAAAGTACCTCTCCCAATGAAAGAGATGTTTTAAGAATGAGAATTGGTAGTCAAATCCATGAGCCACATCCAACACATTATTTGGATACCACTCAAACCCAACTTTTTGTTGATTTTGTACGAAATTTTCCTCAAATTAAAATATGTCAAAGGTTTTTTGAAATGCTAAAGCATTTTTATGTCAAAATAAATTGCACACACACTACTTGTTGTTGTAGAGTACATATTGAGTTTTCTAAACATTATGATGTTTATTGATGTATATGTGTACATATGAATACTAACAATGTTTTGCAGGAATGTAACATAAGGTCTCCACCTAAATCCTCAACAAAAATCTTATCTTCCATTTTATGTGAAAGAGTGGATGGTCAATTTTTCTACAAGAAGTCATGTTTGGATGGCACAGGTGATCATTGTGGTGGCATGCAACATTTTACAATTTTCTAACACATGGCTAGTAAAAACACAATTGGAAACAATATTGTTGAATTTGGAAAATACAAGATAGTGGCCTATAGTCTAAAAGATGGGAAAGAAGCAAAGACGTGTGAATTGGTCAATGATAATATTCCAGTGCATTAGTTTATGGGAATTTTCTGTGATCAGGTGGTCTATGAGTATGCAAGGCATACACATAGAGCTCGATGGTTGGACTCACAATTCAAGTTATACAACTTGACATGTTTCCACTTCATAGCATCATTTTAGTTGTCGACTTCATGGATAACTACACACTACAACCACAAAATGGGGTACAATCAAAATACTACAACTCCACATAGGTTGCTATATTTGTGCATATAACATTCATTCATGTGAATGATAGTAGAGAGAATAATAGGAAAGTATTGAGGGAGTATCCCTTTTACATCAGTGATGATCACACACATTCTATAGATTTGTGCAAGGTTTATTTTAGATTGGTAAGTGCACCAAGATCGTTCCCAAAAAGGGGGTTTAAGTGGCCACTTTTTTTCTGAAATCAAGAATACTGACCTTCAACGTGAAATCGAGGACACTTACACTCAAAATTTTGAGATGGAAAAAAATAAGGATTCAAGTGCTTTGAATCTACTTTCTAAACTACTAATTTATTTTGAAAATGGTTGAGATTAAGGGGTTCAAACAAGGGACGTACACACATTGGTTTTTTTTTGTCAGACAAACATAACATAGCAACTCTTGTACGACCCTCATACGGTGAACCTTTTTTTAGTATTTTTAAAATTGCTACAGTCATAAGTTAGATAATAGTATGTAGTTGATGCATGATTTTTCTAATAATTTTTTAATGAATATTTTATTTTTTACTAATTTTTGAAGTGGACACTTCCTGAAAAACAAAATTTTGGTCATGCTACCCCTACAAATTTTGGACACTAATTGAATTTTTTTGCTTTTTAAAAAAAAAAATTGTAGAATGGAGTCTAGTTTCTAAAAATGTAATTTATTTGAAATTTCAATGAGTGGTTAATTTATAACGAAAAACACACAACACTTATTTTTGCCAAAAAAGAGACATGCAAAAAAAGGAAATTATGGATGAATGGCTTAACATTGTTAGAAAGGAAAAAAATTACATTGTTGGATAGCTAAGAGAGAACCTAACATTACCCAGATGTTTGATTTGCTTGATATTGAACCACATGCAATCCTGATAGTGAGTACAAACCTAATTATGTGAAATATTGTCAAAATTGCAAAAAAATGTCGATGGTCGTTGGGAATACCCTTCAAGCCTTTGGGACGGTATTCCAAGGAAAATACCAATCCCAAGGCTTGGGGATTAACAAAGAAATATATAACATGAGTGTGTTATAACGTTCTTGCATTACATGCCAGTTTTGACATGGTTTTTGGTTTGTGGGGAAAATTTCTAGCAAGACGTAACGCGAGCATGGTCTAATGTGCTCACATTATGTCTTGCTTTATGTTAAATTCATATTGAATGTATGCTTATATATTTGTATTTTTGTATGCACATGTATGCTTGTATGTCATGTATGCATGTATGCATCAATGCATGTATATTGTATGTATGCCTACATGTATGTAAGATTGTATATACATGCATGTACACATATTATTGTATGTGTGTAGGATTGTATGTACATATGTATTATGCTTGTATGTATGTATTTATGTATGTCATTAGAGGGAGGGATAATTTTAAGAGAGAGAGAGATGTAGAGTTTTCTAGGTAGGGTGGGAGAGGGAGAGTGAGGGGGAGAGGGAGAGGGAGAGGGAGAGAGAGAGAGAGAGAGTCTAGAGAGAGGGAGAGGGGGTGGAAGTGAGAGTTTAAGAGAGAGGGAGTGGGATAGAAGGGGTTGGAGTGAGAGGGACTTATCTAGGTAGGTTGGGAGGGATAAAGGGAGTGAGAGAGAGAGGGGGGGTTGGAGAGAGAGAATTGAGAGAGAGGGAGAGAGAGAGAGGGGAGGAGAGATAGATAGAGAGAAAGAGAGAGTTATGTAGGTAGAGTGCCAAAGGGAGAGACTTGAGAGTGTGAGGGGAGGTGATAGGGATAAAGGGATAATGTAAGAGTGTAAGAGAGAGGGAGTGGGAGAGGAGTTGGAGTGAGAGGGACTTAGATAGGTAGGGTGGGAGGGATAAAGGGAGTAAGAGAGAGAGGGAGAGAGAGGGTGGAGAGAGAGAGAGACATAGAGAAAGAGAGAGTTATGTAGGTGGGGTGCCAAAGGGAGGGACTTGAGAGTGTGAGGGGGGTGAGAGGAGAGACTTGAGAGATAGGTAGTGAGAGGGAGTGGAAGAGGGATAGAGTGTGAGTGAGAGACCTAAGAGAGGGAGAGGTTGTGGGAGTGACCTAATAGAGGGAGAGAAAGAGGGGGTGGAGTGAGAGGGACTTATCTAGGTAGGGTGGGAGGGATAGATATAGGGAGGGGAGAGAGAGAGAGAGAGTTACCTAGGTAGGTTGCCAAAGGGAGAGACCTTAGAGAGAGAGGGGGCAGGATAGAGAAAAATGAGAGAGAGTGAGTGGGAGAGAATGGGAGGGAGACAGAGAGAGATAGTTAGATGGAGAGGGAGTGGGAGAGAGTCAGAGGGAGATAGAGAGAGATAGTTAGAGGGAGTGATGGAGGGTGGTAGGGATTGATTGAATGGGAGGTACATAGAAAGAGGGAGAGGGTAGATAGATATAATGAGAGAGGGAGGGAGGGAGATGTGAGATGTATAGATAGAGAGAAAGCGATGGGGTTTGAGGGTATAAGGTTGAGGGATTAGGGTGGAGGATCTATAGGGTTGATGGTTTCTAGGGTATTAGGGTTTATTGGGTTGAGGGTTGAGGGATTAGGGTTAATGGTAGAGAGTATTGGGTTGAGGGTATAGGGTAGAAGGTTTGAGGGTATCGGTTAAAGGGTTTAGGGTTAATGGTTTAGGGTTGAGAGTAGAGGGTTTAGGGTATAGGTTTGAGGGTCCAATGTAAAAGGTAGAGGATATAGGGGTTGAGGGTTTAGGGTTTAAGGATTGAGGGTTGAGGGTTGAGAATTGAGGGTTGAGGGTTTAATGTATAGGTAGAGGATAGAGGGTTTAAGGGTTTAGGGTTTAAGAGGGTATAGTATATAGGGTGGAGGGATTAGGGCTGAGGGTCCAATGTATAGGGTGGAGGGTATAGGGTAGAGGGGAGAGGGTTGAGAGATAGAAATAGGGTATAGGGTAAAGGATAGAGTTCCAAAGGGAGAGACTTGAGAGATAGATAATGAGAGGGAGTGCAAGTGAGAGACCTGATAGAGGGAGAGAAAGAGGGGGGTGGAGTGAGAGGTACTTATCTAGGTAGGGTGAGGGATAAATAGAGAGAGGGGAGAGAGAGAGACTTACCTAGATAGGTTGCTAGAGGGAGAGACCTGAGAGAGAGATGGGGTGCAAGGGAGAGACATGAGAGATAGGGGGAGAGAGGGAGTGGGAGAGAGTGGGAGAGAGATAGAGATAGATATATAGAGGGAGTGATAGAGGGTGGTAGGGATTGATTGAACAAGAGGTACATAAAAAGAGGGAGAGGGTAGATAGAGACAATTAGGGAGTGTATGAGAGAGGGGTGGAGGGAGAGGTGAGATTTATAGATAGAGATAAAGAGATAGTGGTTGAGGGTATAGGGTTGATGGATTAGGGTGGCAGACCTATAGGGTTGATGTTTTCTAGGGTATTAGGGTTGAGGGATTAGGGTTGATGGTAGAGAGTATTGGGTTGAGGGAATAGGGTATAATGTTTAAGGGTTTAGAGTTAAAGGGTTAAGGGTTTAGGGTTTAGGTTTGAGGGTATAGGATTTAGGGTATAGATTTGATTGTATATGGTTAAAGGATTAGGTTGAGGGTCCAATGTAAAGGATACAGGGTATAGGGGTTGAGGGTTTAGGGTGTAAGGATTGATGGTTGAGGGCTTAATGTATAGGGTAGATGGTAGAGGGTAGAAGGTTTAAGGGTTTAGGGTTTAAGGGTCAAGGGTTGAGGGTTTAGGGTTGAGGGTTGAGGGTTGAGGGTTGATGGTAGAGGATTGAGGGTATAGGGTATAGGGTCAAAGGATTAGGGTTGATGGTCTAATGTATAGGGTGGAGGGTATATGGGTTGAGGGTAGAGGGGAGAGGGAAGAGAGATAGAATTAGGGTTCCCAAGGGAGAGACTTGAGAGTGTGATGGGGGAGAGACTTGAGAGATAGGTAGTGAGAGGGAGTACGAGAGGGATGGAGTGGGATGTAAGGAAAGATCAAGTGCAAAAAAAACTTTCCTAATGCCAAAACCTCAGGGAAGAATGTAGAGGTGACTTTAAATTTTTCAATTAAAGTCCAATAAGATACACATGAAAGATAACATAATAGAGAAAATGGACACATACAAAATTGGACATCAGATTTATGTGGGAAAACTCTTACGAGAGAAAAACCCACCACACTAAGAAAAGTCTCTTTGTATTACAGTAAACAAAATTACATACAGAGATTGAACTTCACTTTCTAATGTTAATTTTTATAGCAGCAACAATCACTAATCAATCTTGTATAGAATAGCTCTCTGAAAACATACAATGTATTCACACTAATCAATCTATGTTCAATTGAGCAACCTTATGCTATCAAACTATTCACCATTATCAACCATTGTAGAGCATAGTCATCTTCCTCACAATTTGTTCATCTTCCACACAGGAATCATCACAATAGTCCAACTACCAATGGTTCACAACCTGCTTCTCTCATTGGCTCAGAACACACCACATAGGATAGACATTTGGTCAAAATGTTCAACTGAATCACATGTCAGTGAGACACTAGACCATGTCTCCTTGATGCCACAATGCCTAACTATCCTTATCAGCAAGAGTCACCACCATCGGTAAGAGTCATATCGAGTGCAAAAGCATCGACAAGACTTACTCCATCGAAATACTTCTCAACGATGTCCATTGCAGAACTATCTACAAGACCATTGATGTCACTAAGAGTCTTATGTCAGTGTAATGAATTATTTAATTACACACAAATCTGATCTTGGTTCTAACATGGTATCAAAGCTCAAGGTATATTCTGGTAGGGCTCAGGGTATATTTCGGCATGCATCAGTAGAGAATATTCTGTCCATTCTATAGATTCCTCTGAATATTCTGATCCACAAGGAATATCTGCTGACCGAAAATTTTTCTGACAGGGGGGGATTTTCTTGCCTCGACGACCAGATGGCTGTCAAAATTTTTGCCATGGAGTGCTGACATTAGCATGAGGTCATCAGTCGTACGACCCTCTTTGCCCCCTCCTAGCCCTAATTTTTTCTAAAGGAGCATTTTTTTTTCTTTTGGTCATAACTTGGGCATACGATATTGAAATTGAGAAAATGAGATATCACCAGAAAGCTGGTTCCAAGCACTTTCTAGTGGTGTAGTTTACTTTTCAATTTTTTTCTATTTAGTTGCTATTTTTTCTATTTGAAGTAAGATGTTATTTTTGGGCTTCTGAGCTCATAACCTTTTGCCATGATCTCCAATTTTCGTCTTCTTTGTGGCATTGGAAAGGTATTGAGGAGCTCTATCTTACTGTCCATGCACTTTTTTCTGTATCTATTCCAAGTTTATCATTATTCCAGATTTGTCTTGATGGGTGTTTTGGAGATTACTTGGATGTTTTGGAAGTTGGAAAGGTGAAACTTGAATATTTGTACTTCATTTCAATACCACTTCATGTTATTTTCTGTTTATGCACAATTAGGATTCTCTCCTTTTACAATCATTGGGTTATTGTAATAAATGAACTGAGATAAAGTTCCATCAGGGGGGTTGCTTGCATAATAATTTGATTAGAGTGTTGTTTTTCACTTTAATCTCCATATCCATTTTGATTTGATAATAGCTCGCATGGGTTATTTGGTTTCCTAGTTTCTTTTGGCCACATTTTTGCTATAACTTGACACATATCAAATTCATCGGTTCACACTTCAGTTGAGAGATTATGTTTCTTGATCCTCATTGGTTTAGATTCTTCTCAATTTGAGGGCCATATTTTTGCGGTTAATGTTCTAGATTCTTCTTGGTACTCCTTCCCATGCAAGAGTTTCAGTCACAGTTTGGAATCAGCATCGAGATACATGGTTTCTAGATTCTGTCATCATCTCATCTATTGTTGCTTCACAGATTCCAGGGTTGTTCTAGTTTGTGAGTTTTCCAGTGTTTCATGGCATCGGGTCTGTTGTCACATTATCACGATTCTGGTTTTGGTTTTAGTTGTAGACATAAGTATCTTTCCTTGCTTGTCAAATTGCAGTTCCAGTGTTCTTCTAGTGCTTCTTGCAGCAGTCATCTCATTGTAGGGGGGTTTTGTTACACTGGGTTTTCCTTCTCTACCTTGAATCTTTGCATTTGTAAATGAGTACCCGATCAGGCCTTGTTGTTGGGACTCATATTTGCACAATAATCTTCTTCTCCCTAAGTTGCACTTATGGGGGGGTGTTGGTGTAATTAATTATTTAATTACACATTAGCATAAGTTTACTTAGGCTTTATTTAATTCCTAAGTTATAGGTTTTCTCCTTATCTTTTGAGCTATCTTGTTGCTCAAGATAAGATTAGGGTTATGCATCTTTCCTTTTATAAAGCAAATAATTATCTTTTAATTATTGAATTCTCGAATAATATTATGTTGCACATTCTTTTGCAACCTCTCTCCTTTTTTTTATTTTCTCTTCTGTGGAAGGTCTTTTTGGTTTGCAAATCTGATCTTGGTTTCTAGCATCTTATAGAACCTTTATGTCACACCAATGTTCATCGTGCAGAGCTGTTGGTGAGATGAGTGCTATCAACAAGAGTTCACACCAAAATCATACTCGTTGGCAAGAGGAAAACCATCGGCAAGAGTTCTCATTGAAGTTGCATACCTATCAGCAAGACCACAACCATCAATAGGAGATCATACCAAATGCAAATTTGTTGGCGAAACCTCCACTGTCGCTTAGACTCTTATTGAGCCCTCATGTCACCTCGATGAAATTCATGAGTAAACCATCAATGAGACTAACACTGTCAAAATGAATCACTCTAAAGGTTCATGCCTCTCCCCGATGCCACTCATTGCCAAGAGTCTCCCTGATGATCACCAGGAATCAACCCATTGGCAAGAGGTCTGTCTGGATGGAAAGAGTTAGAACTTTCACAGCGATAGCCATGTCTTGCCGATGACTCCCATTGGCAAGATAGATCCCGAGTCTCAATGAATTTGATCTTATGAACACAACTATTGGTCAGTAAGACATTCTGAGGGTCTCACCAATTTTTCTCTTTCAAGAGTCTGATGTCAGTAAGCTTGAGGCAGATTTTCCAACAATCTCCCACTTGACAAAGATCTTACTAACACCTCCAGAGCACAACAAAAACTACTAAAATTCATGGGCACTAAGACCCATCGAACTGGCACACCACCTAAACTTGTCTGTGCTCACTGGTTTCATCAATGCATTTGTAACATTTTCCAGAGCATCCACTTTTTTCTAAAGAGACATTTCCATCCTCCACCATATCTCATACAAAATGATACTGCACATCAATATTTTTTGTCCTGGCATGGAAAGTAGGATTTTTCACCAAACAAATAGCACTCTGACTGTCATAGTAAATTATAATTTTCCCTGCATCAAACCCAATGTTAGAACACAAACATTTTAACTAGATTGCTTCTTTATAGGCATGTGTTGCTACCATGTATTCTGCCTTTATAGTGGACAAAGCGACTACAACCTGTCGCTTACGCATCCAACTAACTGCACCATCATTCATCATGAAAATATATCCACTGGTGGATCTTTTGTTGTCAATGTCCCCTATCCAATTAGAATCCACATAGCCTCGAATGCTAAGAGTCCTCTATGATTCAACAAAATTCCCATGGTAACACAAAGCATATTCTAAAGTGCCCTTCAGATATCTAAAAACTCTTTTCACAACATCCCCATGTGTCCTTCCAAGATTTTCCATAAAATGACTAAGTACTCCCACTGCTTGGGAAATGTTTGGCCTTGTACAGACCATTGCATACATTAAACTGCCAAGTGCACTAGTATAAGGAACTCTAGTCATGTCCTCCATCTCAGTAGGATATTTTGGACAATCTTCAATAGATAGCTTTGTTCCCTACAAAACTGGAAGAACTAGTTGCTTGCACTTAGTCATACAAAATATCTCCAAAATAGTATTAATATACTTACTTCGACTAAGCCAATTTTTTCTACTCTTCCTATCCCTGGTTATTTCCATTCCCAAAATATACCTGGCTACACCAAGATCTTTCATTTTGAACTTTGCAGACAACTACAATTTTAGATTAGAAATCACTAACTTACTATTTCCTATGAACAACATATCATCAACATAGAGAGCAATAATATGAACACGATCATTTTCAATTTTGATGTACACATAGTGATCAAATTTCAATGTTACAAATCCCAATGACAAAACAAATGTGTCAAACTTTTGGTACCACATTTTAGGAGATTGTTTTAATCCATACAAAGATTTTTTCAACTTGCAAACCATATTTTCTTTACCTTTTTCTACAAAGTGCTCAGGCTGGGACATATAAATTTCTTCTTCAAGGTCACCATGAAGAAATGTTGTCTTCACATCCATCTGTTCAATCTCTAAGTCATACACTGTTGCAAGTGACAAAATAAATCTGATAGACGTCAGCTTAGCTACAAGAGAAAATATTTCTCCATAATCAATTCCCTCTACCTGGGAATACCCCTTTGCAACCAACCTCACCTTATACTTTTCCACACTGCCATCCAAATCTATTTTCCTTTTAAATACCCATTTGCAGCCAACAACTTTTCTGCCTTCAGGCAAGGGCACCAAACTCCAAGTATCATTCTTTTCTAATGATGCCATTTCTTCATTCATGGCTTCCAACCAAGAGTTTGAATCAGACATTCTAAATGCCTCTTTCATAGTCCTAGGCTCATCAGTGCTAGAAATTAAAGCATAGGAACAAGTAGAATCTAACAAAGAAAACCCATACCTATCAAGTTGCTTTCTTTCACGTGTTGACCTCCTTACAGGTTGAGGTTGAGGTTGTTCTTCTTCTTCAAAACTCTCAAAACTACTTGAGCTCTCCTCAGTTTTAGGTACATTTTGAATTTTCAATTCTTCTTTATCTGGTGTCGAAGGAATTTCAACTACATCCTTTTTATTTTCTAATTTTTTCTCTGATAGCATATCCAAAGTAGAAGGCTTTAACTCATGAAAAATAACACTTCTACTATATAGAACCTTCTCCGTATTAGGATTCCAAAGCTTGTATCCTTTTATACAAGCACTATAACTAATAAAAATACATTTAACAGCCTTGTTTTCCAATTTAGACCTTTTTTCATTCGACACATGCATATGCCTCACAGCCAAAGACACGAATGTGTCTCAGAGAGGGCTTCTTTCTAGACCATGCTTCCAAAGGTGTTTTCTCAACAAAAGCAGAATTAGGAGAATGGTTTATTAAATAACATGTTGTAACTGCTTTAGCCCAGAACTTCTCCTCCAAGCCAGTATTGCTTAGCATACTTCGTGCTCTTTCCATCACTGTCCTATTGAACCTTTCAGCAACTCCATTTTGTTGCGGAGTGTAGGGTGTAGTTTTATGTCTTTTAATCCCATGATCTTTACAGTACCTTTCAAACTCATTAGAACAAAACTCACCGCCATTTTTCAGTCCTTAAATATTTTATTTTTCTTCCATTCTAATTTTCCACAAGGTTTTTAAATTCCTTAAAATGACTGAACACTTCTGATTTACTTTTCAAAAAATAAACAAATTCCCTTCTTGAATAATCATCAATGAACATACATAATATCTTGATTTAGACAAAGAAGGAACATTCACTGGACCAAAAACATCATAATGTATATAATCAAGTAAACTAGAAGATTTGTGAGGACTGGAGTAGAATGAAACATGGTGTTGTTTACCATATATACAATGTTCACAAAATTCGAATTCAAGGTTACAATTGTCAAGCCCTTCAACCAAGTTTTTTATATTTCAAGGTTTTTAAACCTTTTTCTTCAATGTGGGCTAGCCTATAATGCCAGAGCATAGTCTTTTCTACTAGAAGTTTAACTTCCATAGAGTTTGTACTATCAGGAACATTTTTCTCCTTTTCTCCATGAGTAGCCTTTTGTGACTTTGCAAAGACACTATTGCATTGCACAAAAAATGCATCTAGCTTATACAAGGTACCAATACGACCACCCCTTGCTAGCACCATTGAGCCTCTATTCATTTTTTAGCCATTTCTAGAGAATGTGACTTGCACTCCAACATCCTTCAACTTACTAACAAAAAGTAAACTTTGAGCTAGACCTAGTATATGCATTAAATCATTGATTCTCTTCACTCTTCCATCAGGGAACTAAATTTTGACTCTTCCACAACCAACTATTTCCAGAGATGAATCACTTTCCAAATACACCCTTCCACCATCATATTTTTCATACTTAATGAACCAGTCTCTATGATATTTCATGTGGAAAGATGCTCTAGAATCAATCAACTAGACATCATATGATGCTTATGTAGCCAAGGCTGCAATGAAAGCGTCTGCATCACTCTAAGAAGAATCATTGTTGGAAGAATACTTCTTCTTCTTTTTCTCCTCTTTGCAATCCTTTCAGACATGACCAGGTTGCCCACAATTCAAACACTTTACCTTGGAATTCTTACTAGGAAACTTTGATCTCCCCTCTTATTTGGATTTGGAATTCTTGTCCTTGTTCTTGCCTATTTATTTCGATCTACTTTGAATAGCAAGAGCCTCCTTCACCATCTCAGAATATTTTCTTCTCATCTCTTCCGATAACAAAGAAGCAACAATATCTTCCATCTTAAAAGAGGAAGTAGTACTCCCAATAGTCATCAGCAAGTGATCCCAAGAATCTAACAAATAACATAACAATAGCATACAATGGTCTTCTTCATCAATCTTCACACCCACAGATGCTAACTAAGCAATCAACATGTTGAAAGCATTCAAATGATCAGCAATAGATGCTCCTTCTTGCATTTTAAAAGAGTACAAATTATTCCTCAAGAACAACTTATTCACCAAGGAATTGCCCTGCTAAATAGCTCCTAGTCTTTTCCACAAAAAGGATGCATCTTTTCTTCATGAAAATTTAAAAGAATAGAGTCTACTAAACAGAGCCTTATCAACCCCTTTGATTTTTGATCTGCAGGGTCCCAATCCTCTTGCTTCATGTATGTAGGCTTCATTCTAGACACATCAAGCCAAAGATCATGATCAACCAACAGAGCTTCCATTTTGAGTTTCCACAACTCAAAATGAATACCATTGAATTTCTCAATTTCAATATTTCCTAACGTGCTTGCCATCTTAATTTGTAATTCAAATTACCAGACTTCTACAAGACTCCCATTGAACATAATTGACACAAAAAACCAAACGCACCCACGAGGATAACATAATTGGCTAGGCTCTGATACCACTTGTAAGGAAAGCTTAGGTGCAAAAAAAACTCTCCTAACACAAAAACCTCAGGGAAGAATGCAGAGGTGACTTTAAATTTTTCAATTACAGTCCAATAAGATAAACATGAAAAGAATAACAGAATAGAGAAAATAGACACATACACAATCAGACACTAGATTTACGTGGGAAAACCCTTGCTGGAGAAAAACCCACCACACCAAGAAAAGTATCTTTGTATTACAGTAAACAAAATTATATATAGAGATCGAAATTCACTTTCTAATGTCAATTTTTTACAGCAACAACAATCACCGATCAATCTTGTATAGAATAGCTCTCTAAAAACATACAATTTATTCACACTGATCAATTTACTATCCAACTGTTCACCATTATTGACTATTGTAGAGCATAGTCATCTTCATCACAATGTGTTCATCTTCCACACAAGAACTGTCACAATAGTCCAGTTGCCAATGGTTCACATCCTATTTCTCTCATTGGCTCACAACACACCACGTATGACAAACATTCGGTCAAAATGTTCAACTAAATCACATGTCAGTGAGACACTAGATCGTGTCTCCCCAATGCCACAATGCCCAACTATCCTTATCGAAAAGAGTCACCACCATCAGCAAGAGTCATATCAAGTGAAAAAGCATCAGCCAAATTTACTCCATCGGCAAGACTTCTCACCAATGTCCATTGTAGAACTATCGATAAGACCATCACTGTCGCTAAGAGTCTTATAGAACCTGTATGTCACACCGATGTTCATTGTGCAGAGATGTTGGTGAGAGGAGTGCTATCAACATGAGTTCACACTGAAATCATGCTTGTCAGCAAGAGGAAAACCATCAGCAAGAGTTCTCACCAAAGTTGCATACCTGTCGGGGAGACCACAACCATCGGTAGGAGATCATACCAAATGCAAACCTGTTGACGAAACCTCCACTATTGTTTAGACTCTCATCAAGCCTTCATGTCACCCCGATGAAATTCATGAGTAAACCATTAGTGAGACTAACACTATCAAAATGAATCACTCTGAATGTTTATGCCTATCCTTGATGCCACTCATCTCCAGGAGTCTCCTCGATGATCACCAAGAACCAACCCATCAGAAAGAGGTTTTCCCAGATGGAAAGAGTTAGAAATTTCACAGTGATAGCCATGTCTTGTCAATGACTCCCGTTGGCAAGAAAAATCTAGAGTATTAGTGACTTTGATCTTATCAACACAACTGCTGGTTAGTAAGACATTTTGAGGGTCTCCCCGATTTTTCTCTTCTAGGAGTCTCATGTCAGTAAGCTTGAGGCACATTTTCCAACATGGGAGAGAGAGGGAGTGTGAGTGAGAGACCTGAGAGAGGGAGAGGTTGTAGGAGGGAGTTACCTAATAGAGGGACTTATCTAGGTAGGGTGGGAGAGATAGATAGAGAGAGGGGAGAGAGAGCGAGAGAGAGAGAGTTACCTAGGTAGGTTGCTAGAGGGAAAGACTTGAGAGAGAGAGGGGGTGGGAGGGAGAGACATGAGATATAGGGAGAGAGAGAGAGAGAGGGAGTGGGAGAGAGTGGGGGCATATGGATAGAGGTAGATAGAGGGAGCGATAGAGGGTGGTAGGTATTGATTAAATGAGAGGTACGTAGAAAGAGGGAGATGGTAGATAGAGAAAATTAGAGAG
>VDFB02058242.1:204567974-204615995 GCA_007258455.2 Sequoia sempervirens | reverse complement strand
TTAGGGTTTAGGGTAGAGGTGAGAGAGATCAAAGGGGTGAGTGAGAGATAGAGTGAGTGAGAAAGATGGAGAGAGAGGGAGTGAGTGAGAGAGAGTGAGTGAGTGAGTGAGAAATGAGGGAGAGATGAGGGATAGACTCTAGAGAGAGAGAGCAAGGGAGTGTGAGAGATTGAGTGAGTGATAGAGAGGGAGAGAGAGGGAGTGAGTGAGAAAGAGAGAGTGAGTGAGTGAGAGAGAGGGAGTGTGTGAGAGAGATTGAATGAGTGTGAGAGAGAGTGAGTGAGAGAGAGAGGAGTGAGAGA
This sequence comes from Sequoia sempervirens, assembly GCA_007258455.2. Lineage (NCBI taxonomy): Eukaryota > Viridiplantae > Streptophyta > Pinopsida > Cupressales > Cupressaceae > Sequoia > Sequoia sempervirens. The sequence goes on along the minus strand of VDFB02058242.1, from coordinate 204,615,693 downwards.
GAGAGAGAGGAGTTGAGAGAGGGAGATGGGGTATGGGTTGAGAGACAAGAGAGAGACAAGAGAGAGGGGGAGGGAGGGAGTGGGAGAGTGACAGAGGGTATAATGGTTAAGGGTAGAGGGTAGAGGGGAGAGAGGTAAAATTAGGGTATAAGAGTAGAGGGAAGAGAGATAAAATCAGGGTATATAGGGTATAGATAAAGAGAGAGAAAATAAATCTATTAAAAACCCAACTTTCTCATAACGTAATAAAATTTTGAAGTAGAGATATGGCCATTTTAGGAATAAATAGCGTGCTAGCATTATAATGCGAGCATGTTTTGTGTTGCACTAAAAAGGGTTAAAAAACTCACTATACCCATGATCTCAAGGCCCACATTCTGCATATTCTCTTTGTTTTGCATGTGCTCTGACAAAAAGTCACTTTTTGATGATGTTGTGAAGTGTGCATGCATTTTTTTCACATTCCACCACCTTTTTCATGATCTTTCTACCACCTTTGCATGAAATAGTAGATTTTTCACATTGAAAGACATATTATATCAATTCAAGTTTGAATTCCATTGAAAACTAATACACAATTGAAGTTTGGAGGGGAACAAGCTTTTGAAAAAGTCAAATTGTTGAGGAGTTTGAAGAAAGAAGAAGCTAAGGCTACATAATTGGGTTGAACTCCTCCATTTGAAACTATAGTTTTTTAGGTATGTAAAGTCTTTACACATTTTCTTTCATTCTATTATGGCTTGCTTTCATTTTTGTTATTTTGCATATTCCATGTTGACCATTGTTTGTTTGTCATTATAACCTTAGGTTTTCAATGCACATTTTAAATTACACAATTCTACACACTTTCCAATTACATTTTTAAACCATATCTCTTTGAGGAATTTTGTTATTTAACAATTGAGTTACCTTGTGTATGCTTCAACATTTTTTATACACATATATGACATGCATTTTAAGGAATCAAAATAAAACATCATTTCTCAATCCTTTATTATGGAAGTGCATACCACTCTCCAAAGCTTTCATTAAGGTATTTTGTCAAACAATTATACCAAACAATTCATTACCTTGTCTATGCTACCAAATTTTCCATTCATCTCTCTAGAAAATTCGAATATAGTCCTCCCACATTGATAGATCTTAGAAAGTATTTTTGTTTTCATCTCTATTTCTAAATTTACCTCATCACTTTATTTGTGATATATTTTAAATGTTTCCTTGATTAGTCTACCTACAAGCGATTCTAACCCTTCTCTCCACTATTAGAAGACTCTTTATTGAAGGCTAAGTTAGCAACATGGGGAAAGGTGCATCCTATCTTGCAATCATGTCTTAAAATGGAAGCATGGACAAAGAATTTGAATTGTGATGCAACTAGGGGAGGTCCTCCAACACAACTAAACACAAAAAATCAACCAACAACAACAATTCACAAGTCACAATTCTCAAAACTCTTCACTTTTCAACAAATGAGCACTCTTCCTTGTACCATTGCCAACTCAACTCTTGACCTCCCCTGGACACACTCAAAATTCCCACACCTTTTTTGTGATGTTTTAGACCCATTCCTCAAGTTATATTTATAACAGTGAGAGGAATGGGTCAACACACCATTTAAAATGACTTTCAAACCTTAAAACTATGTGTTCAGGCTAGTCTCAGAAATGGTTGACATGGTAGGGGTAGTGTATTCCTCATAGAAATGGGGTGTCATATTGATTACATAACTGTGACACCCCATTTCTATGAGGCATACACTGCTCCTACCTTTTCAACCCTACCACATTGGAATGCTAGTGAGTGAGCCAACTTGCCAACGCTCCACTAGTTTTCCAATGTGGTAGGGTTGAGAAGGTAGGGGCAACACATGCCTTATAGAAATGGGGTGTCACAATGATATACATCAATGTGGCATCCAATTTCTATGATGCATAATTTTCCCCTACCTTCTCAACCCTACCTCATTGGCAAGCTATACATCACCATGGAACCCCATTTCTATGAGGCGTATGCTACCCCTACCTTATCAACCTTACTGCATTGGAAAGATACTAAGTGAGCTAGCTTGCCAACACTCCACTAGCTTTCCAATAGTGTAGGGTTGAGAAGGTATGGGAAGGATGGTAGCAACCTAGGTGGTGAATACCCCAAACAACTTTTAATTTTTCCTATCTTGTATTCATGGCATGCCCTTGCACCACCTTTGTCTATGTTAGAAATAGTCTCGTACAAGATGATTGTAAGTATTTTTATGAAGCCTTGAATGACATCTATTTCATTTATTTGAATGGACAAATACTTTAGGAAATAATATTCGTCTCATTACCACACTATAGGTAAAATTATTTCCCATGCTGAAGAAACGAAGAAGGAATAAAATAACAGACAAAGAGTATGAAACCTTCAAAGAAAAGGAGAGAGAATGGTTGAGGAAATATCGTGAAAAGAATAAATTGGGTACTATTGATGAAAACAAGCCAATTGAATAGGAACCTCATCCGCCAAAAAGAGAATAGGATTTGGCGGCACAAAGGGCACGGATGTGAAAGTATCATGTTAAGAAAAATTTTGATATCGTAGTTGGAGATACATGCTCTACACAAAGTGAATACAAAGGGACACCAACTACCACAAGTAAATATGAAGGGACACCATATATCGCAAGTGAATATGGTTGGACACCATCTAGTGCATCTCAAGTTGAGAGTACATCATCACTCAGATTTGACAAAGAAGGTATGCGATCATCCCCATGACAACCTCAAGGTATGTCTTCTACTCCACCATCAATTGAAGGTGTGCATTCTAGCCCACCTCAATTAAATATTGATGAAATTCCTAATGTTGAGATGTATGTACCTAAGAGAAAACCATCTATAATTTTGCATAGAAATCCAAAGTACTTGATTAATATTGATGAGGATATTTTGCAGTGCATGGAAGGTAAGATTCCAGCATGCACTTGTAGAAGATATACTGAGAAGATTTGGAAATTCTACTTTGAAAGGCTAAATGAGACTGCAAGATGCCAACTATTTGTTGAAATGATGCAGGGTATAAAGTATAGAGAAATCATGAAGACTCTTGGGTTGAGAATGTCAAATGCATCGAGTGAAAACACTATTGTGAAGAATCTCATGGATGCATATGAGAGTGTGGGTAAGACCTCACGCTCAAATGATAGTAATGTAACATGACATGTCATTACATCAAATTTGGTAAGTAGTCAAACAAAGAGAGATCGTCTCATTCAAAAAACAAGTGAACAAATGAGAATTAGTAGAATTTTTTTATCAAAATTCATTCAAAGGTGGCAAAGAATTGAGTGCACTGATTCAAAATAATTATTGGAATTATTGGGGAGACTTCCACAAAAAGATAAAAAAGTTGGAGAATTGAAAACACACTAATTGAATAGTATTGGAAGAATAACACAAGGCCATCTCTAAATCAAAGGGATGTTGTAAGAAGGGGAATTGGTAGTCAAAACTGTGAGCCACATCCAAAGAATTTTTTGGATATGACTCAAACCCAATTTTTTCATAAATTTCAAATGGATTATCCTCAAATTAGTATTTTTCAAAGATTTTTTGAAATTCTTAAACTTTTTTATGTCAAGAAAAATCACACATCACTACTTGTTCCTATAGACTACATATTGAATTATCTAACCATTATGATGTTTATCATTCTAAATGTTGTGATTTGCATACTAACAATGTTTTGCAGGATTGTGGCATAGAAGCCCCACCAAAATCTTCAAGAGATTTCTTATAAAAAAAAATATGTGAAATAGAGGATGGCCAAATTTTCTACAAGACAACATGCTTGGATGGTTCATGCGAGCGTTGTAGTGGCTTGCAGTGTATGCTAATATGTCAACATATGCAAAGCACAGATGAGGTGGGATAGAAACTAGTAAAGTTCGGGAAGTATAAAATAGTGGTATACGCTACAAAATATGGGCCTCAAGAAAAAAGTGTGATTTGGTTATTTAGAAGATTATAGTGTATCATTTTATGTCCATATTTTGTGACACTATAATGTATGAGTGTGCAAGGCATACCCATAGAGCTCGATGGTTGGAAATGCAATTCAAGCTATGCAAGGACACCTTACCAATTGGAATCATAGTATTTGTGGTTGAATTTGTACAGAACTACACTCTATAGCCACAACATGAGGTGCAGTCACAATATTAAAACTCCACATAGGTTTTGATATTTGTGAAAATAGCATTCATTCATGTAGCTGATAGTATAGAGGACCAAAGGAAGGTATTGAGGGAGTGCCACTTTTATATTAGTGATGATCACACACATTCTCTAGAGTTTTTGCAAGGTTTCTTCCAGATGTTCTACAGTCATTTGGCTTAGAGGGGCATAGCATACGATTGACATATAATATGGTCAGATAATTGTGCAACATAATTCAAGAACTCACACATGTTCGATTGGCTGAGCAGGATGCATGTCATTATAGGTGTACAACATATGTGGAACTTTTGTGAAGCTGGGCATGGAAAGGTGGAGCATGATGGTGCAAGAGCATGTTTAAAAAGAGCATTAGCATGAGAAGAGTTAAAGTATAAAGACAGTGCAAAGCTGATAGATTGAAGATCAATTTTCGAGTGGTGTAATGGTTTGATGGGTCCAGGAAATGAAGGCATGTCTTTAATTCATAGGTATTTTTGGTCAATGGATGATACTAACATTGCACCATATGAGGCTTTTCGTACACTAACAGGATCGAGTGAGCTAAACTCTTTCCTTAGCTCAAATGCAGGTTCATGGAGTATTAATACACAGAAGATGACATGCTTTTTTTCTTCTTGTACAATGCAACCCTAGAATGATTGTGAGTTAGGGGATTGGGTTGATAAATGGTTGACAAGTTATCTCAGCCCACTTCACATGTATCACCCTCTAATGGAATTGGAACTAACACATGTCGAATCATCAGTCAACTTTGACCATGTATTAGATCTAGTTCAACCAAGTAACATATTTGTTTTCTTAGTTTTTGAAATTCCATATTGTTATATTACTTTGTAGTGTATTTGTAATGTTGACTAATTTCAAGAGATTTGTTGCACATATCAATGGAGGGAAATTTTATGTAGTTATTGCAGATGAAAACAATGAAGAGGGAATGGAATATTACTTATGTCATTGTGTTGAGGCCAAAAAGAAAATAGAGGCCCCAGTTATAGATGGAGAAAACATTGAATACCCTACAATCTCAGTTGTTGTTACTGGAATGTGGCTTAGAAGATACCCACATAAGAGTGTTAAACATTGGTTGTTTCAAGACTTTGATACACACCATAAGATTCTTCATTACTTGAACCTTGTTGTGGCATCCAATGTTCGTTTGACCAAATATTGGGGTAGACCTTTGAACAAGGTCTTGTGGAAGGTCAATGAGTCTAACGAGAAAGTAATACTTGACATAATAAAGAGTACAAAAGACCTGAATGGTTCATTGGATTAATTTTTAAGCATGCACATTGGTTCTTATTAGTTTATACTTGTATTCACATTAATTTTTTTGATGGAAATGCTATCATATTATTTTACTTTTCCTATTTTTAAGTAACCTACTACAAATTGATTAGTGTCCCCTTGCAGAAAATGTAGATTTATGAGCCATCCAAGAGAATTTCAGCCAAAAAAGTAATGCAACATCCTTATTTTGATGATCTTGAAAAATCTCAATCATGATTTTAATCCATTACAAAAGTGTGTGCAAAGCTTGGTGAGGGTATTTCAAGTTATTCATTTGAAGTTAACCTTATCATGAGTAGCTATGATGTAGACATTATAAGAGCATCTCAAATTTCAACTTACTCTATTCATGAGAGGTGTTGTGTGCAATAGGTATCTTGGAACTCACAGTGAAGATGTATGACTAGGAGTGAGTAAGTTGAGAGATTGGCATGCCTATCTATAAGTGCCTTCCATTTGTTTTCATTTCATTTCCATTTTGGATGATATTTCTTTTTCTCTTTTACTTTGCATATTTGTAAGTAAACTACTAAAAGTTGATTGGTCTCTCATTGCAGAAAATGTTGACTTATGAGCCATCAAAGAGAATCTTAGCCAAAAAAGAAATGCAACATCCTTATTTTGATGATCTTGAGAAATCTCAATTCTAATTTCAAGGCATTATAAAAGATCGTGTGAAGCTTAGTGAGGGAATCTCAAGTTACTCAATTGAAGTTAACCTCATAATGAGCACCTATGATGTAGAAATTTAAAGAGAATCTTGAATGTATGAGTGACATTGTAAAAGATCTGTGAGAATGAAGTACCTAAGGAATTGTAATGAGATTTACTCAAATATTATAATTTTGGAGTTCATGTTCGGTGTAGTAGCACATTGTTCTCTAAATGCCTTCAATAGGAAAATTTGCAAAATTTGAATTTTGAAATGTAAAATATGTGAAAAATGTCATGTGAAGGTCATATTTAATGTATTCAAAGTCTCAAAGAGGTCATTAGGTATTAGAGAAGTGATATTGCACAAAAGATGTCATTTGGTGTAAAAATGAAAAACTTTCATTAGTTGCATAATTACAAAATTCATAAATAAAGGATGATGTTTTTTGTATTTTCAACACTTTTCCTTTTTTGTTTCAAGCTTGTGTGGATTGTATAGCACCTTATACTTTGATTGTTGATTAGTTTTAAAATGTAAAAAATGAATTTTTAAATGTAAAATGTATGTAAAAGGTCATGTGATACAATCAATATGATAGTTTTTGGATTGATGCAATAGGGGGATGCCTACAACACACAAAGTAATAATTTGAATCTACAAACACAATTGTCAGGCAATAAACTCCTCACAATTTCATCATTTCTTCAAAATCACTCTTTTCCCTTGTAGCACTAGGAATCAACTCAATTAGGTAACTTATCTCAATGACACCTCATTAGTCCATGAAATTAACCTCTTCAGGGACCCATTTGAACAAACTTTGACATACTCAAAATCCACCTATGATCACTTTAGACCAGAGCACTCAAATTTCACCTTTTCACCCTTTTAGGCTTCTAATTAGCCTCTTTTTCCAAAGAAACTATACTTGAAACTTATCCAAACCTTAACAAACCTTGGGGCAGAAATTTAAATGTTTCAAACCCTCCAAAACCACAATCATACCTCTGACATACCGCCATGCAAAGGGTAATCCATAAAACCCTACTTTTTAGCCAAAACCCTAGGGGTTTATTCAAAAAGTCACTTTCCAATCTACCCAACACACAAAACCTCTTCAAACAAGTTTGAATTGGTCTGCACAAGCTTAATTATACATGAAATAATGCTACCTTCTCACAAAACTCACTTTGGCCCACCAAAACCTCCACTTTTCATGAGGAAAAAAAGCTTGAAAGCACCTATTCCCAACACAATATTAGACCTCCTCTTTACAAAAAAAGATTGAAAGCACCTATTCCCAACTAAAAAAATATCATTCCACCAATCACAGTAGTCACAGGGGGTGAATGGGAAAAATTTACATTTATGTGACTTTCAACACCCCAAAAATAGGGTTAATAGGGTAGATTAAGAAAATATGAGATAAAAAACCACAAATTTAAAATAAGACTCAAAACTTATGCAAATTCAAGTTAAAAAATTCTATAAGATATTTCCATAGTTTGTAAGTCAAAACACCCCTGTACAAGATCATACAAGTCTACAAAGAATGGAAAAATACAAAAAATCTAATAAAAAGTAGTGCTCATCAACTTTTATTGCTTCAAATATTCATGATCCCCCTCTCATTGAGTCTTTATAATACATTTATAATGTTTCTACTTCAAACTAAACTTTCCCAATGGATCTAACTTCCTTTTGAACTCCTTAACTGTTCATATTCCCTCAAAAAGCAACTTTACACTTTATTTCTTGACAACTTTGCCAACAATGCAATTTTTGAAAATGTCAAGCCAAGTATCCCCTAGAACACCTATAATGAATCTAAAAGGACTAAATACATAATAAAATGGTCTCTTAGACCTTATTTTAAACAAAATTCTTCAACAACCTACAATCTAGACCTTATGAACTCAAGTTGACAATTTTGCACCAATGGTGCTCCTGCACCATGGATCCTAGTAGATGCTCTTGCATTAGTAAGAAATGGGTGTAAATCTTCACAAAACCCTAAAATAATTAGTTTCAAACAAAGTTTCAACCAACAACTCTCTATCTCTTCAATTTTAACCCTTCACTCTGCCTTGTCTAGTAGGTCAACAGACCCTAGTTTTACACCTTTTCTCACAAACTTCTCAAATAACTTCACAAAAAAATGACTGATCTAGATAGCCATTATTGAGTTACAAAAATTACTTCAAAATCAATAGTATTTGTCTTCGAACATGTGCATCAAAAATGACCTTCTTTGTTGTCGTCATTAGGCTAACTAGGCCTAATTTATAAAGGAACATACCTTTAAACATTCAACAACCCCCTGAACTTGTTGGGGCAGAAATTCTCATGTATCCAAACCCTCAAATCTGAAAATTTTCTTAGGAGAAACTCACTCCACCATACCAAACCACAAAACCCTTATTTTATGCTAATATGAGGAGGGTTTATTGAAAGGAATGGTTCCACACCTTACCAGAACATGCCAACACCTCAAACCTTCTTAAAATCACCTACACAAACTCAAAAGACAATCACCAAACCTCTACATGCAATATTTTATCAAAGCATAGGGTGAAACCTCATTTTTCATTCCCTTTTCCATCATAATCTATAGGGGTAGCAACACAAACCCCATAAAACTTATTCCCTTTCACCAAATAAGCACCCTAACAACAAAATGGGTTTCTAAATATGTAATGGGTATGTGTAAACACAAAGAGATTGAAAAAGAGAACACAATCATCATGTGTGGAACCATACAGTTCAAGGAAACATCATATTTCTGGTAAAAATATAGAAAAATGTAAGGAAAAAATGAATTTTATTGATCTTATTCTAAGTACATGGTACAATTATGCTAAGAATGGTACATTTATGCTAGACATGGTCCTCTTTCACACCCAAACATGCAAAATTGCTCTAAGCTATGTTCAACCGGCTCAATCCCTTAAGGGTCTAAAGTGCAAAAGGGAAGCAACCTTATACGGGGTACTACTCCAAAACCATGGTGTTTACAAAATCTGTGTCTAAGCCTATGAGATCATGTTGGTACCCTCTACAAAAATTTCTCTCATTTTTCACCATCTCAGAGTGGTTTTCCCATGGTGTCCAATTTTCACTTGATGGAAAAAGAGTCTAATGCAAGCAGTTTAAAGTTACAAAGTTGCGCAACTTTCATTTTGCAACTCATGTGACCAAATAGACTATTCCAACGCATTCAAATAGGTATGTTTATGCTAAGAATGGTCCTCTTTCACACCCAAACACACAAAATCTCTCCAAGCTACATTCAACTAGATTGATCCCTTAAGAGTCCAAAGTGTTAAATGGCTGCAAACTTCAGTATGTTGTTAATCAGATACCGTGACACTTATTAACTTCTCATCTAATCCTATAGGATTGCATTGGACTGCTCTACAAAAAATCTCTCTCGGTTTTAGCTATCTCGAAGTGGTTTTCCCATGGAAGCAGATTTTCACTTGATGGAAAAAATGTCAAATGCTAGTAGTCCAAAGTTGCAAAGTGGTACAACTTTTTTTCTAAAACTCGTGTGGCCAAACGAACTATTATAACACATCTAAATAGGTATATTTACACTAGGCATGGTCTTCTTTGACACCTAAACTCGTAGAATTACTCTGAACTATGTTCAACTGAATTGATCCCTTAAGAGTCCAAAGTGAAAAATAGCTACAAACTTTAGTATGTTGTTAATCAGATACTATGATGCTTAGAAAATTCTCATCTAAGCCTACAAGATCATGTTGGGCCTCTCTACTAAAACCTCTCAGTTTTGGCTATTTCAGAGTGGTTTTCCCATGGTGATGTATTTTCACTTGATGGAAAAAGTGTCAAATGTAAGCAGTGCAAAGTTGCAAAGTGGTGCAACTTTTGTTCTACAACTCATGTGACCAAATATACTATTCCAACACATTTGAATAGGTATTTTTACATTAGGCATAGTCCTATTTCACATGAAAAAATGCGGAATCACTCCAAGCTACATTCAATTGGATCTATCCCTTAAGAGTCCAAAGTGCAAAATGGCTGCAAACTTTAGCATGATATTACTCGTATACCATGATGCTTAGAAACTTCTTGTCTAATCCTACAAGATCATGTTGGGCCCCTCTACAAAAATCTCTCTCGATTTTTGCTATCTTAGAGTGGTTTTCCTATGGCGGTGGATTTTCACTTGATGGAAAAAGTGTCAAATGAAAGCAGTGCAAAGTTGCAAAGTGGTGAAACTTTCGTTCTGCAACTCATGTGACCAAATGGATTGTTCCATCACATCTGAATAGGTATGTTTACACTAGGCATGGTCCTATTTCGCACCCAAACATGCAGAATCACTTCAAGCTATGTTCAACCAAATCGATCCCTTAAGAGTCTAAAGTGTAAAATGACTGCAAACTTCAATATGTTGTTACTCGAATACCATGATGCTTAGAAACTTCCCATATAATCATATAGGATCATATTAGGTCCCTCTAGAAAAACCTCTCTCAGTTTTGGCTATATCGAAGTGGTTTCTCATGGTGGAAGATTTTCACTTGATGGAAAATGTGTCAAATGCAAGCAATGCAAAGTTGCAAAGTGGTAAAATTTTTATTCTACAACTCATGTGACCAAACAGAATCTTCTGACACATCCAAATAAGTATGTTTACACTAGAAATGGTCCTATTTTACACACAAACATGCATAATCACTTTGGGTACGTTCAACCGGATTGATCCCTTAAGAGTCCAAAGTGCAAAATGGTTGCAAACTTCAACATGTTGTTACTCAGATATCGTTATGCTTAGAAATTTCTCTTCTCATCCTATAGGATCATGTTGGGACCCTCTTCAAAATCCTCTCTTGGTTTTGGCTATCTCAGAGTGGTTTTCCCATGGCGACATATTTTCACTTGATAAAAAAAAGTGTCAAATGTAAGCAGTGCAAAGTTGTAAAGTGGTGTAATTTTCATTCTGCAACTCATGTGACCAAACAGACTGTTCCAATGCATCGAAATAGGTATTTTTATGCTAGGAATGGTCCTCTTTCATACCCAAACACATGAAATCACTTTGAGCTACATTCAACTAGATCAATCCCTTAAGGGTCTAAAGTGCAAAATGGTTGAAAACTTCAACTTGTTGTTACTCGAATATTGTAATGCTTAGAAACTTCTCATTTGATCCTATAGGATTGTGTTTGGCCCTTCTACAAAAACCTCTCTTAGTTTGGGCTATCTCAGAGAAGTTTTCTCATGGTGGCGAATTTTCACTTGATGGAAAAAGTGTCAAATGCAAGCAGTGCAAAGTTACAAAGTGGTGCAACTTCCATTATGCAACTCGTGTGACCAAACGGGTTGTTCCAACACATCCAAATTGGTAAATTTATGCTAGGCATGGTCCTCTTTCGTACTCAAACATGCAATCACTCCAAGGTACGTTCAACTAATCCCTTAAGGGTCCAAGGTGTAAAAGGGAAGTAAACTTTGACTATTACTCAGACTGTGATGCTTATGAACTCTCCATATAAGCCTATAGGATCATGTTGGGCCCCTCTACAATAACTTCTCTCAGTTTTTGTTATCTCGTAGTTGTTTTTCTATGGTGTCCAGTTTTCACTTGATGGAAAAAGTGTTAAATTGAAGCAACGTAAAGTTGCAAAGTGGTGCAATTTTATTTTTTCAATTCGTGTGACCAAACTAATTGCTCCAATGCATCCTGATAGGTAGGTTTTTTCTAGGCATGTTTGTCTTTCACACCTAAACATGAGAATTGATCTGAGCTACATTCAATCAGCTTGATCCCTTATGATGGCATGCAGAACAATGGAAAAGATAAACATACAGATGATGGTTGAGAAGTACGAGTATTCCACACAAAAAATATATGATCATTGGTACAAAGAATCTTGTTCCTCCGCTTGATGAAGGTCTAGTTTAGTGGTTTTAGTCATTATAATGTCAAATAAGGCCATGATAGGCCATTTTGTAATCTTGCTTTTAGTTTTGAGTTAATGTGGAGTCATTTGAGTCAATTATGTAAGTATGAATAAGAAAATAGCATTGGTAAAGGCAATGGAAGAGATTACTAATTTGTCCCCTATTCAAAATTCTGAATTTAGGCCTTAAAATCAAGGCTAGACGAGGTGAAAAGAATAAATTTCTTGAAAATAAGTTATAATAGGTTGGAAATAGGGTGAGGTTGTGGAGTTTGATGTGTTAAATAGTCTACAAGGACAAGGAAGGTCAAAATTATGTTATGGCATGATGCCCTAATTGGGAATAGAGGAGTTTTGAATGAAAAATAGAGCTTTGAGAGAGTAAAAGTGGGAAAAATCAAGGGGCAACATAATTTGGTGGTCAATTAAGTCTGTGTAGGAAGAATGAAGAGTTTTGGAAGAGGTTTTGAGGTTGTATGACATCTAGATATGGGTTTTTCAATAAAACCTAGTGAAATTTGAGAAAATTGAGAGTTTAGAGGATAGTGGAGTTAGAGGGCCAATCATGCCCTAAAAATTATGGATTTTGTGGATTTACAGACTAGTAAATGCTACCCAATGGTTTTTTCCAATTGGAAGAGTGATTGAAAGTATGTTGCTTTGTTAAATAGACCTATTTGGGGATCTAGGATAGTGTTGAATCCATTTCTTATTTGTATTATAGATTATAACTTGCTTTCTCCTTAGTCCATTTTGTATACAAGAAATAATATTGCAAAAAGTTGACATATAAATCTTTCAACATGTTTATATGGTGAAACATCAAGAACATAACAATTCATTTTGCACTATCAGGATTATGCTATGAAAATGTTTAAAGACTATTGAAGATAAATGTTGTATGATAATGTGTCAAAAAGTTAACTACTTCATCTACTCTGAATATTATGTTTTGCAAGTGTTGTGAAGATTATGTATCATTTTATTAATTGAGTTGTTCCAATCAAAGGATTAAATATATTGGAATCTTTTTATGAATCATTTCATTGAATACCAATTGAAAATGTGTTTTTTGCTTTTAGATAAAGTTTTTTAGCATCAATCAATTAATATTCAAGACAAACCATGAAGGACAACAATGATCAATGCTAGGGCTAACCAATTAATAAGTATATACATGAATAAGTCAAGCATGTACATTTGAATAAGGGAACCACAAGTACTCAAAAACATGTAAGCCTTGAAGTATACACACAAATACATAGTATACACAAATTAATACAAAGTATATGTACAAATAAAAGGTATACACATGAAAACATGTAAGTTGAAAAGTATACATTGGAACACACGTAAGTCACAAAGTATACACGCAAGTTTTAAAGTATACACTTGAATACACATAACTCATATCTATTGAACCATCAATTTATAATGTGAATATGGACACCATCGATAAAAAAGATTTGCATTAACCAAATAGCCATGTAGGTATACATCAATATATGTCAATATAAGTATGAAATATAGGTACAAAATAGCCATATAAGCTTATGGGAATGCCATATAGGCATAAAATGTCAAATATATCCAATACAAAATATGTACAAAACTACCATGTAGGAATACAATAAAGGTCATATAATAAAGTGCAAAATTGCCTAAATATTTTGCAATTTATCACTTTATGCCTAAATTAACTAAGACTATTACATGATTTAGGAAAAAGATGTGTAAAGGAATGGAATGCAAAGGGTCAAAGTAGTTGTAGAGGTTATTGAGTCATTGTAGGAAGTTGGAAAGGTTGGGAAATGTTTAAAAATGATAAGATCCATCAATGTAAGTTGTTGTTGGAGAGACTGAAGGAGAAAGCTAATAAAATATCACTAATCCTAAGGAGTTTCTATTGAGTTTTTGATATGTGAAAGTAGGCCATGATGGGTGCTTGATTTAGGGATTTTTTGACAAGGTTGTTTGAGAAAATTGAAAGTTTTGATAGGAAAAGTGGGTTGGTTGACCTAGTAAGAAGACTAGGTAGAAGTTTGAAAACAAAGAAAGAATTGAGTTTTTGAGTTATAAAGTGGATTGAATCCTTTTGAATGATGAAGTTAAGTTATTTGAATACCCTGCATTGCATAAATTTATTGGAAAGCACCTTTTTTAAGATTTTAGCCATAGTAGTGAGGAAATTAATTTTTTGATAAAATTCTTTGGTAGACATGTATGGAAAATGTGGTAGCATAGAAAAGGTGGTGAGCTTTTTGAAAAAGTGCCTCAAATAAATTGGGTCTCATGGTGATGGACGTCACCATGATACCACATTTCTTTGAGGCAGTTTTAAAAAAACTCATTTCCTTGTCTATGATATTGCTTACTATTATTCTTTCATATATTTCTTCCAAGCATCCATAGCATAGACAAGGCAATGAACTATTTGAAAAGATGTAAAGCAGTAAAAAGTGGTCTCATGGAATGCCATGACAAACAAATGCAATTGGAAGCTAATCCTAGAATTATTACAAATGCTATGTGAAGTAATTGCATCACTGCTTATGTTGACTTTCTAAACAACTATATTGTAGTTGAAATTTTGTCATCTATCAACATCTAGTTATTAGTTATGGAATGTAAAGCAATTATTTGAGTTTGAATGATTTGCAATTCAACATAATCAATGATATGAATATAAACGACACAAATCTATTAAGTAAAATTCATTAGTTAAACTCTTTATTCTATTACCTACGTATAGGTTTGAGTAAATCCACTAGCGTTGAGAGGTGTTCCCTCGAAACCTCCAATATTAGCCTATTCAACATCCAAAATTACATATTAAAATACCATTTGTAAAAGAATGCTATTAACATGTAATAAATGTATAATTGTTTACTAGTTAGATACCCCACCGTTAGGTGTATTGTAGAAATAAGTAGGTGGAGGGCCGGTGTATCCAGTCTCAACACTATGACCCTACAATTTTATTCAAATCATAAAACTAAATTAATTAATCTTGCATTTCAAAATAAAAATTTAATAAATGAAATTAAATGAGCATGGTAACTTATACTTGACTATCAATGCCATACACCTCAAGAAAAATATCATTTTCCCTCTCCATCTCCATAGTTGTAGATGAATCCTACATAGCAGCCTCTTGAGTATCAGTGGGGTCATATGAACAACTCACCCCGCAAGATTGACACACATGGGTTAAAAGGCTACCACTCAAAGACTCCATTGGATGGTGTTGTAGAATAGGATTAGTATGATGGATGAAACTCTAGGTAAAATTGTTGATCGCATGTAATGTCTCTACATCAACACTCTCCTTCACAATGACAGGAATAACAACATGCTCACGAGGTGGTCTAGCAAGAGCTCGTCTCCCTTGTCATGTAGGATACAACTATGCATAGGGTCTATCCTGAGCCGACCTGCCACCTCTCCATAGGAAGTCCCTCATATCAAAATAATTTGGGATTATGTTCAATATGAACTCATTGTATAGTTTCCTAAGGAAATACTGTAGGACTTCACAATTGTTGCACAATGGATAATCAAAGACCATGTACCACCTATCATAAAAATAGTTCCTAATTTGTTGGTGGTGGCACCAATGAATAGGAAACCTCTTCATATTGAGGGTAATATTTTGATTTATGCGTGGGTTAGTGAATAATGAGCACAAATCACCTTTTGTAAATTTTAAATCCCTTGAATCTTTATATGATAGTTTATCCACATAATAGGCCCTAGTCGCTTGCCTCCTATCTTGCCATCCAATTATTTGTTTGCTAATTGAATCTACATTTTTAAAATATATTTCAATGAACTTTCCAGGGTCATTCTTTCTATGATTGAACCATTTGGATCACTCAACCTACTGATTAAATCCTCAATTTTCTTTTTGTTGCTCTCAATTTCACTCATTAAATTTTGTTGAATGATTGGTGGAGGAGGTTATTGTTGTGGTTGATTTTGTTCTTGAGGATTTAGTTACTCTTCTTGTTGATGATTTTGATATTTTTTAGGTTGATTTGCATCTCCTACAAATTCAAAAAGCTATATATCAAATACAACCTAAAACTAACAAATTCAACCTAAAACTAACAAATTCAAAACAAAAGGAAAACAATCCATACCTCTCACACCTCCTCATCATTGTGGCACCATCCTTGAGAAGAAATAACAACCATTCGTGAAGATTTTTGTACAATTCCTCCTCCTAGAATACGAGTGCAAAAATGGAGGTTTTGGTCATAGGCACAACAAAAAACATAGTCAAAATGTAGAACATGAATGAGCTTCACTTTTCTCTAAGTGGCCAAAAATTGGCTACCCATCTCCATGCACCCATCTAGATGTTCTATGTTGATCTAGCTAGTAGGGGCATATCATTCACTCAACATATCATATAGTTAGATAATTTTACATCACAATTCAATAACTCTATATTTTTTTACTAGTTGAGTAGGACACATAGGATCAATGGTATTCACCATATGTGGAAATTATTAGAGGTCAGGCATGGAAAGGGAGAGCATGATGGAGTAGGTGCATGTATCATAAGAGAAATAACACAATAAGATTTAAATTACAAAGATAATGTAAATTTGACAGATGCAAGATCAATTGTCAAGTGGTGCAATTATGCAATGGGTCCACGAAGTGAAGGTAATTTTTTAGTCCATAGAATTTTTCATTTAGTAGATGATAGTAACAATGAAAAATATGAGGATTGTTGTACACTAACAAGATCAAGTGAGATACACTCTTTTAGAAGCTCCAATGTAGGTACATAGACTATCCATGCACGAAAGATGGAATGCTTTTGTTCTACATGTACACTTCAAGCATAGAATGATTGTGAGTCAATAGAGTGGGTTACCAAATGGTCTATAAGAAGTTTAACCCCACTTGAAACTTATCTACTCTCAACAACTCTACAAATCATGGAGATGCAAACATTCATTGACTTTGATAATGTATCAGACCTACTAGAACCAAGTAATATATCTTACTTTTTTGTTTTATTTTGATGTTCATTAAATACATATAACACGATGAACATATCAATGTAGGGAATTTTTATGCAGTGATCATAGATGAATATAATGAAGAGCGTATATATTATTACTTTTGTTGTTGTATCGAGGCTAAAATGAAATTGGATGCACCATTTATAGATGGAGAAAACATAGAATATCCTACAGGTTCGGTGGTCATTACTAGAACATGGATTAGAAGGTACCCAGTTAGGAATGTTGTAGTTTGGTTGTTTGAGGACTTCCACATGCATCAAAATATTCTTCACTACTTGAACCTTGTCATTGCAGCCAACATTCATTTCATCAAATATAAGGGTAGACCTGCCAACAAGAACTTGTGGAAAGTGCGTGAATTTGGCCATGAGGAAATACTTGACACAATAAAGAGTAGAGAAGACCTAGATGGTTCCCTAGATTGATTTGTAAGTATGCACATTGAATTTGTAAAGTCATTTTATTGATCACTACTTTCTTTCAAGCGTTCAAGTTTGATTTTAGAAGGGTTTACAAAATAACATTATTGTTAATTTGCAAAATGGCATTATATGTTGCTCTTTATTGACTACCTTTAAGTTTGTATTCTCTATTGGTGTTTGATGTCATATGCATTTAGGACTGTCATTGATGCATTTGTGGCTGTCTTTTAACCCATTTATTAATTATATGTTTGCTTTAGTGAAGAGATATATAAGACTAGTGAAGGCAAAAAATGGGAAAGGCTCCATTAAATATTATCAACTTAAGAAAAGAACAACATTGGTTACTAGTGGAAGTGCTCAGTGGTATGAGAAACATTGGTTGCTGGTGCATTTTTGAGTTCTCAATCTTCTCTTTCTTAAATCTATTTTGTAGATTTTTTGGATTCTTATATGCTACATGTTTTATGTTAATTATGTTATATATATTTGAAATTTAAACATAGGATCATTGAGAGATGAGAAAGTAGAAAAATATGGGCCACATCACCATTGTATTACCTTCAATTGATCTACTTATATCATGCATGAAGGTGATAATAGAGTTGGTCGAAAGGTGTATGTTTGACATTATTCAGTTTTTGCTCTTTTAATGATTTTTATGTGAGTGCATGCCTAAAATTGTTAGGATTTTGCAAGTTTTTATGGACAATACCAACCAAGAAGAGGCTACTACCCATGTTTTTCCAAGGGAGCAAGGGATGTACATGTTTTGAAGAAATTTAGAATGAAAATAACTAGGCCACCTGAGGTGGATTGGAGAAAACAAACTGGGAAATAACTCCTTTTGTTTCTTATGTACAATATATTTCATGATCTGGACTGCAAATGGGAGGCTTTTTTCCCTACATGTATTGCTACAAGTATTGAGAAATGAGAGAAATTTCAAGATGTTCTTCCATCACTATTGTAATATTTGTTGTTAACTTAGTGTATTTTTTTAAATACAAAAATTATGACAAATTAATACATGTAAATGTGTATATTCCTTGATATATGCCTCAATTAAATGTGTATATTACATTTAAAGTTACTTGTAATGGTTTATGGTTTACATTTAAAGTTTTATTGAAGGAAAATCATGTGGATTTATGAAAAAATATGAAAAAATGTCTTCTATTGTACAAAGGAATATTTTATTGCTCTTCTATAAACCCTAGAACTCTTCCATCATCATAATTATTTGACATTAAAACTTGATCAACCCTTCCTCTTTTAGTATGCTTCAATTTGAGGCTAAAGTTTGTATTAGAAGGTTGTGAAATCACCTTTCCAGTTAATATGTCCCCACTATATATAAGTCTAAACCAGGATAAAAGTACAAAGCTATGTCACACTTTCAACCAACTTATTAGCACAAGTGAATTTTAGTATTTATAACAAAAAATCAATTTTGGTCAAACATATTATCTAGTAAGACTCATTCTAGATAAGTTAAATATCTCCACAACTCTTCCAACTAAAAGTGTTGGCTAAATGCATATGTAGCACTACTTTGAGGCTAATTTACTAAAAAAAATGAAATTATTCAAAAAAAATAGTGTTTCAACAACTCCTACTCATATAAATAACATTTTAAAAAAATGTAAAAATACCATTTTGTAGATCCATAAGTGTAGTTTTCAAATATATATTTATTTTAATAGTCAATTATTCTTTATATTTTATTTTAATTTTTTACTAAATGTAGGTTATCAACAAAAAAAAAAAATAGATTGATTATTATGCCAAGAAAAATACTAAAACTTATTAAAAAAATAAAAAATATATGATTCCCTACATAAAAGAATCTAGATTAAGATAGTATAAATTTGTTTTCTATTTTAGATAAATATTTAACATACAAATTGATGTCTAGTTGAAATAGTCATGTTTTAATATGTGCATTTAAATATTTATTTAAAAACATATTTATTAAAATTGCAAAAAAATATATCCATTCCCTAAAGTTTCAAGTTATAAATATTCACAAAAATTGAAATAAATAATTTTTTTTATATAAAGCTTGGCGTGCCATGTAACATCATTTTTCAACATTATATCAACAACTAAATTATAGTGTTAATTTATAAAAAAACTATATTCATTTTTTTTTTAATTTTTTCAAAAAAATACAAACATAAAATATACAAAAAAGTACACATGTTATCAGTTTACATCATTTCAAAATTCAAAACATATATGCCACTTTCTAGTGATTCAAGTTTAAAAGTTAGATTAGTGTTGGTTGTCTCCTTTATAAAAGTGTGACATAGCTTTGCACTTTTACCCACCAATAAAAGTGAATTCATCATTGTCAAGCTTATCTACTCTCAGCTTTTTTGTGTTTGGCTTTCTGAAATCTACTCTAATCATGGATGAGTTTTAGAGTCACTTTCATCATGATCAATCTCTTTACATAATCACAGTCACCCTTCAAGGGCTTAATTGAAAATAAATACACAAGAAATCTTAGTACACCTTGCCACCATCGACAACCTACCCTAGTGGGCATCCAAGGAAGGAAAAAAACACATCCAAGGATAGAACAACATGAACAGTGGGGGAAACAATGTTTCAATACCCTCCAACACCTTTGACAACTCCCAAACATTCCTTAACCAACCAATCTCTCCAAATAATCACTTGGAATTTAGTGCTCTTGTCAACTTTGGCAACATAATCACATGGCCAATAGCACAAAAAAAGGATGGAACAACATGAATACATATCATGGGTTGTCTTGGGTTATTAAAAAAATATCACGATGATTATCAACCCTTTTTGGACTTAGACTTCCATGATATAGCATTCCAAGGCACAAATCAACATTATGGTTTATTGACACAATGCATAAATGGTGCACTATTACTGACCCAAACTCAAAAATAAAAGATGAAACTTAATCCATTTTCACTCGTGCATGTGAATACCATGAAAATAAGCCCCATGAAATAATTAAAACACCTTTTCAATGCCTTTGTCATAAAATAAAAGACCTTTGACTTAAAGTCTTTATGGTTGTTCTCTGAGTATTTCCTTTTCCTCTATGTATAATTTGATGATCCTTTTCATACTTTATGGTGGTTGTCTATTTATTGTCATTTACCTCACATTATGTTCTTGAATTCCATGCATAGTGATATTTACACCCTATTGTCCCTGCAAATTTGCTAATGGCATGACTATCCATTCTTTGTAGAGTGTCCCCTCTTTCTTATTAGCACTGTCTCACAACTAGCACAACATTTTATTGCTCTCCATGGAACTTTTTTTTGTTAAAGTGAAGTTGAAAAAACAAACTTAAGTGTTGGAAAAGTGGTAGTCATTAAAAGTGTGTGTTTTTGCAATTAGAGTCAAAAGGTCAGTGGAAAGGACTTCCAAGTGAATGTTTCTGAGACACTTCACTTGAAGCAAGGAGATTTCCAAATTTTCTAAGGTTTTACATGTGTGGTAATAAATAGTTTTTAAGTAATTTTTAGTTTATTTAGGTGAGTCACTAGTTTTCACTCCAAGCTACATTCAACTAGTAGAATCTCTTAAGGGTCCAAAGTGCAAAATGACTGCAATATTTGATGGGTTGTTACTTGGATACCATGATGCCTAGAAACTTTTCATCTGACCCTATGAGATCACATTGGGACCCTCTATAATAACATTTCTTATTTTTTGCTAAATTGGAGGCATTTTCCCATGGTGGCAACTTTTCACTTGCGGAAAATGTTGTCAAACACAAGTAGTGTAAAGTTGCAAAGTGGTGCAACTTTCATTCAACAATTCATGTAACCAAATGAATTGTTTCAACACATCTAGGTGGGTACATTTACATTAGGCATAGACCTCTTTTACACCCAAACATGCTGAATCACTCTAACCTACGTTCAATCGACAAAATCCCTTAAGAGTTCAAAGTGCAAAATGGCTGCAATCTTCGACAGGTTGTTATTCAGACACCATGATGCTCAGTGTAGACATAAAAAAAGTCTTTATTGATACTATGCAACTGATTCTAATTAACAAACATCATTTTTTCCTAAATATCTTCAAATTAATGAATAAAATCAGTTAATTAAATCTCCTTTTTAAATTTAACTATTATTCATCTTATTTAATTAAAAAAAATCATTTAATTAAATCTCCTTTTTAACCCTCCTATTTGATTAAATAAATCAAATCCAATGTCACAATATCCTAATTCACTCCAATTAATTAATTCTAGATTAATTAATCATAAATCAACTTTCTAATTATCATTATTGATTCCTCCATATTTTAACTCCTTAAGAGTTAAATCAACCCATGGTCAACTAACCAAGTTGCACATGAAAATAATTTTAATTAATTATTTAAATCCTCTATTTTCCCTCACCAAGGCATACTCCAAGGAATGTTCCTCTCAACTGTCATTCAATTTCCCTCCAAAGGAATATTTCAATAACTCCTCTTACATCCTCTCAAATCTCATTCAATTCATCTTACACCCTTTCAAATTTTCAACAAATTTCATTTACTTATCTTCCATTCTCCTCCACTCACACATTTCCCAAATTGTGCTCCAACTTCTTCCAATAGAATTGTGACACTTGGCACATTCTCATTGGCTCTCATTTTATCCCACATTCACCAATTTCATCCATTCTTCAACTCTTGGCTTCTATAAATAGAGGAATCTTTTTCACATTATGGATCCAAAACTTAGAGCATTATCACTATAAGCATTTCACTTCATAGGTTTCACTATTTTCATCATTTTCAAGCACTTTTAGCTATATTATAGCCATTTTCACACTTAGATCATCAAAAAATCATCAAGCTTATCAAAGGGATTGGTAAAGGGCTTCTTTCCAAATCAAAGGAGCACCACTCCCCTTATGGGATGGAGGCTTAGCTAGTTTTATTTAGATTACATGTTATACTTTGTTAAGTTTCTTGTTATTTCATGTTTTCTATTAAATTTGGCTAAATAATTTCATAGGGAACACTAGATTGTTTTTCTAACATTTTTGATACTTGTTTCTTGATCTTTTGTTAGTTTATGTAGGTTTGGTGTTCACATTTTGGTGCTAGGAGGGCTAACTATCCTCACTTGTTGAATTTTAATTGATTTTTCAATTCTTTTGCAAACACAAGATTACTACGCCACCTTCATGCAATTGCGAGTCCACAAAGCATCGATTTTTCTCTACAACAACACTATCACCATGTTGTTCCACATATGCTCATCTTTGTCACACCGCTTTTGCTTCATCACGACATTCGACCCCTCTATTTTTTGTCTTTACTTACTTCCCATAGAGCATCGCTTCTAAAATCACACCACATTCATTCTCTCTACTTGTTGTAGAGCACTGCTATTGCTTTCAGCAGAGTGCCACTTTTGTCTTTCAACGTCATATTTGATAGTTTTAGAGCATCACATTTGCAGTAAAGCATTGCATTTGCAGGAAAAAGGGAAAAAATAAGTTGGAGGCTTAAAATAATTTTTTAATGCTCTTTGTAATAGTTTAGGGCTTCAATTTCTACATTTTATTTCCTATTCTCGAACCAACTAAGATCAATTTTGGCTTAAAATTAACCTACAACTCAAGCTTTGTCAAAATTGGTTAAAATTGAACCTTAGATAGTTACTAGAATTTGGATTTTGGGACTAAAATTGAACAATCAAATTCACACTCAAATTTTTGGTGCTCTAAAAGAACTCAATATTGCTTTTGAGGATTTAAAAAGAACTTGTGTTTGCTTTGTATTGTAATCCTTTTTGTAACTCATATCATTGGAATGGGTATGCACTTAGACTCTTGCACTTCACAATGATCTTGAGAATCAAAAATCATTTTGGTTACATTGTTTGCCTAAAATATTACCTACACATTTCAAATTTGGGTTTTAAAATTGAACAAATCATGCTAGTGTGAGAAAGAGACATTGTGTGTGCTCCCTCCTTGTGCTTTATGTGAACTAGGAGGTAAAAATACAAGTGTACTCCCTTGATTTTGTTACCTTTAGAGTGGCCTACCTAAGACCAATTTGAAGGTAACTCCAACTAGTTTTTCACTCGAGCCAGTATATAAATGGATAAGACTAAAGTTTCAAGTCCTCGTGGTATGTAGGCCTTAGTCATACAATGTCTTTTAGAATGGGGTGCTACTATAAAAAGTATAAGAGCCCCTAGTAGGATTGATTAAAGTTTTTAGTGGCTTGTTGGATGCTCGTAAGGTGCCATGTCCCTGATTACCTTGACTAAGAATCAATTTGTATAGAAGCCCAAATCCTTACTATTTGTTGGTGCAAGAACAATCATTTCGAAGCCACTTGAAATTTGTACTATTTAATTTTGGAAATAGAATAAATTCTTTTAATCTTTGGATTTTAAAGATTTTTAGATTTGGTGGTCTTGAGAAGTATGTGTTGTGGAGGGGAGCTAGTGTCACTAAATCTCTACCTATTCGCATTGTCTATTGTTTGGAGAAATCTGAGTGGAGACTCAAAGAGTATGGCCATTTCTATCCTAGGGTTGTGAAATTTGTAAGTCAGTTAAACACATTGCTTCAAATCCCAAAACTTGGAAACAAACATTCAACAAGGTCATCAAATTTCAAACCATTTGGAAAGATCAAATACCTTTGAAAAGTCCACATATTACTGCTTGTCCCTAGGGATTCTATCCTTAGAGGCTTCTAAATATTTGGGCCTATATCTCTATTTTCTCTCTCCAAAGTCAACATCAGAAAATTGTGCTTTTGATTCCTTGGTTTTCACATAATGAACCTTGTGGAGTGAAAAGAAGTTAAGACATAGACATTTAGTTGAAGAGCTAAGCAAGAAAGTGTTGATGTGGTAAAAAGAATCCATTAAGAAAATATAAAAAACATTTGAACCCCACACGTGTTTTTTCAAATGATTTCTCACAAGATCAAAATCCCAATACCAAAGTCTATCAATCATCACAAGCGTCTTAGTCCAAGAGATCTCAAGAAATGTTAGTCAACACTTTACCAATTCAGAGATAGATTTCTCTATAACTTTTACAAACGTGATTCAAAGAACAACCGAAAATTGTCTTCATTCTATTATTTTCAAAATCCATCTCTCTTCCAAAATTTTGAGTATCTCACTTTGTAGGGTTGAAAATTTCTTAGAAGTATAGCATGTTCTTCATTACCTAGGTCTTGTAAACAAAAGTCTTTCTAGGTTCATCTAGGATCAAAATCAACACTTTCATCCATCCCCAAACATTAATCAAATCCCATCTCACAAAAATATCTTAGAATCTTGGAAAAATCATTCATGCTAGACTTTTGGCAATCCTTCAAATCAAAATAAAAAATTCATCTTGTTTGACTAAGTGTGTGTGGATGAATCCTTCCTCATACACTTAGTTAAATTATCACCTTGTTGACAAGTTTTTTCCAAGATAACATCCAACATCTTGGGGTTTATAAGTTCATTATCTAAAATAAAAAATCCAAAAGTATTAAAGTCTAGTAATCCTCTAATGTTTCTTAAGAGTTCAATCATTCACATGATCATTTGGTCCTTAAAACATCCAAGTTTTTTCTTTTTTTGTACCTAAATTTTAGACTAACCTAAAGAGTTAGAGGTTTACCTCCCATATTCCTAAAATTTGATTCTTATTTTATGGTCCAAAGTAGATCTCAACACAAGAAAAACATGGAGAAAAATAAAGAAATATCCACTCCAAGTGACTTAAGTCAAACTGCACTTGAATTCAACCACATTAGATATAACAACCCCCCACTTAACCTTCCTCAACTACCACAATATTTTCAAGAGGGAGGCTTCCAAGTGGAGGATGTTACCAACAATTTCCTAGGAATGAGTTAAGACAAAATCATTGAGTTAGTCCAAAATCCTAAAAAATACAAGATTGTCAACAAAATAATGAGACTCAATCCTTCACAATACATGTTATCATTAGCAAAGGAAGGGGCTAAAGTCCCTTATGATTATGATGTGAGCACTACTGTGGAAAAACCTCTTGGGATTATGCCACCTGTATTATTCACACCTTCTTTATAAAACATCATCCAACAAATCATACAACAAACACCATCTCATGCTCCAAGTCAACCTATGACTACCAAGGGAAGTTCATTACTTCACACTCTTTAAACACTTCCCCTTGTAAATAAACAAGACTTAGATGAAAAAACCATCTTGGGTCAACCAAATACCATCCCTCAAGACCCAAAGAATCCATACATTCCACTCATTTTCCATGACACCAACAATTCTTCTTCTTTCATCACATCACCAACATATTCTCTTGATACACAAGTATCTCTCCCCATGACTTCACAAGGACAAGTGGGTCTATTTGGACAAGGGGGAACCTTTGATTCCTCATCATCACTTTCTCAAGGAAACACACCACCAATCTTCCCACCATTTCCCCCTCTAACATCAACATCCCCACCAATCCTTGGTTTAGGGAAACCCCCTCTACTAATCCTCAATCAACCAAGTCAAAAAAGTCTGCCAATCATGAATCAAATGAACATACCAAATCCTCCAAGCATGCCATTGATATCATAACACTAGGTGGCACCAATCCAAATCGCTCAACCAGTGATCACTCCATCTACAACACCTCAAATATCTCAAAATATGGTCTCCCAAGGACTTAGCACATCAACCACAACATCAACCACACAACCCCTTATCATCACTCAAACACCTCAACAACCACCTCACATCTCACACTATCCTAAATCCTCCACTTCCACCACCAAATCCAAACATGGAAAATCAATACCGTATCACACTACAAGCAACCAACAAGCCTATCAAAAGGCACTCCAACAATTCTAAGCTCAATAAGCTACACACCAAGCCACACAACAAGAATAGGCATATCAAGTTGCATAGAAAGCACAACAGGCTGCCTAATCACAAGTGCAAGCACTATTACAACAATAGAAAGTTGCACAAGCAACATAATCCACACAAGCTTTCCAAGCTACACAAGCTGCCCAACAATCCCAAGCTCAGACACAAGCTCTGTATCAAGCACAACAAGCTCAAGCACAAGCCTTGTTACAACAACAAGCTTATCAAGAAGATTTGCAACAATACCAAGGACAACAAAAAGAAACTCGACTACAAGCCTAACAACAAGCATTGTTGGCACAATAGAAACAAGACCAACAATAAGCGTTGTTGGCATAGCAACAACTACAGGAATACCAACAAGTGTTGGTAGCACAAAAAACTTGCAACAACCTCTCACGAACACAAAAACTACCCCACCACCCATTCAAGAAATCAAACCACCCCAAAACACATTCATCCCACCACCCAATCCACAAAATGATGTGTCTACATAGATAAAATTACTCTCACAAGTGATAGACCTACAATTAGGAAAAACAAAAAAAAACACAAGGGAATTTGTGCCCCTATCCATTCAAAAGAAGCATTGTGATGGTTCCATTCCCACAAGGGTTTGAGATACCTAAATTTGACAAAAATCATGGGATTGGCAACCCTAAAGATTACATTAGGGAATTTCATGTCCACTCTATGGAAGTTGTATATGACAAGTCCTATTTAATGCAACTATTCCCTCAGAGTTTCGCTGGTCTAGTAATGGAATGGTTCTCCCACCTTCCTTGTGGAATTAAAATGTTCCAAGAAATTGTGGACTTATTCATATAGAACTATTCATTCAACATAGGCATGGATGTGAGTCTAGAAGAACTATCCACTCTAAGAAAAATTCAAGGGGGAAACATTTGCATCCTTATTGCAACAATGGAAATCCAAGGCCAATAGGAGCAAGTAGGCTATGCTAGAAGAACAACAAATCGATACTATCATCACAAATCTTGAAGGGACCTTATCCCTTCATTTACAAATACAATGCATCATAACATATGACTAGTTGATCCCTAATGTGCTCAACATCAAAAGATCCCTTACTTAATAAAGGGGCACACCCACATATCATGATAATCATCCATCAACTAGTTACAATGAAAAACCTTGCACATGGGCCAAAAACAAGAATGTTACTAATGGTGGTATTGTTGATGCCAATGTTATTATTAGTGCCCCAAGGAAAAACACACAATCATATCACCAACTAAAAGTCAATAACCAAAACAACACACAAGCCAAACAAGAATCCAACAATCAAGTGGTTAACAACCTAAATACTCAAGGGGGACAGCCCCCAAGGAACAAGTATCCCCCTAAAAGAAATAAAAACCACTTGGGGAACCGATCAAATTTGTCATGCAATAGTTGGTATAAACAAATCTCATCAAGATCCCTATTTATGAAAATTATCAAGAGCCTCAGGTTAAACCATTGTGGTATAACGAGAAACATCTCCATGATTTTCAAAAAATAAAGAGGCACATGATAGCCAATTGGATGTGACTTAAAAATCTGATTCAGGACCTTATTGATGATAAGGCCATAACCATTGAACAACTCGCAGGGAATCGTGATCTTAAAATATACACAAATCCAATACCAAATCACAATAAAGGAAACAACAATGGTAAGGAAAATTATAATAATGTGAACCATGTTTACAACCATGTTATTGCATCCTTAGATGAGTGGGTCATTGTTGTCAATATCAAAGGATCTAGAGCCAACTATGGAGTCACCATACGTGGTGGCAGAATTACCATCCTAAGGCCATGACAACCACCCAAGGCACCCACTATCAATCCAAAATCCATTCCTAGTGAATATAATGTCCTAGATCAATTAAAAAATACCCCCACCCATATTTCCATCATGGAGGTACTAAAAATATCACCCACACATAGGGAATTTCCCCATACAATTATTTGACCATATGAGGTGTTCTTTCATATGGATTTAGGTTCTTTCTCTTAAATTTCTATAAAATCTACTAAAAAAATATTGAACAAACTCTGATGAGTGTAACCAATTTTCACTCAAATACAAAAGATACTCCCTCAAAACTTTTCTATCATCCTCAGTGCTATCATCTGCATGTCTATAAACAATATGTATAAACATAGCTACCTGCATTGAATTATAATATTGAGATTGAATTTACTCTTGCAAAGCAACAATATAATTCTCCAAAAAATCAACCACTGAAAGTATAGTACCAATTGGAAATGTGTTTCTACATGCATGAAATTGGCCATCAAGCCATCAAGCATGTTTAGAGTGCATGACATATTTTGGTACAATTTTATTCTTAAATTGACTCATAAATTCATGCACACTAACTTTTTCTGTAACTAAATCACAATGCTTTCCTATTTTTCCTTCCATCTTTTAAAGAATAGTGAACATTCCTAATTTCTTTCGACATCTACTAACGTTGTCCAAAAACCAAAGAGATCAACACTTTCATGCAAACAAATTTTAAAAATGAAAGATTTCCACAGCTTAATGCACAACCAGAATTCAAGAAATCAAACATAATTTTGTCATTAGATTTTTCACAAAACAAACCTTAAAATAAACTCTTATTGCTCTGTGGCATATCAATACCTACAATCCTATATAATCATGTTAGAATGCAAGGTACAACGTATATATCGAAAAACATCATAAAAATAACGAAATTGAACATGTATTTTACAACAAGATATTCGTTGCTTATTAATTTTTACATACCAAGGTTTACATTTTTCAAAAGACCTTTGACTTATTTTAATATTACCAGGTAACACTGAATCGCTACAAAATTTTCTATAAAATTCAGTTTGTGTTGTATCTAATAGGTGTTTTGGGTGAGGATCACGAACTTTGGACCCCACCCTTAATTTTAAAACATCTCTAGCATTAGATGAAACCCTAATATTATCATGCCAATATTTTTCAATCAAAGATTTAATTTCAACATTCAATTTTATATCAGACCTCGATAGTCGTCCACTGAAACTCCAACATTGATTGATAGGATCATTTTCTATACTCTCTTCTTTTTGTCACTCTTAGTAATGTTTTAGGATTTACTTTTAAAATTTCACTAATATTGCTTACCATTATTTTATTCAAAGTTGCTTTATTAACTATAGCAGTTGCTATAGCTCTTCTTGCTGTGTTTTTTATCTTTAGATCGACTATTTTTCCCAATAGATTGAATGGCACTAGCAACAATAGACATAACATGTTTTAATGATTGATCTTTTCTTTTTGGCTTAACATAAAAGCCCTTAACTTGTTCATTACTTTCCTCATTTTTTGTATCTCACCACTGCAGCATCATTAGTTGAAGCATTGAAAATTACAAATAAAAGAATTTGGTGTATATTCTATTTGCATGTGTTCTTATTTGCCTCCAAGAAATTTGACCAAGAAGATTATCGAAAACACCACTTCCAATTTTAAAAAAAGTATTTTCATTAAATTCAACATCACATTCTAGATTTTCATCTTCATTTTCATCTTCATCTTCATTTTCATTTACATTTTCATCTTCATTTTCTTCAACAAAATGGTTTTATTTTCATTTTCATTTTCATCTTCATTTTCATCAACAAAACGGATTTCATTTTCATTTTCATCAAAAATACAGGTTTTGTTTTAATTTTCAAGTGTAAGAACTTATGAAAAGCAACAACAGGATCAAGAGACTAACCATAGCACAAAAGAGAGAGACAAGATGAGAGAATATGATAACTATATTCTCAATATGCATGAAGATATCTAACATGAAGATGTACAATTACAAGCATGTACAAGGCTTGTTTATAAAGGAAAGCTAGGACACAATGAAGGGATATGAATGAGACAAGTTTCCTAATCATGTGTGTGGTAGGTAGAAAGAAATAATAGATAATTCCATGAAAGGTGGATCTCCCACCTAAAGTGGAATTATCATGCCACTAAAAGTGGAGATAAAAAGGTGATAACTAGATCACACCACAAAGATTGTAATTTCTCCTACACACACTTCCCTAAGTGTCCAACTCATATCTCTCAATGAATGCACAAACCTAGATGCAAGATGCAAATAGCTAGGTGTCACAAGTGCAACCTATAATGATATGCATTCCCTAAGTAAGCTTAAGTAAAGTGTAATAAGTAAAATACTTATTTACACCAACACACCCCCTTGAGTGCAACTTGGGGATTGAAGACTCAAGCTAACCATGCAAGATAAGATGCAAGATGGGTCCCGACAATTGAGCCATGTTAGGCACCCATGTATAAATGAAATGTAATCTCTCACAAGTGGAGTAAAGATAGAAAAACCCAGTGGGAGAAAACTACCCCCCAAAAGAGAGATGAGATACAAAAGCCTATGAACACAACATGAGAAGGAAAAAACTCCATGAGAGGAAAAATTCCCCCCATGAAAGAGAAGAAGAAAGACAAGGTAGCCCCCCCTCAATGTACAATGCTCACCCATGGAAGATGCTTGAAAAGGAATGAAGAAGTTGCTCCAAACATGTCGAACAACATTCCTCCCGTTAGGAAGAAACAATACCAAAGGTGTATGAATGAAGTCTCTCCAATCCACAAGTAAAGAAGGAAGAACCCTCAAAATGTAAGAAGTCTCTGAAAGCTGCTCTAATTTCCTTGTGTTGATGCTAAAAGATGCCTTTCCCAAACCATGTGAAGCTGCAATGTAGTCATTTCCTGGAACTTGTGAGAACCCCTTTCCAACAACACTCTCATTTGCTGAAAAAGACAACTTAAGATCTAGCAAGGATGTAGGTAGAACATACTCCAAAGACAATGTCTCCTTAAGAGAGAAAGTGGCCTCCTCCAACTATTGTACATATGCATCCACAATCACATCAACCTCAGAAGACTGGTCATGTATAGGAGGGTTAGAGTGTTCCCTCACAACAACTGAAAAAGAATCACCTTCATCAAAGAGAAGATGTAAGTAATCAAATGTGTCTCCCAAGTCTGCAATGTAGGACTCCATAAACAAGCTGATAATGTTTGTCAAGTAGCCATCCCATGAAATTGCTGCTAGAAGACAAGGTATGCACTATTGTACTAAATCACAAGGAAATGAAACTATTGGAACACAAGTATCATCAAGTACATCAATCAATGTATGAGATGGAATATCAACAATAGGCTCAAGAACCTCAGAAGTAGTGAGCACTCCAAGATTCAAGTAAACATACTCAGTATCCTCAAGTGTTTCCACACTAGGGTGAATTGAATCATCAGTAGGAGAAAAATATGAGAAGGTGTAGAACCAAGAATGATTATCAACCTCCCCAACTGCAACAATAGCCCTGCTATACAAATCTCGAACAATGACAGAATTTGGTGTGAACTCTACACTCTTTCCTATAACACTATGTGTAATTTGATAGATGGAAAGGATATTCCTTGACAAAGTAGGCACACATAGAACATCATTAAATGCTCCACCTTCAATGTCAATAGACCCCTTCCCACAAACTACCAAAGAAGTGTTGTTGGCCATCAAAATGGGTGGTGATGAACAAGAATCAAATGAAGAGAACATATCCTTGGATGAATTCATATGATGTGAAGCTCCTGAATCAAGGATCCACCTATCTGAATTGGAATCTACAATTGCAAGAAATGATTGCCCCTTATGTTTCTCATGTTGAGATGAAGAAGAAGGAGATGAGCTTGATGTTGTTGCCATGAGAGTTGTACTTTTTGGACCTTAGAAGAAGAAGTTGAAGGAGATGATTCCTTCTCCTAATATGCAGTTGGTAAGTTGATGTTGTTCTTCTTAAGGATGTTTTTCAACTCATCAATTTGGTTAACATGACAATGATGCTCCTCATGACCAATCTTTTTGCAATATGCACATGTTGGTTGCTCCCTCTTGCTTGAATTGTTGTACTTCTTTGAAGAAGATGAAGTTGAGCTTTGTTGTGGAGGAGAGGATTGTTTGTTCTCTCCTTGTGGCTTTGGTGAAGATTGCTTTTGGTATTTCTTTTTTCCTTTCTTGTTGTTTCCATGATTGACCACCAATTCTTTTGAAGTTGAAGACTTGAGAATGCCCATTTTCATCAACTTATTTTGCTCAAGAATCAAAAGATCTATGAGAGCCTCAAAAGATGGTGATGTGAAGTTGCTTATTGTCAATATTTGAGTCTGAAAACTTGAAACAAAGGTTGCATACTCAATTGGAAGCTTGTCCAACAAGTTGAAGACCAATTGATCATCATCTTTCTCAATACCACAATCTTTTAGTTGTGCTCTTAACTCATTTTCCTTAGTGACATAATCCTGAATTATGTCAAAATCCTTGGGATCAAGGCTTAGGAGATCATGTTCAAGCTTGTATCCCTTAACCTTATCAACCTTTCCATACAAAGTAGCAAGCTTATCCCAAGCTTCCTTGGTTGTAGTACATTTATCAACATGAAAAATGAGATCATCTGGAATGAAGTTTCTAAGTGTACCTAATGCCATAGAAGTTTTAGTGAGCCAATCCATATATGCAGTTGGATCTGCCTTAGGATCTGAACGTGCAGTTATGGTTCCATCAATGTAGTAAATTAAACCTTTTTCCATTAGTTTACTCCATGCACGTACTTTCCATGTAGCATAATTATGTGCAGTTAAGAGTGGAACTTTAGATGAACCCATGATGGAATGCAATAGCACAAGAGAGAAAATAGGCACAATCACACAAGAGACACCCCCCCAAATTCACTCAATCAAAGTACCCCCCCCCCAAATAGATGATTTTGGCACTTTATAATGTAGTGCATGTACAATAGGCCACTTGCAACTTGGCTAAGTGGATTTATGATTTATGATTTACAACTTTCCAAAAATAGGCTGAGAACATACTAGAACAATGAAGCAAAGACCTAAATTCAGATCTATGCAATACAAGTGCTAGAAATAGGCCAAAAAAGACCATATGTTGAAAGTACAAAATCCATTCAAGATCACTTCAAACTAATTGCAAATTCAAGAAGTAGACGAAAAATCATGCACTTTAAAAAAAAATGGCAATTGAAAAGGAGTTTATATGTGCCTGAACAAAGTCCTTGAAGTTGCAGAAATGAGGATTAGATAGGTACAGTGTTGAGAAACTGAAAATTTTGGAAAATTTGTCCACCAAAATCAGAAATCGAACACACATCTATGAAGTACTTGAAAAATTAGCCAAAAAAAAAAAAAAAATTGCTCAAAAAAAGGAGATAAAATGAGCAAGATATGGGGCTTCAAAGTTAGACTATGAAATCAAAAACTCCATTGGTGAGTGGGGAAATTGTTTTTAGAATGTTGATGTAGTGTTGACGTCAGCAATCGATAGGCATAAATTTGACAGTCATTTGGCCATCGAGCATCTACATGTGCTTAAAATTGGCGTTCAAATGGATGTCGCCGTAAAATGTCCGATTTGATCTGCTGATGGAATCTTGCAAGGAATATTCTGAGATTCCTGTCGGAATCTTTATTCACCACCAGTTTAAAAACGCCCACTGGTTCTTCAAATTGCAGCCACCGATGAATCTTTTCTGCTAGATTTTTATGACTAAGCCCCTTGATTTGTTGACGCCAACACCAGTGGATTTGAAAACCCTCACCAGTGTTTTTGAGTGATGACCATTGACTGAAAAGACAACCAACGACTATTGGAAGATGGGTCACCTGCACAAAAAAAGGCTGTCTCATGGTGCCTATAGCCCATGATTTTGCAGTGACACCAACTGATGATTAAAGCCGCCAGAGTTTTAGAATAGCTAGCCACTGAGAGATTGAAACTGGTTGCTGATAGAAACAATGACCATTGGATTTTTATCGGCCACCGTCGGTGGGAGTCGCAAGGCCCATGTGGCAGGTGCAGATTGAGCCATGGTGGCACCAGATGTGCCCACAGAAGGATCTGGTACAGCTCGGTACCCTATGTAGTCAAATACCGCAGATTGTAGAAAAATGCAAACTAATAAAGTCTGCCACGTTTATTTTTATTTTTTTGATTTATAAAAACAAAAAATCAAATACAAATTTTTGAATTTGAAAAAAATACCCCAAATACAATTTTTCAATAGGGTTTTTTATTTTTCTAAAAATTCAAAATTTAAATAAACTTGTCACAAAATATTTAAACACTGATTTTTTTTTCAAAAAAATTGAAAAAATACCCAAATTGGTGAATTTTTTCGATTTAGAGCTCCTGGAGTTAGATTTTGATGAAACGAAAGGAAATCCCAACTAGAAACGGCCTTCTGAATCCAAATTTGAGGTCAGATTTGGTCTAGGACACACCAAAATGCTATTTCTCCTCAAATTTTCCTCTTGACCACTTTCACACTAGCTAAGATCTCCCACCAATGGCTATGCAAAGGACCTCCAAATGCTCTAATACCATGTAGTAACTTATAAAAAGAAACAAAAAGATCAAGAGACTAAACATAACACAAAATAGAGAGACAAGATGAGAGAATATGATAACTATATTCTCAATATGCATGAAGATAGACATGAAGATGTACAATTACAAGCATGTACAAGGCTTGTTTATAAAGGCAAGCTAGCACACAATGAAGGGATATGAATGAGACAAGTGTCCTAATCATGTGTGTGGTAGGTAGAAAGAAATAATAGATAATTCCATGAAAGGTGGATCTCCCACCTAAAGTGGAATTATCATGCCACTAAAAGTGGAGATAAAAAGGTGATAACTAGATCACACCACAAAGAGTGGAATTTCTCCTACACAGACTTCCCTAAGTGTCCAACTCATATCTCTCAATGAATGCACAAACCTAGATGCAAGATGCAAATAACTAGGTGTCACAAGTGCAACCTATAATGATATGCATTCCCTAAGTAAGCTTAAGTAAAGTGTAATAAGTAAAATACTTATTTACACAAACATCAAGAAAATGATCATTTTGATTTTCATTTGCAACAAAATATTTTTCTTTTTTGTTTCCAACAAATTTTATAAAAATTTCATCTCTCTGTAATTTAGTCAATGTCAACATCATTAAGTCCAACATCTTGTAAAACTTCTACATACAAATTTACCATTTCACTAATATGTGGATTTGAAGATGTACCTGGATTTGTGCATATTGAAACATTCTTCATAGCATTCAAAGAGGGATTTGAAGACATAGTAGGACTTGTTTGTATAATCATGTTCTTCTCCAAATTAACTCCTTGCAAATTAACTTCATCTACAACCATGGTATCCTCAATGTTTTCATCTTCAATAGTTGTTGAATTGGTTGTTCCACCATCATTCATTGATTTCATTCTCATTCTTCATTCTCTTTGTCTTTGTCTCTCTTTTTCTCTATTTGCTTCAACTTCTTGAGGAGTCAATGTCTTCCTTCTCTTATTACGAGCTTTACCTCCCATAATTATAAAATTCTCAAGCACAAATGAATGTTAATAGTGAAATACTTCAAAATATTCAATCCAAATTGGAAGTTAAATACCTATTAGGAAAAAATTCTTCCTCTTGTGTCCCTAAAAAAAAGTAGAAAAATACCACAATTCCACTTTAAAAATTGTTTTCTTCATGCCTCCTTTCAAAAATTCAATCCATATTGCAAATTGGAAACCTTTTGTTCCTCCAAACAAGCACAAAAATTAACACAATTCCACTTCAAAAATGGTGTAGATGATGCCCCGTTTGATAAAATCAACTAAAAATCAAGTTCACCACTTGTAAATACAATAGCCTAGGAAAAATAATTTACTTTTATTGCTCTCAGCCGTACATGTGAAGTTGCAAACTTCACAATAATTTTTTGCAGTATATTTAAATAAAAGAAATGGGATCCCGTTTATAAGAAGCGGGATCTCATTCTATAATCGAGATCCTGTTCTATAATCGGGATCCCGTTCTTTGGCATTGAATGTGGGGACCATTGGCTAGGAAATAGGATCCTATTTCCTTTACAACAGTCTAAATATTATAGAATAGGGAATGGGATCCCGATTATAAGACGAGATCCCATTTATTAATAAATGGGATCCCATTTTATAATCGGGATCCCATTTTTAAAAATTTGATTTATTTTTTGCTTTGTGGTTGGGTTTTTTCCTAGGTTTTTGGTTCAGGAAAAGCATTGGAAGTCTGAACCTAGGCTTCAAATCCTATTTTGACTCCTCAGTTGAAGGTCCTACTAACAAGTCAAAAAATATCGATTCTTTTGGACATATGGCTAACGACTTTTTTTGTAGATTTTTTTGAAAAAAATAAAACCCATTTTAGGTGAGACAATGCAGATTCTAAATATGTAATTTCTTTTACAATTGGATTATTTTTTCTATTTTCAATTAATTTCTAATAAAATTGATCCATAAACTTTAAATATCAGGGTTTTTACTATTTTAATAACTTTTGATCAACATAACATTTCGACAAACGAATTGCACGAGAACAAACTTCAGAAAATTATTTTCAATTTTTAAAAAAATCAAAAAATATAAGTTTAGGTCATCTTGTTTTTACGTTGTACACAACAATTTTTCAAAACTTACAAATCCGGGCCTAATAAAAAATTAACAAAAACAAAAATTCAATAAAAAATTACAAAAAAAATCAAGAGAAAGCTTCAGTGAGTCATAAAACTTTTCCCAAAAGGATTTAGAAAAATACAATAATTTAAGTCAAAATATGGATGTCATACACGTGCATGGTATGGTAAAAAAAGGACTTTTAAATAGTGGTTTTTAGAAATTCCTATTAAAACTCAATTTGTACAATCTGGGTATTGAAATAAATTACGTATTTGGAAACTAGACTCCAAGCACTACATTTTATGATCAGTGACTTTTTTAAAGATTTCATCTCTAAGGGCTTCAAATTTTATGGTCAAATGTGTCAAATTCTGAAAATTAGGAAAAACACTTCCACTTTTTGGCCAAAAAGTGGACTCAACTTCTTGCACACACTCGTGAGCTGTTTAAAAAAAATCCTCAAAGAAATGTGTTCTCTTGGTGATGGAATTCCATGACAAGCAAATTGAGACCACATTTCTTTATGGAATTTTTTTGAACAATTCACTACCTTGTTGGTATAGGAGCACCAAGCCTCATGATATGGTACTAAATGGTCATGGATGGAATTGTGGTTAAGATAGGAGAGTTTGAATTTTTTTTTTTTGTTTCAATAAGGTCTACTTAAACCATTCTCATGTTTCCAAAATGATTTGGAGTTTTCATTTGATAATTTGGCCATAACTTGTAATCATGTTAAAAGTTGTCAAGATGGTCAAATGTTGTCAACGTAAGTAGAATAGGAAGTCATTTAAGAGGGTCTAGGGGATTAGGAAATAATAGAGTCAGAAGGAGGAAAATGTCAAATTTGTAAGTTGCATAAATGCAATAAATTTGAAAACCAATGGCTACCTCCTTTGAAATGTTGTTATTTGGTAGTTATAGAAGTTGGGATAAGTTGGATTTGAATGTAATCATTATAAAAGCCTCAAAAATGTCTTGTATAGGGTCGTTGAAGGCAATTTGAATATTGTACACATTTTTTTTCATGAAATACAATGTTCTCAACAAATTTTTTCCCATTTTTCTAAACTTTGAAGGCTTGTTACAAACCCGTACAACCTACCATTGCTCTAAAAACTATTAGATGTTGTAGGTATGTTTTTTGGCTCTGTAATGCTTCAGATTTGAGGTCTTAATCGTGCAAATTGAGGGAGAAATGTTTATTTTTCTGGGACTGCTCATTTACCCTGTTCTTGGGATTTTGAAAGGGAATAAAATTAGTTTCTAAGCCTTCCACCCACTATATAGTCTTGTAACTTGGTGGACAGGCTTAGATAGGTGAAATAAACATGTGTTCATCTTTTTTTGTGCAGGGAAGGTGTATTTCTTGATTTTGGTGAGTTCCTAGGGTTGTTTCCATTGGAAAATGCATGAATTTAATGGGTACAGACCTAAATCTGATGATGGGGTATTAGGACAAGTTATCTTATGAATTTTTAAGCTTGTGGGGGTGAATTCAAGGTTTTTTTACTAGGTGAAAAGTTTGGGAAGGGCCTGGAAGTGTCTTTTTCAATAAACCCTCATCAAAAGTGCACAAAATAAAGGTTTTTGGGTTTGGTGTGGAGGTGGTCGTACAAATGAAATATAATGGGGTATTTTGGGGTTTGATAACCTACCAATTTCTTCCATAAAGTCTCAGATTGTTTTCAAAATTTTAAGAGGGGGGTCCTTTGTAAAATTGAGCTATTTAGACGCCTAAAATAGTGAGAAAGTCAGTTTTCTCAAATTTGTTCCAAAGGAGTCATATGGGGGGCTAAGATATGTTTTGTAACTCTTTAATGGGTGTTTGAGTCATCATTTTATTTTTGAAGTGTTTTGGGAAGTTGTGGAGTTAAGTGCCTAAAAATGGGTTTGCACTACTACTAGGTTTGCAAGGGTGAAAGTAGGAAATCCTACTTCTAATTGATTTCAAAATTTGGGAGTTGTTTGGATTGGTCCAATAGATCCTTTTAATCTTGTTAGATACCTCTTCAAGGCAAGTTGACACTGAGTGGGTTTGGGTCTCCTATCTCTGCATTACTTGTCTATGTTATTGCTTCTTATTATGCTTTGATAGATTTTTTCCAAGCATTCATAGCTTGTTTGCAAGAACCTATTTTAGGATTTTAGCCATGGCAGAAAGGTGTTTGATAAAATTATTTGGTAAGCATGTATGAAAAATGTGGTAGCATAGACAAGGCAATGAATTATTTGAAAAAATACCTCAAAGAAACGTGGTCTCATGGTGATGGAATGACATGAAAATCCATAGCAATTTGCATGTCATGGCATTCCATCAACATGAGACCACATTTTTTTCAAGCAATTCCTTGCCTTGTCTATAGTATTGTTTGCTATTATGCATTTGATAGATTTTTTCCAAGCATCCATAGCTTGTTTGAAAGCACTTGTTTTATGCTTTTAGCCATAGATAAAAGGAAATGAATTGTTTGACAAAATACTTTGGTAGACATGTATGAAAAATGTGGTAACATAGACAAGGCAGTGAACTATTTGATAAAATACATCAAAGAAATCTGGCCTCATAGAATGCCATGATAACAAAATGCAATTGGCAATTGCTCTTACTTATTAGTTATGCAATGTGAATTAATTGCATAACTACTTAGGTTGACTTTGTAAGAACTATATTGTAATTAAAATTTAGCATTTAGTTATTAGTTATGTAGTGTGAAGTAATGCTTTGACTTTAAAAGATGTGCAATAAAATGTAATCAACGATATGAATATAAACTACAATTTTATTTTTTTTACAATTCATTAGTTAAAATATTTATTTTATTTGCTCTCTATATCTCTATATGCTATGGATATACCTTTCAATTTCAAAATAAATAGATTTTATCTCTTGTTCTACAATTTTTTTACATTTTGTTCAAATATGATTTTTTTCTAACTTTTTAAAAAACTCTTATACTTTTGGTTTGTCAAAATTTTTGCCAAAATATTTTTTTGTTATGCATTGGAAGCATGAAGCATACATGTGAATACAAACACTATATTACATGAAGTATACATGTGAATAAGTGAAGCATACATGCGATAAGTGAGGAATAGGTAATTGAAGCATTCCAAAGGATACAAACCACCAGGAATGAAGCTTATTTACACAATACGCTTTAGATGGAGCTTATTGAGCAGTCAACAATAATTAATTAAGCATTAGATTTAAACAAAATGCATGCCTACAACATTCAAGCATACGATTTACACAATACGCATGATAACATCATTCAAGAATGGTAGTAGCAAAATAAAAAAAAATAATCAAAAAGTCGTAAGGTATACAATGATATATATTGATAAAACTATATACAATATATCTAAAAAAGCGGTGCAGGCTTAGTACAAAGGAGCCATATTATGGACATAAAATGTCACATATATATTGCTTGTACAAAACATATGTTCCAAAATGACACATAGGCATACAACAAATGACCCTAATACAGTCATTACCCTCTAGGGGAAGGAAATAGATCCCATGTTGCCTTCAAAATTTGGCTGGATGGAGTGACTATTGACCTTCTCTAGTCTTTCAAACATGCTCGCTAGTCCTCCTCTCTTCACTCTAGACCTTCAACTAATACAATAAAATGTAAAGATGTTAATACACATAAATTGAATTATTGAATGACATATAACAAAATATAGTAACTTGCCACATACAGATAGTCATCATTCACATTTACATCATTACCACATCCACAATCTGGAGTGACAACCACTTATAGAAACCATCAAGATAGAAATTAAGCTACACAAAAGGATTGTGAAAATTTTCTATAATAGACCATAAAAGAGAAAATATAATGTCAAATTGACTAATCTATTGCATACCTCTCTCAATGGATTAGAACAAGTTATTGTTGCAACAACTCCATGATCCATCATGCCACCAACATCATCAAGTTTGTCTGATGTCAACATTTGCAAATGGTAAATGAAAGAGTAAATGGTAGGGTGAAATATTAAA
This sequence comes from Sequoia sempervirens, assembly GCA_007258455.2. Classification (NCBI taxonomy): domain Eukaryota; kingdom Viridiplantae; phylum Streptophyta; class Pinopsida; order Cupressales; family Cupressaceae; genus Sequoia; species Sequoia sempervirens. The sequence continues at coordinate 204,574,664 of VDFB02058242.1, read as the reverse complement.
TATTAATGGGATGTGATTAGGAAGGAATAAGGGAACACAAAGTGAATTAGGAGAAGATAATGTGACATGATCAAGGAATACAAATGCAATGTTTGTGTTTCTCATCAATTTTTTAGATTTGTATATGAAAATTTATGAAAACTAGCTAACATTCTTTTACAACACCATTATTGAATAAAGGCTACCTGAGTGTAAGGTCTTTGAGGAAATGAACTGTGAGGTGTGGAGGTTGAAGGTCCACTAGGAAAATGTTTGAAATCCAAAACATGTTATGAGTCATATAAAATTCAACTATTCAAATGTAATAATAATATATTTAATAGTAGTTGTATACCTGTGGACTCAATGTCGAGAACGAATAAGGGTCTATAAGAATGGGGCATGTCTCATGAACACTCTGACCTTGAAATTTTATCAAATTGAAATTCTACTAATTTACTTATTCTTAAATTTCAAAATATAATATAAGGGTATGTGCAAGATCATGATGGGTCAAAAAGTGGTGATATGATGGGTATGTGGCTAACAACTTTTTTTTAACCAAAATTAATGAATTGAAAAGGATTTTTAAAGGAAATTCTCATATTTCCACCAATATAAATTATGGTGTACTTTGAATTTAATAAATAATTATTACTCATTTTCTATTTGAGTTATGACTAAAGTCCTGATTGATAGGCTAATTGAAAAACATCTATAGGTTTCAAACGGTATCACATTTTTTTAATTTGAAACATGCATCACATTCTATGCTTCACATAATATAAGATTATAGAAAAAAATTAATTTCATGAAGTTTTGACCAAGTTAAGGTGGTCAGGCATACAAGTTTTTTATATTTTTTAAAAGTTGTAATAAAAAAATCATAATTAATTATTTACTTGGAAAAAAATTACAAAAAAATATGCATCACATTGTAACATGAGTCCTCTACTCATATATAAAATATTATAAAAAATTATTATCATTTGAATGTGGTTAGGGTGGTCAAACAAACACCTACTTCTTATTTTTTCCTCAAAATTTAAGTACTATTGCATTGAAATTTCAAATTTTCACCAAATGTAATTTAGAAACTACATTCAATTTTCTACAAATTCTATTCTTACATATTTTTGAAATAATATAGATAACTTATTCAATTTTTTATATCAAGTTGCCTAACTCTGATTTTTCTGAATTTTTTGCCACTTAAGGCTTGCTTTTTCCATGATGATCCTACACATACCCATAATAAACAACATTAAATGAACTTGCTAAATTTTACCTAATTGTCAATGTTGAATGTATCATTCAACAAATCATCTATGAAAGCCATCGCCTCTACAACTAATGTAGGTTATGTAGTTGGATCTTGAGCACTCTAATAATTATACATGAAAACTGCACCACAAATGCCACAATGGTGGGGTGGATCTCATGGCCTACACGTCTCCTCCACGCTAGGCTCTACTAGATGCCTTGTACACTATAAACTGGTCTAGGTGAGTGATCTAATCAACTCCAGCATGCCCACCTCTACACTATCCTTAACAATGGAAGCAACGATGACATGCTCCACCATGGGTCTGGCCAAGGGTCTCGATGCCAACTGTGGATTATGTCGTGCAGTAGGTATATCATGTGTGGATCCCCCACCTCTACCTTGAAATTCTAAGATGTCAAAATAATTTGGCATCTTATTAAGGATAAACTCACAATAGAGTTTCCTCAAAAAGTGCTACCTCATGGTTATTGCATGGAGGTTGGTCAAATACCATCCACCACCACTCCCAAAATTTATTTTTAATTAACTCATGGTGGTACCAATGGATGGGGAACCTCTTGCGTGTATGAGACAAAGGTGTGTATGTTTTTAGGTCTATAAATAGGGCACACAAGTCAACTTTGCTAATTTTTTGTTTTTTAGCATCTGTATATGACAAACCTCTAGCATAATATTCTCTCATCTCATGCCTTTTATTTGACCAAAAATTTATTTTCTCACTCATTTCTCCTACATGAGATACAATTGACTTCAATGATTTAACAATCCCTGTCCTATAAGGGTGGGTTTTGATATGCTCGATTAATCTTCCAATTAATTGTTCAATGTCTCTTTAATTGTTTTCAATTTAATTTAGAATGTTTCTTGTGTTCCTTGAGGATTCTTATGAATTGATGGAGGGGTTTCAGGTTGTTCTTGAATAAGAGGCTCTTCCTGAGGGGGTGACTATGAATTCTCAAAGTTTGAGGTGGAGATTCATTCCCTAGTAATTAGAACAAAATTTTATTATAAAAACCTAAATTTCAATTTGCATTCTAAATCAAATTCAAAATAATTTGAATAAAAACACATACCTCTTCGTAATCTTTGATGTCTCTAACATGCTGGTGACATCGTCATGAGAGATAGCAAGCTAATGATGCAAATAATGGATGATATTTGGTGAGCGCAAGTTGCAGACCTCCAATCCTCCAAGCCAAGCCATAGGTTGAAGAGAAATGAGGGTTTGAAATGTGTTTATTTTATTTTATTTTTATTTTCAATTTGGCACACGCTAAATGACTCCAAGTTTGGTGGCATCCTCATCAAAGATAGCAAGCTAAATGATATTTGGCCACATCCTCGTGAAAGGTAGCAAGCTAACGATGTAAGTAATGGATGATATTTGGTGAGCGCAAGTTGTAAACCTCCAATCCTCTAAGCCAAGCCATCAGTTGAAGAGAAATGAGGGTTTGAAATGCGTTTTTTTATTTTATTTTTATTTTCAATTTGGTGCTCACCAAATTTGGCATTTGCCAAATGGCCAATTTTTTCCTTTTTTTACAAATTTTTATAACTTGACACCTAAATTGTGTCATAGATTGGTGCACTTTCCCATTTCCAAGTATCTGTTGACAAGATTTAGGGCTTTATATCTATTCAACTGAAAAAACTCATTCTCTATTTGTGCCACATTATTAATTTTTGTAGATCAACTTACCTATACATTTGTGTTAAACCTTGGTCATTTCTAATTGGAATTCTCTCTTTATATGCAGGTAAATTTTCTGTCTCAAAATTATGCCACAAAAGTTTCAGCTGGAAACAAGAAATTTATGTACAAGGGCACCAATTACTAGGGTTGCCAAAACCAATTTGTACAAGAATTTTCATACTTTTGTTATTTCCAAAAAAAAATCAATATTACAATTTTTTCCATTTCCTTTTATATACAAATATTATGCATTCAATTTAGTAGCAATTTTCAAAATACATAAAGTTATATGTTTTACAATTCTCACTACTATACCACATTTATCCCTCTTATACCTTTGACATGTTCTCAAGGTTTGAAGCTGTGTAGAAATGGTGGAATTTGCAAATGGGGGCTCAAAATCCTCAATAACTTCTAGCAGTGGCTGCAAAATAAATTTAGTATAACATATTTGTTTTTATTTTTCAAAATAAAAATCCAATATCAAATAACAAAAGTTCATACCAATGTTCCACTTTTGACAGTCTTCCTATATCCAAATGGATGCCATGCAGTTTGGATTTATTTATTTTCTTGGTCTGTTTGGTGCTGGTAACTATAGTAGCAAAGCACAATAGGCTTTTTCTATCACTTTACTCTTACCTTTTTGGGTCACTGCTAAAATGCATATAAATGAATGAGTGTTGTTCTCCAAAAAATTAACATTAAACAACACCAGGAATGTAATTTTTAATGATTTTTGAAAGTTTCAATGGGTATATTTGGTTTTCAAAATTTGATCATTTGTACTTGTGACCAAGGTCATGTGTTTCCTTTTGTTTTGATTAGAATGTTAATGTTGTTGAAATAGTGAAGTTCATAAAAAAATGACTCCACTATGACATTGAGATAATTATTTAGTTTCAAATTCAATTTAAAAATGAAAGTTTTTTGGGATTTTTCATGTATGATACTTTTCATTGACATTAACCTCAGAATTCATGATTTTTGGTCCTTGTTGAAATTGAGTTCCTATTAGCTTAGAACGAAGTGATGATTCACAACATGTAGTGGTTGAAGCAAAAAAAATAGACATTTATTTGTTTCTATGTTATAATAACTTAATGGGTACCATTTCACATAATTGGTTTGCAACTTATTTACTATACAAATTAAGATAGTTGTTGTATTATGAGGCCACGGTTTATGTAAAATCTTGAGGTAAGTCACCATGATTTCAATGAATTTATTTTTTGGAAATCTATACAAGACCAAATCACTTTTTGTTGTGTTTTATTTCATTCTAAAACAATTATGTTGTTATCTAGTAAATGAAGGCATTGGTTTTGTGGTTTTATTTGTGGTTGTTTTCATATATAATATTATTGTAATTCCTAATGTTAGATCCTTATTTGTTTCTTCACATGGAGATATTTTGAACTATAAAATTAATTTTATGGTCATTTGGTGGTTTAATTTTTTTCCTTGCTCTTGAGGTTATTTTTGTGACAAATTTCCATACATAATTATTTAGTATTGAATGTATAGTACCTACTGCTGAAGTTGTAAATGCAATTTTTTCCAAAGCTATTTTCACATAAAGTGAATAGAAAATATCGAATCATCTTCATATATTAAACTTAATACATTCTTCTTTGTGAAGCTTATAAATTGTGCAGTACATATTTCTTCATAGTTTTGTGCCATTTTACTAGGAAAAAGCTTGTTGATGAGGGGTTAATTAACAATATTCCATAAATGAAGAGATACACAATATTAACTATATCCCCTTTCACTTCTATTGTCTAGATATCCAGCTTTGATTCATTAGATACCATAAATAAAGTTCATCAAATTCTACAAGTAGTAAATTGCAATGATGATGATGTTTTGTTCATTGAAAAGTTTTGTTATATAGCATCAAAGTAAAAACCTGCAAATACAAGGTGTGGTAATCCTATAGTTCAACCACCACAATTATAAGTTGTATAGTGTGAGGTCCAGGGCCATGACTATTGAAAGGACAAAATAGCAATAGTTTCTTGAAAAGTGGTCACAAACAACTCTATATATGTGAATCAAGCATGAAGAAAGCAATGTGTATTTACATCTACATATAAAGAGCATTATTTGGCTAGATTCCAGAGCACCTATTGCATTTAGTCCCCTAGATATTCATGGTCAAGGTTCAAAATCAACTAATTTTTTGTCGGTACAATTGGTACAATTAAATTGTGACAAATATGGCCCTTCTATAATTCTAGGAAACTGGTACTATAGAGGGCATGCTCAAAGGTCTCAAGGTTTTCAACTCTACAGAGTCATGTACTAAGTTACTAAAATAGGAAAGAAACCTAAAGTCCTCTCGTTCTTAATTAGAAAATGATAGGGGCTCTCCAATATAGATGATAAACATCAACATGGACTCCAGGAAGGGGCAGTGATTGCTCTGTTCAAATGGAACAAGAAGAAGAATCATAAATGGAAGATCAGTCCCATCTATAAGTTCCCATGATTTTTTTTTGGGCTACCTTAATATAAAATGATTAACTTTCTATTACTTAATACAGTGCTTGAAGAGTTTAACTAGAAATTCAGATCAACTGAGTCAATGATATTCATAGTTGTGAGGTTTTCATATGGTACAATGATCTAATAATGGAGAACATACTCAAAAACCATTTTTTAAGCCTATGTTAGTGTTACATTTCCTCTTTAACTTTGATTAATAAAGAATATATAACTATCCCAAACCCAAAATAATTGAGTCTCATTTTTTTGGAAATCTAATGATTCTATTAAGTTTTGGAATTGCAATGGTCTTATGATGTACCCTTTTCCCAAAATCCAAATGGATTGACCCTCTATTAATTTGATCGCTCTGTAAAGTTTTGAGTTCACAATGGTCTAATAATGGAGACACCAAAATAAATGTTGATTGAACCTCCATTAAATGAATAGATTTAACACAAAAAATTTACTAATATTTCTTCAGTGTACCCATTGCACAAGAAGGTGCGATTGCTAGTAAATATAAAAAAATATATTTCTAAATGTTTCAATTAGCTATGTTATACACTGTATCACATTAGTAATAATGTCGAACACATTATATATTTTATAATCCTCTTTTCCTTTTTTTTTCTCACGCAAAGGATGTGGGATTAAAATATCAAATGCATACACTTTTGAGCAGCATATTGGGAGAAAAAGATTCCAACCACTTGCTTGCAGATGTACATGAAAATAGAAATAAAAACAATGCAAGAAAATGTGAAAATGGAAACGGGAAAGGTCACAGGGAAAACTCTAGTTTAAAGTGACTGTGGGCCCAACCAACTAAGAAGTGTACCCTTAGAGTGTGTTGGTTAAGCTCATCCAAAAACTAGCAGTAATGGCTGCTAACCTCCTTATGATGTAAAGAAATTGGAACAAAATGAGCCCAAGGCATTGGAACCTCCAGAATTATATCCATACTTTCACCATAATCCTTATCCATGTGTTTAATTTTTTCAAGATCCACAATAAATTTGCTATCAATGTCACCAACCAATTTTCCTTTTAGCTACACAAGAGCTCCAATGATTTGTCTAGCCATTCAAGTAGAGTATTACTGCAAGTTTCCTTTTTTGTCATGGTAATGTACCCGCAGTTCAACTTCAAACCCTTCTTCCTCCTATTCAATGTACACACAAAATCCATCACTGGATTTTTCTATACATAATAACAATCAAAGAGAAAGAAGTTGACA
>VDFB02058242.1:204554227-204567874 GCA_007258455.2 Sequoia sempervirens | reverse complement strand
AAATTTTCAAGGCCACAAAGGCCCACTAAGCAAAAGTCAAAGTCAAAAATCATGTGGATTCCTAAAAGTCTCATAGAAGCAATAAAATCAAAATTGGCATCCAAATTCGCTTATCCAAAAGCTTCCTCCAATTTTACATATAATAACCTATCACTTTCCAAATCCATTCTTCCTCCATCACTCCACCATCCTTCAAGGTGTGTGCCAATGTTGAGCTTGTCATCCAACATCCATCCAACATCCATCCAGCATTCATCCAACATCTAGCATTTGCAATCATGGAAGCAATCACAGTAGTTTTAAGCATTTAATCATATAGGAAATAGAATAGTTCAATTCTCATTCTCTAAGTGTCATTTCAATAGTCTAATTAGTTTATAAATCTGAGAGCAAAGTAGATTAGAGAGATCTTTAGAGTTAGAAAGAAATAGGATAGATTTCTGAAGATTTCTAGTTTAAATTAGTTTAAATTTCTTAAATATTAAATGCAATGTCCTATTTAGAAGTGTAGAAGCATGTTTAGATTTGTTTAACTCATTTCTACCACTTACAATTAAATTATTGGTGTGTTTCATAAAATGCAATGTAATTAGTTGTATGGATATGTTTGGAAAAATGCATTACTTACTTTTCTTGTGATATGGAGGTAGACATGAATGAAAAATGTTGGAGAATATACATGTTTGTTAAGATGCATTGTTAGACATGTTTAGAAAATGTGGTAGCATAGAATAAGGTAGTGAGTTGTTTGAAAAAATTCCTCAAACAAACATCGTCTCATGTTGATGTCCATCACCATGAGACTACATTTCTTGGAGGAATTTTTCCAAATATCTCATCACCTTATTTCATAAAATTATTTGGTAGAATTGTATGAAAAAGGATAAGGTAGACATGTATGGAAAATGTGGTTGCATAAAAAAAGGTAGTGAGTTGTTTGAAAGAATTCCTCAAAGAAATCTAGTCTTGCATGGTGATTTCGATCACCATGAGACCAAATTTATTGGAGCCATATTTCCAAATAGCTCACTACCTTCTTTAATAAAAAATTTTGGTGTGTTTCATAAAATGCAATGCAATCAATGATATCAATATGTTTCACAAAATGCATTACTTAGTTTTGTTCTATGTGTGTTTGTGAACATGTAGCATTCAATGTTATGCCAAGGAAATGAAAAAGGCCTCTAACACTAGAAGAATGTGAAGTTAAGAATTCAAGGAGAAGAGAATAAAAAATGCAAGCTCATGGAGCAAAGGAATTGCAGCCCATACAACAATAAATTCTTGTTCAATCTAAGAGAGATGTCCAATTGGCAGAAAAAAGGGCATGAATGAACAAAATTCATGGAAGAACACAAATGGATCCTAAAGTTGGGGGAACATCATCAACCATATGTGAATTTCAATGTACACCATCTACAATATATCATGCTCAAAGTACAAAAATAATCGCATCTCTAGTTGAAGACATACCAACAACAACATGTGGTTTTCCAAGTACATAGAAAAACACATCTCTAGTTGAAGACACACCATCAACAAAATTGGGTTTTGAAAGTACATCAGAACACAAATCTCTATTTGAAGGAACTCCACATATGATATCTCAAGTTGGAGGTACAACATTGTTTACATGTAAATCTCAAGGTATGTCATCAATTTCACCTCTAATTCAAGGTAGACGATCTATCCATGATATTGTTGAAATTCCAAACCTTGACACAACTTTACATTTGGAAAATCCTCCTAGATTTTTGCATAGAAAACCTAGATTTATTATTGATATTAATTCCAATTTTTTTAAATGGATACCTAATAAGATTCCAAAACATACATGTCAAAGATATGCACAAAGGATATGGAGTTTATTTTTTGAGAAGCTACATAAGGGTGGAAGATGTCAACTATTTTTTGAAATGATGAGGTAACTCAAATTTAGGCTCACCATGAAGGATCTTGGACTAATATTTTTGAATGACTCAAGTGAAAATTACATTGTAAAAAATTTTATGAGTGCATACAAGAGCATGGGTTATACCTCACACACAAAGGATAGTTGTGCCACACGGCGTGTGATGACAACAACACTATTAAGCAATGAAACAAGGAACAAGGTGAACCTTACAAAGAAAATTAATTATTTGAAAATAAGTAGATTATCTCTAATGAGATCCAAAGTAAGGCATGAAAGAGTGGAGGATCCAAATAGCAATGGGTTATGGGCATTCTTGGGTAGAGTGCCACAAAAAGATAAAAAAAATTCTCAAGCATTGAGATTTATAATACAAGGTTATTGGAAGGATATCACAAGTACCTCTCCCAATGAAAGAGATTTTTTAAGAATGAGAATTGGTAATCAAATCCATGAGCCACATCCAACACATTATTTGGATACCACTCAAACCCAACTTTTTGTTGATTTTGTACGAAATTTTCCTCAAATTAAAATATGTCAAAAGTTTTTTGAAATGCTAAAGCATTTTTATGTCAAAATAAATCGCACACACACTACTTGTTGTTGTAGAGTACATATTTAGTTTTCTAAACATTATGATGTTTATTGATGTATATGTGTACATATGAATACTAACAATGCTTTGCAGGAATGTAACATAAGGTCTCCACCTAAATCCTCAACAAAAATCTTATCTTCCATTTTATGTGAAAGAGTGGATGGTCAATTTTTCTACAAGAAGTCATGTTTGGATGGCACAGGTGATCATTGTGGTGGCATGCAATATTTTACAATTTTCTAACACATGGCTAGTAAAAACACAATTGGAAACAATATTGTTGAATTTGGAAAATACAAGGTAGTGGCCTATAGTCTAAAAGATGGGAAAGAAGCAAAGATGTGTGAATTGGTCAATGATAATATTCCAGTGCATTAGTTTATGGGAATTTTCTGTGATCAGGTGGTCTATGAGTATGCAAGGCATACACATAGAGCTCGATGGTTGGACTCACAATTCAAGTTATACAACTTGACATGTTTCCACTTCATAGAATCATTTTAGTTGTCGACTTCATGGATAACTACACACTACAACAATAGAATGGGGTACAATAAAAATACTACAACTCCACATAGGTTGCTATATTTGTGCATATAACATTCATTCATGTGAATGATAGTAGAGAGAATAATAGGAAAGTATTGAGGGAGTATCCCTTTTACATCAGTGATGATCACACACATTCTATAGATTTTGTGCAAGGTTTATTTTAGATTGGTAAGTGCACCAAGATCGTTCCCAAAAAGGGGGTTTAAGTGGCCACTTTTTTCTGAAATCAAGAATACTGACCTTCAACGTGAAATCAAGGACACTTACACTCAAAATTTTGAGATGGAAAAAAAAAAGGATTCAAGTTCTTTGAATCTACTTTCTAAACTACTAATTTATTTTGAAAATGGTTGAGATTAAGGGGTTCAAACAAGGGATGTACACACATTGGTTTTTTTTTGTTAGACAAACATAACATAGCAACTCTTGTATGACCCTCATACGGTGAACCTTTTTTTAGTATTTTTAAAATTGCTACAGTCATAAGTTAGATAATAGTATGTAGTTGATGCATGATTTTTCTAATAATTTTTTAATGAATATTTTATTTTTTACTAATTTTTGAAGTGGACACTTCCTGAAAAACAAAATTTTGGTCATGCTACCCCTACAAATTTTGGACACTAATTGAAATTTTTTGAATTTTTTTTAAAAAAATTGTAGAATGGAGTCTAGTTTCTAAAAATGTAATTTATTTGAAATTTCAATGAGTGGTTAATTTATAACGAAAAACACACAACACTTATTTTTGCCAAAAAAGAGACATGCAAAAAAAGGAAATTATGGATGAATGGCTTAACATTGTTAGAAAGGAAAAAAATTACATTGTTGGATAGCTAAGAGAGAACCTAACATTACCCAGATGTTTGATTTGCTTGATATTGAACCACATGCAATCCTAATGGTGAGCACAAACCTAATTATGTGAAATATTGTCAAAATTGCAAAAACACGTCGATGGTCATTGGGAATACCCTTCAAGCCTTTGGGTTGGTATTCCAAGGAAAATACCAATCCCAAGGCTTGGGAATTAACAAAGAAATATATAACATGAGTGTGTTATAACGTTCTTGCATTATATGTCAGTTTTGACATGGTTTTTGGTTTGTGGGGAAAATTTCTAGGAAGACGTAATGCGAGCATGGTAAAATGTGCTCACATTATGCCTTGCTTTATTTTAGATTCATATTGAATGTATGCTTATATATTCATATTTTTGTATGCACATGTATGCTTGTATGTCATGTATGCATGTATGTATCAATGCATGTATATTGTATGTATGCCTACATGTATGTAAGATTGTATATACATGCATGTACACGTATGATTGTATGTGTGTAGGATTGTATGTACATATGTATTATGCTTGTATGTCATTAGAGGGAGGGATAATTTTAAGAGATAGAGAGATGTAGAGTTTTATAGGTAGGGTGGGAGAGGGAGAGTGAGGGGGAGAGGGAGAGGGAGAGGGAGAGAGAGAGAGAGAGAGTCTAGAGAGAGGGAGAGGGGGTGGAAGTGAGAGTTTAAGAGAGAGGGAGTGGGATAGAAGGGGTTGGAGTGAGAGGGACTTAGCTAGGTAGGTTGGGAGGGATAAAGGGAGTGAGAGAGAGAGGGGGGATTGGAGAGAGAGAATTGAGAGAGAGGGAGAGAGAGAGGGGAGGAGAGATAGATAGAGAGAAAGAGAGAGTTATGTAGGTAGGGTGCCAAAGGGAGAGACTTGAGAGTGTGAGGGGAGGTGATAGGGATAAAGGGATAATGTAAGAGTTTAAGAGAGAGGGAGTGGAAGAGGAGTTGGAGTGAGAGGGATAAAGGGAGTAAGAGAGAGAGGGGGGTAGGAAAGAGATAATTGAGAGAGAGGGAGAGAGAGGGTGGAGAGAGAGAGACATAGAGAAAGAGAGAGTTATGTAGGTAGGGTGCCAAAGGGAGAGACTTGAGAGTGTGAAGGGGGTTAGAGGAGAGACTTGAGAGATAGGTAGTGAGAGGGAGTGGAAGAGGGATAGAGTGTGAGTGAGAGACCTAAGAGAGGGAGAGGTTGTGGGAGTGACCTAATAGAGGGAGATAGAGAGAGATAGTTATATGGGAGGGAGATGTGAGATGTATAGATAGAGAGAAAGCGATGGGGTTTGAGGGTATAAGGTTGAGGGATTAGGGTGGAGGATCTATAGGGTTGATGGTTTCTAGGGTATTAGGGTTGAGGGATTAGGGTCAATGGTAGAGAGTATTGGGTTGATGGTATAGGGTAGAAGGTTTGAGGGTATCAGTTAAAGGGTTTAGGGTTAATGGTTTAGGGTTGAGAGTAGAGGGTTTAGGGTATAGGTTTGAGGGTATATAGTTGAAGGATTACGTTGAGGGTCCAATGTAAAAGGTAGAGGATATAGGGGTTGAGGGTTTAGGGTTTAAGGATTGAGGGTTGAGGGTTGAGAATTGAGGGTTGAGGGTTTAATGTATAGGGTAGAGGATAGAGGGTTTAAGGGTTTAGGGTTTAAGGGTTGAGGTTTGAGGGTATAGTATATAGGGTGGAGGGATTAGGGCTGAGGGTCCAATGTATAGGGTGGAGGGTATAGGGTAGAGGGGAGAGGGTTGAGAGATAGAAATAGGGTATAGGATAAAGGATAGAGTTCCAAAGGGAGAGACTTGAGAGATAGATAATGAGAGGGAGTGCTAGTGAGAGACTTGATAGAGGGAGAGGTTGTGGGAGGGAGTTACCTAATAGAGGGAGAGAAAGAGGGGGGTGGAGTGAGAGGTACTTATCTAGGTAGGGTGAGGGATAAATAGAGAGAGGGGAGAGAGAGACTTACCTAGATAGGTTGCTAGAGGGAGAGACCTGAGAGAGAGATGGGGTGCAAGGGAGAGACATGAGAGATAGGGAGAGAGAGGGAGTGGGAGAGAGTGGGAGAGAGATAGAGATAGATATATAGAGGGAGTGATAGAGGGTGGTAGGGATTGATTGAACAAGAGGTACATAAAAAGAGGGAGAGGGTAGATAGAGACAATTAGAGAGTGTACGAGAGAGGGGTGGAGGGAGAGGTGAAATGTATAGATAGAGATAAAGAGATAGTGGTTGAGGGTATAGGGTTGATGGATTAGGGTGGCAGACCTATAGGGTTGATGTTTTCTAGGGTATTAGGGTTGAGGGATTAGGGTTGATGGTAGAGAGTGTTGGGTTGAGGGAATAGGGTAGAATTTTTAAGGGTTTAGAGTTAAAGGGTTAAGGGTTTAGGGTTTAGGTTTGAGGGTAGAGGATTTAGGGTATAGATTTGATTGTATATGGTTAAAGGATTAGGTTGAGGGTCCAATGTAAAGGATACAGGGTATAGGGGTTGAGGGTTTAGGGTGTAAGGATTGATGGTTGAGGGCTTAATGTATAGGGTAGATGGTAGAGGGTAGAAGGTGTAAGGGTTTAGGGTTTAAGGGTCAAGGGTTGAGGGTTTAGGGTTGAGGGTTGAGGGTTGAGGGTTGAGGGTAGAGGATTGAGGGTATAGGGTATAGGGTCAAAGGATTAGGGTTGATGGTCCAATGTATAGGGTGGAGGGTATAGGGGTAGAGGGGAGAGGGAAGAGAGATAGAATTAGGGTGCCCAAGGGAGAGACTTGAGAGTGTGAGGGGGGTGAGAAGGAGAGACTTGAGAGATAGGTAGTGAAAGGGAGTACGAGAGGGATTGAGTGGGATGTAAGGAAAGATTAGGTGCAAAAAAAACTCTCCTAATGCCAAAACCTTAGGGAAGAATGCAGAGGTGACTTTAAATTTTTCAATTAAAGTCCAATAAGATACACATGAAAGATAACAGAATAGAGAAAATGGGCACATATAGAATTGGACACCAGATTTATGTTGGAAAACCCTTACGAGAGAAAAACCCACCACACTAAGAAAAGTCTCTTTGTATTACAATAAACAAAATTACATACAGAGATCGAACTTCACTTTCTGATGTTAATTTTTATAGCAGCAACAATCACTAATCAATCTTGTATAGAATAGCTCTATGAAAACATACAATGTATTCACACTAATCAATCTATGTTCAATTGAGCAACCTTATGCTATCAAACTGTTCACCATTATCAATCATTGTAGAGCGTAGTCATCTTCCTAACAATTTGTTCATCTTCCACACATGAATCATCACAATAGTCCAACTACCAATGGTTCACATCCTGCTTCTCTCATTGGCTCAAAACACACCACATAGGATAGATGTTTGGTCAAAATTTTCAACTAAATCGCATGTCAGTGAGACACTAGACCATGTCTCCCTAATGCCACAATGCCTGACTATCCTTATCGACAAGAGTCACCACCATCGGTAAGAGTCATATCGAGTGAAAAAGCATCGACAAGACTTACTCCATCGAAAAGACTTCTCAACGATGTCCATTGCAGAACTATCTGCAAGACCATTGATGTCGCTAAGAGTCCTATGTTGGTGTAATTAATTATTTAATTACACACAAATCTGATCTTGGTTTCTAACATGGTATCAAAGCTCAAGGTATATTCCGACAGGGCTCAGGGTATATTTTGGCATGCATTAGTAGAGAATATTCCATCCATTCTATAGATTTCTCTGAATATTCTGATCCACAAGGAATATCTGCCGACCAAAAATTTTTCTGACAGGGGGGGCATTTTCTTGCCTTGACGGCCAGATGGCTGTCAAAATTTTTGCCATGGAGTGCTGACGTTAGCATGAGGTCATCAGCCATACAACCCTCTTTGCCCCCTCCTAGCCCTAATTTTTTCTAAAGGAGCATTTTTTTTCTTTTGGTCATAACTTGGGCATATGATATCGAAATTGAGAAAATGAGATATCACCGGAAAGCTGGTTCCAATCACTTTCTAGTGGTGTATTTTAATTTTCAATTTTTTTCTATTTAGTTGCTATTTTTTTTGTTTGAAGTAAGATGTTATTTTTGGGCTTCTGAGCTCATAACCTTTTGCCATGATCTCCAATTTTCATCTTCTTTGTGGCATTGGAAAGGTATTGAGGAGCTCTATCTTACTGTCCATGCACTTTTTTCTGTATCTATCCCAAGTTTATCATTATTCCAAATTTGTCTTGATGGGTGTTTTGGAGATTACTTGGATGTTTTGGATGTTGGAAAGGTGAAACTTGAATATTTGTACTTCATTTCAATACCACTTCATGTTATTTTCTGTTTATGCACAGTTAGGATTCTCTCCTTTTACAATCGTTGGGTTATTGTAATAAATGAACTAAGATAAAGTTCCATCAGGGGGGTTGCTTGCATAATAATTTGATTAGAGTGTTGTTTTTCACTTTAATCTCCATATCCATTTTGATTTGATAATAGCTCACATGGGTTATTTGGTTTCCTAGTTTCTTTTGGCCACATTTTTGCTATAACCTGACACATATCAAATTCATCGGTTCACACTTCAGTTGAGAGATTATGTTTCTTGATCCTCATTGGTTTAGATTCTTCTCAATTTGAGGGCCATATTTTTGCGGTTAATGTTCTAGATTCTTCTTGGTACTCCTTCCCATGCAAGAGTTTCAGTCACAGTTTGGAATCGGCATCGAGATACATGGTTTCTAGATTCTGTCATCATCTCATCTATTATTGCTTCACAGATTCTAGGGTTGTTCTAGTTTGTGAGTTTTCCATTGTTTCATGGCATCGGGTCTGTTGTCACATTATCACGATTCTGGTTTTGGTTTTAGTTGTAGACATAAGTATCTTTCCTTACTTGTCAAATTACAGTTCCAATGTTCTTCTAGTGCTTCTTGCAGCAGTCATCTCATTGTAGGGGGGTTTTGTCCCACTGGGTTTTCCTTCTCTACCTTGAATCTTTGCATTTGTAAATGAGTACCCGATCAGGCCTTGTTGTTGGGACTCATATTTGCACAATAATCTTCTTCTCCCTAAGTTGCACTTATGGGGGAGTGTTGGTGTAATTAATTATTTAATTACACATTAGCATAAGTTTACTTAGGCTTTATTTAATTCCTAAGTTATAGGTTTTCTCCTTATCTTTTGAGCTATCTTGTTGCTCAAGATAAGATTAGGGTTATGCATCTTTCCTTTTATAAAGAAAATAATTATCTTTTAATTATTGAATTCTCGAATAATATTATGTTGCACATTCTTTTGCAACCTCTCTCCTTTTTTTTATTTTCTCTTCTATGGAAGGTCTTTTTGGTTTGCAAATCTAATCTTGGTTTCTAGCATCTTATAGAACCTTTATGTCACACCAATGTTCATTGTGTAGAGCTATTGGTGAGATGAGTGCTATCAACAAGAGTTCACACCAAAATCATACTTGTTGGAAAGAGGAAAACCATCGACAAGAGTTCTCATTGAATTTGCATACCTATCAACGAGACCACAACCATCAATAGGAGATCATACCAAATGAAAATTTGTTGGCAAAACCTCCACTGTCGCTTAGACTCTTATTGAGCCCTCATGTCACCTCGATGAAATTCATGAGTAAACCATCAATGAGACTAACACTGTCAAAATGAATCACTCTGAAGGTTCATGCCTCTCCCTGATGCCACTCATTGCCAAGAGTCTCCCTGATGATCACCAGGAATCAACCCATTGGTAAGAGGTCTGTCTGGATGGAAAGATTTAGAACTTTCACAGTGATAGCCATGTCTTGCCGATGACTCCTGTTGGCAAGATAGATCCCAAGTCTCAATGAATTTGATCTTATGAACACAACTATTGGTCAGTAAGACATTCTGAGGGTCTCAACAATTTTTCTCTTTCAAGAGTCTGATGTCAGTAAGCTTGAGGCACATTTTCCAACAATCTCCCACTTGACAAAGATCTTACTAACACCTCCAGAGCACAACAAAAACTACTAAAATTCATGGGCACTAAGACCCGTCGAACTGGCACACCACCTAAACTTGTCTGCGCTCACTGGTTTCATCAATGCATTTGTAACATTTTCCAGAGCATCCACTTTTTTCTAAAGAGACATTTCCATCCTCCACCATATCTCATACAAAATGATACTGCACATCAATATTTTTTGTCCTGGCATGGAAAGTAGGATTTTTCACCAAACAAATAGCACCCTGACTGTCATAGTAAATTATAATTTTCCCTGCATCAAACCCAATGTTAGAACACAAAAATTTTAACTAGATTGCTTCTTTATAGGCATGTGTTGCTGCCATGTATTCTGCCTCTATAGTGGACAAAGCGACTACAACCTACCGCTTACTCATCCAACTAACTGCACCACCATTCATCATGAAAATATATCCACTGGTGGATCTTCTGCTGTCAATGTCCCCTATCCAATTAGAATCCACATAGCCTCGAATGCTAAGAGTCCTCTATGATTCAACAAAATTCCCATGGTAACACAAAGCATATTCTGAAGTGCCCTTCAGATATCTAAAAACTCTTTTCACAACATCCCAATGTGTCCTTCCAAGATTTTCCATAAAATGACTAAGTACTCCCACTGCTTGGGAAATGTTTGGCCTTGTAATGACCATTGCATACATTAAAATTCCAAGTGCACTAGTATAAGGAACTCTAGTCATGTCCTCCATCTCAGTAGGAGATTTTGGATAGTCTTCAATAGACAGCTTTATTCCCTACAAAACTGGAAGAACTAGTTGCTTGCACTTAGTCATACAAAATATCTCCAAAATAGTATTAATATACTTACTTTGACTCAGCCAAATTTTTCTACTCTTCCTATCCCTGGTTATTTCCATTCCCAGAATATACCTAGTTGCACCAAGATCTTTCATTTTGAACTTTGCAGACAACTACAATTTTAGATTAGAAATCACTAACATACTATTTCCTATGAACAACATATCATCAACATAGAGAACAATAATAAGAACATGATCATTTTCAATTTTGATGTACACATAGTGATCAAATTTCAATGTTACAAATCCCAATGACAAA
Source organism: Sequoia sempervirens (assembly GCA_007258455.2). Taxonomy (NCBI): domain Eukaryota; kingdom Viridiplantae; phylum Streptophyta; class Pinopsida; order Cupressales; family Cupressaceae; genus Sequoia; species Sequoia sempervirens. Next base: position 204,556,896 of record VDFB02058242.1, on the reverse strand, counting down.
ACAAATGTGTCAAAATTTTGGTACCACATTTTAGGAGATTGTTTTAATCCATACAAAGATTTTTTCAACTTGCAAACCATATTTTCTTTCCTTTTTCTACCAAGTGCTCAGGCTGGGACATATAAATTTCTTCTTCAAGGTCACCATGAAGAAATGTTGTCTTCACATCCATCTGTTCAATCTCTAAGTCATACACTGTTGCAAGTGACAAAATAAATCTGATAGACGTTAGCTTAGCTACAAGAGAAAATATTTCTCCATAATCAATTCCCTCTACCTGGGAATACCCCTTTGCAACCAACCTCACCTTATACTTTTCCACACTGCCATCCAAATCTATTTTCCTTTTAAATACCCATTTGCAGCCAACAACTTTTTTGCCTTCAGGCAAGGGCACCAAACTCCAAGTATCATTTTTTTCTAATGATGCCATTTCTTCATTCATGGCTTCCAACCAAGAGTTTGAATCAAACATTCTAAATGCCTCTTTCATAGTCCTAGGCTCATCAGTGCTAGAAATTAAAGCATAGGAACAAGTAGAATCTAACAAAGAAAACCCATACCTATCAAATTGCTTTCTTTCACATGTTGACCTCCTTACAGGTTGAGGTTGAGGTTGTTCTTCTTCTTCAAAACTCTCAAAACTACTTGAGCTCTCCTCAGTTTTAGGTACATTTTGAATTTTCAATTCTTCTTTATCTGGTGTCGAAGGAATTTCAACTACATCCTTTTTATTTTCTAATTTTTTCTCTGATAGCAGATCCAAAGTAGAAGGCTTTAACTCATGAAAAATAACACTTCTGCTATATAGAACCTTCTTCATATTAGGATTCCAAAGCTTGTATCCTTTTATACAAGCACTATAACTAATAAAAATACATTTAACAACCTTTTTTTCAAATTTAGACCTTTTTTCATTTGACACATATGCATATGCCTCACAGCCAAAGACATGAATGTGTCTCAGAGAGGGCTTCTTTCTAGACCATGCTTCCAAAGGTGTTTTCTCAACAAAAGCAGAATTAGGAGAATGGTTTATTAAATAACATGTTGTAACTGCTTTAGCCCAGAACTTCTCCTCCAAGCCAGTATTGCTTAGCATACTTCGTGCTCTTTCCATCACTGTCCTATTGAACCTTTCAGCAACTCCATTTTGTTGCGGAGTGTAGGGTATAGTTTTATGTCTTTTAATCCCATGATCTTTATAGTACCTTTCAAACTCATTAGAACAAAACTCACCGCCATTTTTCAATCCTTAAATATTTTATTTTTCTTCCATTCTAATTTTCCACAAGGTTTTTAAATTCCTTAAAATGACTAAACACTTCTGATTTACTTTTCAAAAAATAAACAAATTCCCTTCTTGAATAATCATCAATGAATGATACATAATATCTTGATTTAGACAAAGAAGGAACATTCACTAGACCAAAAACATCATAATGTATATAATCAAGTAAACCAGAAGATTTGTGAGGACTGGAGTAGAATGAAACATGGTGTTGTTTACCATATATACAGTGTTCACAAAATTCGAATTCAAGGTTACAATTGTCAAGCCCTTCAACCAAGTTTTTTATATTTCAAGGTTTTTAAACCTTTTTCTTCAATTTGGGCTAGCCTATAATGCCATAGCATAGTCTTTTCTACTAGAAGTTTAACTTCCATAGAGTTTGTACTATCAGGAACATTTTTCTCCTTTTCTCCATGAGTAGCCTTTTGTGACTTTGCAAAGACACTATTGCATTGCACAAAAAAATGCATCCAGCTTATACAAGGTACCAATATGAGCACCCCTTGCTAGCACCATTGAGCCTCGATTCATTTTTTAGCCATTTCCAGAGAACGTGACTTGCACTCCAACACCGTTCAACTTACTAACAAAAAGTAAACTTTGAGTTAGACTTGGTATATGCATTAAATCATTGATTCTCTTCACTCTTCCATCAGGGAACTAAATTTTGACTCTTCCACAACCAACTATTTCCAGAGATGAATCACTTTCCAAATACACCCTTCCACCATCATATTTTTCATACTTAGTGATCCAGTCTCTATGAGATGTCATGTGGAAAGATGCTCTAGAATCAATCAACCAGACATCATATGATGCTTATGTAGCCAAGGCTACAATGAAAGTGTCTACATCACTCTAAGAAGAATCATTGTTGGAAGAATACTTCTTCTTCTTTTTCTCCTCTTTGCAATCCTTTCAGACATGACCAGGTTGCCCACAATTCAAACACTTTACCTTGGAATTCTTACTAGGAGACTTTGATCTCCCCTCTGATTTGTATTTGGAATTCTTGTCCTTCTTCTTGCCTATTTATTTCGATCTACTTCGAATAGCAAGAGCCTCCTTCACCATCTCAGAATATTTTCTTCTCATCTCTTTCGATAACAAAGAAGCAACAATATCTTCCATCTTAAAAGAGGAAGTAGTACTCCCAATAGTCATCAGCAAGTGATCCCAAGAATCTAACAAATAACATAACAATAGCATGCAATGGTCTTCTTCATCAATCTTCACACCCACAGATGCTAACTAAGCAATCAACATGTTGAAAGCATTCAAATGATCAGAAATAGATGCTCCTTCCTGCATTTTAAAAGAGTACAAATTCTTCCTCAAGAACAACTTATTCACCAAGGACTTTCCCTGATAAATA